>CM056742.1:17437479-18637479 GCA_029851415.1 Eretmocerus hayati
TAAATTCATATAAATATGTATAAAACTTTGGAACGAGTATGCTTGTAAATAGGTAGATATATTAACTCGGTACACAGTAGCATGTTACATAAATTTTAAAGAACAGCACAAAGAACGTACATTAAATTAAATTATATTAAATTATATTAAATTACTTCAGTTTCTGACTTCATTCACATTAGACTCCTGACTGGTGAGATATGGGAGCAAGTGGCTCTTGAAAACGGTTACGGAGGTGACATCCCGAGGCAATTGGTGATATTGCGTGGCATCTTGTTCCAGAGATAGATGCAGGAAACATGGAACGAATTCTGAAGCGCGGTAGTACGACACTTAGGAATTATAAGGTCACCAGTCTGAAGTCTTGCTGACCTATGAACACTCGCGTTGTCTCATCACTCTCCACGGCTCATATGTATTCACGATCAGCGGATCGTTGAGGTTTTCTAATAGGAGCGTCTTCGCGTCCTTCCTCTTATATTGCTCGATATAATCCTGGCATTTATCTTTAAATTTGAATACTTGTAGTTTGCTTTTGTAGCGCTTGATGTTCCGATCTGGAAACACGTCAATGTGGATCAATTGCCTTTGTTATCTTGGCCACCAACCCAAGCTCGACCTCGTCCTCGGCCGTCCTAACGAAGACGACCTCCCCGGGCTCGTACTTTGAAAAGGCTGGATGGTTCTCTCCGTCAGGATGTAGTCGACTCCTGCTCGGCCGTCGAGCATCCTGGCCTCGCTCTTTTTCTTTGCTTTTTTCGCCTTTACGGGCTCGGGATCGTTGCCATCCTTCGCCCTCTGACGTTTTGTTGTCTTTTTTTCCTCGGAAGATGGCTTTTGTTTTTTCGACGAGGTGGTTTGCTCCTCGTCATCCTTGACAGGGTTGGCCCGTAGCCACTCCTTCGCTTCTCAGCCCGCCTCAGCGAGCAACCCTCGCAATCGAGGATATGCTCGATCCTACTGTCCGCTGTTATCAACGTGTTTAACGCGTTGCGGAGCATTGGGAGAGTTACACTTCTCCTCGAGGCGATGGATTCCACCGCAAAGGCCATGGCGAGGACGTAATTCTCGTCTGTCGCCATGACGGGGGTTTCCTCATCATCGTGGCTATAGGGCGCGGATTGCGTGACCACCTGCGGAGTTGAAATGCAAGCTTCAGGAATGCCATGAGCTCCTCCATGAACGCAGGATCCGTAGGTGGATTTCCCGGTATCTGTGACCAACAAAACGGTCTTTGGCAGTTCCGCCACTTTGCGAACCGAGCGAAGGTGCGCACCCGTTCCGCCTCGGACACTTAGAGTATTAAAGAGTCGCCGGAGGAAACCCGGGGAGTCGTCCGCTCTTCGTCATCACTGTTTATCGCGATATACATAGCCAATCCATGATTGGCGTTTCTGAGCGTTATTGGCGTGCTGATAAATTCGCGGGGATCCCCCACGAATGCCATCAGCTCGGCGGCCTCCTCCGGCCTCGGCCGCCTGTGGTACATCGAGCCGAAGATTTCCTCGATGTTCTGCTCGAAGGTTTGAACGCTTGGGAATCTTTCTGCGGCCCGATACAGGCACTCGAGGTCGAAAGAATTGGCCAAATAAAATTTGGCACTGTCGAAGCGCACCGACATTTTGGCGCGCCAAAGTTCACAATCACAACAACAGTTGACAAGCCAACGACGACACAACGCAACGACCAGCAACGACCGAGAGAGAGAGAGAGAGAGAGAGAGAGAGAGAGAGAGAGAGAGAGAGAGAGAGAGAGAGAGAGAGAGAGAGAGAGAGAGAGAGAGAGAGAGAGAGAGAGAGAGAGAGAGAGATGAGGAGAGAGAGAGAGAGAGAGAGAGAGAGAGAGAGAGAGAGAGAGAGAGAGAGAGGAGAGAGAGAGAGAGAGAGAGAGAGAGAGAGAGAGAGGAGAGAGAGAGAGAGAGAGAGAGAGAGAGAGAGAGAGAGAGAGAGAGAGAGAGAGAGAGAGAAGAGAGAGAGAGAGAGAGAGAGAGAGAGAGAGAGAGAGAGAGAGAGAGAGAGAGAGAGAGAGAGAGAGAGAGAGAGAGAGAGAGAGAGAAGAGAGAGAGAGAGAGAGAGAGAGAGAGAGAGAGAGAGAGAGAGAGAGAGAGAGAGAGAGAGAGAGAGAGAGAGAGAGAGAGAGGAGAGAGAGAGGATTCGGGACCGTTAACTCGACCGTGACTGCGAGCTGGACCGATGAGATTTTTCTTCACACACCTCATCCTCATACACACCTTTGCTACACCCATGCTCTCAACACGTAGTGTAATGACGATGATCGGAAAAGCACGGACTTGCGTTTCGTATACTTACCATGTTAAACCAAGATCCGATCGCCTATGTTATTCTTATGGGAAAAGTTAAAATTCTCATCTGAGAAATCAATAGGTCGCATAGCCTCTCTGCTCTCTCCTAGTGTACGTAGGATATATTTGTAGGAAACTTCAAATCGGGGCCTAGGGTTCTGTTCACGCGGTAATTTTAAGTTGGGGTGGTGATATTAGATACATCGATCGACATCCAAGTCTCTCACTTTTCGATCTCTAGAAAATGCAAATTAATGTTTTGGTCATTCTTAAATATAGACTGACGGATTTTATCTCACGAGCTCAGCCTAGGAACTCGAATTGTGAGGTAACACTCGTCAAAAGATTTTCAAATTCCATTTCCGGTACCTACTCCGGTGTTTGGGTGGAAAGTGCGAGCGGAGAGAGCGCGCGCGTCCAGGGTGAGCGCGTCTATGTAGACTCGGCCATAGCGAAATAAAACTTTGTTTGATGCTGGCAGATGGACGGGGACTTTGTACATCCAACGAAAAAAATCCCACTTTATGTCGATATCCGGCGCGAAGTGTGCAAAATCTTGGTAATTCGCATGCGTACCTGGGTGCTACCACGCTGTGTGTACTCGGCGAGTGCATGGCACGGGCGCACCGCAGCGAAGATGAGCTAGGGTACGCCGATAACGAGATAGCTGTAACGGTTCTCGGTACGTAATTTTCAGCAATCAGCTTTGAGCATATGAACCTGTAGTATAATTCTGTAGATACGCACCAGTGGGTAGGCCCCAAATTCAGAATTTGGCAAAGATCAGTTGAGGGCTCGGATAAGATGGTTATAAAGGCGCTTCAACCCGATAATGGTCTGATACCACGGTTCGGTTCCCGTTCCGGAAGGGCCTGAATACCTGGCCGTCGGGCCCGGCGATTGGTATAAGGACAGTGACAGAACTTCTACGCAGGGCTGTTAGAGTACCGCAGCCATTCGGAGCAGTACGAAGTTCGACAAGGGATTTGAATCGCTTGTATTCAAATATTGGTTTTCTCTGACCGACGAACGAGCCATACTCAGGAGCAAGAGCAGAAAAGGGGGGAACCGTGCCTATTGCGGAACATGAGATGGGCAATCGAACGTACACGGTACCTATTATGATGAATCTTATCCTCATTTTATCTTGTCGGCACCAAAGCGCTGCCGGTCCCTCTACACACGAAGGAACCGCGGACTCAACCCGTTGACTGAGACGCCAATTTATTCCCAGACTGGAATTCGCTCTGAGCCACGCGCTTTCAAGATTCAAGACGGGCTACGCCATGAGCAGTGTAGGGGGTCGCGTTATACAGTGCAGCTCTAGGGTCATAATACCACATCAATCCACGACATGCTTATAACATCGTATATACGACGCCCACGCAGAAAGTATACGCCAAATTTTAGATCGCCCTAACTTTTTCTCGGATTTAGGATTATGACCCCTAAAACTCTCCATTTTTGATAAACCTTATACTGTTGCCGCTTCTGAGCTCTGGTTTTTGGGTCAATTAAACCCAACCCACGCTGCGACAAGGGAGGGGGGGGGGATTCTTCTGATTGGCTCCGCCATATTCAGCTACCCCGTGCTTTTCTGATGGGGACGCATCTGTGTGAGTGTATACAAACCGGTGCGCCCGTGTACGTGTGGATCGCTGAATATCGCGGCTGCCCCCCCCCCCTTGTCTAGACCTATTAATTATAATAGACCATAGAGCGATGATATTTTCATGTTTTCGACACACCTGAAAAGGTATAACTCCCAAAGACAGCATCAGGTCTGCAAAATACGGATCTTGATGAAACTCTGGGAATCATCTCATTTCAGTAAAAAAAAAGGAGGTATCTCTGGGAGTTAAACCGAATAGGCATCCTATCCCAAAATACAGCTGTGGAGATAAGCATTGTCCGAATAAGCGTAATTTCGTTTTTCAGATCACAATCTACTGAAAAACCAGAAGAATTGAGTTGATGCGCGTTCTCAGTTGTTTTGTCAACAACAAAGCATTCGGCCACGCTCGCGAGTTTGTACGGGATTCGAAACACTTGCGCTCCTAGCTCCTCCGCGGATGACGTGCTTCCGTCGAAACAACTTCATATCCAAAATTGGTCTTAACCTCGGCAAAATACGTTCTGAACGGTTTTGATATGAGGATGCCGTGTTTTTAGATTGCCCAACATGCGCGTATTATTTGTAAACTATCACAAATTTGCTCTGAGTTAGTGTCTGAGAAGTGTGCATGCTTTCTCAAATGTTTACAGTACGTTTCGGGGAACGGATGCGAGATTGAAAGCTCAACATTCACCATGGCCCTGAGAAAATTCCACGAAACAGAAGTCTCGGGCCCGTAGGATCGAAAATTGATGGGATTGTATTCACGACGTATGATTAGTAGAAGCGAGCGAGAGTTAACAACGAGAGGTAGATATGGGATACTAGAACAATTTTTTAGGATAAATCTAAAACTTTTGTTCTATTTGCTTCAAAGCACCGTACAAAATCGAAATACACGGCCGAAGTTTCCAATCGAGCTTCGTTTATGTTTATGTACAGAAATTTTGTAGGTTTAGGAACCAAAAATATAACCTGAAATCTAACTTTGGAATAATTTTATTTAGGTGGTCCATCTTTGACCGGAGGTTCGAAGTAGCCACCACGAGCTCCTCAACCTCCCCCTCCTTTGCCTCTACCGTCTCGGAATCCATCGAACCGGTTGCTCATGCTGAAAGTTTAACTAAAACAAAAGTCCTGATGGGGTCTGGAAATCAGTATCCCCTGAAAAACGCACATCCTTGGATAGATAAAATACGTCCAGTTTGAGCTTTATTATATTCGACCCTGATTTCCTGGAAATATATTCAACGGCTATCGTTGATTGTAGTCGAAAAACCTCTCACACAGGGATCTTGATTCGTTAGGTAGCGTGAAGTGAGCCGAAGCTATCCACGAATTCTAAGAGACGTTTTCCATTCTAGTTCTTTGCTTTACCTATTTTCTAAACCGTTCACTTCTTCAATAGCCATTTTTCATATTTATTTCGGAATTAATTTGAAAATATGTTGGACATGCCGATGCAAGCGATCCCTACTCTCTTCGAACGCCTCTCCACAGTTAGTAAATTGAACTCGGTAGCCCATATAAGGCTCATTTATTCTATTCGATGATGTTTCAATCGTTTCTAGCGAGTAATTCTGGACTTGATTATATCTATTAGTGAGAATAATGACTGAGAAGCACTCCGAAAACTTGTTTTGTGATGGATTGTATTAATACATAGCAATTCATGTACAAATAGAATAAGTGTTGTATTGAATCGAATAAAATTGCCATTAGAATACGAACTTGCTTGAGTTGATTTTATTAAAAAAACCCTCACCCTTGAATAACTCTTATTTTGTCACCCAATTGACTCATGAGTTGCAAAGATAATGTTTCAGAGCATTTTCTTGAGATATTCATCACAGAGCTCGTTTCTGATTGCCCGAGAATGTCTCAAAATACCTCAATACACCCATCAGTTCTTGCAAAGATCACCGAAATCAATGAAGCCATCATCTTGAACGTAACGAAGCAAAGAGATAAAATACGTAAAAAAGAGACAACCATGAGTTTTTTAAATCAAGTAACTGTCTCTTTCTTCAGAGTCCCGTTCATTATTCTCATCGGTATGTTTATTCTTTGGTTCTCATCGTATCACCTCCATTCACGAACGACATCTCACCTATCAGTTGAGTGCAACTAGAGCTTGATGTATAACGAATGCTATCACTTGAGTTTTCAAATTATGGGGATGCAGGGTCCGTGCAAGCTGAATTTTGTCTCTAACTTGCTCGAGTTTTCTTTAGATTTGGCTTAACGACTAGTTGCCGCACTCTTATTATCGCCGCATTTGTATGCGACTTATCGTCATTTAGCCCAAATCTAGAGAAAAATCGAGTAAGTTGGGAACAAAAGTGTTCCGGTATTATAGGCTTCAGGTAGTCAGAAGGTGCCAGTGGCCCAGTTGTTCCAATTTCTCTGCAATATTCTCATCATTCATGATGAAGGGTAAGTTGTCAAGTCTACTACAAACAGTCAACAACTTGTCTCAATTTTTGTCAAATTACCCTGAAGTACGTCGGTGAGTGTCTGGTTGCAGTTCTGCAGGAACTCCGGAATGGTCTAGAGGAAATTTGCCCGTAAGTTGTCAGTGGAACTTCACGGATGGGTTGTCCGGCTATCGCATGCCCTCAAGAGTCATTCGAGTTGGTAATATTTTTGAACAATAAGAAGATTTATGGTAAATATTTAGTTTTCAACGTGAGGCCGTAATCAGCCGCTATGTTGAATAGTTTAGAGGGGTGGACCGTTCTGAAAATATCTCTAGTTTTACTCGACCAAATCGCATGGAATTTTGTATGCATCAATATCATGCATGTCAGGATTCCACCATGGAGAGAAAATCCATAAAAATGAAAATGAAAAATTCAAACTGGTGGCAGACTACGGCTTCGCGTAAATGAAGCTAGTTAGAATCAGTATTTGAGTATTACCTTTGATGATTCTATAGATGGTCTGACATTATGTAAATTCACCGCTTCATTTTAAAAGGAGAACCCTAAGAACACAAAAATACGATGTCACTCTATATGATCTTAGTTATAACCTCGCGATCAAAGCAAGAATTTTGAGTGAAATCAGATGTGGCGAGTGAGAAGCGAAAGAATAAAGAAATGAAATATAACAAGAGGTAAGGATGGCAGCTCTTCAGACAGTTGATTGCTCGTACTGTGAAAATGTTTACTTTGGCGGTACAATGTGAAGAGGCTTGGATCGGGTTATTCGCTTCACGTGTCAAGTATGACAAAATACTCTGATTCAGATTCGAAATCAGAAATTTCGACGGTCCGGTGAAATAAAGTCCCATCTCCCGATGCAAGGTTATAAGATCCTATATTTTTTCAGTTCAACAAAACTCTATCTCTTTGACCAATTCCATAATCTCCTATGTCAAACTATAGTCCAACAAAATCCTATTTCTTGGGCTAATTCCATAAAGTTCTATCACTTGAGCCAATTCTATGAATTTCTATCTGTGGCGAGGGAGCAACAAAATACTATTCTCGCGGAATGATGCATTCACGAGCTTGATTTAGAAATCAATAATATTATTCAATGAATATCGAGTTGAATTGAATGAATGTTATTGATATTTTTCGAATTTCAATTTTTTTTATTTCTCAATCAAACTGATAACTTTGCTTCTGGAGATGGCTAGGACTCTTTGCTTCACCGGACCGAACATAACTTTTTACATCAAAAAATGTACTTCTAAATATTTCAAAAAAATAGCTTTTTGAGGAAATAAATCAAAGATGATTTTTACGGAATCACCCCTATATAATCGAGGCGAGATGAAAACCAAAATTTCAGAGTGGTTTTTGATAGGTTTCTCACACATCTTTCAGATGCACTGAACCCCGTTGCTCTACTCAGAGTCCTTTCTGAGTTATAACGATTTTTTTAAAAAAAAGTTACGAAAATTTTGCAGAAAAAAGTTCAAAACAGAATCTTGATTTGTGCGCCAGGGTTCGAAAGAAAATTTCTTACTTTTTTTATGGTGGCAAATGTTCATATTTTGACTTATAAAATCGAAAAAGTTTATTCACGAAGGAATCTGTGACCCAACTCATTTTTGTAAGTCGTTTCCTCGTGGAATTACTCCCCTGATAAAGGAGCGGGCACGCCTGTTTACCGGGTCGGACAAGCATCAATAATGGACACCCGCGCTTGAGTTTAGGTGAGTTAAAAATTTAAACCTTCAATCGTTTGAACGTATAATCTAACCTGTAATCGTGCTCACGATAACCATCAAAACTCGAAGACAGAATTTGAAATGATGGTTGTAGATTCCACTGAAATTCCAGAAACTAAGTTCATCTGTATCAGAAGATAATTGAATAATAATGCTCAATCTTTGTGAATTAAAGCCTCGATGTTAGCTCAAGTTAGTCCTACACCCGTCATATTTGTGAATATTTGCACGTCGATATATACAACAATTTCAATTTAATTCAATGCACTTGGAGAAATCTCCGGCGAAAAAGTTCGAATTTGTATTGTGTGCTTTCATCCTTAAGATCTCTAATACTCGTATAAGATAGGGTGAGAGCAATTCTGTTGATGGAAGAATTCGCTATTATATCATCATTTTCTAGAAAGCGTTGACTTGTTGAAGTAGAAAATATCACCCAAGTTGCATCTCATTTGCGGATTTTGCTTCACGATCTATCACGAGTCTCAAAAAATAGATCATTTATCAGTCTCATCGTATAGGGATGATAAAAGCGAAAAAGTTGTTGTAAAGATATCTGTATGGAATATTGATCCGTCCTCCATGTTACAGTCAAGCACGAATTCGAGATTCAAATCTCGTTACATTTTGTTCAGTTCTTGGTGGGCGCGCCTGCGTTTATACAATTCTCTTTCATCTTAGATGACTACAATCATCGTATGTACCAGAGTAAAAATACACTACTGCTCATAAATTCGTGAACGGTGAACGCCACTTCCGCCTCATTTCGAGAAACGATGTCTCAGACTCTATGCATCGTAGGACAATTCTGAAAAAAGCATCTTGAAAAACAGAAAAAATGCTAACTTTCCAGTGGTTTCGATGATCTCTATCGTTCTTCTCGAAGGTACTAGATGCTGGCCAAAAATGAGAAATCTACGAAAATTTTCACTTCCATTGATACACCTGCAGTTTTGCTGCAAATGAAGATACGGCAATTCTGCAAACGGCATCTTGTAGAGCAGAAAAAATGCTATGTGTAGCTATCTTTTGATTATTTTTCAGGTTCCACGTGCAAGAACGAACGAGCTGTCAAAACATCCCAAATGATGGTTTTTGCCGTTTTCCATGCCGATTCCGGTAAAAAACTATCATTCCGGGTGTTTTGACAGCTGGTGTGTTCTCATATGCAGAACGGAAAAAATAATCAACAAATGGTTGCACATAGCATTTTTTCTGCTCTACAAGATGCCGTTTGCAGAATTGCCGTATCTTTATTTGCAGCAAAACTGCAGTTGTATCAATGAAAGTGAAAATTTTCGTAGATTTCTAATTTTTGGCCAGCATCTAGTACCTTCGAGAAGAACGATAGTGATCTTCGGCACTACTGAAAAGTTAGCATTTTTTTTTGCTCTTTGGGGTGCTTTTTTCAGAATTGTCCTACGATGCATAGAGTCTGAGATATCGCTTCTCGAAATGAGGCAGAACTGACGTTCACCGTTCACGAATTTATGAGCGGTAGTGTAGTTGTGGCAGATTTCCGTACTGAATTTGGGCGGGAACCACCAACAACGAAATGAAACGACATTCGAAAATCCATTTTGGGTAGATGTCTGGTCAAAGACCTTGAAAAATCTCGAAACTGGCGGATTCTGTCATAAACTGGAAAAGCACAGAGTCCGTACTCTAAATTTCGCGGTGAAATTTACCGACATCGCTCCCCTGGTAGAAATTTACTTCGATGTAACACATTAATATACATAAAATGGCCACTTTTGGTCAATTTTGGCTGAAAATGGCCATTTTATGGCTAATAAAGTGTTACATTAGGATGAATTTCTACCAGGGTCAGTGGGGGAAAAAATTGCAAGTTGGCACAATTGCACTTCCCAACTAAACAGGCGGTATCGAGACTTTGCAGTGGCCAAATTGTAGGTTTTTTCATGCCGAAGATGAATCCGCTTCCTTCGAGGGTCGCCCAGAACTCGTATGGTGGTGGCATTCATCAAAACGCGAAAATCAGCTAAAAACACAGTATTAGCGGTTTGACTTGGAGGGAAAGTAATTTAAAGCATTTGTATGGGGGACAAAGTTGTTGCATTTTTCAGAACACATTTTTTGGTTCCCTGGGTTTTTCCAAAAAGCATATTTTTCGAAGTTTTCTGTGGTTTTTGGGGCCTTTCCTGGGAGAATTTTGGAAATCTGACTGCGACAATCGAAAAAGCACAAGATATTACGTCGAAATATGTGGTTTGAGAATTTTGAATGAATTCATGATATGAGCTTCACAACAGTCCAAGAGAGAAGTAGTCCGAAAATTGCACAGGAGCGTTGAAAAACTCCCTGAAACTTGAAGCGAAAGCAATTCGAGGCATTCTCCATGAGAAACCATGTTGTTGCATTTCTCTAAAAATATTTCTTGGTTGCCTGAGTTTGTCGAAAACCCATATTCCCTGATGTTCTGTGGTTTTTGGGGCCTCTCCTGGGATAATTTTGGAATTCTGACAGCGGCAATCGAAAGAACAGAAAATTTCACGCCAAAGTATGCATTAATATCATGGTACAAGCCAATTAGGAGCAATCAATTCAGTCATTCATACAATGCCTCTCCTAGTCAAAGGTCCCCGTTGAATGCTATGTACTCCATCACTCCCAACACATGATTTACAAGTGAAATATCTGTTAGTCAATCATATCATCAGATCCTCGAGATCGTGTATCAAAATCATGATCCAAAATATGCATGTTGACAGTCTTTGAAAGATCCAGTCGTAGAGCTATACAAGAGCTCATCATTCACGATACAATAACTCCACGAGTCCACCATATCGCTTTGAGGGCATGATCCCAAATTCATATCCATTTTGTGAACCCAGACTGGTGTCTTAGGATCATGGATGAGATTTTGAGATCTCTGCAGATTTGCCATTGGTAGTCGCAATATTATATCTTTCCGAGCCCCGAGGAATAGTTCAATTATTTGCACAAATCGTTTATCTAATCATATCTTCGAGATCATACACTCAAAATATGAGTTACAGAATGTGCCTTTCCATTTTCTTACAAATAAAATCTCAGCACAATGTCACTTCAAGTTTCCGGTAGTTTTTAACGCTCCTGTGCAATTTTCGGACTACCTCTCTGTTTGACTGTTGTGAAGCTCATAGCATAAATTCATTTAAACATTTCAAACCACGTATTTCGACGTAAAATTTTGTGCTCTTTTGATTGCCGCCATCAGAATTTCAAAATTCTCCGAGGAAAGGCCCCAAAACCACAAAAACCTCAAAGAATATGGTTTCTCGAAGAACCCAGGCAACCAAAATGTGTTTTGAGAAATGGTACAACTGTGTTCCTCATGAGAAACGCCTCACATTGCCCTTCCTCCAAGTTAAATCGCTAATACTGTGTTTTTTAGCTGATTTTCGCGTTTTTATGAATGCCACCACCATACGAGTCCTGGGCGGATCTCGAGGGAAACGGATTCATCTTCTGCATGAAAAAACCTAAAATTTGACCTCTTGCAAAGTCTCGATATCGTCTGTTTAGTGGGGAAGCATAATTGTGCCAACTTGCAACTTTTTTCCCCCACTGTGCGGTAGCGTCCTGTCGGTAACCTGTGAAATTTGCCCGCGTAGTTTGCTGTATTTTTTGCCGTTGGCAACGCAAATACGGCAAACTGCAGCAATGTGTGAGTTATTTAGAGTCATAGTGAACTAACTGATCGTGAGTCCAGTTTTGAGACACATTTCTTCTCTATTTTCGAAATGGTCAACAGATGGAATTTTTGGTTGATAATTGCCCGAGTGATAGAACAGAAATTTGAAAATATAAGCTCAAACCCTAACACCAGATTATATCCTTGTTCAATAATTCAAAGAAAATCGACAGCAATGCTTTGATTATTCTTACAGGATCTAAATGAGTTTTAATTGTAATGGAATGTCGATCGTATTCCAAGCACGTTAACATCAGACTGAAAGAAGATCGTGTAAAGGAATCCCAGCGAACTGCAAGGTGATTGCACATGTAAATTGGGCACGAATTTTTGCTTCAACCGATTTGTCGGAGTTGCCCAAATTTTGAGTTTTCCGTGTCGGAAGTTCCATCTGTGCCGCAGTTAGCGAAAAATTGGCAATTGTTTGAGAAACATCATTGGGTTGCGGTCGCCATTTCTCGCGTAGGCTACACCTTTTTCCTTACTTTTACGGTTACCTTGCACTTGCACTTTTCATAAGCGCACGATTAAACTCTGAAGTTTGTTCCTAGACTTTATCGTTCTGTTCATTGACATGACTGAGTCGTCGGCGATGTTGAATAAATAAACAGCATATCATCGTAAGACGATTCATACTTACCCGCCAGAATTCTGGAACTAGATATCACATTGATGAGCCTGCGCAATCGTGCTTTTCCGCCCTCCACCCTGGTAGAAATTGTCAATTGACTTCTGAGCGTTAAATCTCAATAAACAAACATTTTACAGAGAATCCACGGGGTGTGGAATTACAAGGGGCGAGTGTGGAATTATTCTAAGCACTTTTCGTCGGGCTAAAAGTATCCAACAAGCCATAATGGGGTGCACAAAAAATGCCTGTTCGTTGATCTTTAACAATAAATAGAAGGGTGTGGAATTCCAACGGGCATTGTTATTAGGGTGTGAAAATCGTCTTCTTCCAAATGGCGAAAAAAAATTGAGCCGAAGAATAATTTTTTTGCCAAGACATCACAGGTTCTCTTGCCTGTGTCTTGGCCCACTACTGGCTCACGTCTTGCTCAATTCCACTCACTTCGAAGAGATAGCTCGTGACTGCTCGCGACGGTAACTTCTATCTCACGTGTATTATTCTAACTATTTTATCTCTGTGCTATTGTGAGATTATGTATTAGAAGATTTTCACTAGAAGTTTATCACAGTTTGTTACAGTTCGAGTTTCTAATAAATAGCAACGTTGTGCTTCGTTTATAAAGTGTTGTGTGCAGTGATTAGTTATTAGATCAGAGTTGCCAGTCTAACACTTTGTATACATCAGGGACAGAGAACACTTTACAAAAGTGAGCCCACATACTTTGAGGACTACTTTTATGGAGCTTTAGACCATCAATATTAGAATCTAAGTATCTGATGAGATCAGGATGGAGATTCACATTCATATATGCTTCGAGCCTTTCCTCTATTCCAAAGTAAGCAAATTCCCCATCACAGTTCTTCGAGTCTATTATCGTTATTTCAATTTCGTAAACAGCTTTTGTAGTACCAAGGAATGTTTTTGCAGTCTTGGGTGATTGGGGCAACAATCTCTGGCGTAGAATATATAACAATGGGCTCAAATGCTTGTCAGGTATTCTAGAATCTAATGACCACTGTCGGATCTGAGGTATCTCTGAATCCTCACCGTCTGACTCAGCGGAGTAATGAGACTCATCTTCAGATCTTGAATTTTGTGCATCGGCTGGATCAGATTCATTTCCAGATTTTGAATTTTGTGCACCAGATCGATTGAGATTCATCTCCAGATCTTGGATTATGCCTTTTTATGGCGTTTTGTACGATTACATTTCAAAGCCGAAAAAAAATGTCCATTAATTGGTCCGGGCTACATTTCAATAAATGTTCCCATTTCCTACCAGGGGATTCTGCGGTTAATGTAGGCAAATGACTTGATTTGTAGAATCTCTTGGATCCAAAGATTATGATGAGAAAATGGATCCATTTTACGCCACCTATTCACTTCATTCAAACAATTTTTCAAAATCAATTCCCAACAATCGGCTATGATTCTTTTCGGGCACGTCAGAAAAATCTGTACGAATTCTGAAATAATGTTTGTTGATGCAAGAAATATGCCAATAACTTTTAACCAGAGCTGAACACCAGATGACGAAGAGAGAAAAATATGAAAATCGTTTTTTGTTCGATAGTTTGACTCTGACACTTATTGTCCTTGTTGCAAGAGAAAAAAATGTCTCGAATGATAGAGAAATGCTTTCCTTATTGCACAAAGCTTACGGTAGTGAATGAATCAAGATCGATTCGAAAATGAAGCCCTTGGTGAATTCCCAGGTTTCCAAATCCAAAGTTAATACCAGCATCAGTTTCTAGATCAATATTTTTAAAATTCCCTTTTCCACAATTTCACTCACGATTTTCGACTAATTTTACTTCGACACGAGCCTTGCAACTTCGTTTTTCGTTTTAGGCACTTTTATAATGCACGTATTCATCAAGTGGATCGTATACCCGAGTAAAATTACGAGTCATTTGTTTTAATAGCAGCTAATGCGGTTTTACGTGTGCATTTGGACGTGCAAGAATTGCGGCTCACAAGTCAGTGTCTGCAAGGAAGTTGGATATGCTCCAGATTTTTCTTCGGGCCTCAATTCTTTGGCGCAAAGCTGTGTGCGGCGTGTATCAAACGGTAGACATTTCCTTTTAGAAGGAAAAATTTCTCCTTGACTTTGACTCGATATATATACATAGTGTTGATTCAGTGAATTGGAGTAAATTTTCCGTGTCAGCTGATTCTTAAAGCGACAATGATATTCGATCGTACATTAGGGAAATTTTATTTTAATTTTATATGAGGATGACACTATTCTGACATTCAGTTTTCAAACTTGTTTGCGGTTGTCGTGAATTATAGATTACTGATAAAAGATGAACATCGGGTCCTGTATACAATATACACTATGAGCAACTCAGAAATATTTTATGTTTGATATACGGGTCGAAAATTCTCGGAACAGATATTGAGCTTGCACGATATTTGTACACGTAAACTACTGCTCAATAATATTTTTCTTTCAGTCTTCACTGCGGGTGTTCACTTTTATAGATTTGACCATCTCAATATGATACACATCTTGCAAATCTAATTTGAAAAATCACACCATAAAAATGAGAGTTTCCACGGAACTTTTGACTTTCGTGTTACTGCAGTGTTTCAGGAGGATTCTGAACTATTGGAAGTGCGTAGGAGTGGCATTGTATAGTATTTGGCATCATTCAATATGAACTACATTATTTTTTGTTGAAACGCATCCTAATTTGTCAACAGCAAACCGCAAAAAATGATTTTTGGGTAGTTAACAAACGAACCAACGCAATTTTTAAAATTCACAATGCTGTAACTGAAATACCTATTTCTCAAATACTTTGCTGGAATGATATATCTACTAATCTTATATTTTGAAACAATGTAACCGAGTTTTGTGGAAAAATTTTCTTTGGCTATTGTCCACGAAAATGATGAATTGCCTTGTCCAGAATGGGGAATTTAGCAATGAGTTTTTGAAGTTAAAAAGGAGACAAATCGAATCTCGTTTGGTTTGTCAGAGTGCGTTGATCCGAACGAATTTTATAAAACTTCAAAGCTCATGAGGTTACCGCGCCACTGGCTCTGAAAATGGACATTTTTTGATGGCATACTCAGGAGACGCAATTCACAGGATTGGAATCTTGTGCTCTTTTTTCTTCATCACAAAAAGGACATATATGTTGGCACTGTTCTAAGCTGCAATTGTCGATCGGTATTTCTGTAAGAAGCTAAGTAGAAATATTTGAATCCCCGATGGTAAGCTGAATAAGCGTCTAAACATGATGGTTTCGCGAACTTCTTGATTTCTACATAGTATACGGCTGAAATATGAACAAACTATCACCACAATATACTTTAGGAATCGAAATGACGCTCATAGCTCGTGACTCGATTTTGGAAATTTACATCGAATTTCAGAAAAATCAGTGATAAATTTCATCTTAAAGTCAAGTCAGGTGAAATGTAATCCCTATCAATCGTCCACACAATGTTTTGAATCGAATCTATTCGATTGAAAATGATTCACAAATGTTTCATGTTACAAGAGGCGAATTCCGTACTTATCGTTCTCAACCAGATTCCTTGGCTTGACAGAGAGTGGCACCACATTTTTCACATGTTTTCAAGGTCCAACAATCACATAAAACCCATTTCAAACGTGTGTGATGGGAAATTTTTTTTCTATTTCAGAGGGTCAATAGCTAAAAGTTCCATGAAAGTCTCATGTACGTTTTGTGAAACTTTTTGTTGGATTTCTTCAAAACTTTTGAACTTTCACTTTACAAGTCAACAGAACGATATTGTACGTGACTTTGTACATGGTTGTACATATATATAACCCAGACAAAATATTACGTCTATGTCGAGGAAATAACCCAGTTATGAAATTCTGTTAAAAGTTGTGACATGTCTACTGTGCAGTTGCATCGAGTTTATAACGTTGATAACTGTCAGCAACAGAAGATGAAATTTTAAAAATAAGAAAAAGAGAAAATTCCGGAGGGCAGTACTTTTTTTATTTTGAATGACGCAGAATAATGCATTTCGTGGTGGAATGGTTTACGAGTCTTGGAATTCATTAACTACATAAAACAATGTCTCCCACAATTTCATCACACAAAGGTGTCCACAATCATCTTGAAGCATAATTATGGCTTCTTTTAAATGAGTAAGAGACTGCCAAAAATGTTCTTGAATCAGATTTCCGTCCAAATTAATTTTTAACTTTAGAACCTGTCTATTTCTCAGAGACTTAATCTGGAGTCGCATTCTTATGATACTTATCGACAGCCATCAATGAAGCAAAATTTTCTGAATGTAGACACGAATTTGCTCACAAATACTACTGCTACGTGTAGGCCCAGTGCTATTTTGGTACAACTATTGATTTGGCCCTTTCTCTTGTAATGTCTGCATTAGTTTTTCCAAATAAGTTTCGATTCAAAAATTGTAAATTGGAGAGAATTTCAAGATTGTCATCTATTGGGCATCAGATCAGGCATTTAATAAAAACTGTTCGTACATTGATGAGTCAGTCCGCTATTCAAAATTGCTCTTATCAGTAGACATGCTCGAATAATATTATTAATGACAACTTTAGTTGCATTATTGATTTTGAAATCTTGGAACGTCAGAACCGCATTTCCCTAACAATGGAGTCCCTGTATTCTTCTAATTTAGAAGAACATGTAAAAAATCAAGATTTTTTTAATTCTTCCGTGTCGGATTCCGTGTTGGATAACTCGATTTTCCAAGACCGGGATATGTCTGATGATTCATTTGGATTCAAGAGCCAGAGTATTGAAATGTTTCCATATATCACGTGCTTTTTTAAAATCTGAACTCATAGCGAGATTTCAAATATTTGAGCATGAGTTTGGATCATATCTAAAATCATTTGATTATTGATTACGAGAAACATGAGTTGAAACTTCAGGCAACATGTCAAATATCAATGACGTATACTTTGACTTTCACCTTTTTAATAAGATCATTTCAATCTCAATCGAAAAGTGGTCTGGGAAAATCTAAAAATTTTTTCTATACATTCAACCAAGTACAAGTTCAATGAAATGCAATAACTTTCTAATTTAACCTGAAAATCAAAATATATCAAACGAAACATATTTCTGACCATGTCAATAGTTTTTTTCTTTCTAAAAAATCAAGGTATAGCAAAGAAAAATAAATGTCGTGCCTGAGTGCAATATTCACTTTGATATAAAAAGTACACGAGAGAAACCCGCAGCGTGTTACTCTATGACCGAGCTCGTGTTTCTTTCCACACGTTCAAATATTCTATATTAAAAGCACACTTATTATATACGTTTCGCAAAACTATATAAACCGTGCAAAGACTTTTTACCGCGTGAATCATTGAAACGGAATAAAATTGAGTAAAATACTGTCCGATTTTCCACTTCCATCCAGCATTTATACAACCTGCATATATATTTATCCATATATAATAAATACACAACGAAAGTTAACTTCAATTTATAAACATTATATATGAGCTTATGCACTGCCCTTGCACCACAATATACGATTAAAATAATGCATTATCATCATTCGTATCATCCCTCTTAAATATTTTAACATACTAGAAATCGATTTTCAAGCACTATATGCATGGATATCCAATGTCGACTATGCACAATTATACAAAAGAGTCACGCGTATAAATATGAATAAAAGTGCGATTCTTTTTTTCACAGCTCCTTTTTTCGCGCCACTATTATTCTTCCATCAAACGTTCCATATCAGTATATATGTCGCTTTGGCTTTGTGATCACGCGAAAGGCTTTATTGTTACCCTATGTAATACATACCTATACATGCATATATGAGTAACTCCGTGGAAACTTCGTAATAATGTGTGCCTGGTGCTTATACAAACCCTTAAGGGGATGTCGGAGTCCTATCAATATTGTACAGTTACCGACATGGTCGAGTTTTCGGATTTCTCGATGAATTTTTGAGATATCAAAAATCTACCAAGTAACGCCGATTCTATGAGCCATACAGAATCGACGTTATTTAGTAGAATCTCGATATCTCGAAAATTCATCGGGAAATCCGAAAACTCGACAATGTCGGTATCCGGTATCCTCTTAAAACGCTTGAAGAAAAAATCGTACGAGTTTCATGGTGACGTATTTTTTGGTACTCTCTTTGGCGCAAATCATTAGTTTTTTTATTTAGGATCGCGAAAAAAAAATTAAGCCGGCCAAATTAACGAAAAAATACAAATGTTAGTTCCGTGACTTGTGATTATTCCTTTTTTCAGATTTTGTAAGTGAAAGGCGCCGCGGTAAGGCTTATTAGGGATTCGGGAGGTAAAATGAATCCAATATGATGGTATTAAGCACCATATTCCTCTGCTGTAAGAGCCAAAAGACCACTTTTTGCGTACAATTTGTCACCCAATTTCGACTGAAATTATACCCACTTGACTTTTTTCTATAAAAATGGATTTACCTCTTCCCAAGCCTTTTCGCGTCAATTTTTTTCTTGAAGAAAATTGTCAGGTGCGAATTTTGCATGCTTCAAGCGAGGCACTTTTTTGCACAAATCTACTTATGCTAAATTTTTTGGTCAGATCCGTGCCCTATTAGTGCGACCCTTTGAGGCCAGGCTATAGGGGTCCTGGTAGTTTTTTTTTTTTTTTCAAAGTATCTGGTGGCTAATACCAAATGAAGACCTCAAAATCTCGAAACAGTAGCTTTAAGCATTTGGTAGTAAAATCAGCTTCCGTGCCCTGCTACATGAGTACCTCAAAAAGTCGGAAAACCCATCTTAGATCCTTCTTCTGTGATTGGCAAATTTTCGACCTTCGAATATCAAAATTTCCGCGGAAATACTCATATATATATATATATATACACATAAACTCTCATCTATGCAGTTCAGAGCTTGCAGCTTGCACGCGACGACCCATTCCACATTTCTCTCAACTCTGCGGCGCGTCTCATCATCGATCCTCATATCGTCGAGATTCTCAAAAGAGACTGAGAATCCAAGCGTTCAACCAAGTACATTTTCAAAAAAAAAAAAACTTGACCGTTGCAAGCTCTCATCATCTACTTCGTGTTCCAAAAAAGTCTCTATTTCTTTCTCGACACTCCAAAAAATAAGTAGGCATATATTTTAGCACGTATACGACCACGACAATTTCTGTTATTATTGGACTATATAGATATATTCAAAACTGGTCCTCAATCTGCGTTCTCTATTTCTGGATGCAAGGCAAGCTTGCACCAGAAATGAAAACTATAAGTATTCGCGAGCTTGCGCACAGGTATAAACACAGTGAATGAGTTAATAACATAGGTATCCGAAAAAAGGGGAGATCAGTGCAGTGTTGTGTATCAGAAGCATTTGCAAGCACGTAACAAATAATTAGCAGAAGACACAGGGTGAGCACGCGCGCTCATCATTATCCGACAGTGTTTTTTACCTGTAAAACTTGAGCATAAAGCCCTATCGCGACACTCTAAATAATTCGATTTACCAATGCTATACATCTGCTCAAACATTCTAAATATACCTATATATATCGGTAAAGTGAAAAACATTCATCAATCAGTCTAGCAGAGGAACTCGCCGCGTGTGATAATCTTGATCTCGCGCGTACGAATAGAAATTTTATTCGTAACGGTCGCCAATATAACAACCTCTACAAGTGTTTTGTTGTAATATATAAAGTGTATGTACCTATCCAGCAAAATCTCATAATTTTTCAGGAGCCTCCGGACGACGATACATCACAATAATAGGATAACCTTGAAGAAAAGCGCAATGTTTTTCGCAACTCATCAACGGACGATGCGATAATCATACAGCATTATTACCTCGCCACGTCTTGCTTCCGAATGATGATTAGTGAGTTGTATTATATAGGTACCTATAGTAGTGGCGCCGGCGTTCGCTACTGAAAAAAAAAAAGTATTAGAAGCCACTTATCAGGTGTAACAAAAACGTACACCACAAACCTGAAGACAGAAGTAGAAGAAAATATTTTAGACATGAATACGCAGCCGATTCAGGTACCCGTCAGTAGTAATGAACATCCTCGTAGGACACAATCAGTTTCACAACCACCAAGTAGTAGTTGCGTCGGTGACGACGTACTCAAAACCATGACCCCACCCGGTACTGGAAAGACTGCATCCGGTGAGTTAAATTATACCTTTTTTTCATAGGTATTCTGGAGTGGAGATGAGTGATTCCCATGTGGTGTTGTGATTGTTTATTGATTGATGAGTAACGAGGGAGAGTTTTTGAGTGACACAAGATTATGTGGTGTAAAGTTTTTTTAGAGTTTGAGTGCTAATTTGAGCCTGCTTGTGTGTTTTTTGTGTGATCACAGCTATGGAGGAGAGACGCTCTAGGAGAGCTAGCGCTGCTGTACAGCCTATCTTAGCTAAACCACCATCGTCAGAATCGCTGTTCGTTAACAGTATATCGCTTGTGGATGCTGCTACTGGACCACCTTTGTCGCCAGGTAATTTTTTCTTGAGTTTGATTTCAGTTGGAGAGAAGAAATTTTCATGATTTTGGGGACTAACTGTGAGTTGAGTTCAGCTATCGTGTTGTGTGCCAGGTTATTGAACTCTTTTTTGTTGTGAGGCTTAGTTGGTGTATAGAGATTCTCTGTGAAGATTAATAACAAGAGGAATTTTTATGTCTGACTTCAAATATGATATTGCTTCACAGGGTTGTCGGGTACAGCAACACCAATACCCCTAGAATTTAGCCCAAAAGTTGACCTGTCAGAAAAACTCAGTGAATCAGGATGTAAATTAACAAGGAAAGAGTCGTATAAAGCGCAGAGAAAGAATTACAGAATGGAAAAGAAGAGAGTTGCGGAGGAGCTTCTGCAGTCTCTCAAAGATCCTACTGTTGTTGTGATGAGTGATTGGTTAAAGGTCAGAGGTACTCTCAAAAGTTGGACAAAATTGTGGTGTATTCTGAAACCTGGGTTATTGCTCCTTTACAAAAGTCCAAAGACAAAGGTAACTATCCATATCAGATTCTTAAGATTCTTCATCTTACTCTTGAATTAGCTTGCTTATGGCATTTTTATGACTTTTCAGAGTAGTCACTGGGTTGGAACAGTCTTACTCAACACATGCCAAGTAATTGAAAGGCCCAGTAAAAAAGATGGATTTTGTTTTAAATTATTTCACCCTCTTGAACAGTCTATTTGGGCACCAAGAGGTCCACAGAAAGAAACCATTGGTATGTTAGATTGCTGAATTAGATTTTATTTCATTAATGTCAGTTTGGAAGATTATCCAATGATCATGTATTGTGTAGGTGCTGTCACTCAGCCACTGCCAACATCCTATCTCATATTCAGAGCTCCGTCCCAGGCAGCAGGAAAATGTTGGCTTGATGCACTGGAGTTATCGCTTCGTTGCTCTTCACTAATAGTGAGATCTACAAGTGTGGTACCTAGATCTCCTCAGCATGATTCCACATTAACTACCCATGAAACACAGTGGAGTGAGGCAGATTATGAGAAGCACTTCAGTGATCATGGTATGTGCTTTCCGTCATATCTTTCCCTTGTTTAATCTCACCACAGCAAACCATCATCTTGTTCAAACTCAATCTTATTGCGACTTTTATTATATTCCTTTATCACTTTTTACGTAAAATTTTGGCAGACTACTTTTGACGAAATTCGGTATTAGATTGTTAGATTTAACGTAATTTTAGATGTACCAAGTAATATTCCAGTATTATTTGAACATCACGGAGAGTATAATAATTCTCACGTTATCTGCATAAAAATCGAACTCTCACTCGAAATCGCGGGAATGGCACTATATTTTCTTCAAATTTGATTCGATTTGATACCAGGTTGATTTTATATGAACAAGTACTTGGTGTGTAATACTCCAAAAGCTCTGCAGAGGTGCTTGAAGCTCCTGTCCGCTGGCTGGTTCCCTATTGTGGAGACGGGAAATCCATCTTCGACACTTCTTTTTTATTGAGGCGAAGTGTGCGGAAAATAATTCTTACATTTCCACTGGACCTACAGTTTGAGGTAGATTCCGAACCACCGAAACCGCGATAGAGGCACTTGAAAAAATCTCAGCTGGTGCCGGACCCGGGTGGCCCCGGGGATCTAACCCACGACCTTTTGATTGAAAGGCGAAAGCTGTAACCCCGCTGCCACTGCGTTTAATTAGGTTTTTTGCTTTATAAAAAAATCTCCGATTCGACTTCAGGGGAAATTTCGTTGTGAAATTAATTTTCATGCAGTAAACTCTTTTATTTAACTATCAATCAATTTAAACGTCATCAGATGGGTTGAAAAATTTTTAATTCAGCATATGATAATCGTTGCTTAAACTAAACCAATGTTAATGATGATGAATTTCTGTCAGAATCAAGGCCTTGTATCGTATTTACAATGTATTAGTTTGTGTAGTGTACTCATTCAGCGGACCCTGCTAATTATGTTCACGTTTAATGCGATCAGGTCGCTTAATCTGATCAAACTCCGGTTTCCGCTGCGCTTGACTGTCGAACACGTATAGTAGGTGGTGTAGTATGTCACGATCAAAATTCTTCATTATGTAATCGGGCTTATCCATGAAAATAGCGGAAGAGGGTGCTCCATGGTATAGCAGAGCTCATTAATGCTCACACATGGTTTTTTAAAATTGAAATGTCGAAAATGAGAGCTCGGTTAGAATGCACCAGAAAAAAATCATGCTCTTTTTTGTAAGATAACGTCAAATTACAATACAGGTCATGCTCTCATGCTCAATTTATTCATTATCAATCAAAATGTGGAAATTCACGAGTGTACCATTACTAGCTACTCTTATTAGAATATTTTGAATCAATGGTCATTAAAACTCGCAGTTTGGTATGGTACACGTAATTGTAGAAAACTATTTCGTGATAATATCAGGTATTTGCAAATAATTTCTTCAATTACTATATTACAGCTGATATCACGTCAAAATAATCCTGTATAACTTCGCTGAAGCTTTTTTCCGAATTCTAAATCTTGTCTATGAAACTTGCAACTTCTTCTTTCACATGCAATTTCGACCTGACCAATGACAAAAGTTGAGTCGCAAGAGATAATGACCTTAATCTTCTCAATCGGTATATTGCATGACTTTTGATTGGAATTGAATGCGCGTGTTTGTGTTTGCTGATTCAACGTTAGCGTTCTTCTCATTTTCAAAATAATCTAAAAAAACTTATTGTACATACACGATGTTGAGTCGGGCTTCTCCTTTTCGCTTAATGATTTGTCAACGTTCATGCGTGGTACCTGCTTGAGTTGCGCATTTTCGCGAACCAATTTTGATTATTTCAAACACGTTTTGAGTTATCTACAAGCTAGTGTACGGACGGCTTCAGAGTATCGGAATAGCAGCACACTTTCGCATTATGTTTTCCATGTCCTCAACACCTCTTGTGCCAGACCTTTTTTTTTTCAAGTCATGGAACAACGGTTCAAATTTGAAGTCATCCAGATGACAAGTGTTGCACGAGAGTCACGAATCTGAATAAATTGGTAGGACCAGTTCAAATCTTTCCCAACAAAAATGCTAGGTAAAATCAAAGTATCTGAATGCGAAGTATTGATTTGAGTAAATCATATCATGAAAATTCAAATCAAGTTCAATAAATCACAGAAAAATTACTTTCTTACAACTACCAATCACTAATAAATCACCAAAATAATCATCAGCCTACAACGGCACCCTACGACCAGCCACAAGTTCATCCGTCCTCTTGGAGCCTCCGGCACCGCCGTCAATCCTTCTAAGTCGTCATTCATCACCCGGTGCATGTAGTTCATCTTCCAAAGATCTCCTATCCCTTCCTAGTATAAAAATTACATCCCGTCGTCATCGTTTTCATCATCACAATCAGCTCCAAGCTGTCGTCGCTCGTTGGCAACGTCTAATTCGTCTTACAGCCTCAACCACAAAATCCCGTTCAACTTCTACTTTATTAAATCGTACTCCCGGTGATCGTCTCGATCATGATTTTGATTCAGATTATGAATTAGAAGATAATGATAATTATATATCGAGGCGATCTAGTGAACCAATCCGTAGACGCACACTTTCCTCATCAGTAGCTTTAGAAGCAAAATGTAATTTGCTAGATCCTGGCTTTTGCTTGCATGACGGTGGTGCAGATCTAACGCTGGATGATAGCGCAAGAGATGAACCTGAAAATGATGTTGGTGCTGGTGCTGAAATTAGCGCTCCAAGTGATAGTTCTGATGAAGAAGTAAAGGATGAAGATAATGAAGATTTGGCTGTGGTTAATGAGACACCATATGTTGCTAATGAGAACGAAGTTTTTGGAACGGTGAGTTTTGGAAATTTTTTAGTGTTATTTAATGTGGGTGGAGCTGTTATTATTTGGTGAAGGTGGCCTGTGGTTAGCCTTTTTGACCTAATTTCTTATAAGTCGTGTTATTGGTAAGGAATGTTGGAGTTCTATCGCTTTTTCATACGCATCGATATTGTTGAGTTCTCGAATGTTGGCATGGATTTTTGAGATACCTCAAATCTGGACTGTAACGTCAAATTTTGAGTCATACAGGATTGGTGTTACTCATCAAGCTACGATATCTCAAAAGTTTTTGAAGATATTTTGGAATTCAAAAAACGTTCAAAGCCGTAATTTCCATTAAATTCATCAAAGCTTCTCACCACACGGATCAATTGATCCATTTGAAGTTTTATTCAGGCTGTTATTGATGTCGGAATCTCTAGAGCTCAACTATACGCTTTCTCTAAATTCTTTTGTAAATAAGGCTCAAAAATTTGAGAAAAATCTCACGTTTTCGTACACCAGAAATGTGAGAATTAGTCTCCGCGCAATTGTTCTACCGCTCAACATCGTAATGAATACCGTGTCCTCACTTCTCCGTCACTGGCTAGATAAAAAAAATCATGAAAAAGTCATAAAAATGATTCTCTGGGAAAACTTTGTTTTTTAGAAAATTCCCTCCACGAGACAGGTCTTGATCTGTTCACGTCATTAAAATTGTTGGTCTTCTTTTTATTTTTGAGGCTGGAGAAGTGGTCACTGAACTCCAAGAAGAGCAGAAATCTATCGTCTGGTTCTTAATGAAACAAGTGCGACCTGGTATGGATCTGTCTAAAGTTGTTCTACCGTCGTTCATCCTCGAGCCCAGATCTTTCTTGGAGAAGCTTGCTGACTCGTACTACCATGCAGATCTCCTGTCTCAGTGAGTATTTTCATTTTAGACTGGACGCAAAACAAGTCTTGATGACGCGTTCTAACTTTTTTTACAACGAATATGCCCGAGCTTATTTGCATCCTCTATAAACAAAAGAAAAATCTCTTTTGTTTAAAATAAAAAGAAACTTGAACTAGACTTCAATATCAAAATATCAAGCTGCTCGTCGACGACCCGGTTCTCGCGCATCATTCGAAGTCACTTTATTTTCATGTCTGTTATTGTGATGCAATGTCAATCCAAGAGCTCTGTTCAAATCAATCAAATACACACATTATCAGGAACCCTTTGAAATTGCCTCGCAGAAAACTTCTTACGCTCAAATGAAAGGACAATGTTTTATCATCGGATAAGTCCCGCAACGGGAGACCGGAGTATTCGGGTCACCAATATTGCCGAAAAAGTTTTGATGATTTTGTTCTACCTGGTATCTGAAGAATTCAGAGCAAGTATGTCAATTGAGCCTTTTATTCATAGATGCAAGCAAAAATGTTGAGATTGCAAGTGTCTTCTTCCATGGTTCGTGAATACGATATTGGCAATGAAAGAGTTCATGTATGTATTTCTGGCCAGGTGGATCAGAGAACTAATTTGAGTTCTTTGAATTCTTTCCATGCGGTTATCAAAGTGTCAAAAAATTTCGTCACGATTCGTGACACAGATTCTCCGTATTCCCCTCGTCGGGTTCAAAACTTGAAGTCGAACTATGTGAGAATTCAAAATATATTCTCACGAGGACGAACTATGCTGTGTCTTTTGTCGACCAACTTGATAATAAATAGAGATTTCTGACAATCTCCGCAAACTCCGTGGAACAAAAGAGCTCGGGGTTGATGTGAACAAGAATTCTTTCATCGGTTAAACTTTTTTCTTCATTGAACAATGGATTAGGTTGTAAATTCTTAAAAAATGAGAGGACTGCACTCAATAATTCGTCTCAGCAGTTTTACGGCCGTTTGTTTTATATTGAAGAAATCGTCGATAAAAATTCTTGAAAAAGTTCAATTTCTCCCACTAAACTTTCTATCCTAGACGAAAATCGATCCACTAGCGACAGCTCCCAAAAAAGTAAAATACTCTCAAGTTGATGAGCTAGCTATGCTATTCAAGTATGTAAACAACCTCACGTTTCGTGCTTTATTCATGAAACTTGCCAGTATACTTGAACTAGTCTACTAAGCTAGGAACGTGATAAAATGCTGATCTACATTTTGTATAATTTTGACTCAACAGGGCAGTTCTTGAGGACGATGCTTTCACCCGTATGAAAGGAGTGGTTAAGTGGTATCTGTCGGGTTTCTACAAAAAGCCTCAGGGTTTGAAAAAGCCCTACAATCCAATCCTTGGTGAAACTTTTCGATGCTACTGGCAGCATCCCAACGGATCACGTACTTTCTACTTGGCTGAGCAGGTAAATGCTTTAACCGCACATCGATATCAAGCTTAGCCCTCGATTACACCAGCGATAGGCTCATGCATATATGCAGATTCGAGTCTATCGAGGTGTAACATATATATCTTGCGCTTATCGTAAATAAACCTGTTGATACTCTGTCTGTTATTTAGGTCTCGCATCATCCACCGATATCCGGATTTTACGTCACAAATCGACAAGATGGATTTACCATCAGTGCTTCGATTATCGCCAAATCCAAATTTTATGGTAATTTTCACATTCTCGTTTATTTTATTGGATTTATCAATTGAATAAAGTGGAACGTTGACGATGCTTATCGTCGAAAGAATCTTATCACGTTATGGGGGAATGCATGCAAATTTCAATAAAATTTCATCTCTTCGATAGATATATCGTCGGCCCCTACGAAGACTAGCACATTTCAACCTCTTTAGCACATTTAGACTTTCCCACAAAGACCAACACATTTCTCTCATGCTTTGACATTGGCGAGATGTGCTAGTCTTCGAGGAAAAATTGAAATGTGCTAGTCTTCGTAGGAGCCGACACTATGTATCCATGCCCGACAAAATTTTTCTGAAACATTGTCGCAGATTTTTCATTCCTTGCTAATTAAAGTTCATTTTCCGTTTTTTATCACGTCATCAAGAGTACCGAGGGTGGTTTTCAATCTATAAAATCAAAATGTTGTTGGCAGTGCGATATTTTTTTATGGACTTTCATTTTATTCTCATTTAAACAATTTTTTCTAATGCATAGGTAATTCCTTATCCGCTGTGTTGGATGGAACTGCAGTCTTGACGATGCTGCCTCGGGGAGAGGACTACACGATGACTATTCCTTATGCACACTGCAAAGGAATTCTTATGGGTACCTTGTCCATGGAACTAGGTGGCAAAGTCAGTATTAATTGCGAGAAAACAGGCTATCATACTGAACTCGAATTCAAACTCAAGGTGAGATTTTGTTGGTTTTGAGTTGAAAATATGAATTTTAAAATGTTGCCAGTGAATTATCATTTTTGATCGAATTTTCTTTAATAACCATATTTTACAGCCCTTCTTGGGTGGTGCAGATCAACTAAATCTGGTCACAGGACGAATGAAACTTGGAAAAGAAACTCTTGCCACCATCAACGGTTACTGGGATGGTCAAATCACAATCACAGATAAGAGGACGGGAGTAAGTATATCTTTGACCTCAAAATCAATTTGATTCTTACGGTTCGGTATAGTAGACCACTTAGTAATTTTGAATGTTTTAAAAATTTCAGCAAGAAAGCCCCTTTTTCAACGCAACTCCAGAAATCCGGAAAGCTCGGTTGAAAAAGTATACCGTGCCATTAGAGCATCAAGGCGAGTGGGAAAGCGAAAAATTATGGCTAGCCGTTTCTCGTGCTATACAAGAGGATGATCAAATGGCAGCTACCGAAGCCAAAACTGCATTAGAGGAGGGACAACGAGAACGTGCCAAACAGAGGAAAGAACTCGGCCAAGAGTGGGTGCCCAGATACTTTGTCCAAGTACGTTTGCTCTGTCAATCATTCTCGGTACATACATATTAACTTACAAAATATCATTGATTAATATGTATTTTTCCCCTCAATTTAATAGGATTTATTAACGGGTAATTGGCACTATCGTCATGCCGACATCCGTCCATGGGATCCTAGAAATGATGTCGTTCAATATGAACACGATTACATCATAAGCACAAAGACTAGACACAAGACACCAATAATGCGCACTGGCAGCATAGTTTCCATGGAGCCTCAGTCTCAGGTAATTTAAAATCAACAGCTCTGACTTTTTTTCAGTTTTCTCAATGATATGTCTTTGATGTCCAGAATCCAGCATCTAATCATTGAACATTGTTTTAATCTTGTATTTCAATATATTTCAGGTGCCACTACTAATGGCCGAATCGCGGTCTTCTCTCTCAGTCCTGAAATCTTCAAAACGCCAACTTACAAGTAGTCATCCCCCCAATGAAACCGGCCATGAATCTGCTAGTTCTTCCGAAGCAGCACACTCTGATTCCAGTCAGTCAGTTGGAAAGCGGCGACGTTCTAATGTCAGGTAATATCTTCGATTATTCGACTAATTTTTCAATTTCACCATGTTTTGATTTACAATTTCTATAATAATCCTTCGATAAGTCTGCCAACACATCGAAGAAAGTATACAATGACTAACAAGGGGAGCACTTAACTTCCGGGTCGCCAATCTTCCCCAAAATTTTTTTACGATTTGGTATCACCTAGAATGTGAAGAATCCATAGTAACTCCGTCAAATAGGCCTCCTATTCAAAGTTACAGCCTATGATATTAGCATTGCCTATATAGGCCCATGTTAAAAAGTTAAATATGATGAATTCCACGCCAAAGCGACTTACGGAAAGGGGTCATCTCTCAGATTCTTTTTCAACCTTTTTCATTCGATTCTATGGCCCAAAATAGGAACTTCGGACCACCTATGGGCCCCGAAAAAAAATTTCTCCTCTCCGATGCACGCACATCCGTCAACAGACCGAAAATTCATCGTGTAAAAATCGATGCTCTTTTATTCACGAAAACGGGAATATTTCGAGTTTTTGAACAGCTATCGATTTGCGGATTGCGGCATCTGAAAGGGCATCAGAAGACCTATCGAAAACGTTGTCGGAAATTCCTTCTCTGTGATTTGGGGGCTTCCTGGAGGCAAAAGAGTGTTTTTCACTAAAATGTTGATTTCTCAAGAAGCCATTTTTTTTATTTTTTTAAAATCATATATTTTACGTAAAATTTTGCGTTCTTTCGGAATAAATGAGTTTCAGAGAAGTTTGGGGCGATCCAAGTGACTTATGAGCCATTTTTTGAAAATTCGATTTTTTTGGTTTCAGAAAAAGGCGATTTTCTGCGCATGCGCACAAACGTAGACTTTCGGCGCCACTTTCAATGGAAAGCTGACAAAATTTCCTATAAAATGACTACCCGCAAAGTTGAAATTCATGCACTGAAACGCGATCTGCAAGGATTGATTATGTCGAATCAAAATCACATGAAAATTCAGCCCATTAACGCCTTCGTGGCGCCTGCTGAGATAGCACATTCACGAGATCTTTTCGGGACTCAATTTTGAGTACGAAATTGACCCGAAAAAAATTCGGACCACATGGTTTCAACGTAAAATTGTATGAACTTCCAAAATATGCGATGAAAAACCCCATTTGAGGCGAACCCGAGGTTCTACATTCAATTTTTTGCCAGAAAATACGATTTTTCACATTCAAAATTGCGAAAAATTGAATGTAGCACCTCGGGTTCGCCTCAAATGGGGTTTTTCATCGCATATTTTGGAAGTTCATACAATTTTACGTTGAAACCATTGGTCCGAATTTTTTTCAGGTCAATTTCATACTCAAAATTGAGTCCCGAAAAGATCTCGTGAATGTGTCATCTCAGCAGGCGCCACAAAGGCGTTAATGGGCTGAATTTTCATGTGATTTTGATTCGACATAATTAATCCTTGCAGATCGCGTTTCAGTGCATGAATTTCAACTTTGCGGGGAGTCATTTTATAGGAAATTTTGTCAGCTTTCCATTGAAAGTGGCGCCGAAAGTCTACGTTTGTGCGCATGCGCAGAAAATCGCCTTTTTCTGAAACCGAAAAAAATCGATTTTTCCGATTTTCAAAAAATGGCTCATAAGTCACTTGGATCGCCCCAAACTTCTCTGAAACCCATTTTTTCCGAAAGAACGCAAAATTTTACGTCAAATATATGATTTTAAAAAAATAAAAAAAATGGCTTTTTGAGAAATCAACATTTTAGTGAAAAACACTCTTTTGCCTCCAGGAGGCCCCCAAATCACAGAGAAGGAATTTCCGACAACGTTTTCGATAGATTTTTTGATGCCCTTCCAGATGCCGTAACCCGCAAATCGATAGCTGTTCAAAAACTCGGAATATTCCCATTTTCGTGAATAAAAGAGCATCGATTTTTACACGATAAATTTTCGGTCTGTTGACGGATATGCGTGCAATGGAGAGGAGAAATTTTTTTTGGGCCCCATAGGTGGTCCGAAGCTCCTATTTTGGGCCATAGAATCGAATGAAAAAGGTTAAAAAAGAATCTGAGAGATGACCCCTTTCCGTAGGTCGCTTTGGCGTGGAATTCATCATATATAGATATACTCGCAATGCTAATGTTTTAGCTTGTAGCTCTGAATAGGGGGCCCATTTGACGGAGTTACTCTGGATTCTTCATATTCTAGGTGATACCAAACTGTCAAAAAATTTTGGGGAAGATTGGTGATCCGAAAGTCAACTGCTCCCCTTGTAAGTTTTGCTAGTGACTTCATGGTACAATGGAAACAAATCTTATCTCTTTCGATGGTCGAAAATTTTCTACAATTTATTCTTGTTTCAGAATTGCACATATGATGAAGAGTGTAGAGGAGAGAATACACGAGCAAACCGAAAAATTGGATCAAATCCAGCGATTGGTCGAGCAGGTTGCTGTCCGTCAAAGAGCACCAAGAGATAGGCAAACTTCTACACGGATCACAAAGCATTTGATCGATACGGCTATAATCGTTGCAATTGTTATCATAGTCCAATTCATTACGAGGATTTGGGGAAGAATCACGTCATCTGGAAGATCTGGAGAATTGTAGTGATATAATAGCTTGTTTCCAAATCTATTTATACAGACTATCGTACTTGAGTGAATCTAAATCGATAATTTAAGTTCACCTCATCAACTCAATCTCATCGGAATCTTATACTTGATGAAGTCATATCTACTAGTCGCAGAACAAGTCCATTTTGAAGAAGTTCAGAGAACCGTCTAATCACGATACGCGTGAGTATTTGAAATTGTTCTTTGCCCATTACAGCTCCGACACCGTTGTCTTCCTGGTGACTTGAAATAGAACTTATGAACCTGTTTCTATATTGAGATTCCATTTCCTTATAAAGCATTCAAACAATTATTCCAAATGATCCGATATGTCAAAACTATACTAATCTGGAGGAAGGAGGGTTTACTTTTTAGATCTTATGTAAAAAGTCCCGAGATATCTACCGTTTAATTGCTTCTTCATTTTCGTAGATCACTTTTCTAATCATTGATGTTGGAAATGGAGTCTCAATATTCATTTTAATGAATGAATAATATTCGAATACGAACAAATTAGAATGATAGAGAACTTGCAAAGTCAAGCTCTACAATTCCTATGAAAACGCCTACAGAAATAGTCTGCTCGATTTAGCTCACTAGTTCGAATAATATATTGAACATCTTTTTCTATAGTTCACAATGAAGAAGAAAACTATGACAACCATGCGCCTTTTTAACGAGACATAGGATAGAGTACGGGATATTCTAACGCCCTATGATCTCCAACCAAACACTTTGTCATGCAAGTCATTCTTATTGTATAGTTAATTGATTATGGATAATTTTAAAGGTAGTATTGAGTATTTTTGAATCAGAAGTAAGGAGTCAAGGTAATTAAGTTGAGGCTTTGCTGGTACTTGCCTGCTGTCGTAACTCTAAATGCAATAAGTACGGAAATGTTTAATGATTCCAATCTTTCATCCTTGTTGTCGTTCCAGTGTTTTATCCATCATTTCTTTCAAATTGCGTCGTATTTGTCTATTTTTTAATTAAACTGCAGCGAGCTTCAATTGACTAGCGTGAAATTTTTTGTAACGCTTATTTCTTACATACTACCCATTTGTAAATAACTGTTTTATTCCGTGATGATGTGTGCATATGTGATACAGTTTCTTTGATCAATTATACTTGTTTGTTGATTTTTTGGAGAAAATAGCCCGGGTGATGAAAATTTTTCGTACTCGAAGATTCAGTTGGATTTTCTCATTTTCTTCTGAGTTTCAAAAATTTTCTTTGATTTAATTATCCCCTGTTAGAGAATATTCATGAAGCTGTGCTGGAGTTGTAGCTCTCAGTGCTTGTGAAGGATATGAAAGTATGTACAGGAGATTTGAAAAATATTATAGAGCATGTCAAATTGGGTTCAACATCATGATTGGTGATGTTCATTGAAACAAAACGGCGCACACGAAGATATTCAATTCCTGTATGCGCCTATTATAGCTTTTTACATGTAGATATTATTGTTCGTCCTTTTTCAATCAATCTTTTTTTTATAAGATGTAATTCTGTTTTTCCATCAAAGATAGTATGATTCCGTGCTTGCTTTCACCAATTATGCATTTTTTATGAAACAGGTCATCATTGATATAGGTAAACTTCTTCTACATATTCATAATTAATGCTTACTAAGCATGAGTATCTTGAAAATAAAAATGATTCAAACGTTTTTCTCAACTCTTTCGACTCGAATGAACTAAATTTTGAGATGTATTCGCACTCAAAGTTATTTGTGTTGGAAGTCACGATAGGAAGCTAAAAATGGGTACAACTAGTTAAAAACGTAAACATTTAGTGTTAAAATTTTTGTGCTCTTGGTAAAGCTTGCAAAGCATGCTGTACTTGTCTTTTTATACTTTGTATTGTATATCGAAGATATGAAGTAGCTCAAAAGTGGAAAAGTGTGATTATAATATGATACGTATATAAATATTCTACTTTTGGCTTGCTTGTCGAATTTTGCGTCTCACTTGGACCTCAAGTGTCGAAATATTTTTATTACTGTTCAACTTGATTATGCTGTCTCATCAGATCAAGTCCAATATTTTGTCATGAAAAATTACATATGAATATATATTATATGAGAAATAAAAGAGAAACGAATAAAAGTCAAGTGAAGTTAAGTCGTTTGTTTACAAAATTATCTCAGTATGTGACATTTCTCAAGGTATGAAAATTGAAAATTTTTGTAGATTTTGCACTCTTGTCACCTCTTTTATTGCTGGAACATATTCTTCTTTCTTCGGATGAAATTATCGTACTATAACCCGACGAGTAACACGATATTCTTAGTGATTGTTGTATTGGTTATGTCACATTATAAGTTTCGGAAAAAACTGAAACACACCAACGTAAACCATTCATTAGAAATTCTCCTGCTTTTCAGGAATACTGTAGTAGGAGGAATCCAATTGTAAAACATTCCTTACGTTTTAAGATTGAATTTTTTGATGTGTAAAATTAGTGGATCTGACTTGCGGAAGCAAATTAAAGTGGGAAACTAATTTTTTTATCTACATATCGGATTCTATTTACTTCGTTGGAAAACTCTATACAGATGTTGCTTTCGGTCGATCGGCCGTGTTCGGACATTTTCTTCTTTTTCACAAACTTTTCGAAGCCGGCGTGAAAAGAGGACTATCATCGAAAAGAGATCTTTTATCGATTAAGATTTATGAGGTCGACTTTTTCAGACTACCTCTGGATCAACACCTCTGGGTTTCAGATTTACCCATAATTGAGTCTATTTTGAATTTTCAAAAAAAAAAACCGACACGATGTCTTGGCATGTGAAAACTGTTTCAATACAAGTGTGCTTCAATCTTTTGAGAAAATTTCAAAAACTTACCACAACCGCGAAAGAATAATCTATTGATATAATACTTTCATCCTCCTCTCAATGTGATTACAGTATAAGCGATTAAGTCTAATCACAGCTTGCTTTTTCAATTGTTTCCTTTTTACGGTTGATGTAAGTATTCTCGATTGACGAAATCTAACTTTCCAAATGAACGAAATTCGAAGATTTGGTATTTAATTCGTAAATCAGAAATGGTTTTTGAAATCTGAATAAATCCATGGAATAAATTGGATATCGATTGATTTACAACCTGACAAGTTTTCAAATTTGAAATGGCATAAAAGAACATAATGAGCCACCCAAGTTCACGATCCCATTCCAAGGGCAATTATTTATTTTTCTTTCCACCTCATTTTGGTCTATAACTTGTCTTAAAGGCTTAAAAATTTATCTCACTGTACAATTTTAAAGTTGATAGTATGTTCTCGGTTTTCCAACTTGATTTTCTCACAATTGGTTACAATTTTTTTTACTAGCCATCAGCGTAGAACACAGAGGCATGTATTTAGGTCTATCGACAATTGATTCCAAATCCAAATATTCATGAATTTCTTATCAATAACTTTTGATGAATAATCTTCGTCAATTATTCGCAGAATTTGACAGAAGAAAGTAAAGAAATTATATAAAAAAAATAGAAACATGTCGGTGTCTGTGACGACTGTGATGATTCGAGACTCTATTGAAGAATTAGAGAAGAGTCGAGCTAGAGTACCTCTGACAATGCTGCTACAACATCTGAAAAAGCGATATCCCGTCGAGCGAGACGATGCTCTATTGAAACGTCAAACTTTAGAACAGACTGAGAAAGCTGCAAAACTTGGATGGATTAAACGATTTTCCGATCAAACTTACCAATTGGCAAGTATTCGACACGAGGCCAGTATTCGTGAGTTTGGATTTAAATGATACTGAAATCGGATGACTGTTTTAATTGGACAACTGTGTTCAACGATGCTTTTGAACTTGAAGAAAATTTTGATGATAATGCAATTTGTACAACTTTGAAAATAATAAAACCTGACCTGACAATGTATTTTTACTGATATTAAGGAATTGGGTTCGTTCTATTTTACGAATCGCGCGTGACAAATGTAAAAAAATGCCATATTCACATAATATGAGAGCGTTTTCTATCTAATTGTTGTTTTGTTCGTCATATCTTCTAATAGCTTTTTCCGATCTTTTTCGACTTTTTCGCAAAATCTTGAAGAAATTTCGAAAGGACTAGTGAATTTCATGGAGCCAACCTACAAATTCTTTACACGGACTCTTTGAAAATTTGCGTCGATATGACACTGACATTTTTCCTAGTATCAATTTCCATGTTCGTTAGCCAATGCAACCCAATGCACGTTAAAAACGAATGAATACATCCATATTTATAGTTTAGTATCATCTTCGTCAATCGAATCGATATCTCAAAATTCAACTTTTATATTTTCATCAAACGATATCGAATGGAAAACATCAAAAATTCGAAATTATTATCCTACGCTCTCTCATCGCAACTTGTGTCACTTTTTTTATTATGGTTTCGTAATTTTCTCATAAAACTCGCAAAAATAATCAATGAGAGATTAATCGCAGATTGATTCCAATAAATTTGAGAAAGTCGTAATTCACGAGATTAAGTCGAATAATTCTTTAACTCAAATGCAATCGTCCTCACTTTCCTAGTCACTTGATTTATGATCCTTAGAGCGAGTTCGCATATCTTGCCACAGCAGCTGCAGCTGCCACATTGCAATTCACCCCCACAAGGTCATACCCACTGCGATTCATATAGATACATACCGTGTGCCCTGATTGGGAAGCCACCGGTCATCCTAGAATCTAGACCGACTGTAAACAATATGGATAATCTCGCCGTAACCTGATATTATTCGTATCCAAAAATGTGATGAATCATCTTCTTAGAATTTCAAAAATGATAAATAAACTTAAAAGTGTACGTTGAATCATCAGAGGTGTTTAAAAAATTTTCATTCGGGATTTGTAATCAAGAGCAATGGTATCTGTCCACAAGAGCCATCAACCTTTGAAATTGAACCACAAAGATAGTTCTTGAAATCAGAAATTTTCCGACATTTTTAACAAATTTTGAAGAAGAAACAAATTTTATTTCGATCATTTTTGAGGTGCATCTTTGTCAGGGTGCATTGGATGAAATTTTGTCGAGGAATACATCAATAAGGTATTCGAGATGAAAAAAATATGAGGTTTTTCGGATCTAACAGAGCGGTGGAATATATTATAAGATTTGAAGAGGATCCCAATTTCTCAGATAATTTTAGAAATTTTATCCAGATTAAATCGACAACGCCAATCAAGTTTGGCCTCAAGTCATGACAGTGATCTTGTTTACAAAGCCTACATTTTAATTAAGTGAATGAAAATGTAATAAAAAATCAGACTTTCTGGACTATGGGATGAAAATAACCCGATCCCAGTAATGAGCACAAAAAATCATTGATAATAATTGACGAAATGAATGGTTGTATTCCAAACAGTCTGAGATGTCAGGATTCTTATAATACTACATTATATTGGCTCAATCATCCAGCTGCGATTCATTACTTTTTGTGTACGAAATAGGAATTTCTAGTAATTCCTAGTTTTCTGTTGACAAAAAAACCTCCGAAAATGCAATTTTCCATGGATGTTAACTGGGATCAGTATAGAAATGATAAGTCACCTCAAGAGGCAAATCTTTTCTGACGAGTTCACTTTTGCGAATAGTACTCCAGAAACATCTCGTGAAATTATTCTGCATCACTGTCTCCTGCACAGAAATAGAATCTTCATCTTAATTCTTCAGCGCAGCTGTCTTCGAAGAAAAAACACAGTCAATGGGTAATCCTGATAGATATCACGAGTAGAATGAATTCCTGATGATTTTTGCATGGTTCGCAGGAAAAAAAAACTTGAAAAATTCTCAAAATTACCTGGGCATCGATCAAGCGTCAAGTTCCCGCAGAATTCATCTTAAAATCCATTTTTACCTGTTTATGCTAGAAATACAACAAGTGTCGAATCCTAAAAATAGTCAATTTGTACATGTTTCGTGAATTCTCCGTTCACTTGACACATTTCAGCATTAAGTTACAAAAATAAAAATAAAAAAATTTCACCAATCAAATTAATTTTGTGCAAAAAAGCCAATCTATCAAGCGCTTTATAACAAATCAACTAATTCAAATTTCAACGGCGTATGACCTTCTTCAATCCTTACCCAGATCTTTCAAGCTTCCCACGATCCCCTATATTTCCCTCTACTAACTTACTACCTATCCCAAGCACATTTGTAAGTAACATACATGCGCGAATCGAGCGCTGCAATGTGCTGAAACAGAGTTGGAAAACTGCAAGCTTCATCCAGTCATGTCTATACATATATATATTTGCACAAGCGCAGTCGCAGAATTCTTGGATCAACCTCGTATCCCACAAGCATATCATCAGTATAACAGTAACTCCTGAGCTTGCAAGCTCTCTATAACATTTCATACATACTAAAATTCTATATTTTTCTTTAAGAATAATAAATGTTAGCATCAGGTGTTCTTACAAGAAATTTTTTATCACGATGCTGTTGATAACAAGGAGTACGAGTAAGAATCCTAGTAAAGGATTTTCGTAGTGTTGGAAGTAAAAAAAAAAAAAAAAAAAATTAGGGTGAAAAATAAGTCATGGTCACGGCGATGAACGACAAGCAGGTTGCTTCGGGTAGCGGCCAACAACAACAACAACAACATTTTCAACAGAATCAGCAGCAGGCTCAGCCTAAACCCACTGCTGCTGCTCATGATTCACCAAATTATCTCACGTATAAAAAGGTTATTTTTTAATATTTATATCTATTTAATCATAATTTTAGAATTTATTAGAATGAATATCAAGATATCTTGAGACAGGATTCGACTTTATGCACCCTTTGTTTACGTGTATGTATGTGTGTCACGTGTTTTAAGACGATATATCCCTTCGGGCTAGCCCATGTGTCTATTCGTACTACACACCTACACCAAATCAAATGTTTTTTTTCTAATTTTGTTGGTAGGAAAATTAATATTTTAAATGGTCATTAGTGATCGGAGGATATGCATGAAAAATCTTCAAGCGCATCGATGAAGCTGTCAGAAAATCACTAATTTTACGCACACTACCACAAATACACACTAGTAAAATGTCCTTCTTGTCTAATTTTGGCATTCCAGGCTCGGATAAGATTATACATGGTGAACAACGATTCTAAAAAGTTTAGACGATCAACTTGTTGATGATCAGTTTGTTGATTTTTGGTATAATTTATGGGGATAGAACAGCTGTTGCTTCTGGGTAAATTACGAGAGCTGTACTCTCGCGTGCACTGATTTCACAGGTGTCTTAACTAACACACTCACAATATACAATATGTATGTACATCTATACTTGGATAGAATATTATTATATTGCCTGAGAAGCAACTGGTATCTCTCTCGTGCCACTTGCCAATATTTTGTGGGTAGGCATGTATCGTGCATTCTTTGATGCCTATTTGTACGTAACTAATACTTTGGAATCGTTCCCACACATCAAGTGGATTGATTGGTTGGAAAATGTTCAAGCTTCCAACCAATAAAATGAGTTATAAAGTTCCAAGATGTGAAAGTTTACCCAATTTTATGAATTTTTAAGATCATCTCCGTTTACTGGCTCATTCTGTAAAAAAATTTAAGAATTTTTCAAATAAAATCATGTGCATGGAAACATCTTGATGGGGAACGGACTCATGGGGAAAAAAACAAAATTTAATACTCTCATGTTATTATATCTCATGTGTGTTAAAATATGGTCGGTAAAAAAGAAGAACATTTTGGAGAGCCGCGTCTCTCGTGTTTTATATTAAGCAAGTAGAAAAATCCGAGTTTGGTCAGACGGGCGATCTGTAGACATGCAATTGCAGAATTAACCAGTGTGTAACTATGTAAGGGAATGTGTATAACTATAGATATATATAATGTACTCTCAGTAGTGGCTTAATATTGACGTGCTGAATAGCTGCGGTTATACGAAGGGGTTTTCACGGATATAATCAATGCGCGAATATGTCATCGAGCTGACTGCTTTGGCTGTACATGGATATCGCATATATAGATCTAGTTATATGTATGCAACTGTCAACCACAGGCTCTAACAATTCATTACTGACATGGTTTCGTTTGTAGTTTTACGGCTGAGTAAGATGTAAATTGCGCTACTGTAATATGTGCTTGGCATATTTCGATGTGTTTTATCGTGGGGTTTTAGAGTTTTGAATGGGAAGGAATTTTTAAATTGTATTTTAAGGTAGGAAAGTCACATGGTACTTACATTCTCTCGAGTGCATTAATTGCTGCAAGAAAAATGATTTTTATAAAGTTATAATACTAAAGCATATTAAAGAATAATCGCCTGGTAACATGCAAACCCTATTTTTCCCACTCTTTTACTTTGATTTTCATTTCTTGCAACTCAGCAATACTAGTCAAATAATTTGCTCTTGAGTAAAAGTACTCTCGACATATATTGAGTGATTTTTTAAAAATAATCTAAAGGATCGACTCATTCTAATTACCCAATATCGAGTCAGGTACCACCGGCCTTATTTAGACCGAACATTACATATCCAGTGATCTAAAAAATTGGTGCTTTTTTCTGTAAAATTTAGGATTGATTTCATTTAAAACAATCTTTGGCTACCAATTGCCAGACTAAGTTAGGGAACATGTCTTTATTCAAAATGCAAACCATGTTTGTGTGTGTGTGTGTGTCCGTGTGATTACACTCGCCCATGTGTTCTTGTGTGGAACCTTTTGCGTATTCGTCGGGAATTAATGAGATCGTTGTGCAGGGGAAACTTCTTTGTGAAGAGGAAAATCCGTCCCAGTGAGTCCGATGCATTTGTCGCGAACCCAATTAGGCATAAGTTTCTTAATTCTCCCAAATAAACCCATGTAAATTGGCCATAAAATGCATGACATATATTATCCATAATACGAGTTGCGGAAATAGTATATTTCCGTACTGAGCGTGGTAGCCCATTTTGAGCACTAGGACAGTTTGTCTGTCGAGCGAAGCGAGACAGACATGTCCTCCAGTGCCCAAAATGGGCTTGCAAGCGAGGTGCGGATATATTTTTTCATTACGAGAACCCTAAAATGCTATTTAAACGCGGCATTTTTAGGTTAGAGTAATGAAAATGCATTTTCTTTACAAATGAGTGCTGGAGGTCGGCGAGCACTCGTTTTAAGGAAAAAATCGTTTTCCGCACGAGGTACATAAGATATTTTATCGCCTGAGTACGGAAACAGCGTTTATCCATCTGCAAAGAGATCTATGGATTTAGAGTTTTCAAATTTATCCTGAGATTTGAAATTTATTAATTCCATTCACTACCGACCTCATTTTTCAGTCTCAACCTGACTTTTGACTCCAAAAAAATTGTTGCAAAGTGACGAAAAATGTAAAAAAAAACACAAAACTAAAAATTTTTATCCGGAACGCAAGCGTAATTATAAAAATTCCACCTTAGAGGTCATGTTTACCTAGAATCGGCAGGAATCCAATTGACTCTTTCAGACTTTTCGTGATGCATTAATCGAAAATTGTCATAAATACAATTGGAAATTGGGAATCATATATTAGTTTATTTGAGCAGGACTTGGATTGAAAAATGACTTGGTTCAAAGAAAATTTATCCCGATGAGACTTGCAAAGTATAAATAGAAAACATTATCAATATTTAATCATTTTTTATTATTATTGAACTCTATTATTATTTGCAAACAATTTTATACGGAAAATATAGAATATCCCAAGCAAACTTTTTGTTATCAGTATTTACGAATTTTACACTATAGCTTATAAGAAACTGCATCACATCGTATCAGCTCTCCGTGAAGCTTTTGATGAAAATTTTTCATTATCCTGTCAGCATGGAAACAATCGAGAAAATGCAGGGATCATCAGAGTAGTTGGTAGAAAAGCCAAAGCTGTAATACGTCGACTGACATCCGAAGCGGACTTGAGATACGAGCCCAATATCCGTTATTGCGGTTTTCCTTCTCTTGGAATCACCCTATGATGGTAACAATGCGGTACAGCGGGCGCGAGCACATCCGTCAGACAATGGGAGCAACGTATATATTTGAAGCGTTGGACGTTGATTGAACAAAACGTCACCCCGACCATTTGTCAGTATTTTCCAATGTATTGGCATCCTTCCGAACTTTATATATAGGAATGGAATGAAACCATTTCTTGATCACTCGTTTTGTCATTCTAATTCGTACTGTCACGGGACCATCTTGTCTTACCACATTTTGCCGATGGGAATCAGAGTAATAATAACACAAAAAAGGGTATGACAACGATTCTCAACTCGAGTTCAATGTCAAAGAGCTAGGAAGTTTTCAGTGAAAATTATCGTTAATGTGGTTTTTTATCTGAATTTTTTATGTAGAAATCATAATGTTGATGATGATGATGACGTTTCCAGATTTTATGAGGCTGTTATAAAATCTAAGTTAATAAAAAGAAAAAAATTTAAGTTGAAATTTTATAGTAGAATCTATAGATTTGATGAAAATGCAGTCAGATTTTCATGAGAGTGGAGTAAACTGGTTCTGCTTTACTAAAAAATTACTTGATTTTCAGGCATAGGTTTCTTCGACATTCAAAGACATCCGTAAAATACTTCCTACAATTACACTGTATGGAATACTTTTTAACATGTTGACTTTAATTTATGTTATTTCTCATTTCATGACATCCAATGCTCATCATCACTCATTTGTAGAAAATGAGATTTTTTCATTTATAAAATTGTTAGAAATGTAAACGAAACGAGTGAAATGTACTTTACTCTCGAACCTTTACCATTTGTGAAATTCTTCACTAAATAATTTCCCCGGTTCACATAAAATTTTCCCCATAAAAACTTATTATACGTGACATACTTGTGGCTTTCAAACTTCCCTTCTTCAATTTTCTGAAAAACCATCACTAAAATACCCTCAAAATCAATTTGATCAGAACTCGTTTCACCTACTTTGATTTTTACATTCTTGTCACGTCTCTCAAAAAATATCCAAAATTCATAAAATTCTTATACTGTTCCAAAAGGTACTAAAATTTTTAGGAATAATATCAAAATTCTTGCACAGGTAACTAATAATAATTATCCACGCAAGTGAACTAAAATAAGCTCGATCGACATATCGTATGGTTGTGAGATATTTTAAATGATTTATGAGAACCGTATTCTGGTTTGGTCTAAATTGAATGCTCGCTCAGCAAGACGTCAGTCCCTACATTGCTATACCAAATCGATGGAAGACGTTTATACATCTAGCCTCGGTATCAGAACAGAAGACAAGAACCAGATAGAATGTGTCACTTTTGCAAAGGCCTCCGAGCCTTTTGATAAATTATTATCACAGACAAGATATCATACGTTGTCTTTATGTACCTGTAAGACACATTCATCGACCACGTGTATTGTTATACTATTACAATATTATTTTAGAACCATATTTGTTGACAAAGATTTTCGTGTTTTGTTGTTTCAAAGATACTTAAAATGGTTAGCATGTCTTGTAATTTGAGGATAAATTTTTTTCTACGTTTTTTAGAAACTTTTCGTACAAAATTTGGAATTCCTTCCAGTCAAAGCTCAAGAGTACCCTTATAGTAAAAATAAGTGCCTCATGATCATATATGAACATGTTCCCGGCCGGACTGTGGTCATACATGACCGCGTATGACCATGAGGCCGGAGTCATAGGTCATCATTGGTCTCCATACTTGATCCTAGGAATTCATGTTGGAAATGAAGCACTTCATTGTCAACTCGAAATGTTTCTCAATCCGAAGCTTCAAAATAAGCGCGCTTGGGACTCCAACTGCTAGGCCTCCATCAGATATTGAAAATGTCATGTAAAATCACTTGATTATAACACCCTACGGCCATGTACGAGTTGGCTTTGTGTACCTATGCCTAACCATGGAGACATGATACTTTCTTAGGTCATAGATGGTCATAGATGACCACAGTTCGGCTGGAAACATGTTCATATATGATCGTGAGGCACTTATTTTTACTAGGGTATTGCATGATCATATTTTGGGTAATTTTTCCAGAGAGAAATGTAAACTGGGTATAGAATTTCCAATAAATGGATATCTCCTAATATTGTCACCTATTAGAATGCAACAATCTCTTGGAAAGTCAAATTTTCGAAAAACTGTATTCCGGAAAACTTAAAATACGGATGGAGATAGATAAAAGACGGTCAAGAATTAGGAATGCCAAATTTTGAAGGGAGGAAATTCGGACTGCCTGGAATAACGAAAATTAGGAACGATATTATTCTAAATAGGGTTAAAAGTGACGGCTGCTTGAAACGAGTCACTGTGTTTTTACTGGGTTGATGTTCCGGTGACTAGTTTGTTACCCTCATCAGGTCTTTCTCACTATTCTCATTCATTTATTATATCTTCATTCATTGGTCTAGCAACAAAAATTAAATTTTATCCAGGACTCATTCGTGATTCATTATAGGGTGAAAAATTAGCCACCGAAACATCATCTCGATAAAATTATACAGTGACTCGTTTCAAATAGACATTATCCAAATTTTGTCATTGAGAAGTTTTACCCCCATCGCGTTTCCGATTTCTGAATAATATCTGCCGTAATCGTAATTTTGCATTCCCTATTTTTGCCTCTTCGAATCTTAATTAGGCTCTCCGGGATTTTTCTTTCCAAAATTTTGATCTATCAAAAAATTGATTACAATCGATGATTCTCGTGAAAGTACGTATCGATCTTTATGGTTGAGTTAATGTAATCTATGTTATTTTGATTTGCAGATGGAGTCGATAGTGGAGAAAATGCTCGATGAAGAATCCGGAGTGCCTGTAAGAACAGTGAAAAGTTTTATGACAAAAATCCCCTCCATATTCACAGGTTTGTTGCTAATCCATATTTTATGAAATTGATATAGGTACAGAAGCTAAATAACTTCACATTCTATTCTATTCTACTCTGATATGACATTCCTTATTTCAGGTGCCGATCTGGTAACATGGATGATGAAGAATATGGAGGTCGACGATCAGGGTGAGTATTTTAGATAAAACTTTTTTCATCGAATTTTTAGGGAGAAAAATAATGAATAATCAATTAAATGGTAAATTATTTGACTGTGATTTTTATGTGATGCAGAGGCGCTACACGTGGCTCACTTGATGGCAGCGCACGGATATTTCTTCCCAATAGACGATCACAATCTGACGGTGAAGAACGACGGAACGTTTTACCGATTTCAAACTCCGTATTTCTGGCCGTCCAACTGTTGGGAACCCGAAAACACCGACTATGGTTTGTTTACATCTTTTATATTAACTTTATGTTTAATACATCACCTATGAGTAATTTTAAAATCAAACAGTGAATGTTCCCATAATGTTCCCCAAGAATTGCATTTGCAATCTTGCGACGTTTCAAAATTAGTCGAAAATTTAGTGTCGGCAACTTTGATGCAACGTAAGAATGTCTACCATGCACGTTTTCTCCAGGATTTCAAAACAATTCTGGTCGGTTTTGAATATAAATAGATAAATCGACTGTTTTTGAAAAATTGTTGATAACTCATTCACTGACACGAGCTTTTAAGACATCGAGAAACGTATTTCTGCCATTCAGAAAATGTTTTCCTGATGAAAATTGGATGAGAAAAGTCAAATTAAGATTTTTAAAATTCTTGGTTTTTCTTCTCTTTCTTTCTTGCAATCTCTCAGCTTCGTCCTCTGATTGAATTCATTTCTCGTATCAATGGGAATTTTCGAAAATTTTCCCAGATTTTTCTGACGTGTCTGGAAAACATAATAATTGATTATTGGAAACTGATGAGAAAAAAATTTGTCCATTATAATGCGACATTGTGAGTGAATGGGTTAATGGGCTCTTGTTGGATTCAAGCACAATCTCGTCGTCTTTTTCATACTAGGTGACATGTTTATCATGGTTAAGCTCAATCAACGGGATTGAACGGGAATGAAGTTGATAGCTTCTACGAGGTAGACATTTTTAGAAACAATTTATTCATTTATTTAACAAAAAAATTTCTAAGTTTGGTTGAACACAAAACATTCCAAAAACCATCATAAATTTTCAAAAGAATCGGCTGAACTGTCTAGATACGTCAGGTAAACCTGGAGAAATCGTGCATCTGGTAGACATTCTTACGTTGCACCAATTTTTCAGACATGGGATTCCAGATTGATTTCGAAAGATCGCGAGGTTGGAAATGCAAGTTTTGGGCAACTTTCCTGGAATATTCAATATATTTGGTGTAAACAGCCAACACTTTTGGTCGATTGAACCTTTCATTAGAGTCTGAAATTAGTTGTTCCTAATCTCTAAATTTTCCGGGAAGAAAATCTATGATTCGTGGCAACTCCGAAAGAGTTGTCAGGTCAGGTCTCATTCTTTCTGAGTTGTCACAAGGCATGTTCCTAGTAGAAAGCTACTATACAAAGTAATCCACCGATGGCCGTAAAATGTCAAATTTTTAGCCAGTTGGCAAAAAATCCTATTAATGAATTATATTGGAATGATTATCTACCAGGGGGTTTCACTCCGTAAAATTCAAAGAGTACTTACTGGGAATGAAATTTGAAAAAACCTTTGTCAATACGAGGAACTTTTTAGTATTTTCAAAATTTCAAAATTTCAGTTTTATCGTCTTTTGTAAATTTTACCTTACAAGCATGTTTCAACAACAGAAAGAGCATGCATGATGCCAAAGGCGATTACATATAGTAGTCAGATCAATTTTTCAATCTGCGACACAATTATTAAAAATTTTCCAAAGTACTACACTATTTGTATAACTTCATCTGTCTATCTTCATCACGAAGTCCACGTGCCAAAGGCTCCACATATGTCCCCATTTGAAGTCATTCCGTCTACTCTTCTCTATGTCTCTTTCATAAACTCGAAAAAAAATCCGTATATATCACAGTTGTTTACCCACAACATACATTCTTTGAGATTCTCATATAAGAAGAGCTTGAGCAAAAGAAATATACACATACACATCACGTAGTATGCAGAGCAAGATCGCAAATAGTGTCAAGAGATTCAAGAGATCTCGAAACTTGGCCCAAGTACAATGAGATGTATGTATGTAAAGGGTTAACTGTGTTATAGTCTTTGTACTACGTAGGGTAACTTATCAAACTTATAACTTGACAAAGAATTCAGTTTTATCTGATATGATGAAAAATTAAATTTGCAAAACATGAAATATATGAATAATTTATTTACAATACATACTAGGTATATATGACGTTTTTGAATTTTTGAAGGATATATTGGAAGAATTTGATGTAGGGTCAGATTCGATATCAGAGATTTGAGATATAGAAGTTATAGTATAGATATAGAATGAAATGATAAATCTTGGAAAGTCGTATTCGTCGTCCCTAAAACGCAAGGTCAACGCGTATCTAGAGCGAGGTTGATTTCTTCCCACATCGTCGATCACAAGGATGGCAAAGCGGGAAATTTTCGCGTATCCGAAATATTTCAAGCGTGAGGCAAATATTATCGCATATCTCCAATCATAGTATTATTCATACACGATTGAACTGCTTATCAATCATTGGATATATATTTATGCATGCATGTATGTATGTATGCATGTACCTGTTGATTATAATTGGATGGAGAGTTATTCATGTGGTAAATTGGCTTCTACATATACCTTCTATACTATAAATCTCTTTGCCGCTGATTGAGGGGTAGCTCATGCAGATTTATTTGATACACAAAAATTGTTAGAAATATTCATTATGCATGCATGAAGGGGGTGGGGGGTTCAGTCTCAGAGGTACGATCAAATTTCGATTTTTCAACAATTTTTGAGGAATCAGACCTCTGAACGTTAAAATTTTAATTTTTTGCAAGAAGTTCTCTTTAAAGAATTATAAATGTGGATTTTGACATCAAAATTTGCAAAAAATACCATACAATCCATATGTTAGAGTACCAAGGATTTATTCAGTACAGTGATTATTTCGTGCGGGCATTCACCGTTGAAAATTTTGAGACCATGGCTATAGTTCAAATTTCTGTTAACGAATGATTAGATACGGTGAAGAAAAATTCAAAGACTATGGTGATCTGATCAATTCCTTGCTTAAAAAATTATCACATCGTCTTGCTTTTACTATTCTCAAAAATGTAGAAAAAAAGTTTGTAATTACGGAAGGTGTTAAAATAGTACGGGAAGTAAGATTTCCGGTTCGTGGTATTGAAGATCTCCACTTTGAACTTCAACCCAAAATATGGCTCAGAATACAATATTTTCTTTCTCGTGTCGAGAGTCACTACAAAACTGAGTTACTGTATAAAGGCACGATTTTCGTTGTCTTTTGTAAAATATTTTCATTCCAGGCCCTGAGATGAGAAAACTCCAGCATCATTTCTGCCAATCCAAATCTATCAATGACACGGATTTTCAAAAGTAAAATTTTCCATCTTATAAATCAAACTCTTCCACTGTGGAACCTTAGAAAGAGAAGAAAATTAATCTCGCGATTACTTTGTACAACAAAATTTTGGGCCTGGAATGTCCACCTCACGGGAATATGATTTTCTTATGTATTTTTGGATATAGGAACCGAATTCGTGCTCAGTTTTTCCCTTACACGTCAGGATTTTTTTAAATCGCCAAAATTTTGAATTTCCAAAAAAAACATTATTTTCCTACTTTTTCTCAATTTTTGATGTTGATGATTATTCAGCCTTCAAATATGTTTTCCTACGTATTTTGGCCCCTACACACGATTTCGGTGGTTAGAGAGTGCCAGGACGTATCTGGGAGGGAATATTTGCAAATTTGCCCACCTGGTTTTTGAGTGAAAAGCCTGATTTTGCAATAAGGTCTCTAAAAACCATAAAACAGTGTAGAGGGCACCAATCTATATACATTCGAGGTCGGATTTTCTTTGTTTTGAAATATTATTTGAGGAAAAAGATTGTATATAGGGTATCCGTAGGAAGCGTGGTTTCATGCCACGAATGTTTTTTTCAAAATGCCTGTTTTTGCTGTAATTTTTGCTGTATCAAAATCACGAGAAGATAATTTCTACTTGCACTGGGTATCCAAACGTAGGTTTCCGTCCCAAAATGACCGTTTGAAGACAATTCAGTGGTCAGTTTTGAGCTACCACATCAGAATTTTTGTCCAAGGCTAAAGAAACTCTTTAAAAAACAGATTTCTTATCTTTAGCAAAAAGTTCTGACATATAGGGGCAAAAATGAGCATGAATTCAATTTCTACATCGAAAGGTACGCGAGAAAAAACTAAATACTTCGAAGGTGGACATTCCAGACTCAAAATTTTGTTGTCCATTGTTATGAATTATCTCAGTCAACTATGAAGCTAAATTGAAACATCCCATCAAAACTCATTTTCAATAATCCAAGGATTCCCCAGTCATCATATGAAAAAAATACCTACAATATACAAGTGGAATTTGATAATAATATTTTCAAAAATTTTTTCATCGACAGCTGTGTACCTGTGTAAGCGGACAATGCAGCACAAACAAAGGCTAGAATTAGCAGAATATGAAACAGATTATCTGGGCAGGCTACAGAAACTATTTTCTCGAAAATGGGAATTCATTTTTATGCAAGCCGAAGCACAGAACAAGGTCGACAAGAAGCGCGACAAGCTTGAACGCAAGGTCCTCGACAGCCAGGAGCGAGCTTTCTGGGACGTTCATCGACCCATGGTTTGGCCCACCCTTCCACTTTTTATTCTCACTCTCTTGATCTCTCTTTCTCTTAGTATTTACCTGCTTTTCCGGGGTTTCCAGCTTCACCCGTACAGCATTTCGTCTTTTTGCCAACCATTGCCAACTTTAGCATTCCACGCCCTCTCTTCTTCTTCACTTTGTAGATAGAGGGTGTATTGAAAGTGTAGAAAAGAGGAGCGAAGCGAGTATACAGAAACTCTCGGGTAAAGTGTTTACTTCAAGTTTTGCCTCGCGTCTCGTGTGATATGTATGTCGTTGGAGCTTGCAAAAGAGTTTTCGAGAGCTTTTCGGCTTATCGATGAGACCTGCCAGATGCGCAACTCTGCGACATTACCTTTGAAGTTTTTCAATATATTTTGCCACCCGCCGCGCGCCGGTGGACTTTTATTCGGTATGTTGAGATTTCGATGCATTGAGGAATAAAAGTTATGTCGGATAAATTTCTGTAGTGGTTCGGTATGAAAACATTGATTCAATCACTCCGCGGAACCTTGACCTCGTGATGAACTTTCTGTTTTGTCAAGTTTGTGAAAATTTTCCGATTTTAGGGTATCATGGAAAATGAAGTTTTCAGTGATTATAGAGAATTTGCTGAATTTGGTCCAAAATGGGACATTACTTACATGCTCGGGTGAATAGAACTACACTGTAAAAAATTCTATGACTTTCCGACCAATCGGCAACCAGTATATGTTGTCTTTTTAATCACTGTTTGGCTGTCGAATTGAACCAGGTGGTTGAAAATTCGACCCACTGGTTGCCTACCAAATCCAATCACTGGTTGACTTTCTTCCCACAACAAATATGGGGATAAATACGGGCTCCATGAGATTGGTAGATGGTGGTCCCCGGGTGATACTTTTGGATCAGAAAAACAAGTTTCTCCATAATTTCTCACAAACAAATAGAAATAAACAACAACGCCAGCCGCGCGAGCTTTTTCGGTTTGAAATCCAGATTAAGCAAAGTTTTCGCAATTTATTATCCAAATTGCAATTCGGATGGTGGCCGCTCGCCTATACGCCTGCCGGCTTACAAAGTTTGAACCTGACTTTTTTTGCCGCAGCCGGCGTTTTTGTTCATTTCTATTTGTTTGTGAAAAAATACGAAGAAATTCGTTTTTCTGACCCAAAAATATCATTCGGGCACCACCACTTACCAATCTCACGGATCCCATAATTCACTCCCATGTATCACTGAGGAGAAAAAATACAACCAGTTGGGTTGATTTCCGACCCCTATCAGTGTTTGAGGGGTAACTTCAATCATCGATTTTTTAAACTGAAATCATTCGCTTCGTAGAGGGAGAAAATGATTCAGGATCTGATTCTACACTAGAAAATGGTTTGTTTTAATATTAGAAAGAAATTATGAACTAATTGCTAATTCAGTCCACGCCTCTCAATAAGACCGTTTCTGGAAAGAGATATACGTTCTTCAAATGTTAATGATGGCTCATTCCAAAGTTATGGTCACAGGGAAGATGTAAGATAATTGTGGAACTTCATTTTGTGAATCTGTGATAATTCAGAGAAGAAATATTAAAACTGATGACGCTGAAACTCATTCTGGCCTTCAGAAGCGTTTAAATTGCTTTTTAAACAACCAGCTATCTGTTTTCGGTCCAAAATTATCGTAAATTCAAGGGACGCCGATTTTTTAATAAAAAAAATCTCATTTGATGAGCCATATTTCGGTATGCATTATTCCGAAACTTGATCTTAATAGTCCTGATTGAAATTGTATAAAATTTCAGCCCGGCTGCGTCAATACAACGGAGCTGGACATAAAAAAAGTCTGCCGAGGTCAAGGTAGATCCATCCCGTCCTTTGGCGGCGCTCAGCCATCCAACATAAAAAGTCGGACAGCACCTCAGCGCACCATCGACGAGCTCAATGAGGAAATTGATGCACTGAAAAAGCGACTCGATCGTCGTACTATCAAAATGTCGAAAGTTGCCGAATCGTAAGTGGATTGAATCAGAATTGGAGCTCAGCACTCTTTTTTATACCCGGAAAGAGAATCAGAGAGACAAGCAGAAAAGTCTTTGCAAGTTTGACATTCAAATCATGGATCATAAATTGCAAAAATTGCAGCATCAAAAGAATTCTACTAATGAATAGTTTCTGATATTTTAGTTTGTTCAATTCATGACATTCATCGATCAAGCTCATGATCAAAAAAGAGCAAGAATTCGACTAAAAATAATGTAAAGATAAATGAATGATGTTACATTGTGTTATCGTCAGCGTCAATGAGTCCCGTGCTTGTTCTCAATTATCATGTATAGTTAACAAGCAAATTTCGTAATCATAAGCCTCTAAAAATATATGTATGAACTCTTTTTACAGGATGTTGGGCTACTTCGAGCAATACGCAGAGTACGATCCATTTTTCACCCTACCAGAGTATCCAAACCCGTGGATTTCAGATAGTCTCGAAATGTGGGAACAAGATAGAGTACCGTGAGTAATTTTTCGTTAAATTACTCCAACAATGAAAAAAATCTGTAACAATGAGACTCTGTGTCTTGCCTCAGGGTTCATTATATGATGAAACATTCCCAACATTGACATAGATTTTCTCAAGAACGTAACGTGATAGAGCAATGCTGAAAATGTACGTTAGATTGTGCGGCTAACATTAACTCGGGAAAGAGTCAAAATATGGTTACAGCTGTAAATTGAGTGAAGATGATTATATAGGGTTCTAATATCACTATTTTGTATTTGTAACAGGAGAGAAGTATCAGCTAGACGAGTCAAACGATGGGCTTTCAGTCTCAAGGAATTATTACAGGATCCCGTAGGCCGAGAACAATTTATACGTTTTCTCGACAAAGAATTCAGTGGAGAGAATCTCAAGTAAGCATATTAGTGATTTAGCAAGTAATTCTTTGAAAATCGAATGGTAGAAGTTGATTACAAACAATTTTATTCCTCAGATTTTGGGAGGCTGTAAGAGATCTCAAAACCCTGCCACAAAAAGACGTCGAAGAAAAAGTGTCTGAAATTTGGAATGAATTTTTAGCATCCGATGCCAGTTGTCCGATAAATGTCGACTCGCGTTCTCACGAAGCTACAAAGAGAAATCTTGAGAAACCTGATCGTTGGTCGTATGATGTTGCAGCGGTAAGTTATGTATTTGATTTTTGGGTCTTGGTCTGATCAAAGTTTTAGAAAAACTTAATATGCATAGATTAGCTGCCAGTGAAAAAAATGATGAGCCTAAAATTCATTTTCTGTACTCCCCAGGCACACGTGTATCATCTTATGAAGAGCGATTCTTACTCGAGATATTTGCGTTCAGACTTGTACAAAGACTTTCTCAACGTTTCGAAGAAAAAGGTATCGCATACTACCCTTTATTCTCTTAACTCCAGTCAATATTATCAGCTTCACAATTTGATTCAATTTCAGACTTCCGTCAAAGGCATACGATCGATTGTATCGTTTACAGGACGTAAAGATACGCAGACAATCTAGAAAGAAAATGCCAAAGATCATCTAATGAAGGCTTACACAAATTGATCTCATATACGTCCGAGCGAAAACTTTTATTTCGTTTGACGAATAGTCACTCTCATTATATGTATGTACATTGGAATTTCACACAAACTGCCAAACGCCGTGCAGCATTTACAAAACATGGATATACAAATCAAATGCAAAGAGTCAATTTTCACAACTCAAGAGTTACACAGGCGTGTATTTAGTCCAATTCACACGCTCATTCGTGTAAAATTTAGATCAAGTTAGATAAATTAAATAGTTGATAGTGTTCTCTGTCTCTTTGTTCCAAAAATCGATGTTCTTAGATTACGAGCGGGCTCGTAAGCAAGAAACTGGAACCCCCATTGTTCAAAATGCATTTAGATGATTTTTATCAGACCATTCTTCATCATCAATGAGAAGATGGTTGTTGTGATTTCGCCGAAATGATGAGTAAGGTATTCAATGTTTTTAACTCATTCAATGTTACTTTCTTCTCATGATTTGAGAGAACTGTTAATAAGTTCCATAATGTTGTATTAATAAGGTGTACGTTAAGAATGAAAAATAAAAATGACTCATATTTTCTTCTAACAGTTGACCTCTTTGGTTTCTGAAGTTACTTACGATTATTGGACATTATTTGAAAATACCATTTGTTGTGCCTTTTCTTGAACTATCTGTTCTGCTCGATAAACTTTCCAACAGACCAGATAATCTCTTGTCAGCCTGAATAGTGTGTAATAATTTGTGACAATCAGAAGACTTATTGACAATATTTTGTACCATTCTGTTGTACGAATGAGAATCATAAGTTGAACACCAATTAAAGTAAGCTCTAAGCCCAGTAAAGAGCACTGCAGAACGGTGGGATTACCAAAAAGCGTCTGTGGGAGAAATCCATAAATGTCAGTTTTTATCTTTGCAAGAAAAAGCCAAATGAAGTGACCATAGTTTGCACTCACATGAAAACGATTATGACTTGAATTTCCTGGTTCTGCAGCAGTGCACAAGCCTTCTGATCTGTATAGTTCTTTGTTATGTTTGACTATTGAACCATGAGGCCATAAAACTGTTTCACTCCAAGATTGAGCTGGCAAGTGATTTTCCTTGCTCCTAACTCTTGACCATTTTCCAAGATGTAGAGCAGCTCTGTGCAGAACATCGCAGTACCTAATTTTGAAGTAAAAAAGGAAATTTTTTAATACAAATTAGATTTCACAGTTTTTATGAGGTACTGTGATGAAGAACAAAATATTACCTAACAGGATATGCCTGAGTAAAATGAGCCCCTAACCTACCAAGCCAGATCAGTACAATGTGCTGCACAACCCAGGTCACGTCAAAGTGTAAATGCTGAGGAACAAATATCACAGGTGCAATACCGCACAAATACGCACAACCAGAGGATGCAAACAGAGCTCGTTTTAATCTACGGTTGAAGTCAGATCTTAAACTTGCCACTTCATTTCTGATTGCTGGCGCATTTAGTGAGCAGTTATGCAATGGCTTATCTAAAAATGAAGAGATAATACAGTCATCTACACCCAGTGCCCATTTTGTAAAGAATGAGAGTACTCACCTAATAAGAATTTCGTCTTTCGGTCCTCTTTTATATAAACAGGCGCAGTAGAAATATCAAAAAAGGGTCCTACACTAGCTCCAAACATCAGGAAATATATTGACATACTACTGAAACAAAATCATGTCATGAGTTTCTTGTTCATCGTCACACATGAATAGAAAATAGAGGTATGGTACTTACGGGTAACAAAGGTAAAAAACTTTTATTGAATTGTGTCTTTCACTCATGTAATACAGGCACCAAAACAGGATGCCCATAACAACCACTAAGAGTATCATTCTCATTATTTTTTGAGCAATTGGTAACCACCGTGACGTTATAACAGTGTTCATACACTTGCAAAGTAGTGCATAAACAAACTGGCGTGTTATCATCGTAACAATGAACAACAGTAGATACGGATCTATTAAATAGAAATTCTGAAAACATGATTCAACGGTACACAATTAAAAGATGGCATAACATGTGCAAATTCTCAAAGTTAATCAATATAACTTACCATACTGTATTCATTGTAAGACTGAGGTAGCCACCAAACAGTTTTGTATAAATTAAGTAACTGCAAAGAAGCAGCAACAATAGATGTGCCCATAGACACAGCCTCAAAGAGAATCTGCCCATCAACTGGGATTGTTGGAATGGGCACATGTTTTGGTGCCAGCGGACGTCCAAGTGACATGTGTTCACCCAGATTTCTCTTCTCGTCAACATTACAAACTCCAGAATTGAGGCATGAATTCGTCGTTGACACGGAATTATTACTTGTACCAACTTGTATCCTCGTGCTTGCCGTATTCTTTCCTCCGGGACATCGTCGACCTCCAGCCATCTCTTACATTTTCTACAATCAATTGACCAATTTAGACATGAATTTCGTTCGATTTGTTGTCTGAAGAGCTGCGTAAGTGAGTATGTATTGATCGAAAAATTTTTCGGGTGACAGAAAGTAAACATTGACTCACAGTTCCAATTACGGAGTGGGTTGCTGGCTTGCTGACTTCTTTTTCCCATTGATTTGGATATAATTTTCTTGATAGTAATCTGATACACAATTTGTTATTTCAAGCGTGAAATTTTCTCCGTTTCATGTTGTCGATAAAGATGAATTTTTAGCACTGCACGGTTCTAGATAAATATGCACAAATCATGACAATAAAGTTTCTCGATCCAAGTCTCATAACCTTTTAACGCAGCTGATGATATGCATCACTATGCATATATATATATATGGTTGGAAATTGTGTATAGTACACACCTATAGGTATGTACTATACACGGTAGTACGTGTGTAGTACGTGTGATCGGCTTTCGTAGCTGTGGTAGTGTGTGCTATACTCTATATATATATATATATATATATATATATATATATATATGGGAGCTATGTATATATGGTATAAGTACATACATGGGCGATTCCGCGCAAAGTGTTAACTTTGATGTCCTGAGCTGCCATTTTCAAATGGTGTATAAAGATAGGTCCAATAAAAAAATTTGGTGCATAACACCAGTGTTTAGGACCTACGAGGATAGTTTTGAGTGGCGATATTGGATGTTTTTTGTGCTCTAGAAATTAATTTATGCTCAAAAACAGGGTTTTTTGCTTGTCCTTTTTTCAACCCCACCCCCTTCATGGTCATAATCTTGTTATGTAACGAAATATATTGCATTTTCGCGACACACCATTCGAAAGCTTATATTTGAAGGAGTAAATTCACGCACAAATGCAAGTCCCCGCTCGAGTTTATCGTGGTGTAACCAAGGCGAACATCTTGTCCTGGAAAACCATGTCACATTCCATGGCAATGGCACCCCTAAAACAGCCTCCCGAGCTTTTCTGTGATATCGGAAGGTTTTCTTCCGGGAGGCATCTCATTCCATTTGGATTAGGGTAGAATTTCACGGTGTTTCGTGTAGCCGTCAATTTGAAATGATTCGGCTGGCAGAGCCAATAGGGACAAAAAATATGTTACATTCCATGGCATATGAATTAGAGCGTGTCAGTGACTCCAATGACTCAATTCTGCTTTTTTCTTATGTAGTTTGATGGTACTAAAGGGTGTATATTCGGCCAAGTCGATTCGAGTCGATCCGAGCTCGTGAGATGAATTTATTAAAGGTCGAAAAGTCACATTCCATGGAACACGAAAATGTCACATTCCATGGTACTCGATAAAACGCAATGTTGATCTAGCGTCAATCGCATGAATGATAAGGGCACCGCTGCGCTCAAGATCATTCGTTATAACGATACCCCACCTGGTATAATCATCATTTTTGACTCCAAAGTGACCAGGGGATGAGTAGAAATCGAATAATCAAAAGGGTAGAAAATGAGCCAAGAGGACAAATTTGATCCCCAGAGTTAACACTTTGCGCGGAATCGCCCATATAGTAATACACTCGAGGGGGTGAAAATATTGGAGGGTTGAAAAGAAGGGGTAGGAAAGTAAATACGAGCAGCCTCTGAGTTTAAACCACGTGTACCGTACGATTGCTCGATCAGAGAATTGTTTATTCCAGTTCTAGCGACGCATGCGGCTATCGTCCATGACTAAAAGACTAGATATTGGATTATAATTGGACTTTGACATTTTTTTCTTGCAGCTTTTCTCGACTTTGTTTATTTGCACAAAAGTATTTTATAAAAATTCCATAAGAACAAACTCAAAGAATGGATAGTGAATCTGGCCCGAGATCCGGCCATATCGGATCGTATAACAACTTGCGTTTCAGGTGTATACGATTGAAAAAAGGAACATTTTAAAATGCAGCAGTATCAAAACATTGTTTTCATAGGAGCATCGTGATCTTCCACCGCAAATGTATCATTATTATTTTATGCAATCCAGCCCAATTATTGAGATTGTTTACAAGGAATTAAGATAAAGACTAGTTATGCGAAATTTATATGTATAATGAAGTTTCGTGTTGATAATCCCGCATGCCTATAATTACCAAATAACTCATCAGAGACAGGCCCTTGAACTTTTTTCACGAGAAGGAGATACATGAGATGTTCAAACGGAAGTACAAATTAAGAGCAAAAGCATCAGTTTTGCGCCGTAATACCGATCAGAATATATGACCAAAAATTGAGCAAAAATCATTCCATGGTTACTTTTGTACTGAAAAAAAAACTCATCGCTTATGTTATGAGACGAATAAGTGGATAAATTTTCACTCAATATTCATTTTACGACAGTTATTGCGGGCGATCGCGATGACTACTGTACCACACTGGTACACCAGTGGGTGCTGAGACTGCTGTTCTCTAATGACAAAATGAGAGTCTTAGATAAATGAAACAGTAGTCATTCGTCGGTTTTTCTCAGGATAACTCTAAGCTTCTTCTTCAGAGTATCAGCTTGAAAAGTTGCTATTGAAAATTGTGCCACACTTGAGGAAAGTATCTTATAGACGAATTCAAGTTGGATGATTATAGGTATTCGTCTTCTCGTCGTTTAGTCCAAATCGCAATAAGTGTATCGGATAAAAGCTCGAATAACTTCCAGCGTGCACGGTGCACGGTGACACCGCACCGCCTTAAACAGTAACTGAATCAACACGGTTCAGCAAATTTGACATTTTTCTCAAAATCATCGAGCGTCAAATCCATCACACGTCGAAGACTGCATGTGAAGTGTCATCGCAGCGGCGATCATCAACAAGGGAGTATACTCATACTCTTAGTTTTCCATGTGCTCCTGTTCTGTAGATCATATTTAGCTCGTCAAAGTAACTCATAGTCTGCTACAATTGGTGAAAGACGTCGCAAAGATGTCGCGCAGCGGACGTTTCCGGGACTATTTGTATCAGGAGAACACGACGGTGCAGGAGAGCAGCTGTATATAACCAAAATCTCTGATATACATTTCGACCCTTTCCGGGACTGATGCAGTATTTCCTGTCCAGGGACGCATGGTGACGAAGGGGCAAAATATGTATTCAATATAGTACATTACTCCTGATGTGAGGTCCGCCGGCTGTTTTGGGGCACGGGGATAATAGTTTTTCCCCCGAGTGCAACGAAGGGAATGTTTTCCCTGTGCTTAAAACAACCAGCCACGAGCGAAGGAAGTATACTATTTGCTCGCACGAGGGCGAATAAACGCCAATTTTATGTTCGCAACCGGGAGCAAAAGTGGCGCTTTAGTCGCTATATGCTGAAAAATTATCAAAGTTTTCCGGGACTTATGCAGATATATCACTCACAACCGCTACGGTGACGGAGGGGTCAGCGGAGCGAATGTACTTATTTAGAAATTCTTTTACATTTCAACATTTTCACAACATTGTTATTTATCATTAATGTGACACCCATTTCCCAAGTTTCAGTTTTCCAATACGCTTAAGCTCGAATTCTCATGGTTTGGTTAATGCATTCGTTAATGCATGACAAAAAAATTGGGATGATGGTTTGAATATGCAATTGTTCTAAGTTGAACTCGATTTTTCTATACATCAGAAAACCTATTGCTGATGGACAGCTCACGCGTTAAGCCGTCCATGTCTCACAATCGCCGCAACTTTTGATCGAGCTTTTGAAGGTGTCTTTTGTTACATTGACAATATCTGAATACCCTGTATGATGGAAAAATTCCTCAAAAAATGCAATAAAAATGTTTTATTGGTGCTACAAAGTATCTCTCGCTTAGTACCTTTAATTTTCTGAAAAAAAAAAAAAAAATGACTAATGTTATGCAGCGAGTGACTAAGTTGTAGCTGAAATCTGATACTTTCATCGTGTACCTCATGGAATTTTACTGTTTTATGTCAAAATAATGTAATTAGATATTTTTATCGCAATAAGGGACACAATCAGATAAATTGCGGCGATCGTAGAGACATGGACGGTTGAACTGGGGAATTCTTCAATAGGCTTCCTTGTGAAAATTCGAGTTTATATTAGTACACCTCTGTAGACCCTCCCGGAAGAATTCATCCATCATCCACACATCAAATCAGAACGACTCATCAAAGCAATCAAACTGCAAAGTTAATAACAACAATAATATTCACTCGATATCGAAGATAGAGTTTGACTTTCAATTCAAGCCCTGTTTATATTTTTGCCTCACATTCTTCAAGCTCCTACGATCACAGATTTGGCGCGTCTGAGACTGATAAACTTTACAAATATTGTCTGAGATGAGTTTTCATGTACCATAAATATTTAAGCAGAGGTAGGACTGTGTACAGGCTTTGCACAATGAGGCTGTAAACTTCCTTTTGCAGTGAAGAAATGACGGTTCTTCAAAGAACCTGAGAAGTGTTCATCATGTTGTAACTCATTAATTTAGCCATTTTATTTGTTATCACTTAATCTAATTCACTCGTCATCAATCTTGATTGGTTCAAATTTCAAGTATGAAATCATAGTCTCTTTGCTCGAATTGTCACTAATCTATCATTATCATCTTGGAAATTTATGAAGAATTCCTTGAAATTTTATGACTTATATGGGATTTCGAAGGATTGAAAAAGACTCATATTTTCGCAGAAAGTATAACTATGTTATGCAAAACCTAAGCATCGAAGTCCTTTAAATCTGATCGTGGTAGAGTAATTTTGGCTGAGATAACTCATCATAATCTGATTGAAAAGACTAGGTTACATGATTTGAGTGTATTGATTTCTGTAATAGCCCTTTGGGCCAAGGCTTCTACCAAAAGAAGGGTGCGTCTGCATTATTTTTCATTACTCATCCAAACTATCGCATCTTGCATTTTCCTGACACCCTCGAGTATATAGGTTGTGCACTTTAGAGCAATTTCAGTTGAACATTGTGCAATTTGAGAAAAAATTCTCAAAAATTTCCACAGTTTGAGCAAATTGTTCCCAAGTCGATCGGCCTTAGAATGACTTGAAGTGGTCGAGCCCCAAATGACGTTACCGACAAAGGAGAGTCCAAACTTTTATGGATATGATGGACCACCTGTTCCGAGCATAGAGATACTACGTACGGTTCTGAGGCATCTCATAATTCATATGATGATTGACCAGAATGCTAGACCTATACTCAAAAAGGGTCAGACCCTCCTCAGATCTCAGGGGAATAATAGATTGTTCCCTTGTCAATAACTAGATGAAAAAATCAATTTTCTCGAGATCAGAGAACGGTCTGACCCTTTTCTAAGTATTATAGTCTAGCATTCAGGTCAATCGCCATATGAATTGTGATATGCCTCTGAATAGTTGGTCTATCAGATGAATGAAAGCGAGAATGAAAGTTTGGACTCTCTTATGCTAACAGTACTGTTACGTCTTATGCTAAGCTCGAGATGTATAATGAACTTGCTACATAGTCAATGTTTGTGCGAGGTCCAATACAAAGTATATACATACATAGTTACTAAACAATTTTTATTTCACTTGACTAGCTCTAGTATTTTCGTTACTAGTGACATAAATAATTGTGATAACGAAGGCGAATTCAAGAAAAAGTCATCTAAAAATTCATTGAAGTCATGTTGAGCTCTAAATTCATGGTAAAAATTGTAAATCAAAGTCCCATTGAACAATTCTGATTGATTGATATCTGCACTATATGGAAAATCTAATAAGGCATTCAAATTTATTGCACTTTCTAAACAATACTGAAATGAACTGAAAACATGGATAACCCTCTTATCAAATTTTGCCAAGTTCATTTTACGAGCTGCTCGCGTCATTAATTTTTTTTCCATCACAAGGCACTCATGTGTCTCTAGGTTTTCTAGCAAATCTGAAATTGATACTTGAACAAATTTATGAGGGCATCCATAATTTTTGTGAGACGTGAGTGATTCAAATTTCCCTGTCGGGTAATATCCATACAAAGTAATTTTTTGTACAATATGGAAAATCATTGACATAATAAGTGGATATATGTGAGATCTAGTTACTAAAATTGATTTGGATTCACATATCCAGTATCTGATGGTGGCTACATACAGCCTCCAGCTTGGTGGAAATTCTACCAAGCTTCTGTGTACACCTAAAGAGATGGATAGAATTTGAGCTTTCAAAGATGGCTCGAGTCCCTTCAATTTTTCTAGGGTGGGTAGTTCAAACGGGAAATCGTAGTTTAGGGGGGGTATTGTATCCACAATTACCTCCATACATTCAGACCCATTGCCCCTGGAAACGTACTTGAGATCATTACAATTGCTTGTGCCTTGGTTCAATAAGAGCTTTTGAATTACACTTATGATTTTGAAGCATACTCTTACTGAGGGAGGAAGAGAAAAATCTTCAATGCATTGCCCAAAAATAATAGTCTGACGGAAAATAATGACATTGAAGTCAGGTGGAACTTCTGCGATACTGTATTTCAAGGTGTACCATTCTGGGAGTGTTTTATATTTTGTCACAGGAAATGCAAGTTTTTTGCTTTCGTCCAATGAGTACACGTTTTTTGATTCTGGATGGCATCCTAGATAAGTTTCATCTTCATTGAGTATTAACTCTTGATCGTTACTGGTACTAATTTCTAGTTCCAATGCAACAAAATCGTAAGGCTCAACTGCGAGCTTTTGTTTGACCGGTCTTAATTGATCTGGTAACATTTGGAAGATGTTATCCATCGTCATTGGTGGGACAATATAACCATTCATGCAAGTTTCAATATTTTTGAGGACTGATAGATGTTCTGAGAGGTTGATCGTTCTCATTATTTGGTTCAAAGCTTGAGGTAACGAGTGTTTTTCCAAAAAAAATAGGACGGATGTAATCATTAAATGCTGTTTGCCATCAGAGTGTTCTTTTACCAAATCTTTTGGTACTTTCAAAGTCAGGAAAAAATCTTTGAAAGTTGTAGGGTCTACATAATCATTCCCCAGAAGAACTGCGAGGAGAGGCAGATTCTTCTTATTCATTTCAGGGAATTTTGAAAGAAAATTTTCTGATTTGAAGACCTGGCATTCAATGTAGAGGAGTTGCATCGCTTGAGAATACGAAATCAATGGATTTAATGTTTTGAATGGTATCACTTGGACATCATAAATATAAAAGTCTGAGTCGCTGCTCAAAACAGGGCAATCTAGACTTTTGGCCAAAGCACCAATATGGTCATCTGCTTCAAACATTGTTTGAATCAGGTCTACACCTTTCTCTTTGATAACAAATTTGAACACATGTTTTGCTAAGATTGGAAGAATGATTTTGTGTTTAGGACAAGATTTTTCATCCGCAGCTCTCTCTATTCTTTCTTTCAATCTGTTGTACATTGTACACATTTTTTTTTCTTCCCACCCGCCATCCATGATGACAATGGGTGTTATTTTACATTGTAGTAATTTTGTAAGGAAAAGAGATACATGCTGGGCATACTTGGTATAGTTGCCACCACACTTGTAATCGCTTCCACTATCCACAAAGAGTTGGTGCAGTATGTTATTACCATCAATAACTAAAGGGCAGTCATGGAGCTTGTATTTTTTCATAAAGTCACTGGAATGTTTGTCCATGTATGAAGCTAGTCCTGCGATGCCCATGGTCGTATGCACTAATGTTTTTTTTCAATAAATCGAGTGTAAACTATGATGTTCAGCACTGCAAGGAATTTTTCAAGATCAAATCTAACACCAATGAAACCACAGTATACATTAGTCCTAGTATATGCACAAACCTGATCCTTTGTCATCCACAGTCATCCACTTGTATTATCGTGTCTCAGCCACTAATTGCATGTGGAAATTAGCTCGGAGATTAGGACAATTTTAACAGCTTCATATGTGGCTGTTCAAAGGATTTTCGTACACAAATGTAATGAGTTCTCAATTGTTGCTTGGAGTTCTCTCACATCCAACACGTAAACAAAAACGTAACAATGGCGCAGCGCGCAGTGGTCAAAATGATGGCAGCTCGCTATGTGTATATGCTCTATTGCACCGGCCGAGTCATTAGCGGGTTTTGAGAATTTGAGATAATATCTCTGATCTTCGTTTGAGATTGATAATGGGTGGATTGGACAAGAAAATTAGCTAATCTTAAAAATAAGTAGATTTTATTGATACACATACAAAAATGTCAAAAATGAAGCTTATTACATTTTTATCAAAGTGAATATGATATCGATCTCTATGAGTAATATTCCATAAAAATCATCCATTTATCACTATTTTTAATTAGTAACAGATCCAATTGACTCAATTTTCTGAGGATGAATCATTTTTGAAAAGATATCGACTCAAAATCTACATTTGTCATAATTTTTTCGAAAGAAACGAAAAATTGATCCCTGGAATAAAATTGTGTAGGGAAATGTAGTCATTTTCGATTAAAATTGAAGTTTATAAGAATTTCTTGATTTTCGATAAGTCGGAGAGCCTCGATTTATCATATTGCGAGAGACCATGATGATTTTGTGTTGAGACAATTGAAAAGATCTCAAAAGAGAGTCAGAAAGTTGTATAAGGTATATTTAGTATTCATGCCCAAAAGCAGGTTTTTAGAAAAGTGTTCATGTTTCATAAAAAGGTGTCGGCTTAAGATCTATCTAAATAATAATTTTTTTAAAATTACATGAAGTATAAAAATGTATAAAAGTGTCATGATACGCAATCAAAAATTTCATGTTTTTTCTTGATTTGCTGATTAGTCGCTCGTATACAGACTTGTTTGATGTTGTATTTAGGAAACTGAAGAAATCGATCTCGAAAACAATCGAAAAAATGTATTGCACAAGAAATTCGAAATTCATGCAGAAGCAGAACTCTCAAATTTGTTCATTTTGAAAAACGGATCAACTCAAAACCTACAAAAGAAAAACAATGGATTTTAGAAATCAGTGCGTATAAGTGTATAAATTTGTCGTTATTCTCAATCCATTTTTGACATACAAAATTATGTTCCGATTTCTGATTGGGTATAATACAGCCTTGTTTCACTATATATATTGCGGGGGATAGAAATGATCTTGCATTTAGACAATCGATGACATTGATCTCAAAGCTTATTTTAAAAGTTCATTCCACAAAACATTTAGGATTCATGCAAACGTAGATCTTTCAAACTTTTTGAGTTTTTAAAAGTTGACTTACATTCTATTCTTATAAAAACTTCTCAAGAGTCAATGAAAAATTGATTCTTGATAAAAACATAGCTTGTAAAAATGTAGTATAAAATAAATAGATATTAAAAAATGATTCTCTTAACGATATTTGAAGCCCTTTCTCGATCAATTTTGGATTCAGGTGAAAAAAATCATTCACGAAATTGAAGAAATCTAGGTATTGCATAACATGTTGATGCAGACGCAGATCTTCGCAAGCCAAGTTCGCCACAAAAAATGTTTGTCAAAAGAGTCAAAGGTAATTCAAATCGTGATCTCCATTCGCAGTTGAATTGTGTCATTTCCTATAGTTTCAAGCAAATTTCTGATGGAGCGTATTTTTTCGTCATTGAATAAAATCATTTAGTCTCAAATGACTGCTGTTTGAGGTCGAATTCTTCTACAACTTATGACCAATTTGAAACATCATCTGCTTTATTGAAGTAAAAATTGTAACTCCTGATCTGTTGCAGAATGAGAACTCCTGAATCAAATCAACTTTTACAGCACATACTTTGACGTGAAATCGATTGAAGTCTAGAGAACTTTTCACGAGCTTTTCAGACATTGACATAGATTTGTCGATCTAAATCAGGTAATAGTTAAGGTGGTTGATCAGCTATGTAAATGTTCTGCCATAGTTTGTGACTGTGGTATTCTTATACAGAATTTACACATTAATTACGCGGAAGTCATGAATGAGTGCATTAAGTGAACTGCAATAGCTATTAAATTTCTGTCATTACCAATGAGAACAATTTCAATACTGATGGACATTGCCGAAAAAAGTCTCTAACATATTCTTCAGGACCACCTCGAGTCGCTGTGAGACCACAATAAATGTTATAAATCAAAACTCCGTTGAAGAATTCGGGTAAGTTTGCATCGACGTTTAACGGAGAGTTCAGTAAGGCATTCAAGTATTTGATATTTTTCAAGCAAGTTTGGAATAAAGTGAAGACGTGTATAACTATTCTATCAAATCCCATATAGTTGATTATTTGTGCTTTAATCTCAAAATTACTTTCAGCTGTGAGACATTGATTCAAGTTTAGATCTTTGATAGAGTTCAAGATCTGTTTTTCATGCACAGAATTTGCATTACGAATACACTCTTCTAGGGAAAGCTTCCCAAATACTTCCTCATTGGGTGAAATATATTTTTGAACAATGTTAAAGATCATTGAAATGACTAAAGCATAGATGTGGTTTTCTGTGACGAGATTTGATTCAGATTTCCAATACTTTATGGTTGCTATGTACAATCTCCATTGATTAGGGAAATTGTTCAAATTATCATCAATATCTAGAGTGGCCATGAAAATTTGTTTTTTCATTGATGAATCGAGATTATCCAAGTCTTCCAAAGCAGGGATCTCACAAGGTAAAATGCAGTTTGGAGATGGCACAGTGTTGATTCTAACATCAAAACACTGTGCACCCTCTCCTCTAGAGATATACCTCAATTCACGATGGTTCCTAGACCGATTGCTCAATATCTCATGAATGATACCAATGATTTTGAAACATGTTTTGCTTGGTAGTGGAAGAGAAATATCTTCGACGCATACATCGAACTTGGTAGTCTGTCTGAACAACATATTGATAAATTCAGATGGAAGTAATGCTTTGGCATACTTGTCACGAAACCAGACTGGCAGTGGATCATTGTTGATAATGGGAGCGGAAATTCTTGTGCTGCCTTCTGATGATATTGCATTTCTGACTCGAGGACAAGCATTCAAATACACGTAATCTCCACCGAGGTATTCGGACGCAAGATTAGGGCCACATTGTAAGTGACGGAATCTGTATGGCACAATATCAGCTGTTCTCTGTCTTGTTGAAGCAATTTCTTCAGGTAATAATTGTAAAATCTCATCGATATTGTTCGGCAGAACGGCATATGAATTCATCACGTTCTCAATTTTTTCTTTTACGAGCCGATGATTTTCTGGTCTAACTTTTGAAAGTATTTCAATGACAGCTGAATCAATTGATCGACCTTGTAGCCAGTGTGATATGGCTGCAATAATTCGATGTGATATATTACGGTGATTTCTGATTATCGAACTGGGTACCTTTAGAGTTTTGAAGAAATTTTCAAAAATGATTGGATCAATTTCATCATTTCCAAGAAGTGCAGCAATGAGCGGCAAATTTCTTATTTCCAGTCTAGGAAAACGATTTAGCCAATGTTCTGTTCTAAAAATTTTGCATCGAATGTAACCGTCTCCCAAAGTCTGGGGGTTCAAAAGATCGGATGCATTGAAAGTAATATAATCAGCACCATAAAAATAAAAATCAGAATCATTGCTCAATACTGGACAGCCTAGATTTTTAGCTAAACCAGCAATATGGTCATCAGCTTCAAAGATGGTTTGAATAAAGTGTGCACCTTTTTGTCGAGCAACAAATTTGAATACATCTTTAGCAAAAATAGGTGGTATGATTGATTTTGCCAGAAGTTCTTGATTGTAGATTCTTTGAATATGTTCCTTCAGTCTATTATAAAGTGTACATATTTTCTTATCTTCCCAACCACCATCAAATATAATGATTGGAACTACTCCACATTCTAACAAATTTGTGAAAAATCTATTCACAATGTCTGCATATTTAGAGTAGTTTCCTCCATACATGTAATCACATTTACTTGCTATGTACAACTGAAAGAATGTACTAGAGCCATCAATTACCAGTGGTTGATTGTGCAGTTTATAGTCCCTCAGAAAATCGTAAGAGTAATTTTCTACATAAGAAGCTAATCCTGGAATACCCATGGTTACAAATAATGCACTCTTTATACCAAAAAGTTTCACAAATCTATGTAACTCTGATCATGGATGCATATCAAAAATGTCCTCCACTCCAAAAATTCCTTCTCTTAGCAGCAAACAGAATTTCTTTTGAAGTCTTGCGAGGTATCCGAAATTTTGGGCAAATCTCGGAGCAAATCTGGCTTTGGGCGAATTTATGAGCTTATCTCGGTGTTTCGTCGATGTAGTTGAAAGAGTAAATGATGGAGAACATCATCCAAGCCTCCACGAAACACTATTAGGACACAGTTTTTAACAACTCGTCAGTTTGACACGGTACGCAGGAAGAATTCGAGAGCCAAGAGTTTGTGAAAAGTGTAAGAATATAAAAATCTGATTACTTACAATTCAACTTGTTGCTTAGCTGTTTGAGAGTATTTGCGATAATGGCGTCGGTTCAATGAGTCACTGCGATGTTTCAGATGCAAAGATGCCACCCATTTGCGTCGCAAGCCAGTCGCAAACTACTTACTCTGCTTACACTCTGTACCAACACCAAACTGTTCTGAACTACGCATATTAGTTCGTCGTAAGTAATCTGCCTGTTGCGGGCAAATAAAGACTCAGCTTTCCTATACCTATAGATGAAACTGAAGGCGCACGCACTGTAGCTTGAAGCATGGGAATCCCATGGTGCGTCATGCAATACTGTATGCTGATGCTGGACATCTAATTATAGAAGTTTTCTTTGGAAAATGGCGGTCGTCTGGTGCCGTATTTTCCATCCGACTTCCCATAAGCCAAATTTTCAGAGTCTAATCAAGTAAAACTTTATCCGTTAGCTGAATGTTGAAATTCAAACATAAATAACTCTTCGCGGGCCATTAACACATATAATCAGTGGACTTTCAACCTTTCACTACATGGGTTCATTCATAATAGTCCCCTGCGCAATACAAATCCTACGCGAGATACCTTGTGCGCAGCCGCAGAAGCCCCGATCGTTGCATGCATTGTAGAAAGACCTTTATCATCGTGGGGTCTCTAGATTAAAACTATACGTTCTTTCAGTAGCGCGAGATATGAATATAGGAGGGTAGATACTGAATTTGGGATACTTTAGCATTCAATTACACAAATCTGATCTATGTGATTTCAGTAGAACGATAGATGAGGAATAATTTTCTCATTCAGTCAAATAATAATTTTGGCGCTACTTAACTCTCGCTAATATTTCACTTTCAGATTAGTTTTTCTAACTCTCGTAATATAAGCCAATATTCCAGATTTCCATTTGTCGAAGCAGACTCGAATGAAGGAAATGATGGAAAAGTGAGAGATACAGTATCCGCCAAAATGAATGGAACACTGATCCCTTTACTAAAACCGCGATTACTCGGACGTCTTTGGGTCTACGGCTGATGTTTTTGCTTGTAGCTCTGAACAGAAGGCCCATTTGACGGAGTTACTCTGGATTCTTTATATTCTAGGTGGTGCAAGACTGTGAAAAAAGTTTGGTGAGATTTGGTGACCCGCACTTCGTGGGTCCCCCTTGTCAGTGAAAAATCACGGAGGCTAAAAGTTCGATTCTCAAACCTGATTTTAGAAAGATGGTTGATTAACTTCTTGGTCTTGAAGAAAACTAGAACAATAACCGATACGGGTACACGCCCCACTTCCTCAGAATTTGAAATGTATCATAGCTCATCTGATGTTTCAAAAAATAAAAAAAATCACACCATGATCCAGGGTATCTTGAATATCAATCACGGGAAAATAAACTATTCCAAGGTTTATTTAAGTCGGATTTTGATTGGTTATTCGAAAAAATTGTTGGAGTACGATCCTCGAGCGGTCGATGTTTTCTATTGTCCCCGCCGAAGATGAAAAAAGTTCCATTGAAACACGAGTCTAAATTGTGGCTTGAATTATAATTTGAGATTTAACATGAAACTTGGAGGTGAGTAATCGCAGTTTACGCTAATGCATGGAGCACCAGACCCGAAGTTAGCGTCGAATCAAATACAATTATTTTTCCGAACTGCAACATTCTATCATACGGCAACTTATATTAGTGATTTTGTAACTATGAATTTATATTCGACGTTTGCGTGGTCTCAATACATTGAAAAATTTGAACACACTAAAGTTTATGTGAGATAAAATGTTTGTCAATATTTTTCGACATTTTTGTCGTATAAAACGATACCAGTTTTACCAGTGGTATTTTGAAGAAGAGATGCTTGTCCAAAACTAGCTATTTCGAATTTCGATATTGGACGATTTCAGCCTCTCTCATTAGAGAGTAAATATGGACAAGTTGTATAGAATGTTGTTTTTGTGAGAGACAACATCAAAACTATTTATATCATCGAATTACTGATACCTGACTGCCTATACATCAAATGGCGATAGGACTGAAATATCTGAAAACGTCTTTGGATTCTGAAAATTCAGAAAATGAGCTAATCTTGTTTGTGCGCGAGGTGATCCAGTATATACATGAACCGATCTGTTACTTGTTTAAGTAAGTAACTATTATTATCTTTAGCATGTATACAATACCATAGTATGATCGAATATAGGCTCATTTTCTCATCTTTGTTAGTTTTATCGAAGAGCAGGGGTATTTCAGCAATAATATTCCGCAGAAGTTCCCAGAAGTGATTGAGAGACTAGAGACTAGACTCAATTTTGGTTCACTTTTTGCTCTGAACGTGTGATAATGGGTGTCACATTAATGGACTGACAAGAATTTGCTCTATTTCAATGTAAAAATTGTATTCAAAAAATATACACACACGATACTGTACAACAGTCAACAAAGAATCGACTCTGTGGGTAAAAAATATACATCTTATGAAATTAAATATGATGAAGTCTTATTTATACATTACATTAACGATACTGTATAAATTTGATTCAACTATCAATGCTTTCACGAAATTCTAAAAACTTCTCAAAACTCAAATAGTGAGTAAAAAGTTGATTCGTAAGAAGGTATTGACTTAAAATCTAATTACATCACAATTTTTAAGCCTCAGGGACATGGCATCTATAAATCTATAACAACCTCGTCATTCGAAATCGTCAATCAATATTTCAAGTCCTGATCAGTCTCTGACTGTAAACCTACTTGGCGACAACAATGAAATTGTGCTCAAGCAATGGAAGAACTTAATCTCGAAAGTGATGGAGGAAATTTATTGCACAAGATATTTAGAATATTCATGAAAAAAATCTTGAAAAGTTTTTCAATAAAATTGATCAATATAATTAGGATAAAAGTCTCTTGAAACATCAACTCTATTATCTTGATCTCGTCACAAATACAATCAATCAATGAGACCTTTATGCAAGAACTACCATATATGTTTCATGCCTAGCTTGTGGATAAATGAAAGTACACCATCCCACGAAAATGGTCAACACGTTTTTACATTTCAGAGAAGACCAACATTTTCTGTTTTACTTTGGAAGCAACACTTCACGTACAAATCGACGAAAAGTAACACGAAAGTGTTGAAGTCATATTTGCATGAAGATGATTACACCTCATATGCTAATTCCAACAAAAATCAAGTTCTTTCATCGAGATCTAATGATTTACTCTTTTTCAGGCCCAAGATAGATGCATTATTTTTCATTGCATCCAATGGTAAGTATTAGTCTATGAGAGACATCAATTTGTAGCTGTTGTCCGGATGATGATTATTGATGGATTTATATCTATTGTTTGTTACTCGTGAGGATGTATTATTTCATTTGCAATAAATATAATATTTCTGCCATTACTAATGAGAATAATTCCAATACTGACGAGGATTTCCAAAAAAAGTCTTGTATGTAGTCATTGAGATCGCGACGAGTTTTGAGCTCATGGAAAATATTATAAACCACAACTCCGTTGAAGAATTCGGCCAAATTCATATCGACGCTCAACGGAAAGTCTAACAAGGCATTCAGGTACTGGATATTCTTGAGACAAGTTTGAAATATACTAAAAACATGGATCACTCTTCTATCCATTTTCCCATTATTGCTTGGACGTGCTTTTGCAATGAATTTTCTTTCAACTGTTAGACAATCATCTATGTCAAGACTGTCAATGGAGTTTAAGATCGCTTTTTCAGGTAATGAATTTGAATGATTGAAATTCTGTTTTGCTAGGAGTGTCCTATGTAATTCTATGGGACATTTTATATACTTATGGACAATATTGAATACCATTGACATGACTAATGCATACATGTGGTATCTTGTGACAAGACTTGATTCAGACTTCCAATATTTAATGGCTGCTATGAACATTCTCCATGGAGCAGGAAAATTGTTCAAATTTTCATCAACACCTAGAGTGGCTGAGAAGATTTGTTTTTTCATAGAAAAATCAAGTTTATTTAGATCCTCTAGCAAAGGGATCTCACATGGTAAGATACAGTTTGGAGGAGGCACTATGTTTATTTTGACTTTTCGACAATCTGCACCCTCTCCTCTAGAAATACACTTCAAGTCTCCATGGTTGTTGAGTCGATTGCCCAAGAATTTGTAAATGACGCCAATAATTTTGAAGCATATTGTAATAGGTGGTGGAAGAGAAAAATCTTCGATGCATATACCAATCATAATAGTTTGTCTCAACAGAATGTTGATAAAATCGGATGCCATCTGTGCTTTCATATATCTATCACAGAACCACTCAGGAAATGGGTCATGGTTTGTTATGGGAAAAGAAACCCTTCTGCTACCTTCTGATGCTGCTGCGTTTCGGAACAGCGGACTACACTCGTTAAAATAGGTGCTATCTTCATCTATCAACTCGCGTACATATTCAATGCTACAATTCAAATGGCAAAATTTGTAAGGCTCAACATCAATTTTCTGTCTCAATGAGTTAATTTCTTGAGGTAGTAATCGAAAAATCTCATCAATTGTTGTTGGTGGAAGAATGTAGCCGTTCATTATTTTCTCAATGGCTTTTTTAACAAAGAGATGCTTTTCTAATTCAATTTTACTCAGTATTTCAATGACTGATGAATTAATAGATTGATCCTGTAGCCAATTCAATGTGCCTTCAACTACTAGGAGAGATTTCCTCTCCTTGAACTTTTGAAACAATTGTTTTGAAACTTTTAAAGTCAAGAAAAATCGATCAAAAATGATTGGGTCAATTTCATCATTCCCAAGAAGAGCAGCAATGAGTGGCAAATTCCTCTTTTCCATTCTGGGGAAAAGTTCTAGCCAATGTTCAGTTTTGAAAATTTTGCACTGAATGTAACAGTTGCCTACCTCTTGGGAATATAAAATCAAATGTTTCAATGTTTCGTAAGGTATATAGTCAGAGCCGTAGATGTAAAAATCAGAATCACTGCTTAATACTGGGCAGTTTAAGACTTTAGCTACAGCAGCGATATGACCATCAGCCTCAAACATAGTTTGGATTAAATGTGCACCTCTCTTTCTGGCAACAAATCTAAGTACTTGATTGGCGAGCATAGGAAGAATCTGATGTTTTTTCAAGAGTTTTGGATCATATGATCTTTCAATATTTTCTTTTAGCCTGTTGTATATTGTGCATATTTTTTCATCTTCCCAACCTCCATCAAAAATGACAATAGGAACTACTTGGCACTGTGACAGAATCATGAAGAATTTATCTACAAAATCTGCAAATTTGGTATAGTCCCCTCCAAATAAGTAATCACAACCGCTGTCTGTGTACAATCTGTGGAGTATACTGAAGCCATCAATGATGAGTGGACACTTGTACAATTTATAATCTTTCAAAAAATGTTCGGCATATTCATTAACGAAGGTAGTCAGCCCTGCAATACCCATGATTATATTGTGTTAGTTGAGCTTACTAAACAGTTTCAAGGTCTCTGCTGGGTTTCTGACAGATTTGTAAATAACGCTGCTGCATTGCACTTGTTCTCCAATATATATATTTGATTTGTCTTCTGTGCATTCACATGCATGTCTTCTCCCAAGCTTCTCCAATATCCTCACTTCTCATTACCTAAGTATAATCGAAATCATGACATGAATTATCAAAATGAAGTATACACTATTCGTAGTTTTTGACACGACATGTGTACTAAGAGAGGTCGTAAGCTCAAGTTAAAGATAATTTATAACTATTAACTCCTCGATTAACTCACAGTTTAAGGCGATGCGGTCACCATGCAAGCTGAAAATCATTCCCAACTTTCTCCGATTCTGTTGCGATTTGGGCTAAACGACGAGCGCACAAATATTTTTTATCATCTAACTTAGATTTGTCTGCTCTTCGTTAAGCCCAAATCCTAAGCCCAAAATGCAATAGAATCAGAGAAAGTTGGGAATGAAAATGTGCGTATATTATAGGTTAGGACGTTCCCGTGGCCGAGTTATTCCCACTTTTCTTCGATTTTCTTGTGATTTGGGCTAAGCGACGGAATGAGGAATACAAGTTGAACAATAACACGTATTCGACAACTCTACTTACACTTCGAATCATCAAACTTTTCATGTAGGTCCATGGTCGCGGTCACGGCAGGTCACGGTGAGTATCGCCTTAATTTGTTATAGGCTAGTGTTTACGTAAATTTCACGTACCTTCAACGTGTGAGCGCAATTGGAGCAGTTAGCGAGCAGTTGTAGTTTGTAGGTTTTAGGACTGCCCAGGACTGCCTTAGTTGCGTAAGCAGTTGTAGCTGGTTGTATAGCTGCGTCACGCCGTGTAGTTTATGGTGCCGAGTGCCGACCAGGGTTGGCAATGTGCCGACTACGATGCCGACTATGCCTATGACGTCATCAGTCGCAATCACTCGTTCCAATATATAATTTGTAAAGCAGAATCAGCTCAATAATTTAACTTTGTTTGTTATTGGAGAAATATTGAAGTAATCAAAACACGCACTCGAGTTCATGATTTTGGCTTCAGATACTTATGTTAAGGCGATGCGGTCACCGTGCACCGTGACCATGGACCTTGGAAATACACCTTACATAAAAAGTTTGATGATTCAAGGTGTGAAACGAGTTGTCGAATATTTGTTATTGACCAACTTGTATTCCTCAATCCGTCGCTTAGCCCAAATCACAAGAGAGTCGGAGAAAAGTGGGAATAACTCGGCCGCGGGAACCTCCTAACCTATAATATACGCACATTTTCATTCCCAACTTTCTCCGATTCTATTAATTGCAATTTGGGCTTAACGAAGAGCAGATAAATCTAAGTTAGATGATAAAAAATATTTGTGTGCTCGTCGTTTAGCCCAAATCGAAATAGAATCGGAGGAAGTTGGGAATGAATTTCAGCTTGCATAGTGACCGCATCGCCTTAACATTACACTTGGTCAATGTTACCTTTCAAAGAACATTAAAAAAAAAACACCCGCGCCTGGTGGCGATTTCCGTAAGACCAAAACTTCCGCTAGATTCCCGAAAGTGACGACGAGGTGAAAAATTTTGGGAATCGGATATTGCGAGGTAAAAGTGCGACTGATTTAAGAAATTCAAGGTGCAAATGAGAGATACTAGAAATCTACACAATTTCGATGCGGGAAGTGCATAGCAACGAAGCCGAATATATGACGAAAAGTATGATCGGAAAAAAAGAAGAGGTTGGAATCCCCGATTTTGGCATGTTAGTTAGGTGTGCTTGAAAGGCTTCATACTGTCAAGCACATCTACCGACGTGCACAATTAGGTGTGCTTGGAAAGCTTCGCCATACTGTCAAGCACATCTACCGACGTACACAATATTATGCGTCGAGTGCCAAAAATCTTTGTTCTTTGCGATAACTTTGTTGGACGTCGGCGAAGCCGACAGTCCACTCCAACATAAGGCTGCTTTTTCACGACTGCAACCCGTTGCTGCAACCTCGCGAGATTGCTGCAATTTTCATGCGCGCGAAATTCAAAATATAGCTTACCGAGGTAACCCAAGATGGAAATGGAGTGACTCCGAAAAATCCACCGGTTGAAAATTGTTCTGTCCAATGTTTTTGAGGATGCTGAACACGAATATGAACTTCATTCCCTCCAGACGGCGGAGAAAATGTGTGAAAATGAATTTTGAAGCCTTCGGTTTCAAATGTAACTTTCAGACTTTTTCTTCACCACTCGATGGGAACAGAGTTCGTATCCGTGTTCAGCACATTAAAAATAAACGAGAATAATTTTCAACGAGTAGTTTTTCCTCAGTATACAGGTTTGAACGCAATTCGCACCACGCACCCCAACCGCCAACGTGATCAAACGTTGTTTATTCGTCGTTGAGAACAGTTGAGGATTTCGATCGAGCTGGTCTCGACAACCTATTCATCAGCACGGGTAAGTAATTTTATAGATTATCATTATTTTATTCCCTATTTCCAGTTCAAGTTGTGTGACCATCTCTATGCAACAACTATATTTGTTGGCTGATTGAATTATTTGAATGGTTGTTGAGAAATAATTTTTGTAGGTTAGGAAAATCCCGCAATTTTCAATATTGATTGCCCTTACTTATGGTTGAAATTGAACAGATGTCTGACAATTTGATGTCTTATTTCTACCTGATCTCGCCTCATTTCTTCTTGGAAGCTCTATAATACTAATATTGCTTGACTCTTGGTTAATTTATTATCATTCCCAATGCATAGGTACATACATACAATGTCCAATAATGAAAGCCAAAATGATGAAGTACTACCTTGCAAATTCTGTAAGAAAACTATGGCCATACAGCAGGTCGAGTCTCATGAATGTTTTCTGGGATTCGATGGTGTGATGGTTAGCAGAGATAACGAGCTTGTTGGATTTTACTGTGAGTAGACGATGATGTTCTAATTGAAGCTCAATCACTGTTCCTAATAATATTTGTGCTTTTCTTCTGCACTCTGTACTTATAGATGAGAATTCACCCAACATGTTTAAATGTCCTGATGAAAATTCAAATTAATTTAATGACGATGAGCTGCCCGATGATGATTGTGGTAAACAATTTTGTCTACTGAAGATGAAAATCTTCCTGCTCTTTTACTGAGATCTCCTTAAACATTTATCATACATTCCAGATGATAATATGGACACAGAAGAAATAGGTTGTAGCAACGAAAACAGTATTGAGCCAGAAGAGTGCGAAGATGAGATCAATGGTGCTGGTGATGGAGAGGTTGATTGTAATGAACTCTTAATAGAAGCAGTAAAGCATAGACCAGTTTTGTGGGATTTTACAAATAAAAATCTCTTACCTGATAGAAATCCGACAAACAAAAAACGATTGTGGAAAGAAGTTTACGAAGCTGTCAAAGGTTAGTTGACCATATATCTTATACTATATTTGACTACTCTCTAATCATGTCTTCTGATGGAATATTATTCCTCCTTACAGATCATTTTCCTAATGTTACGGCTGTCAAGAATAAGTGGAGGAATTTAACGATCACCTTTAATAAAAATCTCAAAGCAGCCAATCCCAAAAAAGTGAGTGGGATGGAGGGACAACCTCCAAAAGAGGTCAAGTGGAAATACTATAAACTCATGTCTTTCCTTAGCAAATCTAATCTTTCTTATAATAGGTGAGAGTGAATATAAATTCCTTGATTGGGTAATACTACAATGACCTTCTTTCTTATAAACTTTGACACTTGTAGTTTCACAGAGAGCAGCATGGACAGCGACTCTCAATCTCAAACAACTAATAATGATGACTGTGAGAGTCAAGATGGATCTATCCAAGGTGCAGAAAGAATTGGACAGCGTAAGTTTAATGTGGACAAACTGAGTTTTTAGATTCACCCTATCAAGTTGATTCTTATTGTTTTTGCTCATAATATTTTTATAGGAAAAACAAAGAAAAGAAGGACTGAGGATGCTCTACATGATATTCTTGAAGCTGTAGCCAATCCCCCACCGATCCAGTTTCCAAACATAAGTTTGCCACCGCCACCACCACCACCAACACCACCACCACCACCACCAGTGATGCCTACCTCACCTTCATCAAGGGGACGTAAGATGGATGCCATCAAGGCATTCATCACTTTTGTAGAGGAAAAACTGAGAGAGTACCCGAAACAAATAGCTGCACGCCTTATGTTGAAAATGCACGAGCTTTTCTTCACAGAAGAAGACAGTTCCTAGTTTCCTCTCTCTCTCTCTACCATGACTTTGAATCAGATTCAACTTGTCAGTTTTGCTTACAAAAAATGATTTTGTACTTAGATTTGAAGATATTTATGAATGTAGTCAAGTCATCTCATAGATAGTTCATGCTTCGCAGTGATCTGTGATATAGATCCTGGTGCTAGATTTGTCTAATTTCCGTAGTTGATCATTTGAAATGTAGAGAAGGATATGTGCTTCAGCAAGTGCCAAAGTGACATTCAAAGGTCAGTTGACTGCTCAATTTGAAACACTATGTGTTACATGTATTATGTGAATGTTTTATGTACAGACTGAGTAGAATGCTAGAGATAGCTCTTATTTTTTGTTACGTATACATGCAATTTCATATACTATTTATGACTCATGGGAACCAGTCTGGTACATGGAAAAAAAAATGTATTGTAGCAAGGCTTATATACATTTTGAGCTCATTCGAGTTGAAGTCACTATGTTGATTAGCTGTCACTAAGGTACAGATTATGTTTTAAACCTAGAGGTTTACCCTCTCGTTAGTTATGTATGTATCTTTGACAAACTCCTAGTTGTCTCAACTAGTCTTGTGCAAGCTTCAATATTGATTATTGAAGTTTGTTAAGTACTACTTTTAGCTTCATTCAGAGTGGTGCTAAAAAACTTGCAGAAGCCACACACTAATTTTGTCCAATTTTCAGTTCTATTGAATCACAGCACTTGTGGGATGAGACATTAGAAGCTCTCAAACGATTTGTATGATGACATTATAACTGTTTCAGAGCATGAATCCCAAGTTTTATTTTTAGTTGAATGCAGAAACATTAGACGGGTAACTTTTATTTTTCTTGCAATTATGCTCCTAGTTGCTTTGAATTTGTAATTTATCCAGCTGAAACAAATATTTGATTTTGTCGAGTTTTATAAGTGTATTAGGGGCTGCCCATAGATTACGTGGGGATCAGCTATACTCCTGGCGACCCCCTCTTTTAGTGTTCTTAATAGAAAATCGACGATCTTCATGTGGAAGTTCCAAGACGAAATACATGGCGTAGGGTTAACAGGTGAAACTTCTTGAGACTCAGCTTCTACCCTTACAACGTAATGTATGAACAGCCCCTGTGGAGGACTACCGTACAGTCAAGTGCTGTCAAAGATGTTTCGGTACTTGTGCTTTCTGTGTTTTGGTTCCGATCATCTGGTTAAAAAAAACCTCTATAACAGAATTTTGAAATAGTACATTTCAATAACTCTATTTGAAGTGCATGTTTTGTTTCTTGATCCAAAGTTAATAAATGAATGTTGATTGAACAGTTCTATTGTACCTCCTCTTACCAAGCACAAAACTCTTGTTCAATAGTAAATAGATGGTTATTTGTTAGGAAGAGCCAATCAACAAATGGTAATGGTAGAAGTATTTTTATTTCGTTGTTATTACCATAATCTGCTTAGATGTGGTCATATTGCCAAGGAAGGGCATATTCATTATTATAAAGATCACAAAACATTTCTCTCGTATGAAGAGCAAGCCTGCTAGGATTTTGTTGAGTTTCCAACATATTTTCAAAGGCAGTGACTTGGTTCCTGTTCTCTTGTCTCCAAGTGCCTGGAATCATTTCACCATTCTCACCTTCTCGATCAACAAGACCAGGAGGTACATAATCTTCATCAGACATCCTGAGCCAATTATGGAGACAGACAGTTGCTTTGATCATCTTGACAACGTTGAGAGGATCCATCAGTATAGGCTTGCGGAAGATTCTCCACCTGCTGGCCAAGATTCCAAAAGTGTTTTCATTTCAATCCTTCGTCTTGGCCACCCCACACGATAGTTGAAAACTTTCTTTGCGAGTGAGCAATTTGCTTTTCCAGGGTACGGTCTCAGTACATTTGGGAGAAGAGGAAAAGCCTCATCAGCAACAAAGCAGTAAGGAAACCGAGGCCCTCCTTCGACTACTAACTCTGGTGGAGGGATATTCAAAGATCCATCAGCTAAGCATTGGGCAAAAAGGCTGTCTGAAAACACTCCACCATCACTTCTTCGGCCATAAGACCCAACATCAATATAAGTAAATTCATAATCTGCATTACAAACTGCGAGCAAAATAATGCTGTGGAATCCTTTGAAGTTGTAATAGGTGGACCCTGCATTCGGTGGACACTATGGGGTTCAAACATTTTTATGGTCAGAGAACTCAACAGCATATGAAGAGTGCGCTTGCATAATATCAAACTGGAGATAACTTACTTGAATGTTGACATGCTTTCCATCGATGGCTCCCAAAAAATGTATACAATGAGTTTTGTGATGGAAAGTTTTTGATATTTTTTTCCAGTCGCTTATGGTCCATTTCTTGAAAACAATGTTTTTCAAATTTTTCCAGATAGCGCAATCAACATCATGAATTATGTGGCATACAGTAGGACAACCAATTAGGTAATGAGTTGATAGAGAACTCATGGAATCCCCCGAAGCCAAAAATCTAAACATGTACACATAATAGAAGTCATGATTAGGAGTAGCTTTCATTTTGGTATTATTCTTCTGTATAAAATATCTTTATTACCTCAATGTTAAGACTAAACGTTGCCTTACTGGAATGGCCTCCCTAAGGAACGTCATTTTATAAATATCACCCCCAATTAGCTGAACAAGTTCTTCTAGTTGGGTGGGTGACATTCGCAGGTAGTTCTTGAACCTGAGGTCCTCTAAATGCAGAATGGGAAAGACAGTGTTGTAGAACCCTCGAGTATTTCTGTATTCTAGAACAGGTGAAACCCAATATCGCTTCTTTCTGTACTTATTCTTAGAGCAAACTGCAAGTACAGCTGCTCCAATGAGTCTTCTTTTTCTGGTTTCCATTAGTTGATAAAGATACATCCCTATTGCTGCCTTCGTAGTCCATTCCAGATAGTATGGACACCAAACATTCGTATACCAGTCATAGTAATTAGAATATTCATCAGATGCTGAATCACCCACAGATAAGCAGCACAGAATAAGTACAAGAATTGTTGCTGCCTTCATTTTTAGGCCACTTTACACTGTGTGGTTTGGTGGAATTAATAATACTGACAGTCACAGTAAATAAGAAAGTGTTTCTCATTAACACTACACTCAGTATGATAAAGACACCTGATGCACTCCAATACTTTGTAAAATGTCTTGAATTAACTATAAACCTAACCTAGCAGAAACATGACAAGGCTGTCATGGCTTGACACTATATATTATTCCTGATATTTCAAAACTAGGTGTATGTACCTCACTTGTCGTATCTACAGAGAGATTTTACTATTTTATATTTATGATAAATTGCCTTTGTACGTTGATGTGGATATCACGTTCAGTATGTTGACGGATTAGCTGGATTTTGAATTTCGCGCGCATGAAAATTGCAGCAATCTCGCGAGGTTGCAGCAACGAGTTGCAGTCGTGAAAAAGCAGCCTAAGGTTATCGTGAAGAACAAAGTTTTTGGCACGAGACGCATATGCCGCTTTATACGGCTCGACGTGCAAACTAATAATAGACCGGGAGCTAGCTGACATTTTTTGGTAGTTATTCCTACCAGGACAGGTCATTAACTAATAAAGTCATTTGTGGTGCGGAGAGGACGACTATGCAGTGACAGACGGGTGAGCCGTTCCGTTTTTGTGCGATTAATAAACAAACATGTCGGATAATTCGATATTTCAGAATCATTTTCTACAGAGTAATCCAACAATATTCCGTTGATTCAGTTGAAAAAAAGTCATCGCTGACTAGTTTGCATACTCATTTGACGATTCCTAGTGCCTGCCATACTCGATCGAAAATGTTAAAATTTTCAAATATTTAGAATCTATTTCTACAGTATGGCACTTTGATATTCGGATAGATTGCATAAAAATAATCCATTGGAAAAGCATCGCCATACTGATAGGGCGATTCCGAATCATTCAAAACTGCGATCGAAGTTGCGTAAAATTGATCAAATTCAATTGCTCCGCTACGCCATCTCTCGAGGAACGATTGAGTCTCTCGGCCACGTGGAATTCCATGCATTTGACGCAACTTCGATCGCAGTTTTGAATGATTCGGAATCGCCCTATCAGTATGGCGATGCTTTTTTGATGGATTTTTTTCCGATAATCTATCCGAATATCAAAGTGCCATACTGTAGAAATAGATTCTAAATATTTGAAAATTTTGACATTTTCGATCGAGTATGGCAGGCACTAGGAATCGTCAAATGAGTATGCCAACTAGTCAGCGATGACTTTTTTTCAACTGAATCAACGGAATATTGTTGGATTACTCTGTAGAAAATGATTCTGAAATATCGAATTATCCGACATGTTTGTTTATTAATCGCACAAAAACGGAACGGCTCACCCGTCTGTCACTGCATAGTTGTCCTCTCCGCACCACAAATGACTTATTAGTTAATGACCTGTCCTGGTAGGAATAACTACCAAAAAATGTCAGCTAGCTCCCGGTCTATAATGTGTGTTTCCATGCTTCATGCGCTGGTGATGGAATCAAAAAGCAAAAGAGGAACAGCTCCGCAAGCGTCTACAAAATTTTTTGGGGCCTTCCAGTGGGTAAAAACTTTATGTAACGGACCATAGAATGGAATAAAATCACGAGAAACTGATCGGAGATATATCTTGATTATAATAGATATATCTCTATCATTCATCAGTCGTTTATAAATGGAATTCATCATAATTCAATTTGAAGTGAATGCTTCCCCATTCAAACAGATGATGAGTATCTCACACACAGCCTAGCTCAGGAGTATCATTTATTTCGGCATGAAAATCGCCATAGATTGATGTCGATCTACGTCTCATCAAAAATATTGGGCGTGAATCCGTATGTCCCTATACCGAATAATCCTTTTGTTGTTAAGTTATATATCAAGAAATTGATGAATTCAATCATGTATCGATAGCTATGAATATTCAATAAAGTTGAGTTTCCTTGTTTCACACGGCAAGTAATATTTCTGGCAATCCATTCAAAATAGCAATGGGTGCTTATATTTGATAGTTTACTCGAAGGTATAAAGTCTTGCGATAAGTGTGTGTTTCGTTCTAGATAAAAATCTCGTGGAGTACGAGTTTCGTTAAAAAAACCCATGAAGGCTATAATAAAAATCTTGAGTCTTTTCCAGTCACAGGAATGTAAATATAACTGAGCAATTGAAGCGAGTACCGAATTAGCAGGGCTAACGCAATGACGCGGATGAAACGCTTCGCATGCCTTTCATATACAAAATCACGATAAAAATGTCATGATATGGACAGGTTTGTGTGTATGTATTTCCTTACGGCATACTTCGGCACATTCACGTCACAAGAAAAATTACTATTCTTACATAGCCGAGATGGAGTCATGTGAGATCTACTGAAGTTCAATTTTTCGTATTATGCATAAATTTTTGATTTCAGCAATCCTGATCTAGATGGAATAACTTGAGAAATATAGGTAACACGTGTATGAAGCTGATAACTGGGAGATCTAGATTCAATAATTTACAATTTATGTGGAATGTGTAAGGGCGAATTCATCGATTATTTCGTTTAGGTGATTCTTATCTCGTGACATTTTCTCTATGCTCCTAGAACATACGGTACCGTCCAAAAATTCGTGGAAGCTGGGATGAAATCTCCTCTCCCTTCAAATGTCGATACGTCGGACATGAACTCAGGATAACTAAAAAAAATTCTGAATTAGACGAAATGCTAACTAAGGTGCTTCGCAACTCGTTTTCCGACCCTCACTATAGTGAGGAAGGAAACTACAGTGACACAAGCAGCTGATGAAATTTCAAGAATTTTCAAAAGTAATTCTTGTAGTCCATCAAGTGCCATCCATATCTGCTGACGCGTTTGGAAGTGGAGCATTTTGCAAAAAAAATTTTGAAAAGCAGGAAAAATCCCATTGGCGATGGCTTTTTGACAATTTTTCACGTCGTGTGAGAAAAAGTGTGAAAGCTCTCTAAGAAGCCGAAACTGTTACTAGTTTTTCGCCGTTTATCGGTTTTTCTTCATTGAAAATCCGGGAAACTAGTTACTTTCAGAACTCTCATTATTTTGCTCGCACGACGTGAAAAATAATCAAGATATAATTGCAATTGGAGTTGAGCGAAATCGCTCCATCTCCAATCGCATGCCATCAGCAGTTTGTGTAACTAAAAGAAGTAGGAAAATCAAAGAGCACTTAGAGTTCATACTTTTTATTCACTCTAAATGCTTATTTAAAATTCTCCTGAGTTCATATCGGTCCGACTTATTAAAATTTGACGAGGGAGGAAATTTTATCCCAGCCTTCACGAATCATTGCACGGCACAGTAACTTGTATGTGCCCTCAATTTAGAACACATGGTTTGCCACAAGCCAAGCCAAAAAAATGTTGAGCGACCATGATTGATAACCAGAACTCGAAGAATCTCACCGTTCTTATGATTATGAATGAGTCAGAAAATGTTTTTACTGTTTTACTTTTGAAAATTTTTCAATCCTTGTAAGTTACTCTCAGATCAGCGTGCCAATCTAGAATCAAGATTTAGTCAGTTCCTATGTAGTAAAACTCATATAGTTGAGGTTTTATCCGATGAAAGGTTGTACCGTGAATTTCATCCCTGAATAGAAAAAACTCGTGGTTCGAGTGGGGCAGAGAGACGGATACAGCTCCAGGAATAATATTTGACATATTGTATGGATGCAAATTCTTAAACTTGGAAGTGTTTTCCTTTTCCGTTCCACTCCTTGTCTGGTTTTAGGACTTTTAACTAAATAAAATGAATGAATAGGGTGTGATCACGAATTCTCTAATCATCAATTTTGGTCTCAAGAAGCTCATGACTTTTTCATCTGGTTTAAATTGTAATCCACAAAATCGATCATTAAAAACAACGTATCTTGAATATTTATCACAAAAGATTGCCGTGTCAGTGTTAGAATTGCATTCAATTCAAGTTATCATTTCACATTTGATTGATCTTCACCAGATTGAATAGGTAGACCACAGCAATACACATTTAGTTTTAATCTTGGTAATATTGTTGCAGCCTCGAGGGTGCAATTGCCAACATGCAAGCATTAAGATAGTCACGCAACTCGACATCTTATGCCCTTATGTTTTACCTGTAGGCTCTTTCTCGTGTATAAATATAAAATCGATTAAAGAATGAATAAGAAGTTATCGAAAAAAACCGTCGGGTTGCCATCTCTCTCGCAGTCGTTGTTAGATTAGGAGTTTTTAAACTTCCCAGTCAAATATCAACCTTACAAGGTAAGTGTGCTTAATTTGCCCCCACTACTTTTCTTTTGCTCACCGTTCTAACTCATCTCAATATTTTTCAACGCACTTTAGTTCAATCCACGGTCGTATATACAGGTCTGGAAACTCCCTCAGACAGCTCGGCGTTCTTGGAGAAGACCGAAAGTTTCCTCTACCCGCCAGTAGGATCCAGGGCGCTGCGGTCGAGTTAGTCAGTGTAGGTTTATTCGATTTTGCGGGTCGGAGCGCTCCGACCGCTCGGATCGGTCCGGTCTCGTCCATCACCGAACGCGCGTTCGGACAAAGTTCGCTCGGAGCGCTCCGAACGCTTCGTCTAAGATTTCTAGCCGGGGAGAGGGGAGACAGCCTGTTTCTAATGCTGTGGACGATTCCTCCCCTCTCCTCGGCTGAAAATCTTGGACGGAGCGTTCGGAGCGCTCCGAGCGGACTTTTGTCCGAACGCGCGTTCGGGGATGGACGAGACCGGACCGATCCGAGCGCTCCGACCCGCAAAATCGAATAAACCTAGTGTTTACTTTTTATGATCTTTCTGCTAGAGATTTCAAAACATTGCAGACGAATTACAAACTAGCAAGGCGGTATCAATTAGTGCAAAGAAATAATTCAGTCATCTCAAACTTTGAAGTGTATGAATGCTGATGAAATGCGTTTTTACACGAATCTGCGGCGTTTTAGATACGGAAACTCACGAAAAAATTCTCAATACGAAGGTCATTGAGCTCTGGTGTTACTCTATCACTCTAATTTCTTTGTGATCTCTCCAAAAATGTCAAGATTAGCGATCGAGTCAGTGATATCACTGACAGATGTTTCTGTAAGTCTGCACCATCTTGCTCCTTGTAGAGACAGCTGTATTTTTCTCAGACTTCAACAAATTATTTCACTCATGAAAATAGTCTGAACTGTGTTGTATGATCTCTAAAAAATTAAGCCACCAGATAGCCCATTAGGTGTGTTTTCTGGTAGTTTCTTTATTGGAGCGCATACAATTCGATCACTCATAACACGAAGGCAGCTCTAATGTAATATCTTTCATTGGTAATCTCATTAGGTCATATTGATATTTTCATTTCATGATATGCTAACACGATCGAAGCGCCTCTTCTGCCGTGGTCAAAATTGAAACCTCACCCTGTCTCATTACGGGCGCCCGATAAACCAATGGAGTTCCCAGACCTGTGTATATACGACCGTGGGTCAATCTAAGGCTTGTTTCAAGACCTTTGAAATGAGCTGAAGTGCGTTTGACTTTGACATATTGAAGATATATCTTAATTTTTGCAAAATAAGATTTTTGCGAGTTTTTGACAGTGAGTTCCTAATTTGACCCCAGGTGAATAAGAGGCATATTCCCATGAGATTATATGGGTTTTCCGTAATATATTTCGGCTCCCAGATCTCCAAATAAGACGTAATTTAGCTCGTTTTGTATTTTTTTACCCTTCTCGAAACTTTTTGAGTTGAATTGGTGGCCTTTTATGGCGTGAAGGTCGACTTTCAAAAAAGACTATGGGGGTGAATTAGGAACACTGCATTCATTTTAGTAGTATGCGAATAATATTAGTTAGAAATTGAATTTTGCGATTTCACAAAAGAGATTTTGAAGTTGAGACAAAAACAAAGAAACTGAGTTAAAGTACGTCAATTTTTTTCGTGCAACTTTTGGTGACTCGTCATAGAAAGTCGAAAGTACCGAAAACCACTTTTATCGTTCTACCAAATGCACGGTTCATTTAGGATCGGTCCAGAACATTCATTTTTTGATGTTCTAATGTAACAAATATGATAAAAATGCGTGTCAAGGTCTGCGGGTGTGTACATTCAAAAACTTGAGCCGGGGCAAATTAGGCACAGCTACCTTATGTGTCCTATGGAAAAGTAGACTCAATCCTATATCCTAAATACTGGACTGGTTATCACGAGAGTTGTCTTGTGGGTACACCAAGGGCATTGTTTATTTTTTGCAAATCCATGTAGCCTGAACGAGATGAGGTGGAAGAAGGAGGTCAGATTTCGGTTGATGAACTTTGTCCCGGGAAACAGGCTCTCTTATCTCGTAGGAACTTGACTTTCAGTTTCAGAGACACTATATCACCATGAATTCGACGATGTCACTGTCTTCTTTCGGTTTCCGTACGCTTTATCTTCATGAGAAAAGTGAGAAAGTTTGCCCGGCGAAATATAATTGGTGTCCCCGAAACCCTTGCGCTCTTTGTCTTTTTAGATTGACTTTTGTGTGCAAAAAGTTCTATGATCGATTTATACTCGCGGGACACATTCTTCATCATGTATTAAGTCATTAATGTCTTCCATGAGCAATTTACGAAGCATCAAACATTTCAAGATCGTAAGGAGTTGTCATGGAGTCTATATATATATATATATTTCTTAAGCTAGTCGTAAAAAATCTCATTGTTAGTATGAGAAAGAGTCTATCGACGGTAAATTCACTCACTGTGAATGCTGTTCAGGCATGCAAAGTACGTAGAAAGTTGTTCTGAATCGTTGAGTTCGAATTACGACTGCATCCATATTTTGAATTCTACATTCAATCCTAAACATATTCCCATTATTTCATTGAAAGTAAGAAGAGCTGGAAAAATGTGTATGTCAAAATAGATAACCCAACTTGACCGACCTTGAAATCAACTTTTGGGTACAATTTGGTCCGTAGCGATGGATTAATTATTTATTTATTTATTTTTTAATTCTGGAGCAATATGATCAAGAAACGACGCAATTTATCCCGCCAAACAGCAGTTTCAAGCATCAATAAGAGCATGTTTAACGATACCTTTTATTATGAGTAATTTTGTAGATTTTTCGTCCTTGATGTTTAATATACGAGTTGATTATTTGGTCTCATCGATCTTGAAGGCATTCTATTTACCTGTATCGACAGGAGCCAGACGTTATGTCTGTGCTCTATTATAAGATCGTTCGAAAATATCATGACGATCTAAAGAATAACAAACCTGGAGCCTGATGAGGTCCACGAAACCTAGTGGACGAAACGTAACAATAAAATTTCTTTCATGAAATTTTGGGAATTTATTTAGTTCCCCACCGTCTTTCAAGATCGACGAGACCAAATAATCAACTCAGATACCTTTTATTGTTTCATTATCTTGGCAAACTAGATACCACGACATTCAAATTGTTTGGTTGCGATTTTTGTGAATTGTATCCCGGACTATTCTCTGTCACATGTCCCTCATCTTATCTAGTTCATTTTGAGATATGTATATGTCAGAATTTTCATGTAGATTCATCTAAAAGTATGAGAATATTGAGTGCAAAGAAAATAAATTGCAAAGCTGGAGGATGGCAAACAAGGGACTCATTAAAAAAGCTCAAACAATCTCATATGAGACCGTACATAAATTACGTAGACGCTTTTTGTCGATTTTTCATCCTACTATTCTCTCCGTAGTTTGCCGTTGTTTTTTGACCGAATTGCGCCCCCCCCCCCGCAATCTACGTAATTGTTTTGGGGAAATTATAAAAAATTCGTATGGCAGGAAGTACTGCGACAAGGAATCTAGCACCTAACCTCACTTCTTCAAGCCTATTGTTGCTGAAAAAAAGCATCTCACAAAATATTGAGCTGCGTGGCTCCGATGTACAGTTCTTTAGTCTTTCAGAGACAATGCTGTCACATCTTAACTCCAATTCTATATACGCCAACAAAGTATCATATTGATAATTTTTTTACAGCTAGTAGGATTCTACATGAGACAAAGGTAGGGTCGATCTATTCAAATGTGATAATGAAGTCTAATACAGTAGAAGATGCTTCTGAATACCAGATTATTCATAAGGTCGGATTTTGAATTAGAAAACATTGCAATCCAAGCCTCTTGCTGCTGAAAATATGGACATTTTCTAGAGCCATGAGAAGATATTTGAGGGTACTGATATTAGAGTAGTTTATGCATTCAAGAGGGAATAGTACAATAGAAAATGCATCAGAAAGGATATTTATAAAATAATAAAATATTACGCACCTGCGTCCGCGAGGGGCCGAAAGTGACACATTGCGGCCCGCGGGTGAGTTGCCGCACGAGTGCACGAGCCGGTAGGCGAGGGCAGCATACCCGTGGCCGCAATGGGTTGCTTTCGTCCCGAGGTGCGTATGATTCTTTTCAGGACACTGTCATCAAAATTCTATGGTTTCCGACACGATTTCGGGGCAAAATCTCGCACCGCCGTACAGGTCGGAGCATGCATTGTAGCAGACAGAGGACGCAGCCCGAGGTCTGATGCGCATGCTCAGTCGTTTTCTGCCCTGGGTGGCAATGCGGGATTTTCTGCCCCGGCATCGGGCGGAAACCTGCGGAAACCACAGGCTTTTGGTGCAAGTGTACTGAAAAAATATTATCAGAGCCGTAATTACAAACACTCGTGAATCCACAATCAAAAACTACATAAGTAGTCATCAGGGTATTCGAGTCAGTTAATCCGTTTGCTGCGGCGGGGCCGGCCAATAGGCCCCGCGTGTCTTTCCCTCAGTACAGAGAATTTTGGCCTTATACGGGAAATAACATTGGCCGGGGCCCATCGGTGGGCCCCGCCGCACCTGGGGAAAGATCACCGAATTCAGCCTCATCAGCGAACTTGTTAATTGAGGCAGTTGATAAAATTGAAAGGCTCTGACTATACATAGGAGCCATCAGAGCAATCTGATGGTGGGGCATCTGCCCCAGGTATGCAGATGGGGCACTGAAGAGATGAGCTCTGCGATGCATATTTTCACGAAACGCCATTGTTTATTTTTAATTTATTTCAAAATTCTTGGAAATAGCGATCCAGCTTAGAGGCCAACTGGATCACTAAGTTTAAGTATAAGGGCTTGATGCGATTCGAGTTATCGACACCTAAAATTAGGAGCGAGCGTTTTGTGGGTCAGCCAAGGTAGTCAAGGCAGATCGGCCGAGAAGTGTATATCATATATACTAAAGTCCGAGGGGTATGCCACTGCGTCGCTCGGTGTCGCTCGGTTGCCAGTCGTCGCTGTTCGTTGCTGTTCACTGCTGTTTACGGCTGTACTGCCTATCCTCCAAAAGGAGGCGAACGACGGCCCGCAGGGTGAACTGGGTCCTTATTGTGAAAGTGTCCGGCGCACGCACCTACCTACCTACCTACCTACGCGCGCTCGCGGCGGTTCTCATCTTTATTTTTGCCATGGTAATTAACAATGCAAACAAATCCGTTTTTAACAAATTGCTTTTAATTGAATAATAAATGCTCTTTTGGAATAGATCACTTTTTACTTTGTTCTCGTGGTCAGTAGGTATTAAATAAAATTCCGCCACACGGAATCCACGCGCTCGCCGCATGGGCCCATTACCCGCGAAGTTTTCCACGCGAGATACGTAATGTGTTTTACATGCTAGTAGCGTAGAAACATTTGTTTCCAAGCTTTTTCGCCAAGCGAGGACGCCTGGAAATAGATGTTTCTACACTACTCGCATGTAGAACACGTCCCCTCGCAAAGCAAGAGTGAGCACAAGTTGGCACCAACTTTGTCAGGTATAGAAATTCTAAAAAATGATTTAGATAAAAAAAAACACCTTATTCCTGTATTTTTTTATAATTAATCGATGACTATGCGCATTGCATTCAACGCTGTGTGGCTTCCCGCCGTAGTTCGTACCAACACGCAAGTAGACCTCAAAATTTCCAGGTCTCCTAATAAAAACTCCTTCTTCACAGTTTTCCAGCATCCGATAATTTTTTATTTTGCAATTCATATAATAATTCATCGCACCTGAAGTCCAGATCACCACAAGGATCACGCAACGTAGTACAGCTGGTGACCTGGACTTCAGGTGCGATGAATTATTATATGAATTGCAAAATAAAAAATTATCGGATGCCAAAACTGTGAAGAAGGAGTTTTTATTAGGAGAATTGGAATTTTTTAAGTCTACTTGCTTGTCGGTACGAGCTACGGGGAACTCGCATAGCGTTGAATGCAATATCGATTAATTATAAAAAATACAGGAATAAAGAGTTTTTTTGGAACGCGATTCCGGAATAAGGTGTTTTTTTTTGTATCTAAAGCACTTTTTAGAACTTCTATACCTGACAAAGTTGGTGCCAACTTGTGCTTGCTCAAAGCAACACCGCAACGGCAGTGTAGATTCAAGAGTGTCAGCAGCCGACAAGCACCGTGACAAGATCCTCATTTGATCGGTTTATAAATAAAAATCATAGGAATAAAAAAAAATTAAGGTATTGGAATTGAGCATTCATCTTGAAACATAGAGCAATTTGTAAAGTTACGAAATGATTCTTACATTCAATCGCCATGACCAAAAAAAATTGAGAACCGCCGCGGGCGCGCGGAGGTAGGTAGGTAGGTACGTACGTGCGCCGGACTCTTTCACAATAAGATCCCTGGCGGCGAGTGACGAGCGAACAGCAGCGAACAGCAGTGCACAGCAGTGCACAGCGCTGTTCGCTGAGTCGGCTCGCCGCGCCCGCACTCTACAGTTTGTGCTGTTTCGTTCACTCGATGGAATGATTATTTAATGATTATTGCAGATGGATATTTTCATTCACGGATCAATGAGAGGCTGTAGATAACACAGTCGATTGGTCCTTTAACTTACCCATAAACTACAGACGGATGATTCCCAAATCCCAAGCCCCTCATGGGGGGCCGACGACCATGAGGAACATTTGAACGTCAATCGTGAAAGTATAGATTGGTGCACGGGCAGCGTGTCCGCCTCTGACGCGCAAGGTCAGCGTTCACATCCCGGTGAGGGTCATTTTTTTTTTTTTTTTTTTTTCGTATCTGCACAAGCTCGCGAATTTCTCTTTAAAATTATCACTCGTTAACGAAAGTTTGAATTTAAAAGTACATGAGAGTCAAACAGCTATTTTTTTTTCAAATATGGAAGCCGAAATCGAGCGCAATTTTGCGCCTACACGTAAGGATTTTTTTAGGGTATGGTTCCCGGCACGCCAAAAAAAAATAATTTCACGGGATATTTGGCGCGAACGGACCGGATATTTGTACTCCGCACAGGAAAAGGAATAATTCACACGATAAGAATGTAGTGCACGAGAGGAAACAATAGCTAACGGGATTAGAAGGTATATGTATGAACGAGAAAAATTATATATCGAACAGGAAATAAACTTATCTTGCCCCGGTAAATATATGGTATACCAGCACGACATATTTTCCCTCGAATTCGTGTGTAAGTGAACATTCAATTAGTTAAAAAATTATTAGATGAAGTATTGATCATTGAAACTCATTAAAATCGCATATTTTTCACTAATGTGAGCAAACATTGAATCAGTTACAGGAAGATAGAATGAATGATAATTGTTTAAACGTCAAGAAATTCGAACAAATCGAGACATTCACTGTATCATTGGAGCTTTTCTGGCTTTCGATGGTCGAACTTCCTTTTCGGCCAAGCGGTACATACACATGCTGACAACAAATACTTTCCAAAGGTATCGAATCTTACGCTTCTGAAACAACGTAGGTGTGAAGCTGTGTTGCTGAAAAACATTAGTTGGGATGCGTAGGATTCGACATCACTTTTGGGAAGTATTCGTTATCACCAAGTGTACACTTTTAGCCTCATCTGGAACAACCACCTCCTTATGCTTGATCATCATGCATGCCAACTGACAAGGGAAACGCCAACCTTGTAGGTCCTGGATCTTGACGAAACTTTGTGAGTCTTCTTGTTTTGGTGGAAAATGAAGGTATCTCCAAGGGTTTAATCCCATGGGCCTCCTGTCCTCAGATACAGCTATGGAGATTAGCATTGCCAATATAGGCCCATGTTAAAAAGTCGTATATGAGTAATTCCGCGCGAAAGCGAACCACGAATTGCAGACATATCTCAGATTGTTTTTCCACTATTCTTAATCGATTCTATGGTCCAAAAAATGAACTTTTCACCCTCTATGTAGTGAAAAAAAATTTTTTTTGTTTCCCTGCGGAATATTTTTTTGATAGTATTTTTGTATGAGGAAATACCAATCTTTTTTCAGTAAAATGGGTGTAGTTCCGACTTGAGGTAAGATACGACCACGCAAATAGTGGTATTCGGAAGGTCTTTCAAAAATCTATCGAAATGTGTTTCGAAAAAATTTTTTTCTGAGGCTACGGACGCCCCCTATGAGCAAAAAGGTGAAAAACAGAGAAAATTCATTTCCTCAAAAACCTAATTTTCTAAAAATCTGGAAATCCATATTTCGATGTAAAATTGCGCGTTCTTCCAGAAAAAAGTGGTCCCGATCTGTGTTTTTGGGTTCTACGCTGTTTTTTTTACGTTTTATTAATATTCTCAGCCTTTTCGGTTGAAAAATGAATTTTTCTGCGCATGCGCAGGAATTTAGACTGCTGAAATCAATTCCATTGAAAAGCCAAGGAAATTTCCTTCAGAATGACTATACTTGGTGAACTCGATTCGATGTACTGGGACCAAAGTTAGAAGGTCTAAAAAATGATGACACTTCTACTCGAGTCACGATAGTCATGGGAAATTCGTGCAAGATCTGCATTTACCCCTCTTGAGGATGCTTCATCATTAATGTGATGTAACTTTGGTCCAAGTAGATAAAATTGACTTCGCCAAGTAGTCATTTTGAAGGAAATTTCCTTGGCTTTCCAATGGAATTGGTTTCAGCAGTCTAAATTCCTGTGCATGCGCAGAAAAATTCATTTTTCAACCGAAAAGGCTGAGAATATTGATAAAACGTAAAAAAAAAACAGCGTAGAACCCAAAAACACAGATCGGGACCACTTTTTTCTGGAAGAACACGCAATTTTACATCAATATATGGATTCCCAGATTTTTAGAAAATTAGGTTTTTGAGGAAATGAATTTTTTCTGTTTTTCACCTTTTTGCTCATAGGGGGCCCGGGCGTCCGTAGCCTCAAAAAAAAAATTCGAAACATATTTCGATAGATTTTTGAAAAACCTTTCGAATGCCACTATTTGCGTGGTCGTATCTTACTTCAAGTCGGAACTACACCCATTTTACTGAAAAAAGATTGGTATTTTTTCCTAAAAACACTATCACAAAGATATTCCCCACGGAAACAAAAAAAATTTTTTTCATCCCATAGAGGGTGACAAGTTGATTTTTTGGACCATAGAATCCATTAGAAATGTCGGAAAAAGAGTTTCAAACATGTTTGCAATTCGTGGTCCGCTTTCGCGCGGAATCACTCATATATAGATATACTGACAATGCTAACCTCCATGAGTGTATCTCAGCATAGGAGACCCATTGGACGAAACCTTATTGGGTGCCTTCATTTCTCGCCAAAACAAGAACATTCCCAAAGTTTCGGCAAAATCCAGGACCCGCAAGTTCGGACCTGCAAGTTCAGAAAAGCGATATCATTAGAAAAACCGATTTCAGAAAGATTTACCGTCAAACGGCGTAACTTTGGAACATCTTCGAACATTTTTGATTGAAATTTCTCTGTAACTTCTACGCCATAGATCAAAAGTGCAATGTATGTGTGGCATGTCAATCGGAAGCTTCCAGTTTCGGCTTTCGATTGCGGGGTTTATATGAGTCCATTTGGACATCTCTGGTCGGAATTTTGGGAATCTAGTTTTCCGCGATTAAAAAAAATCCTTACGTGTAGGCGCGAAATCGCGCTCGATTTCGGCTTCCATATTTGAAAAAAAAAAATAGCTGTTTGACTCTCATGCACTTTTAAATTCAAACTCTCGTTAACGAGTGATAATTTTAAAGAGAAATTCGCGAGCTTGTGCAGATACGAAAAAAAAAAAAAAAAAAAAAAAATGACCCTCACCGGGGTTTGAACGCTGACCTTGCGCGTCAGAGGCGGACACGCTGCCCGTGCACCAATCTATACTTTCACAATTGACGTTCAAATGTTTCTCATGATCGTCGGCCCCTCATGAGTAGCGATCCTCCATTTTTTTTCTTAAAAAAAAATGGAGGATTTTTTTTTAAAGAAAACGCTTCAATAATTTTTTTTCTCAGTGTTCGAATTTCTTGACGTTTAAACAATTATCATTCATTCTATCTTCCTGTAACTGATTCAATGTTTGCTCACATTAGTGAAAAATATGCGATTTTAATGAGTTTCAATGATCAATACTTCATCTAATAATTTTTTAACTAATTGAATGTTCACTTACACACGAATTCGAGGGAAAATATGTCGTGCTGGTATACCATATATTTACCGGGGCAAGATAAGTTTATTTCCTGTTCGATATATAATTTTTCTCGTTCATACATATACCTTCTAATCCCGTTAGCTATTGTTTCCTCTCGTGCACTACATTCTTATCGTGTGAATTATTCCTTTTCCTGTGCGGAGTACAAATATCCGGTCCGTTCGCGCCAAATATCCCGTGAAATTATTTTTTTTGGCGTGCCGAGAACCATACCCTAAAAAAATCCTTACGTGTAGGCGCAAAATTGCGCTCGATTTCGGCTTCCATATTTGAAAAAAAAAATAGCTGTTTGACTCTCATGTACTTTTAAATTCAAACTTTCGTTAACGAGTGATAATTTTAAAGAGAAATTCGCGAGCTTGTGCAGATACGAAAAAAAAAAAAAAAAAAAAAAAATGACCCTCACCGGGATTTGAACGCTGACCTTGCGCGTCAGAGGCGGACACGCTGTCCGTGCACCAATCTATACTTTCACGATTGACGTTCAAATGTTCCTCATGGTCGTCGGCCCCCCATGAGGGGCTTGGGATTTGGGAATCATCCGTCTGTAGTTTATGGGTAAGTTAAAGGACCAATCGACTGTGTTATCTACAGCCTCTCATTGATCCGTGAATGAAAATATCCATCTGCAATAATCATTAAATAATCATTCCATCGAGTGAACGAAACAGCACAAACTGTAGAGTGCGGGCGCGGCGAGCCGACTCAGCGAACAGCGCTGTGCACTGCTGTGCACTGCTGTTCGCTGCTGTTCGCTCGTCACTCGCCGCCAGTTCACCCTGCGGGCCGTCGTTCGCCTCCTTTTGGAGGATAGGCAGTACAGCCGTAAACAGCAGTGAACAGCAACGAACAGCGACGACTGGCAACCGAGCGACACCGAGCGACGCAGTGGCATACCCCTCGCTAAAGTCAGCAAAATAAAGACTTTGGATGGCCATCACAGCAGATTGTAACAGTAAAAGAGATACGGAAGAGAGGGTCAGAAAAATCGCGTCTTTAGGTAGTACATTTGGGATATATCTTTGTTTGAGACGTCCACGTCCTAATCGATAAAGGAACCATCAGCCCATCGGTCTAATACCAACTAACTTGTACGTATCACGAGGGAGGAGAAAAAAATAAGAGAGAAGGAATACCAGAGTATAGGCCTATCTATACACTAGTGTTTGAATCGAGGGTCAGTGATGAAGCCGGTGGCTGTGAGGTAACAGTTCTTTCACACTGAGCAACAAGGTAAGCCGAGAGTGAATCACACCGGTGTTCGTGCTTTGGACCACGAATTGTTTGATGAAGCTGGATCTTTTAAAATTAATTTTTCTACAACAGGTAGGTCGACAGTGTTAAAGTTGTATTTATGAGCATTTTGTGGTTTTAAAACTTTTATCAAAATAATGATTTGACCCCTCCCAATTTTCTTGCTGTGCTTCATCAGATACACTTGTTGACTTACTCGCGCGCGCGAGCTTTTGCAAAATTTTCCAGTTTTACTTATAGTATTTACATGTGTAGGTCTTCGCAAAATTTGGCAGCTTGATTGACACATCAGAGTTATGGCGGATTTTAATTATTTAAACGCTATTATCGATAAAATTCATTGATCACCACAATAGCACAAATTCATCTTATAACCATTTTGATTTTCAATCTCTGTCTTTCAATTGCAAGTCATATTATATCAAATATAACCATTTCTTGAAAATTTTTGTACCAAGCCTCTGTACAGCAGATATATCGAGACGCTATTAAACAGTTATTTAATGGGAAAATTAGAATTGGAATCCCTGACCAAGGCTAAACAGATATTGATTTTCATCCAAAACTTTTGAACCTTTTTCTGAGATTAGAATAAGGGTGTGTTTTTCACAAACAAGCACTCTAACACTGTTTATCAATTCAGCTCAGCTCAATTGAGAGTCAATCACACTCTTTTCACTCAGCAGCTTCTTTCATACAGATATACTGCCACACTGTATGAGAGCTTTAAAAGAGTCGGCTAAATAATATGGTGTGGGAGGAAGTGACCTGTAGCTAGATAGAGGAGGGATTTGTAGTTTATCTACTGCTCAGTTGCCATAGAGCTCAAAGAGACGAATGAGTTTGCTACTGTAAGTCTGATGCATTTGTTGTGCACTTCACGACCTGATCTACTTGCGCAAACTGCATGTAGAGACTAGGGTCATTTATTGCGCTGGCTGTCAAATCACAACCCTTTCTTTTCTCTATATTTTTTGAAGAATCACATTTTCTCAATTTTATCATAAGTCAGTAGCTCATTTTGTCAGGGAATAATTTCTTGGCAGAACATAATATGCAAACGAGACTACGCAATGAGGCCCCTGATTTCTTTTGGATTTTTCACTATCATTATTGCCTTACTCGCTGCCACTTGTTCGACTCGTCAATGTTCTTCATCAGAGGCCCTTGAAATGCTTTTGTACTCCAATAACGATGCTTTTACAATAACGATTGATGATAAATTCAAAGTGACTGTAAATTCAAGTGTGTTGAATCATACCTGTCAATAGAAATATTATTTTTATTTTAGAAAATTTAGATCAAGTCTTCTAAAATTTTCGAAAGGGTTCAGTTGAATATATCAAAGCCCCGAAACTCAGAGATATTTCTAAAGAATAATCAATATGTTGGAACAATATTCAACATTAGTGCAACAAATTCATAACACATCACGGCACACTCAAAACCACGGATGAAATGTAAAGCCTCGGTGGCAGCGGGGTTAGAGTCCCTTTCGATCGAAAGGTCCTGGGTTCGATTCCCGGTGCCGGCACAACTGAGTTTGATTTCAAGTACCTTCAACTTGGTCTCGGTGGTTCGGAGTCCTTCTTGGATTGTAGGACTAGTACAGATGTAAATTTACTCTCTGAACACTTCGCTTCGATGAAGAAGTGTCGGAGATGGGTTAACGTTTCTCCTACAGGAAAAATAATACATAAGGTTACACTTGTCAAAAAGGGCCGTCAAGCTCATACATTATTATTATAATAATAAGAGAATTATCATTATAATTATTATTATTATTATTATTGTTATTATTATTATCAATATTATTGTAATGCGCGACGCAGTACGTGAAACGCATGGCACACATACGATTAGTGAATGATGTAATCAGTCGATTGATCTCAGTCAATCCCACCCCTAGCCCTAACGACGATTTAATGTATTTTTATCAGACCAGACCGAATTAGATCAAACTATATCGAACCTGCCCGTACTAGATCGTAGAAGATCGAGACCGAAATACAGCTAACTAGACCAAACTATAGATGATAAGATCGAAGTAGACCGAAGTAGACCGAACCAGACTAAATTGAGCCGAGCTATACCGAACTAGATCGAATTAGACCGAACCAAACCTAAATAGACCGAAGTAGTCTTACTCAGCGCAAATAAGACCTAGCCACACCGAAGTAGTCCGAATTGGACCGAATCAGGCTGGACTAGTCCGAACTAGACGGAATCCGGGGCGATGATTCTCGTATGGTACTGGCGCGAATATTCTCGCACGGTACTACATAGTGCGATGATTCTGGTACGGTATTAGTCAGAAGATCAAATTGCGGTAATAATACGATGATTTTAATACGGTTCTAGTACGGCACTAGTACGGTTTTATTAACTCTAGTACGGTATTAGTACGGTTTCAGTATCGTTCTAGTACGGTACTAGTACAGTTATAGTAACGTTCTCGTACGATACTAGTTCAGTTTTAGTAGGCATGGTTTAAGTATCGTTCTAGTACTACGGTGCTAATACGGTTTTCGTATCATCCAGTACAATACTAGTACGGTTTAAGTATTATTCTAGTATGTACTAGTCTGATTTAGGTTCTAGTACGATACCAGTACAGTTTTAGTAACGTTCTAGTACGGTACTAGTACGGTTTTAGTAACAATCTAGTAAGTACTAGTATGGTTTAAGTATAGTTCTAGTGTGGTACTAGTCTGGTTTAAGTGCGGTTCTAGTAAGGTACTAGTACAGTTTTAGTAACGTTCTAGTACGGTATTGGTAAGGTTTAAGTATCGTTTTAGTACTGTACTAGTACGGTTTTAGTAGCGATCTAGTACGGTACTAGTCTGGTTCAAGTGCCGTTCTAGTACGGTACTAGTACAGTTTTGTAACATTCTAGTACGGTACTAGTAAGGTTTAAGTATCGTTCCAGTACGGTACTAGTACGGTTTTAGTAACGATCTAGTAAGTACTAGTATGGTTTAAGTATCGTTCTAGTACGGTACTGGTACAGTTTTAGTAACGATCTAGTACGGTACAAGTATGGTTTGAGTATCGTTCTAGTACGGTACTAGAATCGTATGAGACAGATTTAGACCGGAGCAGACCAGACCATCCAGCCATTCACACGACCACCTACCCACGCACTCACTAACCATTCCACACATCATACTTCGCCCTCTGTAACTCAATACATGAGACCCGGACGGACCAACACTAGCTGAGAGTTCCAATATTATATTCCAAAAATCTTCAAAACGATCAAAATCGGCCACTGGGATCATTAAGACATTTTTTCTCGTATTTTGTCATCCAAAGTTCTTTTTTCTTTACAAAATATTTCTGCCAAAACATCTCCGTGATTTTTCTGCCAGAATATCTACATTCCCGGAACGACACGCTACTCATTAGAATTATTCTAAACTTAGTTTGTCTTTTTCCAGAGTTGTTTAAGAATCATTCTTCAATATTCATCTCAAAAATGAGCGCTTTCACATCCTTTCTAAAAGACATGGTCGGGAAAAACTTTATTTGCCCATACCAGATATCTAAATTGTGTTCTGGATTAAATTATCTAATTTTGATTCATTACAATCAAATTTTGGAAAGAGCCCTTGAGAATAATTCCACTAATCCTAATATTTCATTTTGCTGAAATGATCATCTTATTCAAGAAAGCTGAAAAAACAGATACACAGGTTCACAAAATTGACTCCTATATTTGATGGAAGTCTATAAGTACCAAGAGAAAGTTGGGAACTAATTGATTAAGAAACAGACCTTGAACCAAAAATCAGGGGACAATTCCAGTTCAAATAGAAATGCCTCAATCGGCAAAACACTCAATCAATTAAAAAAAGTAATTTGCATGACAAGAATCAATTTGTCCGGCGCAGAAGTCGTAAGGAATTACGACTCTAGTTCACGCATCTTGATGCTACTTTAATTGACCCTTAGAAGAGCCAATAAAGTTTTACTTACTTACTTGGAGTACTGTGTATTATCTCAACGCAAGTGGGGTACGGGTGGGCGTCATCAAGCCCAGATTCGACCTCTCACGTTTCGCACAAAGAAACTAATATTTGCCAAACCAAAGTAAGACAAAACACATGTCCTGTGAACATTCATACATTTGAATAGCACAAGAATAAGTATTGATACAGAATCTCGAGTAATAGTTCTAATAATCCCAATATCCTCTTTGTCCTTTGCATCTTTTATTGGAAAACAAAAAACTATCTCATCCAAATGCTTCTAGGCAGAAGTTTCTATAGACTAATTATAAGTGAATGATACGACTGAGATATACCCAAATCGGTTAATAGCGGAACGTTTTGTTCCATAAGGGGCACACAGGATTTCATCAAATCTCCGTCCCCTTTTTTCTATAGGCGAATCGGAAGAATTCAGAAAAAAGCAAGAAATAATTTGGCATTCTAGAAACGAGTTTCCGCAGGATTTATGTAAAATAGTTGAACCCACTCGCTGATAGAGATAAAGAGCTGGAAATTTTGAAAATTGTTAATAGGAGCATTTTTTGTCTAATCTTCATCCAAATGATCTGTTCCAAGAGAAAAATTTTTTTTTGACGTACGAAAATAGTTATGTGCTGAGATGTACGAGCATGAGTTTCACCGAGGAATCTGAGGAGCTGGAAAGCTCGTTTCGAAAATTTGACACAGAAAAATGTTGTATTCTGGTACTTCATACCCATTTGCAATGTCTCCTGTGGTGAACGAGCACCCAAATTAGATTTTATTGACAGTATATATTTTCTGAGAAAATCCCTGGCGAGTTGAAGAGAAAAAATGTTTCTCTTCTCATAATTGGACGTGTTTATATATATACAGGAGGGATCTGTTTCTCAGCGGGTAACCGAATCGATCACTCTTACACGATATGGGCGTCAGGAACGATTGGGTAGAAAGCAAGCGGATATCTTCCTAGTATATATATGTGCGATGATTAACTTGTAATGAAAGCTCTTGTGTAGGGTTTGGGCTATCGCTTCAATCTTGATTTTTGTCGTTAAATTTTTTTCAGGGCGTTCAACCGTGAACTCTATTTTTTCCAATCAAGTAAAATTTTTGGAGATTAATGTTGCTAATTTCTACATAGATGACTTAAACAGCGTTCATGTAGAATAAAAGATTCCATGTTTCATAGATTAGCCACGAGAGAGACATTTTTGAGGAATCATTGTTATTTTAGTAAATCATACTCGTGTGATGATTCTTTTTGAGGGATTTGGAGACCGATGGGTTTGTGAGGGCCTCACGAGACCAAACTTCTCACTTCGATGAAAAATTACCAATAATAACTTTCGAGGTAGGGACAGATCCATTTTAAAATGAGCATTTTTGAGTGTGAGAAATTATCTTGTATGACCTTTGATACAGTTTCCACTCAGTACGATCACAAAAAACTCATAAGTAAAGCTCATGTTGGACAAGACTTTTTGGTCAGTTAGCTCAAAAATTGACCAAAATTTTGGACCGAGAACTGGGCGTTCGTATCTTTCACGACTCGAATATACATCGAAACTGACCACTTGTAAGATTTCTTCCTAATACCCCAGTATTTTCTAAAAATTTTTCCTCTATAATTGCATTCGTAATGATCGAGTTATACGTTGCTTCAAGAATCGAAAAATTGTTATGAATCCTGTAATTATTGCAAACTTCTCTGAAAAAATTTCAACTTTTTATTGATGGACATAGTGTACATGTAGATCAACGCACAGATAGCAAAACATTTTGGGAATCAACTAAAATATGTCCTGCAAAAATCACGTTACTTATTGCCTGGAATCTTTTCTTGACAAATTTTTTTGTTGACCTCAGGATTCTGTGCAACTATTTTGTTCAGCTGAATGAAACGTAATGTTGTATAGGTGTCAGAATAATTTGATAGATGGTGTGCACGTCGTTATAAGTAACAATGATCAAGCCATACAACAACGGCTCTTGACGCACTTGTCACGTCTTATCGAGTATACGTGCCGCAATGAATCATTGCCCGCTACCCAATTTGGAATCTACTTTTTCACTTTCAATATAGTCAACATCCTCACACCATCAGACACCCAACAGCTCTTGGGCGAATAATAAAAGTGAAATCATTTATGGTCTCGCGAATCGAAAGTGCATCGAACCCTCGTTTTCAGTCAATGGAAAGATCAAAAGAGTCTCGAATCCTTCCCATCAGACTTTTTCATGGATTATTGCTCATTTAAAAAATGCAGTCGAGCTATATTTGGTGAACTATCGATTTGATGTAGTCCAGGTTGAATGAAATTAAATGTATTATTTGATTTCATGTGCTTTCGCAAATAAAATCCCATTCATAAGGGTAGTACAAAATAATCAGTTGAGGTAGAGTCTTAGAAATGAAGAAACAAGTCGGATAATGAAAAAACCCTGGATACAAGTTTTCATACTGTCAGGAGTACATCCACTAATGACCTTGGATTTGACCTTGGAGGTCATTTTCAAGTTCATTTTGAGGTCAACTCGATTTTCTTACGCAGAAACACCTACTTGAGACCTCAAAATTCTGACAGAACGTGGTTAGTCATTGAACGTCTGTGATTAATACTATTTGACCTAACTCAACCCTGGCAAGATGAAAGGAGGTCAATGTGGATGATCGGTAATCTTTTCGAAAATCTTATGTTGGGACGTGGTTACGAAAAAAGTTGGCTCTAAACGGAGCAAGAAAGAGGTCGTGACCTTGGCCTTGACTGCGAAGGTCACTTTCAAGGTCATTCGGAACAACTCAATTTTTTGATCGAAGGGTTTTACTTCTGACCTCAAATTTTGGAGAATGTGAATTATTATGAAACAGATGGATGAAACATTCTTTGGTCAGAGTTGGCATAATGATGCTTTTGAGCACATATAAGTCATTCAGTGCTCATACCACTGAACAGACATTTCCATGATACCAAGGAAGAGCATTTGTTTATAAAAAGGTTTTCGTACGGCTTTTCGGAGGCTTGTTTAGAGTTTGAGATCAAAAGTAGGTTTTTCCGTCAAAGAAATTGAGTTTACCTCCATTGATCATGAAAGTGATTTCCGAGATCACATCCAATGTCCTGACCTTTTTCTTGTTGTGGTCACAACTAACTTCCAACCAATAGATTCTCCAACAGAGATCTTTCCCTTGAAGCTACAATTATTACCGTCCGTCATTGTTCACTTCCTCTGATCTCGGCAGGGTTAAGTTGGGTCGAGAAATGTTTCCTGCAAAATTTTCATGCTACTTTACGTTCTTTGAGAGTTTGATATCGAAGGTATTTTCCATGTCAAAAATCAAGTTGACTACCAAATGACCTTGAATATGACATTTCAGCCCTACCATCAAACAATCTCCCCAAAGTAAGAGGACACACTTCGCAGTCAGATGATAGTTTTGCAATCTTTCACAACTTTCATACAGTTTCTGGATTTCACGGGGGGGGGGGGGCTGACTTACGGGACACCCCTGTGCCTTTTGTGAGTTGGAATGATTCTAGAGATGTCTTATACGTATGTTATATAAATTCATCGATGTCAGATTTACATCGATTTCTTCGCAGGAATCAGAAGAAACTCCCCTATTCTTCATCAATTTTGCGCGTAATTCCTCAACGGCCCGTGGTGAAGTGGACCAGGCACTGGGAAAAAAGGAAAACAATTTTTAATTCTTTCTAAAAATAAATTCACGAGTCGAGTTTGAACGAAGAATTTCACTATTTCTAACTTATGAAAATCATGGAGAAATGTGCAGTGTTCTCAAATTTGCATCAAGTAGCTTATATTTGATAAGTAAGGGCCCAATGAAGTGAGATCCGTAATTTTAAGTGGTTTGTAAGGATGTCAGTAGCCTCATTAAGTCCTCACATCCTTAATAATAACACTAATTTCTCCTACCATGTCTGCATCTCAATTCCTGTCCCAAACGTCACTGCTTCTTTCACTGTACTCCTTCCAAACGTTCCAAATTGTTTGCTTCGCCTCACCCCTCGGTTTCAGCAAATTCTAGAGAATAGTAGATATAACCGTATTACAGTCCACCCAAGCCACAACAATCCAAATTTGTCAAGTGGTACACATGTAAAAATACATCGTCGGTGAGAAAAAAAAATTCATTACCAATTCCACTCACGTGACAACCGCTCAGGATAATGCTCTCGTCGACACATATGATGGGCATAGTCTTCGTGCTCTCAGTCACGCGTTCATCAGTCTACCCATCACAACAACTCCACTATGGTCTTCTGATAGGAAAAAATGAGTAACCACGATATAACTGTCTGATACCATATCCTCAAAGTAATAATAAGAATTATAATAATTTATAGTGCGCATGCGTAAAAGAAAGATTTGAAAATTTCGCGGGGTCAGTGATACGATACAGACATCATCATAGCACAGCTTGAACTTGCAGATCTATATACCAAAGCGAGGGGAAGGAAAACAGATTGAAGAGAAATATATACAGACTAATAGTGGCTCAGCATTACGCTGCGGCAGCTCGTAGTGGCTGGACGCATTTTGTGTGGCTGCCGCAGCAAAATCCATCATGTACGGTCTAATACTTGAAAATATGTCCGAGTACATAAGACAGGCTTATGGTGAAGAAAGATGGGAAGAAATTAGAAGACAGGCAGCTGTGGATCAACCAAGTTTTAGCGTTCATCAGGTTTATTCGGAGAATCTTATACCAAGACTTGCTAAAAAAGCTATACAGGTTTGTGTAAATGACTGTTATTTTTGTGATGGTGAAGTGTGTGTGCGGTGTATTTTTTAGGGATTTAAAAGTTCTGTGATAGGATGTGATGATATTCAACGTTTTTTCGTCGATAGGGATTACTCAGGCTCAAGACCTTTGAGCTTGCGGAATAATTCGTTCAGATCACAGCGACGAACGCTATTTTCTTTGTAACTCTTCGATCATGATGGGCACCATTGTCCCTGTGAAACTTCTTTTCCCACTAAATAAGCTCATGTTGTGACTGGTGATTTGGGATTGGGATCAAGAATAGTCTTTTATCAATTCGTGACCGTCAGGTGTCATAGTTTAGTAGTTCGAAAAACGTAACTTTTCAAGACACCGACTTCCTGGATAAGTCAGAAATTTTTCCAGTAGCGTTTGGCAGGACAAGTTACGCACTTTCAATCTTTCAATATATTGAAATCCACGTTCTTTGCTATGTAGTACGTGAAAAATTCCACGACTAAATCATTCAGCAGCACGTTTCCAGATAGAAATCTAAATCATCCCATCATAAGCTTGTGCCTGGAAAGTTAGTTACGTCAAAGGGCTTCTTATTGTAACTTTAGAAATACAATGTGGATATGAAATAATTTCCACCTGAAACTACGAAATAGAATCTGAAGAAATCGCTGGAAGATATTTCATTACGTACACAGAATGGTTCTATGAATTGAGTTTTTCGGAGTCAGAGTGTTAGTTCATTTTTAGTCCTCTGATCTCCATCTTTCCTGGAGGTATGTCCACGAGAGTTGTCAAAGATGTTTTGTCACATAGCAGAATTTGAAAAGGATGCCAGGAAAATTTTGGTAGAAATCTTTGTTTCTAGTTGGAAGACGTGGGATGAGTTATGAGAGTAAAAACATTCCAATTTTCAAAAGTTAACTGAGTTTACTTTGACTCTGAACAATTCAATAAGTGTCCAGAAAAGCTGTGGCGCGTGGCCATAATATTTTTGAAGTATTAACCTGCAAAATGGAAATGACAGAATCCGAGCTGTCATCGGTTTTCACGGGGATCTGCAGTGTTTACTCAATCGAAAATGTCACCTAATATTCCTAAGTAGTAAATAAAGTTGAGCAAAATTATCCAGGTATTCCACCTTTTTCATCTTTTCGTTCCTCATTACTCGTGTGGGGATCAGTGTAGATGTTCGGAGAAAAAAGGGTCAATTTCAAACTTGCTTAGTTTATTATTGTCTTTTATCAAGAGAAATGAAATTAGGGCTATATGAAGTCAGCAACAATAAAAAGTGTCGTTGTTTCTTGACTATTTTGAGAAGAATGAAAAACTTGCAAAAATTGATAGGTTTCGCAAAATTTCATGATGAGAATGCACAGATAATATTCCCACCAGACGAACTCCTTGCTCGTTACAACCTATTCATCATTATTTAGGATTACAAATTTTCGTCTTAGTGAGCTGTTGGCATGTGCTTCAAAAGACTTGTTCACAGATCTCAAAAAGAAGCAGTGCTCAACGTTTTTTAGTGGGTATTAAAAAAAATCCTAATTGATTCAATTTTTTTGGCAATCGATGCCTATAAATAGCACCCGAATCAATTTTCCTTTGTCTGCATAGATAATGTTTCTGTTCAAAAATATCGATACCCACATGTATGTGTTTCAATCGCGCAAATATTTTTTCCACCGCCGTCTCATCTGATATCCGTCTCCGTTTGTCTCATTCATATTCCGTGCGTGCAATTGCGATATGGCATCAAAGTATCATCCGATTTAAATGTTTCTTTTTTTAGACCATATGAAACATTCGTACTGAAAGTCCATCAAGGTGCCTATTTTAAGTCATATTCTATTATTCTCGTGACGTTCTCGGGAATCCCCAAATTTCTAGCTGATTTGTAAAATTCTTTCGAAACGTATACGATACGTTTCGGACAAAACTGCGCTGACACATATGCAAATATTCTTACATTTATGATAAAAAATAGCTTGAGATCAGAATTTAATTCACTTGATTTATCAACAGGTGCTGGGGGTGACGGAGCATGAATTTTTCGATGGTATGGGGGTGCATTTTGTCAGTTTTGTTGGTCAATATGGATACGATAGAGTGCTATCGGTGCTCGGTCGTCACGTGCGTGATTTTCTCAATGGACTCGACAATCTTCATGAGTATCTCAAATTTTCGTATCCGAGGATGAGGGCACCATCCTTCATATGTGAGAACGAGACGAGACAAGGTCAGTTTGGCAAGATTTCTTATTCCTTTTTCATATCCCACTCTGATTTTCCATTAACTTTCTCACAGCGTGTGTGACTGTTTTTCTCGCATTTTTGATTCGAGCTTCAGCACAAATTTCAAAACAAAAAAAATCCATGATTCATACGAATTATAATTTGACTAAAGGTGATGTAGAGGTAGATTTTTGCTACATTTTTATGGTTTCTAAATTTCAAAGGATTTGAAAAAATGAAACAATCAAGATGTTTAGCATCTTTTCTGGGCAGATTTTCGCTTCCGAACTTCCGAAAATGATAGTACCGGGGAATCTTATTTGTCAAGTATAGGCGAGGTTTCCCAACCGTGGCTGGAAAAAATGACTTCTGTAAGTCAACTGAGATAACTTAGATTCTGAGTCATCCAAGTTAATAGACAAAAGTATATCATTCAAATACAGAAAACAGCTGTACAAAGTAAATCATTTGATGAGTACTTTTCATTTCTTTATTCTCTTTGAGTAAATATCAGTGTTTGTGGATCTTATGCTCAATAAATTCACCAATTAGTAATTATCTCAGAAATTCAATCTAACTTGACGATGGGTGGCAGTGTTCATTGCAAACTGGGGTCAGTTTAAAACATGAAGGTAACTCAGATACCCACGTTGATGCTTCGAAACTAGTTCTCTTCACTTTCGCCACGCAAGAAAAATGATTTCTGCTCATCAGAGTGTCCTTTACAGATATTTCATCGATCTTCATTCAATTCATTATCAAAAATAATTTTTTCAATACATTTGCGTAAAACTCACGTAAATTTGATTCGATAATCCAATGCAGTGGGGTTAATATGATTAAAAATCACTAGTTTCGAGTATGAAAAAAAGGTTTCAGAACCAAAGTTACGTTCTGGAACCTGCTGTGTATTCCAAGAATGCACCTGAAGATGAGTTTTAAAGTCGTCAGCCATGGCGATATCAGCATCTTATTCACTGGCTCATCTATGAACCATAGATTCGTTTTTGGCGGTTAATATGATGTCTTTTTGGGAGATTTCAACTTCTGTATGGGATTAATAGTGTACTCTGAAATTCCGAAACCAAAAAATTACGAACACCATCAATAATATTGATTCAATATAGACTTTTACAAGCTCCTGTCCAATATAAACACCTCATGAAAGAAGCAAATGTATCTATACGTTATACCTAGACACTTTGTGGTAAAAATTCGATGAAAATTAAATATACCAAAACCTACCGCATATCACGTTGTCATGCGACAAATATCTCTTCATCCTGACCTCTTCAAAGTGATTTCCACATTCGTAGGTCTGACTCTGCATTACAGAAGCAAAAGACGGGGTTTCGTTTACTACACAATGGGCCAGATCAGAGAGGTTGCTCGACACTTCTATCACAAGGAACTCAAAATCGAACTCGTCCGTGAGGAAATACTCTTCGACACGGTTCACGTCACGTTCCAGCTTACATTCGACAATCGTGCCTTCACACTTGCATCACTTGCCATGACAAGAGAAGAGAGGCATTTACCTATTGGTGCCTCAGTCCTCTTTGAAATTTTTCCATTTTGCATCGTGTTCAAGTGAGTATCTTCAAATTTCAATGCATTCTAGATATCCTCATCGATCTGATTGAATTTCAAGCATGTTTATGACTTGTAAAGGAAAAACCAAGGAAGAGATTGGGAAAGTTGATGAAGAAAGTCGAATGACGGTTTTCAAGTTCCTCAAAAACTCTTGGGAAAATTTGAACATCTTCTGAGCGGAATGAAATTTTGTTCAGCTTCCACATGGAAAGGGACCAAATTATCTCACTTAAAAATAATTTCAGTGATATATCTCAGTAGATAGGACCTACGTTTTTTTTGTCAAGTCAGGTAAAGGAAAACTATCAGAACCAAATTTCTCCGAAAGAACTGATGAATGGTCTTGACAATCAACGTCTTCGTGATATTCCAACGATTTTCAATCTCATAATCTTGTGTAAGATAAGTGACCAACTTGCCCGCATTAAACCATTTTCTCAATAACTTTGGCCTCCCTCAATATTTTCCAACGTTCTTCAACTCATCCCAAAGCTCGTCCCAAGACCTTCAAAATGGGCTGAAGTACGTTTGAATCTGATGAATTGGAGCGGAGCCGTTCCAATTTTCGCAAAAAGTAATTTTTGAGACTTTACAAAAGTGTGTACTCAACTTGCCCCCATCATTTAAAACAATGTGAATCGGCGATAAAGTGCATAAAATCGCCTTGATCCGCTTTTATCACCATGCAGCGACATTTTTAGCTTTTAGCTGGCCCAATACACTGTTTCCGGCCTATTTTGATGCGGTAAACACGTTCTGATTGGTAAAAAAAGCCATGCTGGACGCCTTCCAGAGATAACCATATAGGGGCATGTTGGGTACACTCCGATGTTGGCATTCTTGTTTCACAAAGCATCTCCCTGTTTTGCCCATAAAATAGCTCTCGATCTGACTTTTGCAATGAAAAAAAAAGGATTTTGAAGATCTTGAGACAAGCAAAAAAATTTGATACCTTTTTTACTGAACGCTATTTCCTCGGGAATTTCTTACCTGTGCAATCACAAACAATGGAAAAATCACTTTAAATTTTCTGGGAAATGCAGGAATGATTCTGGGTCGATCCAAACTACTCATTTTCTCATATTTTAATATAACAAATGTGGAAAAAAAATTATCGGGAAGGTTTACGAGTGTCCATTCCTGAGATCGGCATATGGGGTCAAGTTGATACACTTACCTTATATTTTTATTACTTGAGTGTGGGTTAGCATCTGACCTTCACTGAAACTTTCCTGATCCAAAGCAGAATCAGGCTAATTCCAGAGATTAATTCACAAATAACTTTCTACGGGGATCGTCCGAGTTTCTTGATCTATCCACGTGCCAGACAGCTAAATATACGAGAATCATAACTTGATCAACTTCCCTGGATCCTTCCGCCTCTGACCCTCCGTGAGCCAGTCTGGCCAGGTTGAGAAAAATATCGTAGGCCATTTTCACCTTCTTACACGTTTACACACTGGTTTGCACACGAGACAGTCTTATAATGGTCGCCCAGCACAGAAAGTCCGGAATAATACAGCTTTCTGTGCCCTGTCAATTTGAGATCGATAATTTCATCGTTAATACTCAAAAATTCTTGTTCATGGCTAAGATTTTACAATTCTTTGAAAATTTGCTCCACACGGTGTTCTTGAAGCGCTCGAAAGTTTTGCAAAAATGACGAAAAAAACCGGATACGCTATCATCTTCCTCTCGTTTTTCCGCTTAAAAATCCGTTTCGACCGATATCGGATCCGATCCGACAGTGAAATGTGAGCAGAGGATGTGAAAACCCCATATGATCACGTGTATTTTAGTTAGCCTTGATAATAACTCGACGGGCGAAGATATAGCCAGTTGCTGATTCAACGTTTCTGGGCGGGTTACAGGGGAAGAAACATGTATTTTTATAGGAAATTTCCCGTAGAATTAGCTGGCCGAACTCATCCTTTGATATCTAGGATCTTATTTTAGATGCGGAGGAAATGGCGCGAGAACCGTCAGTAGAATTCGATCTGGCAGCAACGCTTGGGCTCATGATAGTGCATTCGACAACAGGGTATGGAGGTCTAAATAACGAGCTGATTCATCATTCCTTGACGGATATCTCCATGTAGGATTCAAATTTGGGGTCTGTTTCAATCCTACTTGCTAGGTTACCATTTGAACTGCGGAAAACTACCACGATTCCCCAAGAACCATCACAATTTCGCAGAACAAAAGTTGGAGAAGTAGGCTTGAGGTACAATCTAGGTACGTTTTCATATTATTTCACTTTTGTGATGATATTCAGCAGACTAAGCAAACTTGAACGAAGTCTCTGCGGAAATGTCCTGTCTCGTTGCAAAAAAATACCTCCTTGATCGATAAACTGGAAAACTTGGCTGAGAATCGAAAAAGTGATGGATCTTGGGAAATCGTGGTAGTTTTCCGCAGTTCAAATGGTAAACTAGCAAATAGGATTAAAACAGACCACAAATTTGGATTCTACATGGAGATATACGTCAAGAAATAATAAATCAGCCCGTTATTTAGACCTCCATAACCTGTTGCCGAATGCACTCATAAGCCCAAGCGCTGCTGCCAGATCGAGTTCTACTGACAGTTCTCGCGCCATGCCCTTCGCATCTTAAATACGATTCTAGATATCAAAAAGTGAGTTCGACCAGCTAGTTTTACGGGAAATTTCCTATGAAAATACATGTTTCTTTTCTTGTAACCCGCCCAGAAACGTTGAATCAGCAACTGGCTATATCTTCGCCCGTCGAGACATTATCAAGGCTAACCAAAATCCACGTGCTTATACGGGGTTTTCACATTCTCTACTCGCATTTCACTGTCGGATCGGATCCGATATCGGTCGAAACGGATTTTTGAACGGGAAAACGAGGGGAAGATGATAGCGTATCCGGTTTTTTCGTCATTTTTGCAAAACTTTCGAGCGCTTCAGGAACACCGTGTCCAGGCAGCCCAATTTCCTACCAAAAATAATTTCTAATCGATCAATGCTCAGATAGTTATACAAAATAGAGTCATAATTTAATCTTTAAAGCAGACTTCTGTCACATTCTATCAAAATGATCACATATTTTAGGTTTTTGGAGGAATCGACGTGGATAGACTATGTTTAATCAGTTATAGTCATTTCATAAACGGGACGGATGTTTTCCAATGCATCTGGTGTGCGTGAAATTTTCTCAAAAATTCTCTCGATAATTAAGTTATACTTATCGGGTATAGGCTCAAAAAGATTTCCATAGTTTTTGAAAAAGTTATAGCAGGGGTCGCAGAAATTACCTCTCCAAAGATTCTATCAACAAATCCGACCACATTTCAGATGAGCTACCGTAACTCAATGGAAAGCATGTACCACTAAGAATGAGTATTTTGACCCCTGTTAGTGTGGATTTCATGTACTTGATTTGATTATAAAGTAAGTTTACCCAAATTGACCCCATTGAATCATTTTCTCAACAATTGTGGCGCATCTCAATATTTTTCAACGTAGTTTAGCTTATTTCAAAGCTTGCTCCGAATCCTTCAAAATGAGCCGTAGGCCATCTAATTTTGACCAACTCGATCCGAGCTGTTTTAATTTTCCCAAAAAGTAATTCCTCAGGGTTGACAATAAACGGCTATACCCAACTTACCCCCATTATTGAAAACAATATAAATCGGCGATAAAATCGTTTTCATCCCTTTTAGGAGAGGTCCAACCTTGCGGAACACGGATCTGGATGAAACTCTGGGAATAATCTCGTTTTGGTGAGAAATGAAGGTATCTCCGAGGGTTTAATCCCATGGGCCTCCTATCAAAAGATACAGCTACAGAGATTAGCATTGTTTGTATATCTATAAATACGACTTTACAACATAGGCCTGTATTGGCAATGCTAACCTCCATAGCTGTATCTGAGAATAGGAGGCCCATGTGATTAAACCCTTGGAGATACCTCCATTTCTCATCAAAACAAGATAATTCCCAAAGTTTCATCAAGGCATCGTACAGAACTTGAAACTGAGCCCACCTATAGAAATCATTGTCGAATCATGTCCACCTTACTCTCAGTTTCATTATTCGACTTCTAGATCATGATAAACTTGAGGTGGGCACTTTACACCCAGTATCTTCTGAGTTACAGCTGTGCGCGACGGTACAACGAAAGGGTGTACGCCGACGGGACTATTTTGAACGCCAAGCAAATATATTTCGAGCTACTTGTTGAGTAACACAATATTTCCAATCTATTCTGGCGCGATAAAAACATCATGAATGATGAAAAAGTCGTATTGCATGACTTTGTGAGATAATCATATGGGGGCATTTAGGGTAGAATCCGTTGTAAACCTTCTTGTTTTACCAAACATCTCCGTGGTTTGCACATAAAACTGCTCCAGATTAGAGTTTGGCAATTCTAAAAAACAGATCTTGACGGTCGTGAGACAAGAAATCGAAAACGTTAAGGTACGTACGTTGAAATTGGTCAAATCAAAAAAACTTTGTAACCATTTTTCTAACGCAAATTTCTTGGTCATTTATCAGCTGTGCAAAAGTGAAAAATCGAAAACTCACAATAAATTTCCTGAAACACGCAGAAATCATTTAGGGTTGATTCAATCAACCAATTTCCTCATATTTCAACATAGCAAACCTAAAAACAATTTGAGGTAACTTCAGCGAGAGCTTATTCCTGGGATCGGCATATGGGCTAAATTTAATACATATACGGGGGGAACTTGGGTACACTTACCTGATTTGAAAAGGATTCATTGAATTTTTTTCGGGTGTTTACATCTAGAAGAAAATCACGAGATACGAATTTGGACCAGGTATACAAAAATGTTCAAATTTTTTCAGGAGGGGCAAAAATGAGTCCCAGAGCAACCAGGCTCAAAAATTCAACCAAGACATAGACACTGTGTTCTTCACCATGAAATGTCCTCATGTCATTTGGATGATGATTAATTACTTGAGGAAACTCCAATTTCTCCACTTGCATCTCGAGTTTAAAATATTGTTTGGTCAGGTTGCTTAAGACAACTATCGAAATCAAGTGAGATAAATTTAGATGATCCAAATTGAGAATCGGGTAGTTTCCTCCTCAAGTTGTTTCTCTAGAAGTTCTCAGGCATTCCTTTCGAAGAACCCATGGAATTCTTGCACAAAAGATTGTGTCAGTATTAGATCGATTACTTGTAAAAAGCCAGATGAAATCGATTTTTACCCAGACAAATCTTTGGTCTTTCTGATATTCTTGTACCCTCTTATTCTGCTGATGAATTTTGCGCTTGAATAAAAAAGGAAACATCTTTTACAGCCCCGACATGGTCGTAAGGAGTATCGGCAACTCTTTGATGGTCATCTTACCAGATCTTGTTGGAAAAAAAATCACTCATCGCTTCGATTTAGTTAGACCTCTCATAGCTTTTAAGTTTCAGTCGGTGAGTACACAAACTCTAAGCCATAACTTTCAATAACAAGTGTGCAGTACAAGCATGAATATGACATCAAATATACAGTAATGAAATGAGAAAATTCTTTTACAGATATTAAATAGAACAAATAACATATTCGAACTAGTATCAGTTGAACCAGTCTTAGCGAAAAGACCAAGTGATAGGCGTAAAAACGATCCGATAGAATTAAGTCAAGACAGTGATATGCAAGAGGATAGAACTCTCAGGCTCAAAGGTAAACATTTGTATTTTTATTAATATTTTTTTTACCGATCCCATTATGGATCGATGATTTCCTCAATCAAAATTTTGCAGGTCAAATGATTTACATGGACAATTGGAAAATGATGTTATACCTAGGCACACCCGTAATGCCAGATTTGAATGCTTTAATCGGCGCGGGACTCTACATAAACGATCTATCTCTTCACGATTTTAGTAGGTGAGTCATATGTGCCTTGTGGTGACAATTTCAGCCGCGCAGAAAGTGTCTTTTTAGCTTCGTTGAATAAATATCGCCACGAGATGATGAACGTAATATGTCGCACGAATATTTGCAGGGATTTAATGCTAGCCGGTACGCAGCAGTCGGTTGAATTAAAATTAGCACTTGATCAGGAGCAGCTTAAGAGTAAAAAGCTCGAAGAGTCGATGCGGAAACTTGACGAAGAAATGAAACGGACTGATGAACTTTTGTATCAAATGATACCGAAACAGGTTGCCGATAGATTACGAAATGGTGAGAGTCCTATTGATACTTGTGAGGTGAGAACTTTTTGTTATAAAATTTTGGAGTTAATGATGTGCTGAAAGAATAGTTTTCTGTAATTTTTGTTTTTTTTTTTCAGATGTTTGACAGTGTCTCGATACTATTCTCGGATGTCGTGACTTTTACGGAAATCTGCAGTCGTATTACGCCTATGGAAGTCGTCTCGATGTTGAATGCAATGTACTCATTGTTTGACACGTTGACCGAAAGAAATCATGTGTACAAGGTAACGTATATTCGATCAGTTTATGTTTAAGAAATATTTTTACGAAAAGATTATCGTGATTATTGAGAATTTTTGAAAATTTCTGAAGCTTTGCACTGAGAAAAAATTCTTGGTCGTACGGCCATGCGTATTGTCGTACGACCAAAATGGTATTTGCTGCAGAACAATACCAATTTTGTTATCGCATCAATCTATCAGAACGATTTGGTGATCTGGTATTAGAGCCACAATAGTTAAATATAACGCGTATATTTCGAATGCCCCGATACTTAATGAATTAACAGTCATATTACGGTTTTTTTGCTACAAAAGCTATCAATTTTTTGCACGGGATAGAACCGCAAAGGGACAAATATAATTCAACCATGGTTCAGGACTAAAAAGTTTATTTTTCAATTTTATGAATTTGTAACATTACGTTTTAGTGGCCTACGTCATAAGGTTAGACATTACAGTTCACTATAATGACGGCAATTTTTCAGAAAGCATTCAGGAGATGAGTAAAAAAGCTATAAAATTATGTCGTTTCAAGATTTTTCATCCCACAATTCATAACTTTGATCGGTTTCGCGAGATGAAAAAATGTCCACCTCAATCAATCATTGGCCATTTGTCGGGGAATCGCGATAGCACAGAAATGTTCGCTTGTTCGTGTAGCTCTTGTCAAGACCTTCAAAATCGCTTTTTTCAAACGGTGCTCTATGATTTTTTATCCCCAAGTTACGAGCGATCAGGTAGAAGGAAACTTGTACGTCTTGAGGATACCAAGAGGATAGCAGGAAAAATTGCGTATCTTACGGTATCGATTGAAAACCTTCTAAATTCCATATTCCATGAAAAATATGTAAATCAGATTCACTCCAAGATATGCTCGAAACGACCTTAGACAGCTCTCAGGAGAAAAAAGCTCAAATCTCTATGTCACCACTATCCTCACCCCGCATCAATTTCTCCTTGCTAGATCACTCGGAAAGCCTGGTGTGAAAAATTGTAGAGCAATGTTTGACGAAACGATTTTAAATGTCTCGTAAAGACTTACAATACTTCGCAAGAATTTCAGCATTATCATAATTTCTCGATGAATGACCAATGATTGACAGAGATGGAAAATTTTCCAATCAATTTTGCAAAAATATTTGAAAGACATACGGGCCATTTCGAGCATTTCACGATATGCCTGCACGAGGGGAGCCTGGAAAAAATCTCAAAAAAATGTTTCTGTCAATGCTATGTTCATATAGTACAAAAAAATTATTTTTGGATTTTTTCAAATACCCCCGGGAATCCTAGGGTCCTTCAGATGTTAATTTTAGGCCCCTTTTTAGCCTGTTTCCCAAAAATAATAGCTCCGACTAAATTCAATTTTTTTGGACGAATTTGGGCGTATTTCCTTCATTCAGGCTAGTGCTTCCAAGAAAAAATGACCTGAGGTAGGAAATTGAGCCTAGCAACTTCTAGGACCTATTTGCTGAGAGCAGATTCTATCGATTTTTGGGCCCGCTTCAAAGTGATCTAGCTTCTTTTAGAAACGTGGTAATCGACTTCTACCGGCCATTCTGAAGGTCTTAGAAAAACCTGGAATCTGACCACTGATAAAAGTTAATTATCAGGCTTCTCATAGAAGTTACAGTCATTACAACTTGAGCAGTTTCGGGAAAATGCCACACTTTGAGCTCGATTAAGAAAATCGTTTTCATTTCGTCGACCCCAAACCTGTGCGAATACGTTTCTTGATACAAATACTACCAATTAGAACAATAACCTGGGTGGGATATTGAATTGACGATTTTATTCAGCCAACTTAAAACACCCTTTTTTGACTTTTTGCCCAAAATAACCTCACAGGTATGGCTCGCACATGCTTCCATCTGAACTAATGTGCACCAATCTGTGTGGGATTACTCCCCAATGTACCCCCAAATATGTGTGAAAACTTCCAGAGGCAAGCCTCGAGCTTGGTGCGAGTTGGAGGTTCTATTTCACGAGTTGAAATTGAGCATTACTTCGTGTAATTGGGCGCAGGTGAGCGTGATGGGTGTTTCACTAATTCTGTCAGCTCACAAATAAGATGAAAGGCTAAAATGGGAATACAAACATGTTTTCCTGACTCAAAATGGCCATCTAATAAAGTTCTGATGGTCAGTTAGGGTCTAAAACATTGATACCGTCTCTCAGACTGGGAAACACTTCAATTACATGGTTTTCGATGAAGTAGCTTCAAACGATGATTTGGAGCCAAACTGGCCATGAGAACGTTTTCAAATGGTCATTTTGATTCGGGAGAACATATTTGTATCCCTATTTTAGCCGCTTATCTCATTTGTGAGCTAGAATGAGTGAATATACCCTCTCGCACTCGCCTGCGTCCAAATAGACGAAATAATGCCCATTTTCAACTCGTAAAGTAGAGCCTTCTGCTCGCATTATGTATCTCGAGGCTCGCCTCCGGAAGTTTTCACACATGTTTGGGGGTACATTTATTATCGACCTCGAGCAATTCTTTGCCTGAAAGTACTACTAGTCTCAATGGAAAAAATGCCTCCAAGTACGTCCAATAAAGTTGAGTCTAGTCGGAGCTATGATTTTCTAAAAATAGGGTAAAATGGGGCCTAAAATGGATCTTTCATGGGGGTTAGGGCCCACGGGAGATTCGAAAATATCAAAAAAAAATTTCTTGTACTACTGACAAAAAAAATTGGTATTCCTTCCAGACTCCCTGGTGCAGGCATTCAGTGAAATGCTCTGAAATGGTCCATAGACATTGAAAGCTTTTTTTTACCTTCCATTACTTCCTGAAGAATTGCCGTAGCCTCAAGGGCGTGTCCCATTCATTTCGACGGGAACTGTATGTCGTCTTTTTTATGAGCTTGAATTTTTTGATAAGCTACAAGAGCACAAAGATGAATCAATAAGATGTGAATATTTGTAACAGGGAATCAAGCAAAACTCAAATCTTCAACGTGTTAAACTTGTGCTCTTGTGAGATTTTGTTATCATATGCAAAACAAGTGTTCTTAACTCGCTCCCACCAGTACGGTAGTTCCGTAGATTTGCGATGACTCAGAAGAAATCAAAACCAAGTGAAGTTCAGGCCATTATGTAGAATGGGCAGTTTTATTCTTTGTTTTCAAATTGCAAATTCATGAAAGTGTGTTTTTCCTACCAATGTGGCCTATTCGGGTACATTTATTTTACACAACAATCACAAGAATTGGTCAATGATATTTTAAATATACATTGTCAGACTTACGATTATCAGATCACTTACAAAGAAGTGAGAATTTGAAATCATCTTGAAAATTCTATTATCATTAGATAGTCGAATTGAATGAAAAATGATGATATTTTTCCTTCAACAGGTGGAGACGATAGGTGACGCATACATGGTGGTATCAGGTGCACCAGTAAAACAGAGTGATCACGCGGATCGAGTTTGCGATATGGCTTTAGACATGCTTGAGGCTATAACTGATCTTACCGATCGCTCTACTGGACAGCACTTACAAATTCGGATAGGCGTACACAGTGGGGCTGTAGTAGCTGGAATCGTAGGCCTAAAAATGCCTAGGTATTGTCTATTTGGTGACTCGGTAAATACAGCATCAAGGATGGAGGCTACGAGTGAAGCTATGCAAATACACATTTCACAGTCTACGAAAGAACTCCTGTCACCATCTTACAAAGTCTCGGAACGAGGCGAAATACAAGTCAAGGGCAAGGGTACGAAATATTTTGTATCTTTTTTTGGTTTATTTTGATTATTATACTTCATCGAGCAGCTCCTAACATGATTTTTTCCAATTCGTGTGAGGATTACAGGGTGAAAAAAAAATGATTTTTTTGTCAAAGTCTTGAGTTCAAAGTAGACTGAAAAAGATCAATTTCAAAGCTAGTAAATCGTCATGGATTTCACGATCCTGACGTTTTGAATTGAACCCGTGCAAATCGATAAGGCCTTTTGTATTCCTCTTTTTGTGAAATAAGAATCCTCACAGATACAAAAATTCACAGAGTGAGATGCTTTAGCGATGAAACTTTTAGTTCCGATGATGAATATAATAGCAAGATCAATTGAGTATGACTTTGGCAGAATTATTCGTTAATAATGGTGAACTACTATTCATACAAATAGTCAGATTACCTTTATGATTAGTAGGAGCTGTAGTTCTAGTGGAAAAATATTTGGGTATAAAATTATGCAACCGTATCTCTTAACACGTGGTGCAACGTCTGACCATATCGGGACTGTATCTACTGCAAATGTTTCATTTTTAGAATCATGCTCCTTATAATTGATGTCTGAAGGCACTTGACCTCGCACTTGGTGGTTTGAATTTTCAATGAAGAGATTGTCTCAAATGCGGGCTGTAGATATGTAATTTTCATGCGTTCTGTGATGAACTGATAGATTTATGTATCGAATAGAATAATTTCTGGGTTACGGAACAACACTATGCGATTTCTTTTATTGAATGTATCTTATCTTGATGATTCATTGTATCTGACCAGTAGAGGGTTTTATGTACGAATTACCGATTAATTTGAAATGTTGGAAATGTCACTTAAATATATGTCTACCTCCTCCGGGACGTGATTTTGACAGTTTGCAGGTGAAAAAAATTGTACAAATCCTTCGAGCAAAGACAATAATTCTAACATATTACACCTCTTGAATCCATCAATTGCTACAGAGTAGATTTGTTCACTTGAATATCGTCAAAGTACTTCATACTGTGGCCTTATCTTAAAACTCACCTCAACTTACGAAAACTCCGTTTATATAAGAAATGAACCATCTTGCTCTCAACTAATTTAAAATTCAATTACAGGCACTATGAAAACTTACTGGCTAGAAAAACGAGAATCTCGATCCATTTCAAGCCGAAACATAGCAATTCATGAACCTCCACAATGGAACAGTGTAAGTCGACACAATTCTATAAGTCGTAATTGCTATGATTCATCGCCAACGAGTCCCCAACATCATCAAGCTCAAAATCAGTTATCGTCATCACCAAGTGGAGCCCAAATTCGTATGTTATCGAGGCTACCTTCAGCACATTATCATCATCATCGAGAACAGTTACATCAACAGATTCCAGTATCGATTCACAATCAACAACAGCAGCCTCAACAGCAACAACTGGTAGCAGCATCACCCAATTCTGGAGCCTTGTATGGAGAGGAAAGACCCATATATTCACCTATTACATTTCAAGATGTTGCGAGGCGGTCGGTTGCTAATTCACCTACGAAAAGTCTTTCTATCAAAGGTAAGTTTATGAATTATATGAGTGGTTTGATGGAATTTTTGATGAAAAAAGAAGTGGTCCTGGGTATACCTCGCTTCAAGGTGCATTGAGTATCACAAAATTGTCTCCAATATCGATCTATTAGGTACTCTTCGAAGGCTTTCACGAAGTAAGAACCCATTTGAATCTAAATTGTATCGATTCATGTCTCAAAACGGTGAATAAAGTTATTTTTCTCATGGGAGGAAAATCATCAGCTTGGCCATGAAACACCGTTATTCCACTGTATAACTCGAATTGTATTCAGTTTGTTAAGAAATGTGGAGAGTAATTCCTTGTAAGGCTTTCAAATATGTAAAAAAAAGGTCTCAAGACAGTTTTCCGAATGATGCGTCTATTTTGAGTTGTGAGGCATTCTTATTCAAATGTTCTGGAATTTCAAATATTTCCAATATGCTCCATATTTTGTATCCCAAATTCATAGCATATTCAGAAAAGCCAGAAGATTCTGTAAACTTTTTTTCTCGTATATCGAGTTATAAATATTCAAAATGAGTCCTGGATGATCTTCGGTATTCCTTAATATGCTGGGAATATTGGATATGAATTATGATGTATAGTAAAAATATTCCAGATTCTAGAATATTTAAACGATAATGCCTCATAACTTGAGATGAACGCATCATTCGGAGAACTGTCATGAGATCTTGTTTTGTAAATCTTGAAAAGTCCTTCTTAAGGTTACCATCGTCATTTTTCGATAAAATGAATACACTTCGAGTTTTAGAAGAATGATGGTTTATTTTATGGACAAACTGATGATTCTCATCCCAAAGAATCATTCCATAAGCATTCATCATTTTGAGAAGAGAACCAATAAGATTTAGGTCAATACGGATTTTTACTGTGTGGGAGCTCTCGGAAAACGACTCATGAATCGATTTTGAAGACACCGCGCTGTAAAGGGTCGCCATGTTGGCCGCCATGTGCAGGATTTTTAAACTGTGGCGCGGCATACTAGGTCGGGATATTTCAGGATATTACCAGATTATCATGAAATTGGGGTCTTGCATTTTTTTTGACCCCCTCAAGTGAAGGTTTGGCAAATTCGAGCAAATTAAGATATGTATTGTGCAATTAGAAAAAAAATCCCAAAAATTTTTTTCATCTTGCGCAAATTGTTTGAAAGTCAGACGACTTGAGAGTGACCATAGTGGGTGAACGCCGTGTGACGTCACACCGATACAGTCGTCGGCTACTGCTATTGTAAACGTATCTTGCCAGATTTTTCTCTTATTATCTCCAAATTTCTGAGTGAATAAATATATCATCATGGCTAATAGAATAGAAGAAGGTTTCGTGAAAGCTGATTCAACGCTCCAGAAGTCAGAGGAGCAAAAGCACAGAGGTAAATCCTCAATCTCAAGAACAAAGCAAGTCTTATATGGTAGTTTTTTGGGCTTCTCAGAATCTGTGGTGGTAACCTCATTACTTGTGTGGGATTCCTAGATCAAAGAGGATAAAAATTAGACTTGAAATTGATATCAAGCAGTGATCATGACTTTAATTTCACATCATTTAGGAACATAATTTATGTAGCATTGGGATACTAACCTCTGAGTCCATTGTTGATATACTGACGTTCTTGACTGATTTTTTCACCTCTCCTAGACAGAATTAAGACGCTACTGCACACTCTTGCGACATAAGTTAGTGAATTATTCTCAAAAAATTGTAGTCCAAGACTTTTTCATCAATCTCATACATTTGAGCATGGGACTGGTTTCAATTTGTATCGGTGTGACGTCACACGGCGCTCACCCACTATGGTCACTCTCAAGTCGTCCGACTTTCAAACAATTTGCGCAAGGTGAAGAAAATTTTTGGGAATTTTTTCTCTAATTGCACAATACTCATTTTAATTTGCTCGAATTTGCCAAACCTTTTTTTGAGGGGGTCAAAAAAAATGCAAGACCCCCAATTAAGGACGTATTACATATTTTTCTGCTATCTTGGAACGGTGAAAATGAATGTCGTTGGTGGGAATTCGAAAAAATGAACATTATTCAACGGAGAGCAACAAATTTGCAGAATAAATCCCAATATTATGCTTTGTATTCATCAACAGGGGGTTTCCCGGCCTTGACGGACGCGTAGACGGCCCGGAACGTGCTAGATTGTAGCTGGGAGACTATAAAAAATCGTATGTACCTCGTACCGCAATCGCGGCTTTCATAACTGAGATTACGCGATTGCGATACTCGGGTACATAATCTACTATTGTGATACTTATTGCACCTAAGGGCGAGGTGTTTGGGTGTGCAGTATGACCATCTATGATGAATTGATGGGGTACACCAATTATTCGGATTACTGGGAAAAAATTTTCTCTTGGTGCTTCGCCAAGGTGCTTACCAAGCCTCGAAATCCAAAAGGCTACCACTACGCAATTTTACTGTCAAATTTTTTTGACGGTGAATAAATAAACAACCATGCAAGCATTAATGAGTGGATTGCGATATGATAGTGCCGAACCAAGGCGATTTATGTCCATACCGAATATTCAAGAAAAACGTTGGTATTTTGGAAATCTATAAGTGGTCTCTTTTGGGGGCATTGGACAAATAGGCTCCAGTTCCAAATGAAAACATTATAATTTTTTCGGGCAGTAGCACTGGACAACAGAATGTTGGGTTTGGAATGTTCCTCGGAATGTTCTTAGGAGAATATGATTTTCTCGTGTTTATTTCGACGTAGAAATTTATGCTCAGTTTTGCCCCTGTTATACACGTCAGGATTTTTTTGAAATCGCAGAGAACTGGTTTTTCAAAAACACTGCTTTTTATTTTTTTCAATCTCTGGAGTTGATGATTATTTAGCGAGGAAGTATTATCTGGTCAGAATATATGCATAACAAGATATGTTTCCTGCGTATTTTAACCCGATGAATACGATCCCGGTGGTTTTCGAACGCTACAATGTAACTGTGGAGCCGTAGTATCTGGGAAAAAAGCCCAACTTCCCAATGGATTTTCAAGAAAATGTAAAACGAATTAGGATGGGCCTATTTGAGTTTTCGAGGTCGCACTTTCTTCATTTTGTTATACACTTGGGGGGAGAAAATTGTCCGGTGATCGTAGAAAGTGCGATTTGATGCCACTAATTTTCTCTTGAAACATCTTTTTTTGGTAATAATTTTTGCTGTGTTAGAATCACTAGAATAAAGATTTCTTCTTGTACGGGGTATCAAAACATGGATTTCCGACGTAAAATGACCGTCTAAGTATGGTTCCGTATTCCGTTTTTCTATACCACGTGCTTCGCTGGAGAAAGAAAAACTGTTTTATCAGGAACTTTTTGGCCTAGACAGAAATTCTGATGTGGTAGCTGAAACCTGACTTGACGATCATTTCGCGTCGAAAAACCATGTTTGGATACCCACTGTAAGAAGAAATTTTCTTCTCGTGAATTTAACACAACCAAATTTATTGCAAAAACAGGCATTTTGGGAAAAAACCGTGGCATCAAACCACACTTTTCTCTACGGGTACTGGGCAGCCTCCCCCCCCCCCCCCGCGAAGTATATGAGAAAAGGAAGGAAATACGCCCTCAGATATCCAAATTAGTTTATCCTGGCTCGTTTTGTGATTTTTTGAAAATTTATTGTGAAATCTGATTTCTTCTCGGATTCTGATTCGATTAATTAGCTCATACGGCTTCACAGTTACATTGTGAGATTCTGAAACTACCGGGATCGTGTTTAATGAGTCAAAGTACGTAGGAAAAACATATCATAATATGCATTTTGATCAAATAATACTTTCTCGCTAAATAATCATCAACTTTAAAGATTGAAAAAACGGTTTTTCTGGGAAAATGAATTTTTGTGATTTGAGAAAAATCCTGGCGTGTAGAAGCAAAATTGAGCACGTATTTGGTTTCTACGTCGAAAAATACTAGAGAATCATATTCTAAGGTGGACATGCCATTAAACCCAAAATTTTGTTGCCTAGTGCAATAATTGATAGAGGGCTTCAGAATGCGAGTGCGACTTTGATTATCTGAAATAGACTCATACCGTTCTGACCGCAGGAACTGCCCATGTATTGCTAGCTGCAGAGATTTTTTTAAAAGCACCTTTCACAACGTTCCACCTAAGAAGGTTCAGAGTCGAACTTATGGGATTGTGGGTGAATTCAGATTTTATTTTGAAATCGTTGAAATAATTTCGAGCGCGCAAACTTGGTTTTATCTATAACTAATATTTCAAGCTGATCGTAGCTAGTCACAACTCACGGATAGATGTACCAAAGTATCTCAACAGTGACATGTCACTTCGGTCAATTCTTCAATCATATCTGAAGAATAGATATTCTTTTGAAAAGCACTTTGCATGAATAGTAAGCTCTCCTTCATCGAGTAAAGTAACGCAGAATTCATCATCATTACTCTCGTAAATTTGTGCATGTAAAATAGTTTGATCTCCGTAATAATCCAATGCCGTCACTCTCATACTATTCTGACGAAATCCCCTTGAGTTGAAAGCCGTCAGATAGAATGCAAAAGAAACTTCATCATCATTGTCCCTCGATTTCAGCTTTTCACTGGTCAATACCAGATATTTCCCTCGTGGGGCACTATATATGATGGAATTTTGAGGCTCGTAGTCAAAGGATAGTTCAGTCCATCTTCTGAAGTCGCCTCTAGTACAATTGAGTGAGGTTTTGTGCAATAGATTTCGCTGGCAGAATGCAAGATTTCCATTTGCTGTTGAGATACCAGCTCTCTGTGAACTATCTCGAATTAGATAAGCAATTTTTTCGGTAAATTCATTGAAAAATAAAGCTGCGTTCAATTGCTCCTCAGATTTCAAAATAAAGGCTTCACCAGTTATTCTCGTAAAATCGTAATTGATCTCCGAAGGAACGATGAATTTTCCACAATCTTTGTATATACAGTCAAAGTTTTCAAGAGGTCCGATATTATCATCATTCATGCTGAAATTTTGAGAGCACATTTTTTTACATACTTTTCTGTCACTGTAGACAACTTCGAATGAATCTTCGCCTCTCAAAATGAACCATTCTCTAAATATGTTGTTTCGCAAAGAAATTTCGTAGTTTCTTGAGTTACAGGTGTCCAGGTTGACAACTCGAGAATTGAATACAACGGATTGTTTTTTCGTATTGATTTCACTCCAACTCAAAATTACGGAATTATCCCCCAACTGAGAAATTCCTGCAAAATTTCCAAATTCGCGACCTTCTACGGGTGAAAAGTTACTCTGGTTACAGTATTTGACAGTTGATGTGTTGCTGAAGATATTTTCATTGTATCCGAGTGTGCAGGATTTTTCGGGCAAATAGTTTTGGTTGCATGACAAAAACCATAGCTTGGATTTGTCAAACGTAACACTTTCGAGTTTTCCATCGATGTAATCGATATCGTCAAGGCTGTTCAAGCTTTTCACGTGGGTTGGAGTGATCACCAGCAGTAGGCAGATGAACAAGGGAGAAAAATTGTTCAGATGAATCCGAAATGGGAAGTCTTTTGGTGAATCTGGAAGTGAATAACAGTTCGTGAATAATAATTCGTGTACAAGTGTGGATGTTCTTCATCATCAGGGTGGGGGTATTAATTCGGTAGTATTATAAAAATTACACGATCTTTTGAAACGTATGCGGCCTTAGGAGAATTAATTCAATCGGCACATTCCAAGAGTGTAATAGTAAATTTCGATACAAGGGCGTGAAAACGTTTCCCCACGTCTGAGTGATCATCACGAGGATGCATCAAATAGGTTTCAGTCCCGTGTTTCGAACTACAGTTAAAAAAAAGAAAAATTGCGGCCAGAATGCACTTTGCGCACAGTTTGATCGACGACTTTTACTCAAAATTAGTATAGTTCGGTGCACGGGAGTGAAACCTATTTTTCACATCCTCGTGATGTTTGCGACCCTCGGCTGTGGCTCGGGCCGGAAATTCATTATTCGGACGCGGAAAATATTATTTATACCCTTGTATCGAAATGTACTACTTTTGCATCTGAGTGATTGATTTCTGGATGAAGCCAGAGACGAGGGTCGAAATCATCACGAGGATGGGAAACATAGGTTTTACACTTGTGTATCGAACCACAATTTTTGATGAATGGTGAGTGAGAATCGAATAAACCTCACGCAAAGTGCATTTTGACGCACAAAGTATCAAGCAAGAAGTTTTGATCTCTCTCAATAGTCTGATCAAGTCCTAATAAGACGCATCACTTTTTCATTTTTATAGACTATACACAAGACATTGATCTTCTATGTGATGTTTCGATAGGATACAAACATGCTGATTGATGAATAGACTGAGTCAATGAAAGACACAAAGAGGCCTGCACCATAGTAATGAAATTTCTCAGTTTGTAAGCAGTTATTTCAGACTTGAGCTGTGGTTTGAATTTAGGGTTGTCCGATGTACAACGAATAATCATTGATCTATCGTTACCACAATCAAATGATTTGTACAAGGAACTGACCATTATGCAAAGACTTAATAAAATATGTTAACCGATCATCAACACACGGGCCATATTTGGGTTTAAATCCAATAAACGCCGTCTTTTGTCGTTACACAGTCCTCGCAATTTTTTTACATCAGGATTTACACCTCTAATTAAAAGTTGTAGAAGAGGAATCTTTTCATATCTCAAAATCATTATTTCTCGGTACAAAATTTCTTTCTTTGTAGTTTTACGTATTCAAAAAAATTGGATGTACCGGATTATCACTAATGAAAGCTTACATGATATTGACTTGGGAGATTCAACCATCTTGAGTATGTTGGAACCTTTGAAACTAATCGACATAGAAAATTTTCTCGTTTTTTAGAGTCTTCCCACGATTTTGATCTTTACTGGCGCGTACTTTTCAATTCATGATAGATAAGAGTTATTCAATTGAATTATATTGACACTTCAGAAAAAGTCAAAGACTGTATATAAAAATAGCCTTTGTCAATCGTGTATTACATATAGGTAATAGAGGCAATGTAGACATAATGTATTTTATCTAAGTAACTTATTTCATGCGACTTCTGTTTTCACGTTCAAGTACCTAACCACCATAATGTGACAGCTGGCAGCGCAGAACAAGAGTTTCTCTACGACCATAGAAAATTACATTTGAGCAAGTGAAACAAATTACGGACGAAATGGTTTTAGTCAGCTCTTTCTTGAGTCAAGGAAGATTTCGGACCCGAAGATTCAATTTTAATTGTTCAATTGTATCAGAGATGAAGGCTTTTAATCGCATTCGAAAAGATTTTGCGTAACTTCAAAACTGTATTCTCAGTTTCGCAAAAAGTATTTGGTCCGATGTCCATCAAAGCCCACCGGATGTTGTTAGCTTTAACATTTTTAGGCTTATTTCAAAGTTGATTCAAAATGGTACGAGATTGTTGAATATTAGTTAAATTGAGATGGAGTTTGACGAAAATAAGGTTCATTTACACCGAACCTAATTACCGACCACGGACCACAAATAAAGTTTAGACCACCTTCGGAATCGGAATTTTTCAAGAACCATGCTTCTGAAAGAAAATCAAGTGGTCAATTACTTTTCTTCTTTCAGCTTAAAAGAATTTACTACCGGTGGCAATTTCTACAGGGCAGATAATTCTACTGCTGGGAGGATCAGAATGTGCTCAAAGTAGTACCTACGGAGACTAAAAACTTGTTGATATGGAAAGAACTGAAAAACCGAAAGATTAATACAGACTTACAAGCTTACCTGATAGTGGATAATGCGGTTCAACCATCCTAAGCGTATGAAAATTTTGGCAGTCAGTCAAGAGTAGTACACTTGTTTTTTAATTGATAGGAACAACTGGCGGCTATTCAACTCGAATGTACTAAAAGTCCGTTACGTACCTTCTTAATACTTCGAAATAAAGTTGAACGACCAAGAAATACGTTCCAGTCGAAAACAAGAACGTTTGCTTAAGCCAAAGTTTACCTTGTAATTGAATTTTGTTTCAATTGGTACATCCGATAGTACACTAAGTTTGAGTAACAGCTAAATTCTTAAAAATTACTGAACAGTCCGACAAAAACAAACATTTCAATATCAAAAATTTTGAATCCATCCGTCGAATCTTTTGAAAACACTTCAGAAAATAACTTGAAGCTTCTAAGCCTCGCGTCAATATGATCAAAATTTGCTGTTGATGAAGAAAAAGAAGGTGAACATATCTATTAGAGAAGTAGGAAGTATGCGTGATGTAGAATGCACCTACGAGAATCACGGCCTCATTCGATAAGAGGTAAAACATTCCTGATAACATGCTTAAAATCAGGGTCGAGGTGCAACCCTCATGTATTTTTTCGATCCAAAAATAGTGGTCTAGTTAATTCTTTGTTCCTCTATACTTTTTTTTTTATTTACTTATTTAAGGACGCTGTTGACCACACAAAGTGCTATTAATTCCTAAATTCCTCTATACTTCTCATTCTTGATCTAACAACCCCTTGAACGGATTGCCCTATCTCTCCGACATAGTGTTTGAAATCATAGAAGGTTTTATATCAATAAGAAAATTCAAACCGATCCGTGAACTTTTATAGTACTAAATTATAGATCCATTTTTTCGGGTCAATATTCTGAATTTCCTCGTGGAAAAGCCTCAGAATTTGGAGAGCAGGTACCGACTGTTTCGAAGAATCACAAGAATACTATTTTGTTCGCACCAGAGAAGTACACAAGGAATTTCGTAAAAAAACAGGACCAAAACAATATTCATGTTCGGATTGGTTTTTTGTGATTTTTTTTTCGATGCTATGATCCATAATATGAACCCTTTCTTACCCCTTAGGAGGACTCAAAACATTTCGGAGACGCCTGCAGAGCTATTTTACCTTCTGATTTCACCAGAGCATGAAAATCATGATCCTTATTCGGTAAATTGAATTTACCTCGGGTTTAGCTAAAGGTAATGCAACCCAGTTTGCGCCATTTGTAGGATGTTGGAAAACCTATCGAAAATAAGCTTACAAACTATCGTTCCGTTCTTCCAAGCCTCGATCAGGCCAAATCCGTGAAAATCAGGCTAGCATGATTATCTCAAAAGGCTATTATTCTTATTTTCCCAAATATGATTTCTCATGCCAAATTGCACGATCCTTGCTATGCAACTGGTCGAAATTTGTTTCTTTGATCGTCTGTGCGCAAATGAGTCATTTGCTCACTGTTTGTCGCTTTTCATTTGCTCACAGAAGATCAAAAAACATAGTATGATACTCGGGTGCAACGGTTTTCGCCCTTGTATCATAATATACTATTTGCTGTTTTACGCGTTTCTGGGTCGACTTTTCGATTTCTCATTCCTCTATCAATCAGAAAACCATGATTTCTGCGCATGTGCGTGGTTCTACGAAAACGAAACGAAAACGAATTTGCAAGTAATTCCAATCGAAAAGGAGGAAATTTCCTCCACTTACCGAGTTTCAATTTTGTCGAACATGACTGAAGCTACACGGTTCTTTTAACATTAAGATTATTCACATCACCAACAGCCTGGATGCAGGAAAATGGCTTGAGGCTCTGGTTCTGGGATCGCTACTTCTGGGTACGGATAGGTTATCTCGCTCTGACTATCCTACATTTTTTAAATCAAACTGCGGTGGCTACCAACTGGGGACATAGAATCGACTTTTGCAAGTGGTAATTATGAAGAAAATTTTCTCTCAGTTAACGATTAAAACTACTTGAATCTCGAATCCGTAAATCACGCGCGTACGCAGAAATCGCTGTTTTCTGATTGGTCAGAGAATGAAAGATCGAAAAATTGACCAAAAATGCATAAAACAGCAAAAGAACAACTTCCAACCTACTTCATCACAATGATCATGCAGTTTTACATGAGATATCATATTTTGGAAAACTCAAAAAAAAAAGTACGTTTCGATACAAGGGCGAGAAATAGGTTTTACACTCGTGTATTGAATTGTGTTTCTCGATAAACTGTGCGAGAAAGTAGAAAATCAGTGCGGAAAAGACACTTTTTCGCACAGCGTGTTGAATAATTGCTTTTTGAAATAATCAGGCTAGTCTGATTTTTCCGGATTTTGCCGGATCAAGACCTGAAATAGTGGAACGATCATTTGTAAGGTTGATTTCAATAGGTTTTTTCAAGACCCTCAGAATGGTGCAAACTGTGCTGCATTATCTTGAGCCAAACTCGAGATAAATGCAATTTACTAAAAAATAGTAAATTTCGATACAAGGGTGGAAAAATAAGTTTTACACCCGTGTATCGAATACTATTTTTTGACAAACTGTGAGAGAAAGTGTAAAATCAGTGCGGAATAGTTACTTTCTCGCACAGTGTGTCAAAAAGATCATGACTATCATGCTAGAAATAATAGCTTTGCAGGCGTCTCCGAAATCCTCTTGGGCCTTACTAGTGGTTGAAACGTTCATGTTACGGAATATAGAATCGAATGAAAACTACGGGAATCCTTTTCTAAACATTCCTATTTCACATGTGTCATTGTTACATGGAATTCCTCACGCCAAAACAGTGAAGGAAAATTGCAAATTTCGAAAAATCACTGAAAATCAGACATGTATGGATAATTAGACAAATTGTGAATTCATTCTTACGGTATTTTTATCGACTTTTGCCATTTTTTTTCAATATTTTGACGTATCTTATCGGTCCTGACTAAAAAGTATTTCCTTAAATCTTCGCAAGAGTCGATATTTTTCGAGTTCTGAGGCATTCCATCGAGAATATTCAGAATTTTGACTCGAAAAAAAGGATCTTAGTCCTACATACGTCGACGAACCGATCCGGATTTTTTTCGCTATAACTTCGACGATTTGAAACAGTACATCGTATGGGTTGGCTGTCCGTTGAGGTGGTTGCAAGATAAAAATTGAAACGGGTCAAACATTTATTCTTCAAAACCTGCTACGTCAGTGATTTTGGACCGAGGAAATACCCAAGTATTGATATCCAACCTCCACGATTTTTCAGGCCAGACCTCAAAATTAGAGTTGCACTTCCTCGGAGGCTCCATTGCCACCGGTTGGTTAAGGAGTCAATGGAGGACTGTCTTAGTTTTCTATTTTTATCGAAGAAAACAACTGTCACTTTCTTGCAGACTTTTTTTATTCCAGTCATTTATTTGACGTCAACAGATAACCCTTCCTAGAGTATTGTGATTCTATATCTCACCTCACCCACATCATCGAATCTAACAGTTTTCAACTGACAGCGTTCCAGCCTAGCGGTCCACAAACATCCATTTTTTTCGTGTTTGTTTTGCTTGAACGACTTCAACCAGCCAAAAAACAAATTCGTTCCTTTTCGAACATTTTTGTGGGATGACATCGGGTGAGGCATTCTCCGTGAGGTTGTGATATCGCAATTTTCCATATCATAAATTGAATCAATTGTACACCGCATAACATGGCCTTTTTTCCATTTACACCCATTTTTATGTATTCTGATATCTCCTGACTAATTTTTCTCAAAGTCATACAAGTTATGTCAGGATTTATTTTTTTTCGTGGATAATAGCATAGTTTCATTGGGATCAATCATGCTTCGTAGAAACGAAAGTATTCCCACTCAATCTCAACGATCCAAACCGAGGTTTAAAATGCATTGAGTTGGAAAGAACTAAGATGAATCGAAGTAGACTTGAAAAGTTTAGAGTACTCACCAATTGAACAATTTCACGAGTAGTGAATTTGCGAATAATTAAACGTTGAAGATTCATGCACAAATTCCAATGATTTGCGCTATGCAAAAAGTTCTTGGATTCCGAAACACTTCTTATGTGAAACAAGATCTTCTATCTTATACAAGTTTACACAGTACTCTTTGCCCTTGTCTTCGTAGATGTGTGCATGCAGAATATCTCGTTTATCATTATTCAACTCTTTTTTAAATGTTGTAATCTCCTTAGAATTTCGTCGAATTCCTCGAGCATCAAATGCCGTTAGATAAAACGTATGAGGAATTAAATTTTCACCCTCTGCTAATTCGCCTTCTTTGCCTGTCAAGACCAAATATTGTCCGCCAACAGCTCCGTACATTATGAAATTTTGAGGTTCGTAATCGAAGGTTAGATTGACCCATTCTTTTGAATAACCTGACACACAACTAAATACATTTTTATCAGACTTCACATCTCGCTGACAAAAACTGAAATTCCCATTTGCTGTGGAGATTCCCGCTCTGCGATATGTATCTCGAACAAGATGAGGTATTTCCTTGGTATTTTCGCCCAAAAATATCGTGGCATTCAATTGCTCGTCAGATCTTAGAAAGAATACATCGTTTGTTCCCGTATGATCATAATTCTCCTGCGAAATTATTTTGATCTGACTACAATTTTGCGTCCGGCAATGGAAATTTCCAACGATTTGTCTTCCGTAAAAATTGTTTACAGAATTTGTGGTGCTCACATTTTTGTATCCTTCGTCAACTATCTTGACCCTCTTACAATATCTATCTTCACAATTTTCATCTTTGATAATTAATCTATGATAGAAACTCTCATCGGGACTCTTTGTTGCTACAAATTCACACGCTGCATCGATGCAGTAGAATAATTCAAATGAATCTCTATCTCTTAAAACGAACCATTCCCGGACTACACCCATTGTCAAGAAAAATTTGAAGGCATTAACTCTACAACTATGTAGATTAATTACCTCAAAATTCAACGTAATCAATTGGTCATTCTTGTTAGTCCTGCTCCAACTTAAAATTACCGTATCATCTTCGGATGGTGTGATGCTTACGTAACTCTCCACTGGTTTTCCAATTCCGGTATGAAAATGAGATCCTAGGCAATACTCTTTTGAACTCCTCTGATTCAATCCATCGTGTACTATTTCACATGGTACTGTTGAGCTTCCACGGAAACATTTCAGAATCCATGATTCATTTTTCTGTAGTGTAATACCTTCAATTGCGCTTACATGAAGATTTTCCTGATGGTAGACAAACTTTTCTGCAGAACTTGGAGTTATTCCCAGTAGGAAACTAGTGGAGAGGAGCCATAATCTTATCAAGTTTGAGGTTGAAGAGTATCTTGAAGCATCTGAAAAGAAACAGGATTAAGTAGGTAGGAAAGCGTTTAAATGGAATCAAAGATATATTTACAAAATTTTTCTACAAAATACGGGAATCTGTCTTTATTTGCGGCTGATTTGGTCTGGAAGAGTATGACGGATACTCAAACCGCGGAAAAAGAGGTGTTGTTTTTATGGGAAATCGGGTACATGCGTTCCGACATGACTAAATGGTCGGTAGGAAGTTCACATTTTAGCGGGTCAATCGTGAAGAAACACCTAATACATAGATGCGAGGAAAATTATAAATTCTGTCGATAAAATGTATCAAATACGCTACTGGAAGAATGCTTTCTGAGTGCAAAATTTGACAATTTTTTTCAACTTACAGACACGCACATAATCACTAACAAAAATAATGATTATTTCCAGAACACCACCATTAAGCGTTTCCTAAGAAATTTCCCAAGCATATCGACTAATTGTAAGAGGGCCATGTTACGTTAAGATTATACTCACAGTATCACGTAACAGTGACAAAGTAATAAAATACACTGCCGGCCAAAAGTTTCAGGATACCCAAAATTTTTTTCCCAATTTTGGGATGGGAAATACTAGGGTCTACTTGACCAAAAAGGATATTATCAGGGCTCATTTAAAAAGTCTTTTTACGTACTTTGAGATGGCATTATTGATTTTCATCAGTACGAATCTGGATCTTCCCAATCTGAGCTTGAAAAAGTGCGAATTCCGATGATTTTTGGAAGAATTTTCTGACTCGGGTAGCTCAAAAGTACAGGAATATTCTGGAATGGATCTCCAAAGACCTGAAAGTACAATAGTCTAGAGCTTTAAAATCCGTATCCCAGCATCCTCCTACGTTACCTCTACTCCGAGCTATAACATTTTCTGTGGAGTAAGATTTTCCGCAAAAACTAACCTTTAAATTCGAAAAAGATAGAGAAATGCGTTTTGAGGGGAATATAATCTCTGATCTTGGTATCTGTCTTCTATATCATAATCGAGAGAACGAGAAATCTTTGGGACATGCCCCAAAAAGTGAATTTCTTCGTCACTCTCTGATAAGGGTGCCACTTTTTTCGGAAAAACTCTCCTCAGAGAAAATCTCATAGCTCGGAGTGGGAGTAACGTAGAAGGATGTTGGGAAACGGACTTTGAAGCTTCAAACTTGTACTTTCAAGTCTTTTAAGACCTATTCCAAAATATACCTGTACCTTTGAGCTACCGGAGCCAGGAGATTCTTCCAAAAATCATAGAAATTGGGACTTTTTCAAGCTCAAATTGGGAAGATCCTGATTCGTACTGCTGAAAATGAACTTGAAAAGACCTTCAAAATGAGCCCTGATGGAGTCCTTTTTGGTCAAGAAGAGCTGTACAGCTAGGTAGCCCCACTCACAAAATTGGAAAAAATAATTTTTAGTGTCCTGAAACTTTTGATCGGCAGTGTACCAGTTCCTTCAAAGCACAAATACTACTTGCTCTATTTTTTGTAACACGAAAGTGAAAAAAAAACTCATCAAGGAATCCATTGTTTGAATATTTCGCACACAATACTTATTTTAGAAGTCAAAATATGAATCGAAAATAATTTTTATAGATTTTATCAATGCTGTCCTAGTAGATTTTTTAAATATCAATAAGATATTGCGGGATTTCACTCCCCAAATGACGTTCATCGAGATATTCACCAAAAATTGATCCCAAACGAGCCATCCTATCGTTATGTTCTCCTATACAGTTATGATCGTAATGGTAATCGTCTTCATCAAAAACTTGTTTACTAACTGAACACGATCATGAGTTCGATCCAGTTAGCAAATTCCTGATCGTCATAGAAATTGGAGTTGGTGTGTAAATTCATGCAGTGCATTTCTTGTGAAACCACATCAACCCGCGAATTTTCCTCATGCATGTTTTAACAAAAATGCGAATTACATTAACATGTTAATGTTAGCAGTTGCATCGATGTGTCGATAATCAGTTTGAATTAGCTCGAGTAATGTTGATGATTCTCGCAATATTACTTTGGTACTCGTACATTGCAGGTTATGAGCTCACATGGTCCAATTTGTGGTTTCATTTTTGTGTCTTTTTGTTTGCGTGCGCTTGCGAAACTGCGAGGCCATTCGAAATTATATAAGGTAAGTGTACCCAACATGCCCCCTGTACCCAACATGCCCCCATATGCCGATCTCAGAACTGGGCACTCGAGGACCTCCCTGCAATTTTTTTTACGTTTGTTATGTGAAAATATGAGAAAACTAATGATTTGGACCGACCCGGAATGATTTCTGCGTCTCCCAGAAAATATGAATTGAGTTTTTGCATTTTTCGTGTTTGCACACCTAAGAAATTGCCTTTATTCAAACCTCTGCCAAATTGTTTTGATTCAACCAGTCTTGACGTACCTTAGCGCATTTGATTCCTTGTTCCAAGACCTTCAAAATCCTCTTTACAGCGTTGCAAAACTCTAATCTGGAGCGATTTCATGAGCAAAATACGGAGGCAAGTTGAAAACGAGGGGGTGTACCCAACATGCCCCCATCCGTCCGATTCCACAAGAGAGCTCCTGCAGTCCGCTGCTGTCGGGCTATACGTTTGTACATCAAACTAGAACCGCTCCTGGGGCTTTTCACGATTCTTTTCAAGCTCTTTTCGATCATATATCTGAGCATTATCTCGCGAGAAAAAATACTTGACATGAGCGATGTTGTGTCCTACAACTGCGGGATAATTTTTTCATAAATCTGCGCTCGTTGACTCTTATTGACTCGATTTGCGAGTAAGTTGGTTTGCTCATTGTGTAAACCGTAGGTACATCTAGGCAAGCATTGTAAAATTCTGTCAGACTCACTCGCGCGTCGAAAAAAACGCGCGGCCGTTGCTTGCAGAACGTGGGTAATATTTTGAACCATGCGCGCCCGATGCGCGCGCAGGGACGATGGCGCCCGCGCCGCAGCGAGACTTTGCGCGCTCAGATTTTAATTTGTATCCTTTATTATTATTTCTTTGACCCTTACGAGGAAACAATAATTCAAAGTCATGTATTTTTTTAAATAAATTATCGTCTTACTGATCTCTTGCCTTCTTGAATGAAATTTAGCGTGAAAAGAATCAAAACTGAGCGTCTATAAAGATACGTTTTTTCCGTGGGTTTTTTCGAAATGCATATTCAATTATTTTGCCAAGCAGCATCTGTCACTGAAGATTCATCTTTTCCAATCGTACAATACGTCACATTCTACCCATTAGATATCGCTCAGACTCCGAAGGCAGACAGCTGTGAGCGTTAAGAATCTTGGCGCCGACTATGATCGCGGAGAAGAATGGGGGCATGTTGGGTACACCCCCTCGCGAACTCCCAAAAAAACACCTTTTGCGAGAATTAAGATTACTCGGCTGTAGTTGGTCAAAATTCAACGTATGTTAGCTCATTTTGAAGGTTTTTTTTCAAGCTTCAAAATGAGCTAAAGTACGTCAAAAAATATTGAGATGGGCCAAAGTTATGGGCAAAATGGCTTAAGGGGGGGCATGTTGGGTACACTTACCTTATTACATAAAAATTTTTGTGATTGCACCATTTCGAGATGAATAATCAGACCACGTGGTTTACTGTGTCAGGATATGAGTTACGCGAGATTCTAGTTTACTGAAGAATGAGCTAATTCATATGCTGGACCATGATTCCTCTCTGTTTTTTTGCAGTTATCAATCAATCCTTGATCACGTTCTCGATTTGAATCTCGGGATCTCCATCGTGACAGTTTCAATACTGCATTTTAGGTTTGGTTACGTTGAAGTTGGATACGTGGCCTTATCTTACATAAATTACATTAGTTTCACGTTGGTATTTTTGAAACAACCGAGTATAGAAAACAATCTACTCTTACTCAGGTACCGATGGAATATTTTGCCAACCTTGCAATCACCGATGCCTGACTCGTGAATTATCACTCTTTCCACGAAACCTCTGGACAAATATCTTTCCGTGGTCCGAATTTTTACCAAGCGAAAAAGATGAATCATCTTTCGATCAAAAATATTAGGCATATGCACATTGATGAATAGACTCAGTCAATGAAATACACAAAGAGACCTGCGCCAGACTGAAAATCTTTTGGTTTTCAAGCACTTATTTCAGACTTGAAATGGAGATTTGAATTTGTTATTGGTTAGATCTACCCTGAATAAGCATCGCTCGATTATAGTCACAATCACACGATTTGAACGAGAAAATTGACCCTCTCACGAAGAGTGAACCAAATATTTTTTCCGATCATCAACTCACACAATCTTTTTGGGTTTGAATCTAATTCATACCGGTTTTCGCCATGACAGAGTCCTCGTGAATTTTTCACATCAGGATGAAAGGCAAGTCCGGAGTGTTCTGTTTGGTCGGCCGGTTGTGATTTCAATAGAAAGAATCTGATTTTTAACCCGTGTAAAAAAAATTACGTTTGGGTAAAGTTTGGGAGAAGTTTTCTTTGGGTCAAGTTTGGGCCAAACTTCACCCATGAGACTGAGCCAAACTTGTGCCATCAGCCCCCAAAAAGGTTTTCATGTTTGGAAGAAGTTTTGCATGAAGTTGAGCCAAACTTAGCACAACTTTGGGCGAAGTTTCGGAAAACTATGGGGTTTGATCGGGAAATTTGGGAAGCTTGTGGCTCAAGTTTGGGACAAGTTTGGGAGGCCTCTATTCAAACCTTGCCTTAGGTTTGGGAGAACAAAATGCCAAGCTTTTCCCAAACAAACGCCTCGCAGCATATACTCCACGCGCGGGTTTTCGACAACCCTGGAAAACAGCTCTCACGATGTGACGCAATTCGTGCCTGCAAAAATCGGGTCGAAAATAGGGGAAAGCCTGGGTCTAACGACGTGCAACTTATCACCACGGCTGCTCATCGACGCAAGCTTCATTCATGCAGAGTTGAGCCGAAGATACTCTCTGCTTTTTGCCTGCAAAAAACAAAATTCACCACAAAGTATCGCGTCGGGGGTGAATGAAGAGAGGTATTTCTAAGAAACAGAAACAGACTCGAAAATTTCAATACGAGGAAACGGTTTAGGTTAAGAGGACACTGCGGTGTATATTTTTGAGATATTCCTGAATGAAAAAACCTGGGGTACTCATCTGAACAGGAGCAGTTGTAGTCATGCCATCACCGAACTTTTGTTCGCGCAGGGGTTGCTCTGATTACCTGGAAGAAATTTTGCCACGAGTGTCTGGTGAGAAAAACTTGCACGAGTCGGCATCAGCCACTGTTGAAGAGGTTACGCCGATAATATTGTCGGGTGGCACGACCGTTGATATCGATTTTTCTGTTGGTAACTAACAACGTTGTCAAGGTGTAACCTGTGACATTAGTCAACAGTGGCTGATGCCGTCGTCTCGTGCAAGTTTTTCGCACCAGAAATTCATGACAAAATTTCAATGAATTTTCAGGTAAAGAGAGCAACCCCGACGCGGACAAAAGTTCGGTGATGGCATGACTACAACTGCTCCTGTTCAGATGAGTACCCCAGGTATTTTCATTCAGGAATATCTCAGAAATATACACCGCAGTGTCCTCTTAACCTAAACCGTTTCCTCGTATTGAAATTTTCGAGTCTGTTTCTGTTTCTTAGAAATACCTCTCTTCATTCACCCTCGACGCGATACTTTGTGGTGAATTTTGTTTTTTGCAGGCAAAAAGCAGAGAGTATCTTCGGCTCAACTCTGCATGAATGAAGCTTGCGTCGATGAGCAGCCGTGGTGATAAGTTGCACGTCGTTAGACCCAGGCTTTCCCCTATTTTCGACCCGATTTTTGCAGGCACGAATTGCGTCACATCGTGAGAGCTGTTTTCCAGGGTTGTCGAAAACCCGCGCGTGGAGTATATGCTGCGAGGCGTTTGTTTGGGAAAAGCTTGGCATTTTGTTCTCCCAAACCTAAGGCAAGGTTTGAATAGAGGCCTCCCAAACTTGTCCCAAACTTGAGCCACAAGCTTCCCAAATTTCCCGATCAAACCCCATAGTTTTCCGAAACTTCGCCCAAAGTTGTGCTAAGTTTGGCTCAACTTCATGCAAAACTTCTTCCAAACATGAAAACCTTTTTGGGGGCTGATGGCACAAGTTTGGCTCAGTCTCATGGGTGAAGTTTGGCCCAAACTTGACCCAAAGAAAACTTCTCCCAAACTTTACCCAAACGTAATTTTTTTTACACGGGTTAAAAATCAGATTCTTTCTATTGAAATCACAACCGGCCGACCAAACAGAACACTCCGGACTTGCCTTTCATCCTGATGTGAAAAATTCACGAGGACTCTGTCATGGCGAAAACCGGTATGAATTAGATTCAAACCCAAAAAGATTGTGTGAGTTGATGATCGGAAAAAATATTTGGTTCACTCTTCGTGAGAGGGTCAATTTTCTCGTTCAAATCGTGTGATTGTGACTATAATCGAGCGATGCTTATTCAGGGTAGATCTAACCAATAACAAATTCAAATCTCCATTTCAAGTCTGAAATAAGTGCTTGAAAACCAAAAGATTTTCAGTCTGGCGCAGGTCTCTTTGTGTATTTCATTGACTGAGTCTATTCATCAATGTGCATATGCCTAATATTTTTGATCGAAAGATGATTCATCTTTTTCGCTTGGTAAAAATTCGGACCACGGAAAGATATTTGTCCAGAGGTTTCGTGGAAAGAGTGATAATTCACGAGTCAGGCATCGGTGATTGCAAGGTTGGCAAAATATTCCATCGGTACCTGAGTAAGAGTAGATTGTTTTCTATACTCGGTTGTTTCAAAAATACCAACGTGAAACTAATGTAATTTATGTAAGATAAGGCCACGTATCCAACTTCAACGTAACCAAACCTAAAATGTAGTATTGAAACTGTCACGATGGAGATCCCGAGATTCAAATCGAGAACGTGATCAAGGATTGATTGATAACTGCAAAAAAACAGAGAGGAATCATGGTCCAGCATATGAATTAGCTCATTCTTCAGTAAACTAGAATCTCGCGTAACTCATATCCTGACACAGTAAACCACGTGGTCTAATTATTCATCTCGAAATGGTGCAATCACAAAAATTTTTATGTAATATATAATTTCGAATGGCCTCGCAGTTTCGCAAGCGCACGCAAACAAAAAGACACAAAAATGAAACCACAAATTGGACCATGTGAGCTCATAACCTGCAATGTACGAGTACCAAAGTAATATTGCGAGAATCATCAACATTACTCGAGCTAATTCAAACTGATTATCGACACATCGATGCAACTGCTAACATTAACATGTTAATGTAATTCGCATTTTTGTTAAAACATGCATGAGGAAAATTCGCGGGTTGATGTGGTTTCACAAGAAATGCACTGCATGAATTTACACACCAACTCCAATTTCTATGACGATCAGGAATTTGCTAACTGGATCGAACTCATGATCGTGTTCAGTTAGTAAACAAGTTTTTGATGAAGACGATTACCATTACGATCATAACTGTATAGGAGAACATAACGATAGGATGGCTCGTTTGGGATCAATTTTTGGTGAATATCTCGATGAACGTCATTTGGGGAGTGAAATCCCGCAATATCTTATTGATATTTAAAAAATCTACTAGGACAGCATTGATAAGATCTATAAGATGGCGTGGAGTATATGCTGCGAGGCGTTTGTTTGGGAAAAGCTTGGCATTTTGTTCTCCCAAACCTAAGGCAAGGTTTGAATAGAGGCCTCCCAAACTTGTCCCAAACTTGAGCCACAAGCTTCCCAAATTTCCCGATCAAACCCCATAGTTTTCCGAAACTTCGCCCAAAGTTGTGCTAAGTTCGGCTCAACTTCATGCAAAACTTCTTCCAAACATGAAAACCTTTTTGGGTCTGATGGCACAAGTTTGGCTCAGTCTCATGGGTGAAGTTTGGCCCAAACTTGACCCAAAGAAAACTTCTCCCAAACTTTACCCAAACGTAATTTTTTTTACACGGGAAATAACTGCAAACCTTTTTCGGAGCAAATCGTGTGCAACTATTCAAAAATTACATATTGATGATATCAAATTCATGTAATGTCGATGAAACAGAGCAGTGCGGATTTGTCGAATGCTTCCCAGCTGTTTTCAGCTCCATCTTGAGGTCAAAACGGTTTATTGTAAATAATTAAGGCGATGTGGTCGTCGTGCAACCCGGAAATCATATCTCATTCAGATGTAACTCAAAATTCTCAGGAAACGAAGTCGGAGACGATTTGTCCACTACGTATCATCATCTGAATTTTGGTAGACAACTCATTATTTGTCACCAATCACAAGACTATCACTAACGAGAATAACTTGCCCGCGGGTACTTTCTAACCTACAAATTGCACATTTTCGTCCACAAAAATCTCAAAATCTTTTTCAATTTAGACTAAACGAAGAGTTATCCAGGCCAAGTTAGATGATAATGAAGCCTGGATAACTCGTCGTTTAGCCCAAATTGGGAAAGATTTTGAGAGTTTTGTGAACAAAGTTCAGCGTGCATGGCGACCGCATCGCCTTGGGTTACTGATATGCAAATGTTACAAAAAGTTCCATTGAAATTGGTGCAAAATTGAGCGAGTATAGTTGCAGCAAAAATTTCTGACGACCATTTTCAAGACTAGTGAAACTTTAGCTGCAACTATTCTCACTCGCAATCTTGCACCAATCTCAATGGAACTTTTTTAAAAATTTGCTGACGAATTTCCCGCACCTGGGTCTGCATCGCTAACCACTTAAAATTAAACGGTTAATTAATTATTCCTAATAAACCAGTTTGACCGCGGGATGGCACTACCGCTATTCCAAAAAAGCCGGGGAGCACTCTGAAAGGTGTGTGCAGCTACGTGAGACAATGGTAATCTAACCTCTCTTGCTGACATTAAATCGGGTGATATACCCCTGTGAGCAAAACCCGTCCGAGTTAGAAGACAAGTTTTGTTATTCTGTGCGTAAAAACGGCTATTTACACGCGAGTGTGCGTGGGTAAATAGCGGGTTTGCGCATTAATTTGAAACAAGTGTGCGCCAAAATTTTTTTACGTAATGGGTAAACGAAGATCAGTGCGCCAACTTTTTTTGAACACTGCCTTAATGAAATCCTGTTCGCTAATGAGGCATTTGCGTACGGTTGAAACTTCGTTTGCGCACTGGGATCATGTAAGGGTGTGTCCACAAATGAAGCGTACGCACTGCTCACGGCTCATAGCGCATACCCACGGCTCACGCGTGCGCCATGCGCTGCTCATCGGATTTTAGCCGGCGAGTGACGTGGATTTCTTGGAAGATCGTCATCTATTCGCTAACCTCAAGGCTGGTATTCATAGTCGGATTATCCTATAGTTTAGCATATGCGGATTGACGACTATGAATACCACCCCAAGTTCTGTATTTGATCCAGCCGGTAAACAAGGGAAATCCATATCACTCGCATCTAAAATCCGATGAGTAGCGCATGGCGCACGTAGCCGTGGGTAAGCGCTGTGAGCCGTGAGCAGTGCGTACGCTTTATTTGTGGACACACCCTTATAGATGTCTGAACAACTACTCTCAGCAAGAAAGTCGAAATTATGGATTTCTTACTGTGGATGATTTTGAAAATAGTTCAAAGTATTGAGCATGCATGTCGCTGCGTCGTTAAGAAACGAATATGAACCCTCTAATCACTCATTGTTTTAGATGAATTTATAGGAAAAATACTTAGTTGATTGATAGAGATGGAAATGTTCATAATCTCTGAGACGACCTTCTCAGATTTATGCAGATGATCAATCACCGCTACACAGATTTACATATGAAATATCAAAATTAGATCTCTTGATAGCTGGATATAATTTCGAGCAACGTTGTAACATGCTATAATAACAAGACTTTTTTCTAATACATTTTTCAGAATTTTTTTCCAATTGAGGGGCTCCGCCCCCTGCACCCCCGTCGCACAGCGAGAAATCGAGGCGAATTCCTTGCCATTAGCGCCTATGCTTTTGAATGGCTGCTTGTGACCAAGACTTTGTTTTGACCCCTCGATTTGCGTCGGGGGCTTCGCCCCCGGAACCCGACCAGGTGTTGCAGTCCTGGTGCCACTCGTGCAGGAGTTCGTACATACGAATGCAAAAAGAAGAACCAAGCCCGTCGGCTTTTGAGATGGTGGCCAACTTTTGCAGCGTCCACTAGTTGTTAGGGCGAGTTTCATTTTTGATCACAGAATTAATAAAAAATGTCGTAAGCGACTTGGGCGCCGACATTTTCGCACTCGTCCCCGCACTCGTGTACAAACGTTTCGTTAGCGCACAGTTTTCCCGGTTACGCAGTGTGGCAAAATCATTTACGCACTGCGTAAACGACGAAACTGTGCGCAAATGGAACGTTTGCACACTCGTTGCGGCGACTCCTGGGCAGATATCTGTTGGCGCCTTAAATCAAACTTGCGTATAGGCTATTTCCCAATTTCAATATTCCGGTAACTGGCCACGAAAAAACTAGATGATCAACCTTGAGTGTATGGACTTGGTCAAACGATTTGTAATTGTACCATCTTTTCCCATCCAATTTCTCAATATTCTTTAATCTGGATCAACTGTGAAGCTCCTCAGAGTGCTGTTGTCCGTCTCTTTTGCCATGAGCTCAATTATAAAAAATGACCAAACACCCCATTTTTGTTGGCTCAGATTCCAAAACGAAACGGTCGAGCCACTTGAAATTTGCGCGGACACCCATGAGTTCCCCAATTAAAGTCCCAATTCACGAAGCATTCTCTGATGTTTTTAGTTCTACCGGACAACCACCTAAAAGATCTAATTGTAAGTTGTGGTGATGAAATCTTTTCATGTGTCATGAAGATAATTCCTCGACTCAAAATTTATATTTTTGTAGTAAATTTATCTGCCGAATGCATTTACTACGATTATCGGTAATCGAAGAAGAATTGGATGAACCAAATCAATACAAATGAATACTTACATGATATTGACTTGTGAGATTCGACCATCTTGAAAAACTAGCCGTCATAAAATATTTTTTCTCTCTTTATAGACTGCGTACACAAGCAGCGTTTTTGAGCGTGACTCGCGCGTGCCTTTCAATTTATGATAAGGTAATTCGATTGAACTATTTTGACTCTTGAGAAAAAGTCGAAGGCTGTATGAAATTATCTTTTGTCAACCGTATAAGTGTCACACATAGGTAAGAGTGGGTATGTAGACGTGATATATTATTCTACCTCAGTAACCTATTTTATGCGATTAAATAATGTGAGAGCTCGCAGCTCAGCACAATAGTATCTATACTCCCCAGGTGGCAATACAGTTTCGGCGATACTTTGAGAGAATTTATTCGCAACTTACCCAAGTATTCTTGAAGAATTATCGAAAGTATTCTTGAAGAACTCCTAAAGTGTTCCCGAATTCCCGATGTAATTGAATGCTTGGAGAACTTGCAAAGAGCAACTTAGAATTATAAAGGGGCTCCCAATGAATTCTCGGAGAGTTTCCATAATATTTCCAGAATGTTCCCAAAATGCTTCCAAAGTGCTACCAAAGTGCCACCGAATTGTTCTCTGAAAGTTGTCTCAAAGTGCTATCAGAATGCTCTCAAAGCGTATACCGAATGCTCTACGGGTATTTCCACAATTTTCACGAGTTATTCTCAAAGAACTTGGAGAATGTATTCGGCGATTTTGCATACCCTGTCAAAATTTGTGGAGCATTTGAAGAATGTTCGTCTGGCTATGGACTCGGTACAAACATTTCACGTGATATTTCACGTGAAACAGGTGAGATATTACGTGATATTGGGCCATAATATCACGTGAAATCTCACGTAATATTAGTTTTTAAAATGCGTATTTCTGCATATTTGAGTCGACGATGAGGGTTCTGCTTAGTCCTAAATGATGCATCGAGGGTCAATTATTAGTTCGATGCCTTAAATTAATCTAAAAATGTGAAATATAAACCGAATAAAATCCGACAGTCGAGGCGTCTGTGCCGCGGGCCGGCGACTGCTGCGCCACCATACTGCGCAGGCGTCTCTCTCGTTTCACCTGAAATTTTACGTAGAATCTCACGTTAGATTTTACCTAAAATATCACGTGAGATTTTACCTAAAATATCACGTGAAATTTTGCGTAAGACATTCATGCCACGGTCAGCTATTCCAGGCGAGCAGAAGACAAAATCTGACATGATTACTATTTGAGCACAACATGGGGATGGAATTGAGCAAATAATTGACCCTTGAAAAAGTAATTGAGTCGCTCAGTGTTTCCTGGCTGTGTGTTCAAGTTTTAGGGTTATATTGCGGTTGGAGAAGTTTTACTTTCATCTTATTCGAATTTAATTTAATTTCGAATTTATTTCTAAATACTTTCATCTTATCTGAAAACCGGGGAACACTGTGTGGGGACACTATTCGTTCTTTTTTGAGATCCCATGCATAGAAATAAGATGAAAGCAAAACTTCTCCAACCGCAATATAACCCTAAAACTTGAACACACAGCCAGGAAACACTGAGCGACTCAACCATATAACCTCGGCGAGGTTATATATACATGTCAGATTTTGTCTTCTGCTCGCCTGGAATAGCAGCTGACCGTGGCATGAATGTCTTACGCAAAATTTCACGTGATATTTTAGGTGAAATCTCACGTGATATTTTAGGTAAAATCTCACGTGATATTTTAGGTAAAATCTCACGTGAGATTCTACGTAAAATTTCAGGTGAAACGAGAGAGACGCCTGCGCAGTATGGTGGCGCAGCAGTCGCCGGCCCGCGGCACAGACGCCTCGACTGTCGGATTTTATTCGGTTTATATTTCACATTTTTAGATTAATTTAAGGCATCGAACTAATAATTGACCCTCGATGCATCATTTAGGACTAAGCAGAACCCTCATCGTCGACTCAAATATGCAGAAATACGCATTTTAGAATCTAATATTACGTGAGATTTCACGTGATATTATGGCCCAATATCACGTAATATCTCACCTGTTTCACGTGAAATATCACGTGAAATGTTTTTACCGAGGAATTACATAATATGAATCATCCTTTCTAGCATTGTCTACCGATTGGGTCATGGATTTTTCATTAGCTTTTTGCACATTTAGATGGTATCTCGGAGACACAAATACAGAATCGAGAAAATATGAACATTAACTACGAATAAGGTAAGTGTACCCAACTTGCCTCTGTACCCAACTTGCCCCCATATGCCGATCTCAGGAATGGGCGCTCGTTGACCTTCCCGCAATTTTTTTTTACGTTTGTTATGTTAAAATATGAGAAAATACGTAGTTTTCATCGACCCCGGGTCATTTCTGCGTTCTCCAGAAAATATAAAGTGAGTTTTCCATTTTTCGTGTTCGCTCGGCTAAGAAATCACTGAGGAAATCGTGTTCACTAAAACTGGTGCCAAAATATTTTTATTCGACCAATCTTGACGTACATTAGCGCATTCGATTCCTTGTCTCAAGACCTTCAAAATCCGCTCTTCGGGGTTGCAGAACTCTGATTTGGAGCGATTTTATGTACAAAACACGAAGATGGTTTGAGGATCAAGAAGGCCGACATCGGAGTGTACCCAACATGCCCCCATATGGTTACCTCAGAAAGGCGTGCAGTATGACTTTTTTTACCACTCATAACGTGTTTATCGCATACAAATAGGTCAGAAACAATGTGTTGGATCGGCTAAAAGCTACAAATGTCCCTGCACAGTGATCAAAACGGATCAAAGCAATTCTATTCACTTCATCGCCGATTTACATTGTTTTAAACGATGGGGGCAAGTTGGGTACACACTTTTGTAAACTCTCAAAAATCACCTTTCAGGAGAATTCAAACAGCTCGACTCCACTTCATCTAAATTGGACGTAGCTTAGCTCATTTTAAAGGTCTTGAGACAAGCTTTAAAATGAGCTGAGGGACGTTGGAGAATATGGAGATGGGCCAAAGTTATTAAGAAAATGGCTTAATGGGGGCAAGTTGCGTACACTTACCTTAATTAATGGTGGATTTTAAAAAAGAAACTCGAGCAATTGGAATAAAATGCAGATAAAATGGTTCGGTCAATTACTTTTTGAGCCAACGAAGAATTCGCATCCAAAGATTGAACTTTCATTGATTAATTGTATCGAAGATGAATGCCACTAAATGCCTCCAACATTTTCTCATGCAACTCCTCAAAACCATATTCCCAGCTTTGCAAGAGGTGTCCGTCCCGATATCCATCGAGACCAGCCAAATGTTGTAGCTTTTCCACGTCCTCGTGGTTTACCTCAACACTTTACTACGTGATTGGGCTATTCCAAAGTTGATCTCAGAACTTTCAAAAGGGTGTGAGATTGTTGAATATTTAGTCAAGTTGGGATGGAGTTTGACGAAAATAAAATTTATTCATATCGAACCTAATTACCGACCACGAATAAAATTTAGACCACCTTCGGAATTGGAATTCTTACCGAGAATCATTTCTCAAAGAGAACCAAAGTGATTTTGAGTAAATTACTCGTGTTCTCTCGGCTCAAGAGTATTCACTCCGGGTGGGGATTTCTGTTGGAGAGATATCTCTTGTGCTCGGAGATGCCAAGTGTACTCAAACTATTGTCCACAATCTCCTGGAACAGAATTATGGTGGTCGACAAGAGCGGTTTCAGAAAACCTCGGGATAAATCATTTTGCATGGTCAAAGTTCTCACCAAGCGAGAAAAATAAATTATCTGAGTTGTTGCTTCATTTCTAGTAATATTCAATGCAACGGTAGAAGAATGTGATACTTTGAATGTCGTGTGATGAGGTACAATAGAATAGCACAATATTCTCTGTGAATCCACGAAACTGTTGAAAAAAATTATAAAAATTCCACACAGTATTTCACGCAATATTTTCAACTACATACTATGATGCTATACATGCAATAGTTATCCATGATGAAATCCATTGGTCTTCGAAGAAAATGGAACATTTTTCAACTTCTTGCCTCACATTTTTTTTTATTACCCAAACTTTTCGGGGCATTTTTTGAGATATTTACAAAATTACAGTTCTAATTCGAGTGATCACCAAGCGTTGTACCATCTTGATAACAAATGAGAAACAATAGTGGAAAAAATTGCCCACAATGATCTCCTATACTGCCCTACAAAGTAAGAAAGGCGAAAGTGACATGAGCGCGAAATCGAGATGATCGCAAAAGACTTTGGCCGTCTCCATTTAAGCTCAATGTATTTGCCATTATAAAAATAAAAGTGATAATTTAAGGCATTTAGAATTTTTTCTCAGATATCTGGTTTGGACAGATGGATTTTAGAACGAATTTACGCGTACACCGCTACCAATAACTCAAAATTTTTGAAAATGTCACTTACGCCTTTCTTACTTTGCAGGTCAGTATACTTCTGAACATGTATCCCATAAAAGCCTATGTAAAGACAAATTGTTCGTGGATTACTTTCAACCTCGCCTTTAACCCTTGAATGACACACTTTAGAATCGATGTTTTTTTGTCAAGTACGTGGTTTTTTTCAACCTTGATGAAATTGAACGTATCTGAGCTTATTTTTAAGTTCACCAAAAGAGCTTCAGAATGAGTGTATGATAAACTCAAGGGATGAAGTACACCCCTAGTGTAATCTGAGGAAGAGTGGCGGTTGGGGTCAATCTGGCCGAGTGTGGGTTAATGAACAAATAAATAAAATATTCGATTTCAATCGTTAGGTTGAACCGATATGTGTACACCTTATAATTATCAATTTCTATCGACTGTGATCCATGAAAAGCTCTCTAGTTTCAAAGCATTTTACATGTAAACGACGATTCTCTGTCTCATACAATTTAACGCATGACTGCTCATCCTCGTCCTCATAGATGTGCGCGTGCAGAATAGTTTGAGTTCCATAACTTCCCAATGCTGTTATTTTTACGACATTTTTACGAACTCCTCGGGCATCGAATGCTGTCAAAAAGAATATGTAAGAAATCGAATAATATACATTAGATGATTTCTTGCTTGTTAATACCAAATACTGTCCACCGGAAGCGCTGTGCAATATGAAATTTTGAGGTTCGTAATCGAAAGTCAAATTAACCCATTCTCTGAAATTTCCAATTGAACAGCTGAACGAATATTTATCAAACTTTATATCTCGCCAGCAAAGGCTAAAGTTTCCATTTGCTGTGGAAATTCCCGCTCTGCGAAATGTATCTCGAACTAGGTGAGGTATTTCCTTGGTGTTTTCGCCAAAAAATATTGTGGCATTCAATCGCTCGTCAGATCTTACAAAGAATGCTTCGTTTGTTCCTGTGTGATCATAATTTTCTTCTGAAATTATGATGAGTTCACTACAGTTTTGCATTTGGCAGTCAAAATTTTCGATTACTTTTTTAGCATAACCATTTTTGTCGAATTTTTCAAATGCCATGTTTTTGCATGCTTCATCGACGCAGTAAAACAGTCTGAAAGATCCTTCATCTCTTGAAATGAACCATTCCCTGAATACATCTCTCGGCAAAAAGAATTTAAAGGATTCTACCGAGCAATTGTGTAAATGAATTTCTTCAAAATTTACAGTTATCAATCGTTCCATCGACCAAGTCTTGATCCAACTCAATATCACAGAGTTTGATCCAAGTGATGTGATGCTTGCCATGTTTTCTGTTTTGCTTTTAGCTTGAGTAATTAGATGAGCTCCGAAGCAAAACTTGGTTGATCTTGAGTGATCGTTACTCAATTCATCAAGTACGAGTGAACAGGGTCTTGGTGACGTTCCATTGTGGCATTCCAAAAGCCATGTTTTTGTTTGGTTTACTGTAACACCTTCAATGTAGCTTGTAATCCCTGCGTAGTGCCAATGACTCGTAGAAGTTGAAGTTATTCCCAGTAGTATAGTAAAGAGTAATAGCCATAATTTTGGCAACACTTGGGTCGAGTCGTGCCTCGAGTCGTCTGAAAAGATGAAAAAAAATTGGAGCGGATGAAGTCAGAAAGTGAACCACGTGGGGTGTACCACAACCCAACTAGAGAAAAGTCTTGCAGCTCAGTGATACTTGAATGTCACATTCTGATATTTTTTTTAGAACATTTGGTAATGACTCCCAGAGGATGTAATACTTTGGGTTCGTCGATGAACTCTCGTTAAATTTAAAATAATTCATAACCGAGAACAATTTTGAGGAATGTGTAAGATCACCGATTTTTACATTTTTTAATTATGAATGTTATATCGCTTTGGGATTCTGAGGACTTTCGTTTGATACTCCTCTTTGAACTGTATCTAGTCTTGATACAACTGCAACTAGTCAATTTGAAAGATTCTTTTAAATACACGGGGTCAATTATTTGGTGACTGAATCATTTTCTTGCAATCGCAACATGACTAATTGAGGGGCCGCGTAGAAGAAGGGCGTAATAGCGGTTACGCCCTTTCCCCCCTGTCGCTTTTTTGAACCTTCGAACCATGATCCATCACCACCTAGAACTCGTTTTTTGAAAAGCCTTGAAAAACACCTTGGATCGTAAAGGGCGTTATTGCATCGGAAAACTTCGAAAAGGCCGTAATTGCATTCGAAAATTCCAAAGAGGGCGTAATTGCATCGGAAAATGTCAGATAGGGTGTAATTTTCTCAACCAGTTCCAGAAAATTTCAAAGAGGGGCGTAATTTCCAAGATCATATTCCAAAAGGGCCCAAGTCCCTGGTGGAAAAAAACCAAAAGGGTGGTATTACTTTTTACAAAGGGCGTAATCAGGTGCAATATGGAAAAAAGGCCTAATTTGTGATGAAAAAAATGTGAAAAATACTCCTAAAGTCAAAAAAATAACGAGCCTCAAAAAGATGTCATGAAAGTGTCATCCTGGGCAGGTTAATGTATTTCAGTGTTAATGTTATTTTATGTTATTAGTTCAATGGTATATTATCAAGCCTGATTTCCGAAAACTACGTAAAAATATTTTATAAATATTTATGATTTTATGAAAGTTCCGCTATCTGTTTAGATTGATGTATCATGGGCGTCTCATCAGATGAACTCTTATTGTTATCAATTTTCACTTCATCTTGAAAAGATCTCATTAGCCTTGGAGTGCGTATTCCCCAGTCGAATTCGGCTGTCGTTATAGAAATACAACAGTTCAAAGAAATGTGATCATCTAACTCTCTGATCCGGAGTGTATTAGTCCTTTCTCAGTACCGCTTTACTTCAGAGTTCTGAAAATTCTGTTAATCCAACGTGTTAGGTCATGCATTTTCCATTCCACTGTAGTCTGGCGGGAATGGCTGATAACAAACATTACATCTTGTCTCGACTAGAAAATCATTTTGGCTGTACTCGTCTCATTTCAATCTCGCCATTTCGAGTTTTCTCGGACGCCCGGACTCGATCTCCGCTCGACAAGATTCGAAAAATTTTCGAGCTCGAGTGAAGGCCTAGCAGCCCCTATCCGGCTGCAATATTTTGAAATTTCTAGTAGAAAGATCATAAAAAGTGAACACTGCTCATCTCGACCGCAGCGCCATGGATCGTAGTGGCGGGTAGGGATCAACTTTCGGTCTTCACTTATGAGAGCGCCAAGCTTTCTGGGGAGAGTTTCTAGACCTGTATATACGACCGTGATTACGAATGATCCTGAGTACCTGATCTCGTGATAAGCTCAAATACTGGATCACGAGAGTCATCTTGAGATACAATACGTGTCGTGTTAGGTGTACATACCGCAACTGGGGTATAGATGGCATTTTGTAATTTCGTTGGGAAATATCAAAATTTTTTGTAATAGCTTTCATTTTTTGTAACTTTTAATTGAAAATGCCTTTCAAATCATTACATTTGTAATGCTTTGAAGGGGGTGCCAACTTCGCACGCGTGTTGATTTACCCTTAATCATTACATAACAAACAAGCGTCTGCTGTGTAATGATTAGAGTGAGGGCCATCGAGGTTAAGCTACGATCCTTATCGTTTTTCCGTAAAGGATAATGAAATTATTACTGTTTTGCGGTAATGGTGGTGACGAGAGTGTTGATTCTTCTGTGGGCGTGCGGGCATCGGTTTAGCAGCGGATTAGGCTTCGGGGCACATGATGCAGATCATCAACATTGGATGCCATCATCGTGGTCCACGTGTTGCAGACGGTCTCCCCTAGAAAAGAGCTTCTGCGTCCTGGTGTCATATTTACGACAGACTCTCCGATCCTCAAAATTCATTCAGCACACGCGACTGATCACTCCCGTGGCGTTTTTGTGCGGGCATCCGCTCAGTCATACACAAGTCCTGTGCCGTTTTCAGAAGTGCAATACTCGCGTGTGTTAATAAGAATATCTCTCGCGTGAGCTAAGCTTATTACTCGATTTTAGCGTACGCTAAAGTTGCCTTTCGCGTGCGCTACAATTCATGGTGTATACTTCCAGGGAATTAGCGCACGCGAAAATTAAACTCTGCATAGTAGCGCACGCGAAAGGCGACTTTAGCGTACGCTAAAATCGAGTAATAAGCTTAGCGCACGCGAGAGATATTCTTATTAGCACACGCGAGTATTGCACTTCTGAAAACGGCACAGGACTTGTGTATGACTGAGCGGATGCCCGCACAAAAACGCCACGGGAGTGATCAGTCGCGTGTGCTGAATGAATTTTGAGAATTGTGTCGCAATAGAGCGTCTGTCGTAAAGATCACAGCAGGACGCAGAAGCTCTTTTTTAGGGGAGGCCGTCTGCAACACGTGGACGACGATGATGGCATCCAATGTTGATGATCTGCATCATTTGCTCCGCAGCCTAATCCGCAGCTAAACCGATGCCCGCACGCCCACAGAAGAATCAACACTCGCGCACTTGCAATCACTCTCATCACCACCATTACCGCAAAACAGCAATAATTTCATTATCCTTTACAGAAAAACGATAAGGATCGTAGCTTAACCTCGATGGCCCTCACTCTAATCATTACACAGCAGACGCTTGTTTGTTATGTAATGATTAAGGGTAAATCAACACGCGTGCGAAGTTGGCACCCCCTTCAAAGCATTACAAATGTAATGATTTGAAAGGCATTTTCAATTAAAAGTTACAAAAAATGAGAGCTATTACAAAAAATTTTGATATTTCCCAACGAAATTACAAAATGCCATCTATACCCCAGTTGCGGTATGTACACCTATTCCGACACATACTGTATAAATTACAAGTCTTCCTTCTCGTATTAAATCACAAATTCACAAGTTTCCCTCCTTGTAATTTAAGGCATTGAGGCCAATCCGTACTGCTTACTACTCCTTAGATGACGCCACAGTTATTTGCATAGCGTAATTCAAACAACATTCGATCTCAAAACTCGTGGTTTATTTTGCGAGATTTGGAAAACGACAATCGTGCATGACAGCGTGGTTCCTATGATGCGGCAGCGACAGCTCAAGATTGCCGTTTTCCAAATCACGCAAAATATATCACGAGTTTTGAGACGCAACAAAGCTCAAATGATTGGAAATTTCATTGGGAAGCGCGCTAAATCAATGATTGGGTCCGAAAAGTGTTTGCAAATATTCAAAAATGAAATATCGTTGGAAAACCTGAATTTATACTCCGGTGTGTGTCTGGTTGCGGTTCTACGGGGACTCTGGACTGGCCTTAATTACATGTGTCACCTTTATGAATCACGAGTACCACACTGAGTATTTGATTACGAGTGTACACTGAGTACTTGATTACGAGTACTATTGTCATATACTTTTAATAAAGTACTCAAGGTAGGTTTCTATGAAAAGTTCGAGGAAGAAAATGAAGAAACTTCATCAATTGTACGCAGAATGGACTGATTTTCAATATTTTGGTGTCAAAAATCCAGGATTTCGTAAGGCTGTGATGTGATGAAGCTAAACGGGCAGCAATCTGAATTATGCAAGCGATTTCATTCAATAGGATCTACTAGATCAGTGCTCTGGTGAATGACTTTCTTTCACAATTTGGGCTGGCATTATCAATTTGAATCATGTCAAAGTGAGCTGTGTTATGAAGCTTACTTATCCACTCAGATGATTGAACCATCTTGGGTATGGGCTTCTAATGATTGCCCGAACAAACGTGGTCTTGTTATACACCACCAATGCGGGTTGACTTACTTAATAAATTATCTGAATCGGATCTTACATTTATTATCTAATGCAACCTCTCGATTCTTCCCCACCAATGTAGAGTCGATACGAGATTCGCTCAAAATTGAGAATATTTGGGTTAAGCAAAGTTTGCTGAATATGAATGATAAAAGGCTGTTATATAATTAATGTTCACGATCGAGTTCACGATGCTTGGTACCGCTGATCTGCATCAAAGAAGAGTGATCCTACTATAGGTGCTCCCTATAATTTGTCACCATTCACAATTCATCTAGTAAACATTCAATAGACATTACACGTGTGTTATTCTAGCTTATTCTATCGAATTCGATGCACAATCAAAAGGATATTTGCAATCCCACTGAAGGATTTGTTTAAATAACTTATTGGGTAAACCAGTATTACCGGATGTTTGTAATCGATCTAATCAATAACCGCAAAACAAAGTGAGTCAGCCTCGATTCGTTGGATGAGATATAAAATGACGATTCAGGATTTTTGAACGAGGATCCCAATAGACACAAGTCGATCTAAAGGCGAGGGAGTCATACGTAATTAGTACAGCATGAGAAACAAAAAAGTTCGTCTTCTTAGTAAGGATGAGAATCTGATTAGATTGATTTTTTTTTAACAACGCGTTGTTTTCCACAAGAAGATGTGAAGAAATCTGCCACACAACGAAGTTCTTGTGTGGGACGATTCTTGTTTATGCGGAAGAATATTTAAATCTTAAAAGAAAACTCCAAGGTTTATAGAAACAGTTGGAACTCATCCTGATCTCAAAGAAGCTATCGACAATTATTACTCTACTAGACAGAAAAATTTTGGTACCGAAATATCCCGGGAATCTTGAATAAAACGCCAACTCAAGTCGAGTTTTTTGTATCTAAAACAGAATCTCGCGCAACAACCGAAGAAATTCTCGCAATCCAGAAGCTTTCAAAGGGAAAAACATACTACAATAGCGTCTCGCCCCCGTTGCCATATGACGTATCCAAATATAGTATCCACCCCAAAAATACAATTAGTCGTTCATCGCAAAATCATCAATCACCACCACCCGCTCATTCATCTATCAATACAAAAAAAAACCCTTGAACTCTCCGCACGTCATTACTACTAATGTATCCCCAAAACGTCCAATAGCCTTCTACCACCACTATTCATCTGACAAATATTACAGGTGTAATCTCAATCCCAAGTATTCATCACACTACTACAAACTAATATTATACTGTATTTCTATATATATACTTACAACAAAACTCAATTTGTTCACAGAGCTACGTTCAAATTCTCTTGGGGCAATGTCCGTGACGAGTTTCCAAAATCAGACTGCTGAACTTTTAGGTTCTCTCATATCCGATACGGAGCAACATTTTCGACTTACTCGGGATAGTTTCTCATCTAGACAGAATAAACAACATCAGCAGCAGCAGCAGCAGCAGCATCAACAGCAATCTAGACAGAAAAATCAAGCTGCACAAGTACATTGTAGTTCCTCAAGATCTTCGGCAAGTGTTTCTTCTGATGCTGCAGATTCGACGGCTTCGAGACAGCTTTGTCCTAGTGAAACTTCAACTTCGGAAGGGAGTCAATCGCAGTTGGCTAGAATGGGTGAACCTTGTTGTCCGGGTTTTACAATGCCTAAACCTGGACATAAAAGTAAAAGTCCACATGGGCCTTGTACTATAGCTTAAATATGCAATTTTGTGTTAAAAAGTGTGAATGAGGTTTGATGAATAATTTGGATTGCCTGGGCATTAAGTTTACATGGTAGGTCATTTTTTTGTTTTAAAATCGTAGCGGATTAGGTCGTTTAAAACTAAACGATGACGTTCAGAAACTGTAGAGAATCTGTGTTTATTACGGGTTTATTCCTTTAGAACAAGTTGTTTCAAATGATCAAGATTATTTGATGTCCGAGGAAGTAATCTCAACTTTACGAGTATTTTAGTGAAACTGGTTAATTTGTGACTATCTTCTGAGAGATTTTTATGGGTTCTTTCGTGATTTTATCCACTGATGAATCTCAAAAATATGCAAATGAATGTGAATCAATTTCGAAAATCAGCATTAAAAAGTATAATGTGAATATTTCTTTTTAGATACTTAATTATTTTTTCATTCAAAGTTGTCGGTCGTATGCTTCGAGAGGATATTATATATTGTTTGCACGTTTTATTATAGGCTGCATCTCATTTGAAAAAAGCTCGACTTTCTCTTGTATCTTGGAATCTGTTGGTTGAAAATTCTTACGCGTGACAATGATAATCGGAATACAGTTGGAAGATTGGATGACTGGATACGAATGAAAAGTTTTCACATTTTAAGATACAAAGGGAAGGCGGGATCCTCAAATGTCGTAAACAATAATCACGTGAATATTTCAATTTTTATTTTTAAAAATATGAGAGGAAATCTGGACTAAAACGTAGTCTTTTCATCGTAATGCTCTGATACTTTCCAAAGGCCTGTCTTGTCGCAGTATCGTCATCGCGGAATCTTGAAAATTCTCGAAAATATAATCAAATACCATTTAGAACTCTTCTCGGTCAAGATACGGTTGATTTTTTCCGAACTAGACACTCTATACGGTTTATTGTTGAGCCCCGCAGCAACGTTGCTGAAAGTTTCTCTCAAAATTGTGAAGGCACGAATAAAAATTAATACATTATTTCATGATTTATTTTGGAGAAAATTCTTCTAAACTTGTTTGGCCCAAAATTCTGAGGGATGGTCGAAAAATTTTTCGACGTCGTCACGATACTTTCTGAAAATGTGAGATGTACAAAGAGAATAACTCTCAAAATTAATGTAAAATTTTTGGAAAGAGTTCCAAAATGTAGATACATACGAGCATTTTCTGACTATATAACTTAGGTTACTCTGGAACAAACCATAGAAGCTTCTTCCCCAAAACCTTTGAACTCAGAAGTATGGAAGCAAAAATTTACATGTTACGAAAATAACAAGATCCTCACAATAGGCGATAAAAACTGCCACACTACTGAGTGTTACGTGAGGAAAAATGCACTACAATATTCATTGAGTAGATTACCTTCAACGTGATTGAATCTCATAAAATATAGATGTATTGTCTTCTATAAATTTTGAATGTATTATACGACTATGAAATAATATGATGCCTAAAAATGAAATCATGCATAAGTTTCATGAATAATGTATCAGCGTTCACCGTTACAGTTGAGTTTCTGAAGTATCATTTTCTTCTAGAGCAGAAATTGGGTATAGTTCCACGGAAAATTTCTTTTTTTTCATCTTTTAATCTTTGCCAACTCAGGCTTGCTCGCAAAATGTTCCCAAAAAAGATCTATTATAGTGGTTTACTTTGCCAAAAACGTGAAAAATGAGATAAAAATAGAGTCTAGACCTTTATGAGCGTTTTCACCGAAATGCGGGGATCCAGTTCATGACCAAAATAAAATTACGAAAAAAGGGCAGCGAACGTGTTAGTCATTTTGACATCATTTGAAGGTGAGAAGTGTAGCGTTAATGCGCATCATTAAATGTGTAGTCAGCCAAAAATGCTTATCATACGATGGAACTATTACAAAATGTCATTTCACTTGAACTGTGATCAGTGTTATAGTCGTTATATCAATCTTGATGTGAAAAGTCAGTAATAGCAAATATTTTATCAAAATATTTTTATCAGCCGAGGATGTGATTCGATTGGTTAACAAGAAAGAATGAATACCAATCAACAGAGAATGAGTGTGGATTCGTATGTCAATTTGAATATGCCATATTCAAATATTGAATGAGTGAAGTCATACGAGTGAACGAGTTATGAGATAAGGTAAGTGTACCCAACTTGCCCCCATATGCCGATCTCGGGGATGGGCTCTCCTTGGCCTCCCGGCAATTTTTTTTCGCGTTTGTTATGTTGAAATATGAGGAAGTAAGTAGTTTGCGTCGACCCCGACTCATTCCTGCGTCCTCCAGAAAATCTAAAGTGATTTTTCTATTTTTCGTGATCGCTTAGCTAAGAAAGCACCGAGGGAATTGCGTTCAGTAAAATCGGTGCCAAATTCTTTGAAATCAACCAATTTCAACGTACCTTAACGCATTTGATTCCTTGTTTTAAGACCTTCAAAATCCATTTTTTTAAATTGCAAAATTTGAATATGGAGTTGTTTTATGTGCAAAACACGGAGACGATTTGTAAACAAGGATGCCAACATTGGAGTGTACCTAACATGCCCCCATATGTTTATCTCGAGAAGGCTTGCAGAACGACTTTTTTTACCACTCAGAACGTGTTTATCACGTCAAAATAGGTCAGAAATAGTGTTTCGAACCACCGAATAGCTCCAAATATGCGTGCACAGCGATAAAAACACTTTATTGCCGATTTCCATCATTTATTTCGGAAGATTCGAAACAGTTCGGCTCCAATTGATCCAAATTGGACGTAGTTTAGTGCATTCTGAAGGTCTTTGAACAAGCTTTAAAATGAGCTGAAGCACGTTGGAAATCGTTGAAGTAAACCAAAGTTATTAAGAAAAAGGCTTAATGGGGGCAAGTTGGGTACACACTTTTGTAAACTCTCAAAAATCACCTTTTGGGAGAATTCAAACAGTTTGGCTCCAGTTGGTTCAAATTGAATGTACTCTGACTTATTTTGAAGGTCTTAAGACAAGCTTTGAAAGGAGCTAAGGTACGTTAGAAAATATGGAGATGGGCCAAAGTTATTAAGAAAATGGCTTAATGGGGGCAAGTTGGGTACACTGACCTTAGTTGTATTGAGTTTTCTTGGAGAATATTATATCCCTGGCAAAAGTTTTAATAAATTGATATCGGTAATTGAGTCGAAAACGATTGTGCAAGAGTAACAAAAGTATCAATATTCGTTTACAGTCAAAATAGCAACACATTGGTCATATTGGCCGAATAGGGTCTTTGATGCCTCTTGATTTAAAAGGGGAGTCTGAGAGAGCAGGGATTTGGAAGCTGAGGGTTGAGTCGCTCAAGAGTTTCCAACATACACACACGCTTGAATTCCCCTGATTATGTGATGTGTAACGGGGAAACTCTTCGAGAAAGTTGGCTTAATGATGCCAAGAAAGTGCCACCCGTGCATGATTTTTCACATAAGAAAACCAATACTGGAAGAGTTGCACGTACAACCCTTCACGTCTCTGGTAATTTTTCATGGTGTCCATGGTTGCATCAAAACACTCGAATGCATCGTATAGACGGAAAATTTTACAATGCACATTATGGAATGATCAAATTTGAGCTATGGAGTGTCTCTTTTGTGGCAATAACAATTTACTGAAAAAATGACTAATACTATGCAGGAGGTAACCTGTAGGTCAAATTTGATAATATTATAATAAAATTCGATAATCTACGTGGAATTTGACAAATTACCGTGATTCTAGAGACACGGAGAGTTGGGCGAGGTAATTCTTCAGTACAGGCTTCTTAATGTAAGAAGTTGTGTTTGCGTGTCACTATTGTGGCTATGTCTCAAAACTACCCGGATAAGTTATTGGGGTAGAAAAATTGGGAACTAGGACATGAAAGTCACCCAAATGAATCTATTTCTATTCTGGTGTCCGTTATTTCCCAATATTGTTTTATGGACTCCTTCACTCCCTAGAGGGGCTTCTCATAACCAACAATGAATCAGGGGCGGTCCCAGAGACCAACTTTGGGGGGGGGGGCGATTTTGACTTTTGGGGGGGGGGGGCAGTCAATGCAAAAATCGATGTCGCGCGCGCGTGAGCGCGTTTTCCCATCTCTTCTGTACAAAATTTTCGGCTTTGGGGGGGGGGGCGATCGCCCCTACCGCCCCCCCTTGGGACCGCGCCTGCAATGAATGAAAAACTTGAAGTACCAGCAAAGAAATTTTTCTTACCCCCGGCCCATTTTCAGTGATTTATAACCAAAATTTTCCTCCATGCGAGGTATCAACCCTGACTACAGCGAAACAATACCACAAGAGAACGCGTCAGGTGGTCAAATTTTGAACTGTCGCACTATTCCTATCTCTAATACATTGTCTGCTACGGCACGCTTGCCACCTCGAATCAGTTATTCAACAATTCAACTTTCCTGTGCATGCGCCTGAATTCCTCGCGAAGTATTGCGCATCGGTGGTTGACAAAGTTATTTCAATATAAATAACCTTCTGATAGAGTTTCTTTGATGCACCACAATCAGAGCTGTGACTCAATGTAAAAAGTGAAAGAGTCCCAGGTGTCAATCCGTCAGCTCAGGGATGCCAGGCCCAGGCAACCGTTGTTCGGCCCGCAGATTTGATACCTTGGACTCTCTTACTTTTCGAAACCATTAGTTATAGCTCTGTTTGCATTGCACCAAATTAACTTTATCAGATGGTCATCTTGAGTACTTTTAGAGGCATTCAACCACGCGCATGCGTGGGAGGTTTCAGTAACTGAGGTAGAAATTTGGCTTAAAAGCTATTTTATGCAATTTTACGAGCACCCAAACATCGGATACTGCATAAAAATATATTGGGGAATAACGTACACCCTGAAGTAGATAAACTGCAAAGGAGTTGTCAACTGTAGCTCGGGAACGCTCAAGCGCCATACTCTGTGTCTCTCGATATCACCTTCTGGTGCTAAGAAGAATCACGAAGCTTCAGCCTAATCAAATTCTGAGCTCCTTGAACTGTCCTTGTAAGTACTTTGACGCGTGACATGTAAATTACGCACCTCAATTTTTGTTGTCATATTTATAGTATTCCCATGAAAATACGATACTTACACATCTACTTGAAGTTCTAAGTTTACTGCGTACGTCATCAAATGAATACTCATTCATAGATATTAACAGATTATCATGGTTTCTATACTTATAATAATGTAATTATTAGTTTCAATAGAAACTGTCGAAACGAAGTGTCACTCGAATTATAATTAATGTATATAAAATAGCTGAATGGTTCTCGAGATGTCGATCAAAGTAGTTCGTAATAAAATTATATCATGATGGTTGTATATTTTCACTCAGTTTCTGATAAATTCACATCCCATTCATGAGTTTTTTCAGGCATACGTCACCAAAGATCTCGGTTGAGGATTGGAACAGTTTGTTGGAAACACAATAAGTGCTTGGGCTATATAATTATCTCTCTACAAAACTCCCTCGCGGGTAATCAATACTTTCAGGATCTCATGGATTTCCAACTATTTCGTTTCATTTGCCTGGAAAATATGATGCTAAAAGAGATGAGCAGAACTCTTTCTCTCTGCGAAATTTGCGCGTATGACCAGCCCAATAAGGAACTTGCATGTTTTTCAATTTTAATTTTAACAGACAGGCGAGATACGATTATATAAAGTAATTATTCTTCCCGAAATTTTTATATGCTTAGACTGCGAATAATGAAGTATTGTAAATCGTTCAATATTTGCAACGATTCAAACGCTACGGAAAAAGCCGAGCGACATGACGAGCGTGCCCGAGCGCCCGCGTGCATGTGTTGTATCTGTGTGTCATGTTTACAATGACGTTCGAAACGAATAACATCACCAACACACCAAATCTACTGATAAATAATTCTTTCCGAGTTGACAGAAATCAAAGAGATCACGGAATAATGGTTATTCTCCATTTGCGAGGCTTGTCATCATCGTGCAGATCCCGGAATCGAGTCTAACCTCAAACTTCGTGCGGTCAATGAAACGATCCGTGAACTGGGCACCCGGTTATTAAAAATATCCAAAAAAAAAAATACGCTGCTAAATGAGATTAGCAGAATGCTTTCTCTTAGCGAAATAGTTTAAGAGGTTCACTGAAACTAATGAGAAATTTGCAAAACTGATCAATTTCCAAAATGATGATTGGGATTCCTACAAAATAGTTTTATTTTTTAATCTAATTTAATTGCATTTCATATCACACTCACAATCCAATGATTGGATCCAACCAATCAATGTAGAACGAGGGAAAAGTATCGCTCTAGTCCATTAAAAAATGGATAGTTTAGTTGTAGAGGGAGATAGGAGGATAAAATGAATTTTAGCTGCAATTTTCTTCTAATATTTTGGGTTATTATTACGAGATTCACTTTTAGGGGAATTAAGATGACCTAAACTGGGGTTTTTCATGGAAGATATGTAGTCTGGTTGAGGGAAAATTTTGATATAGTTGGTGGAAAGATCATAAAAATGGAGTTTTTTAAAAAAAATTTGGATTTTTCGGGAATAAATTGGATTTTGAATGTATTTAAAAGGATTTTGAAAAATTCGGTATCAACTAATCGATTTAGACCGATAAAAAAGTATAAACTTTGTCGAGTAAAATTTGTATATATTAGTTTAGGGGGTGGGTAATAGCGGAAAATGAATTTTAGATGCGATTTCCTTCTAATATTTTGAGTTATTATAAGGAGATTGCCTTTGAGGGGAATTCAGATGACCTAAACTACGGTTTTCCATGGAATATATGTAGTATGGTTGAGGGCAAATTTTAATATAGTTGGTGTAAGGATTATAAAAATGGAGTATTTTGAAAAAATTTGGATTTTTCGGGAATAAATGGGATTTTGAATGTATTAAAACGGATTTTGAGAAAAATCGGTATCAACCAATTGATTTAGAACGATGAAAAAGTATCAACTTAGTTGAGTAAAATTTGAATAAAGTAGTTTAGAGGAGAGATATGAGGAAAGTATAAATATTGAAAAAAATATTTTTGTATATTTTGAGTTATTTTTTTTAGGAAAATAGTTATGGGGATTTGGGCTACCTAGAGTGAGGTTTGTTTAGCAAAACGAGTAATTTGGTTAAAACAGAATTTCGATAGAATAGGTCTAAACATGCTCAAATTGCTGTTTTTGTTGGAAATTTTGGTTTTTTTATAAAAATTCACGTTGATGGAGTTTGAATGGAATTTCGGTATTAACCAAAAGATAGATTGAGCCAAAAAAACCATAGCCTAGGTAATCAAAATTGAGGTAAGGTGAAGTTAGAAAGAAATATTTTAGTATGAAAGTAAACAATTTCAGCGATTTTACCTCAAAAAACGTTTAAATTAAATTCGATTTGGAGAGAAAACCAGGCAAATCACTGGTCTCATCTCTGAGACATTCTCTACAACTTGTAGAGATGCAAAAATCGATAGAGTGGAGTGTAGAAAAGAAAGCGTGGCGCAAAAAAACAACACATACACAAACACACACACAGACACAGACAAAGGGCCGGAGAGATGAGTCACTGGGGGGTTTTTGAGGATTATAAGGGGAAAAGTGTTACTTACAATCGTTAGATTTTGGCGAGAGGAATAAGATGGTTAAAGCACTTTTTTGATAAGATGAATTATGTTGAAGAAAATATTGGGTTGAATGGGAGTATTTTGAAAAAATTTGGATTTTTCGGGGATAAATGGGATTTTGAATGTATTAAAACGGGTTTTGAGAAAATTCGGTATCAACCAATCGATTGATTACGATGAAAAAGTATCAACTTAGTTGAGTAAAACTTGAATAAAGTAGTTTAGAAGAGAGATATGAGGAAAGTATGAATATTGAAAAAAATATTTTTGTATATTTTGAGTTATTTTTTTTAGGAAAATAGTTATGGGGATTTGGGCTACCTAAAGTGAGGTTTTTTTAGCAAAACGAGTAATTTGGTTAAAACAGAATTTCGATAGAATAGGTCTAAACATGCTCAAATTGCTGTTTTTGTTGGAAATTTTGGTTTTTTTATAAAAATTCACGTTGATGGAGTTTGAATGGAATTTCGGTATTAACCAAGAGATAGATTGAGCCAAAAAAACCGTAGTCTAGGTAATCAAAATTGGGGTAAGGTAAGGTTAGAAAGAGATATTTTAGTATAAAAGTACACAATTTCAGCGATTTTGCCTAAAAAGTCGTTTAAATTAAATTCGTTTTGGAGAGGAGACCAGGCAAATCACTGGTCTCATCTCTGAGACATTCTCTAGATCTTGTAGAAAAGCAAAAATCGATAGAGTGGAGTGTAGAAGAGAAAGCGTGGCGCAAAAAAAACAACACACATACACACACACACACACAGACACAGACAAAGGGCCGAAGAGATGAGTCACTGGGGGGTTTTTGAGGATTCTAAGGGGAAAAGTGTTACTTACAATCGTTAGATTTTGGCGAGAGGAATAAGATGGTTAAAGCACTTTTTTGATAAGATGAATTATGTTGAAGAAAATATTGGGTTGAATGGAAAAATTGATCAAAAATTCGCTGTGTCGAAAACAAAGCTTTCTCTTTAGAGAAAGCAATACTCTCCAATTGTGCATTGATAGCGGATCACGAATCCGTTCGCAAAAAATTTGTGGCTATCGTAGTTTTTCCAAAAAAAAATAAAAACTTTTCGGGTGCTGGGAAAATTTCCCCAATTTTTTTAGCAAAAACTACACAACGCAGGAATTGTGGGAAATTTGTGCTGGATTGCGGCCGATCTCCTCTATCAGCACGTATTTTTGTTTTTCCGAAATAATTATTATTTTTGTACGTATGCGGAAAAATGAGGTTCATAGAAGCAGTGGTAATTCATGAGCCAAGGAATGTGGCAGTGCGCATGCGCCGGGAATATTTCCATTTCCCGCGATCTAGCTACCGCGATCCAGTCGCGACTCGCGAGCGACTTACGCGATCCCGCCACGACGCCACTCGATCTCGCAGGTTTCTCAACTCAACTGCAGTTTTCGTGTGAATATTCATGTTTTTCAGGATGCTGATGATGCTGGATTCTGACTTTCACCAGAGATCAAGCTAGTTTGTGATAGCTTCAACTGTTTCAAAAATAGTGCTCTGATTCACTTTATCTGCAAAGTGAGAAAGACACCAGATACTTGATGCTCTGAGCCAAAGCAGATTCATACTGAAAATCATTAGTTGAAGATTGAGGTGCACATTTTTTTCAACAAGTAGTTTTGAACTATTACAAACTGCATTCAGTTTGGACTTTGAATACAAAAATTGATTGGGAAATAAATTATCTTAAAGCTTGGCAATTCTGTACGAAAAGGTTGGACAACAACAAGCTCCATCACAGATCGATTGTCAATCTTTGTTTTGATCCAAGTTCTGAAGTGAGTGCTGTTTGTGAAAGTTCCAACTCCTTGTTGCAAGAATAGTGTACCTCAATCGCTGAACAGTGTCTCAGTTCACCACCATTCAATTCAGAGCTTTGAAGAAACACTGATTGATAAACAAACTGTGATGGAGCTTGTCGTCATCCAGCCTTTTCGTAGAGAACTGCCAAGCTTTCAAGCTAGTTTATTTCTCAACCAAATTTTGTGTTCAAGGTCTGAACTGAATACAAGTTGTTGTAGTTTCAACTACTTGTTGAGAAAAGTGTGCAACTCAATCTTAACCTGATGATTCAGTTGGAAGCTGAAAGTGCTCTGCTCACATCTCATTACTTGGAGCGAATCAAGTTTCTGATGCTTTTCATCACTCCGTAGATGAACTGATTGATCGGTCAAAGATTGGGAAGCTCTATTCTCTCAACCAGAAGATCAATCTAGACTTTGAATACAAACATTAGGTGGAAAATAAACTATCTTGAAACCTAGCAGTTCTGTTCAAAAAGGTTGGGTAACAAGAAGCTTCATCATAGTGAGTTTGTCACAATCATTGTTTTCATCAAATTTCTGAATTGAATGTTGGTGAACTGGAACACTGTTCAGCCTTTGATGTGCACTATTCTTGCAGCAAGAGATTATAACTTCTTCAAACCTGGCCTGCTGCATTCACTTCAGTACTTGCATGAAACAATGATTGACAAACAAACTGCGATGGAGCTCGTCGTTATCTAACTTTTTGGTACAGAACTGTCAAGCTCCAAGATCAAATTTTGATTCCGTCTGTATTGACTCATGGCTCACACCCTCGACTTGAATTGACATTCACATCATTGTTGTCGCCTAATTGTTGCTGAATCATGTACGATTCAGTATACATGGTACGCGATCCGGCCGCGACGCCACGCGATCCAGCCGCGACGCCACGCGATCCAGCCGCGACGCCACGCGATCCAGCCGTGACGCTCAAGTTTGACGATAGCAGTATTACATCCTTTATTGCACGGAAAAAAATAGTTTGTTGGATTCACAAATGACAACATAAGGTTTTGTGATATTCACAAACCAAACCGATCCCGGACAACAAACTAACGTATGTTAGATTTCCAAACTAACATTTGTTAGATTCACAAATAATCCGGTCTCGCTCTGATTCTAACAAACTGACTATTTGTAAAGATTCATGAGCCCAACAAATATAAACGTTTTTAGAGAGCAAGAAAAATTTTTGTTGATCTCGATGTCGCTCGGCCGTGTGGTTTCTCCTGAAATTCAAACAGCCTCCAGTTGCCTCTAGAATTATGATTGGATAAGAAGGCAGAATGGCGTCCGCGAGGGTAGAGAGGTGTTTCGCTGCATCAGTGCTCACGCCTGTTTTCCACCATCATTTCCACCGTGATATCGAGATGACTCATCTCTATTGGCTATGGGACATGTGAATTTCAACGCCTGCGGCCGGATCGCGTGGCGTCGCGGCTGGATCGCGTGGCGTCGCGGCCGGATCGCGTGGCGTCGCAGCCGGATCGCGTACCATGTATACTGAATCGTAGGTACATGATTCAGCAACAATTAGGCGACAACAATGATGTGAATGTCAATTCAAGTCGAGGGTGTGAGCCATGAGTCAATACAGACGGAATCAAAATTTGATCTTGGAGCTTGACAGTTCTGTACCAAAAAGTTAGATAACGACGAGCTCCATCACAGTTTGTTTGTCAATCATTGTTTCATGCAAGTACTGAAGTGAATGCAGCAGGCCAGGTTTGAAGAAGTTATAATCTCTTGCTGCAAGAATAGTGCACATCAAAGGCTGAACAGTGTTCCAGTTCACCAACATTCAATTCAGAAATTTGATGAAAACAATGATTGTGACAAACTCACTATGATGAAGCTTCTTGTTACCCAACCTTTTTGTACAGAACTGCTAGGCTTCAAGATAGTTTATTTTCCACCTAATGTTTGTATTCAAAGTCTAGATTGATCTTCTGGTTGAGAGAATAGAGCTTCCCAATCTTTGACCGATCAATCAGTTCATCTACGGAGTGATGAAAAGCATCAGAAACTTGATTCGCTCCAAGTAATGAGATGTGAGCAGAGCACTTTCAGCTTCCAACTGAATCATCAGGTTAAGATTGAGTTGCACACTTTTCTCAACAAGTAGTTGAAACTACAACAACTTGTATTCAGTTCAGACCTTGAACACAAAATTTGGTTGAGAAATAAACTAGCTTGAAAGCTTGGCAGTTCTCTACGAAAAGGTTGGATGACGACAAGCTCCATCACAGTTTGTTTATCAATCAGTGTTTCTTCAAAGTTCTGAATTGAATGGTGGTGAACTGAGACACTGTTCAGCGATTGAGGTACACTATTCTTGCAACAAGGAGTTGGAACTTTCACAAACAGCACTCACTTCAGAACTTGGATCAAAACAATGATTGACAATCGATCTGTGATGGAGCTTGTTGTTGTCCAACCTTTTCGTACAGAATTGCCAAGCTTTAAGATAATTTATTTCCCAATCAATTTTTGTATTCAAAGTCCAAACTGAATGCAGTTTGTAATAGTTCAAAACTACTTGTTGAAAAAAATGTGCACCTCAATCTTCAACTAATGATTTTCAGTATGAATCTGCTTTGGCTCAGAGCATCAAGTATCTGGTGTCTTTCTCACTTTGCAGATAAAGTGAATCAGAGCACTATTTTTGAAACAGTTGAAGCTATCACAAACTAGATTGATCTCTGGTGAAAGTCAGAATCCAGCATCATCAGCATCCTGAAAAACATGAATATTCACACGAAAACTGCAGTTGAGTTGAGAAACCTGCGAGATCGAGTGGCGTCGTGGCGGGATCGCGTAAGTCGCCCGCGAGTCGCGACTGGATCGCGGTAGCTAGATCGCGGGAAATGGAAATATTCCCGGCGCATGCGCACTGCCACATTCCTTGGCTCATGAATTACCGCTGCTTCTGTGAACCTCATTTTTCCGCATAAGTACAAAAATAATAATTATTTCGGAAAAACAAAAATACGTGCTGATAGAGGAGATCGGCCGCAATCCAGCACAAATTTCCCACAATTCCTGCGTTGTGTAGTTTTTGCTAAAAAAATTGGGGAAATTTTCCCAGCACCCGAAAAGTTTTTATTTTTTTTGGAAAAACTACGATAGCCACAAATTTTTTGCGAACGGATTCGTGATCCGCTATCAATGCACAATTGGAGAGTATTTTTTTTTGGATATTTTTAATAACCGGGTGCCCAGTTCACGGGGTACGACGACGAGCGGCCGAGCCTCCGCAGCAGACGAAGCAAATTAACATGGGATTAGTAGAGCCTGAAAGATTCCTATTTGTTCAGCAGCACGGCAAACGTGACGTCACGATTGTCCGGCCAATGAAAATCGTTTGACCGCGAATCCAATAATTACGATTTTTCAACGATTTTAATCACAAATTCTTAAATGTAGACGGCATATTTTCAGCCGTAACTTTAGTAGACAGTCTACACTCACCCTAATAATTAGATTCAGATGAAAAGCAAGCCGAATTTTTTTCATGCAAGTTCCTTATTAATGAAAATTCCCATTTGCCTGATCCAATTGAGAGAAGGCCGACTCCCAGACGACGGAAATCCAGACGAAACTAAACCATCAGCTTTCCAACTCGTTCTCACGAGGGTAGCACAACTAGGCGTTTGACCGGTCACGTACAGGCATTCCTGTTTTTACGCGGATTATTCTAACGCGTATAGATCCGGATAGTTTAGAAGAATTTCACATAGTCAGTGGAAATCAATATATTCAGACAGAAGTCGAACGAATGCATGCTCGGTTCACATAAAAACGAATTCTCAAAACTTTCTTTTTAATCTATACCCTCGCTGTATTTGAATATACCATGACAGGAACGGACGAATTCCGAGGGAATCATTATTGAAGGAAGTTTCTTGACAGAGCTTCCGTCACTCTGATTGTCAGGGGAATGTACAACCCGTATGGAACCACAGAGCCATCGGGAAGATATCAAGGACCCAACTTCAATATCATAACCTGATCAGAAATCCAAGTAGGGGTTTGATCCGTTCTAGATCATGGTAGCCGGATCTGCCGATGAGGGTCTGATCCGGGTTTCGGGCCTAATGTGGTCATGATTTGATCAGTTCATGGTCCGGGTACCCCTACCTGAGGCTTACCGGACCAAGTCGGAGGACACCCAGCGCGGAAGTTCAAGAACTTTTTATGCTCATAATGAAAGCGTGATGAAAAAACCTATCTCAATCACACTGTCAAAATAATGATTCGCAATTTTTTGAATAATGAAACAGACTCATGCGGTAAAATGCATGCTGTTTTACTCTACAAATGAGGTAGGTTTCCCGCTGATTGCGCGAACGTATCACACATATAGACAGGACTGTACACATACATGCGCTCCTCCTGATGACCACATGCAGCGTATATCCATCATGCACGCACCTGTGGCAGTCTGCGTGGCTGGTAGTTTTTTGAAAAACTGAGAATGATAACTGGGAACAGCATTACTTTTTGTAACGGCTTCACACCACCATTCGGCTGTTTCGGCTCATCTTTCAACTGCACAGTTGGATTCCTGTGTTGATAATCCATTCGTTCTTCAAAGTAAGTAGAGCACAATAGCACTTGATAAGTAGTACTTTGAACTGTTCAGTTCCATCAACTGCAATAAATGGTGTAATTAAAAAAAAATTACGAGCTTGAAGGTTACAAATGTGAACTCATTTATCCCCAATCATTCTTATTCTTCTCAGATGCAAAACAACATTAAATATCTAGTCGTGGAAATGGTTGACCCAAAGTTTGAAGTACATATAAGCAAGTTGTAGTTCCATTTAGATGCTCTGTTCAGGGTAATGACATCCAGGCAATCATCCGTTGGGCTGCCAAGTCTAAAGCTGAGAAAGACTCGCAGAACATACCGAGAGTCCTTTTTACTAGTGAAGACCTACCGAATGATTTGGTATTTTTCAAGTGTAAAATTTTGCACATATGTGGTGCGTATTTGGCTGTTAGAGAAAAACTTCGATTTTGGTTCTAACGATTACTGCTTATCATGAATACTTCCCTCAGGTAGTATTGAAAAAGCTCAACTGAAACTGAATTGTATGGTAAATTCAGCTACAAACGGTTCTGTCCATCAGCAAGTCAATCCTGGCCCACCAAACTTGTTTCTTGCGCCGAATGAGCATGACTTGAACTCAGTCGTGGTTCACCTGACAAGGATGAACTCAAGTGGCTTCCCACACCCTGTTGGAGGTGTTGCTATAAGTGTTTCTCAGTCTCAACTTCAACCATCTACCGTCATTAGTTTATCACCTCAGTTCTCTAACTCTGGTATTGGTGCTGAACGAGTTCCCCAACTTCACGAACTTATTGTTGTCAATTCAAATGAAAAATAAAATTTATCACAAATGAGCATTGTGAATCAGTCATCTAAATTTCCACCTCCATTTGAAAATGTCGAGGACTCTGACATGAACATGGAGGTTACTTTTGAGCCTCAAGCTAAGGTAACGGAGTACCTCATAGAATTTTCAAAGGTTAAGTACCCTAGAGTGATGATCATATTGTGATTTGTGTAGATTACATTCCACAAAAAGTTGTTAACAATGAGGAAATAATTTTTGATAACTATAGTTATGCAGCCACTGATCCAGAGAATTTCAACCAAATAGATTCAGATGTTACGCCTCGTGACATTTCCATAATACAACTATTAAAACAGCAGTTATCAGGTAAGGAAACTGATGACACATTACTTGTGTAAATGTGTGTCAGTATATAATTTTGAATGTTCATCTCAATAGGTCTCAAAAATTACTACTCACCTGGATGTCCATGGAATTGAAACGTGAGTTTGTCATACTTCTGCAGCTGAAGAATGAGTGATGACTGGAAGTTTTTTTTCTCCCAGCTGACATTTCAAATATGTTGACTAGACCCATAAATTTAGAAAATGCTGTTGCCAACATGGAAAGAAAGCTGGACAACTATGGTACCAGGAACTTAGATCTTGCAAAGCAAGTACAAAATTTGACTCGAGTAGTTAAGAAGACTAAAAATGTACCCATATATCTCTTTTGACATTTGATGATCTGTGCAGTGCTTTCACTCGCCAGTCTCCTCTTGATAATCTAGATCAATAGGGGTTGTATGTTCCCAAGACAATCAGAGTGACGGAAGCTCTGTCAAGAAACTTCCTTCAATAATGATTGCCTCGCAATCCGGCCGTTCCTACTATCATATCATTTTTTTCTTATTTCACCTCTGATAAACACACGAGTATTTCGTGAGCGCCCACTCCAATATCGCTGGATGCTAATGGTATTGATCTCCTGAAGAATTCGAGTTCCTCCAATTTTGATTTATGATTTCCCGCCTTGAGGCGGAGAGGTGCGAGCTTCTTAATTTCTAAAACTCAGAAATGACGAAAGCCGAAGGTTACTGCATGATCGATCAAGATCAATTGACCATTGGAATAAAAAGATAGTTGTGCGGAGAATGAACAAAATGCAATCCAGATCCAGCATAACAGTGTTTTGCTGAGCCTGTTTGCCGACTAGAAACATAGAAAATCAGTCCGCCGACATTTTAAGCAGCAGAGGGATGGAAAAATGCGATACTGGTTGATTGATAGTTTGAGTATCCGATAATTGAGGTACTCATCAGGAGCAATCCATTCACGATCATAAACCAAAAAATTCATCAGTCCGTCACTTAATCAAACTACAGTCTTGGGTAAAAGAATCCAAAGGAATTATTGGCGAGGAAGAAATGATAAACGTTCATAAATCCTCTTAGTACAACCTGGATTGTATAGCTGACTTGTGGGACCGATATACCTAGTCATTGATAGTGGGAATCGATGTTTATCGCATCACTCACGTAACGCCCACTCTTAAGTTTGAAAGGATTATTGTTGCCGAACAATTGGTGTTCACACTCAAATTTGAATTTCGATTCTTTATTTGTTCTAACGGTATGACGTATATTCTGTTACAAAATTTCACGAATCGTCATTAGAATTTCAGTTTTGAATTCTTCTTGTTGGCAAACTTTCATGCGAAAATGTAGCTCCAGTCCCACGTCTACATGCAGCAAGATACATCAAGTAGCAGAGAAGGGTAGAGGGTGGAATTGACAATAGCGTATCCACAATACTCTTCGTTGCCGATGATCCAACTCCTTCTGCATTACTCACTCTTAATTCGGTTTTTGTACTGTGGATAATGGAAGATTACAACAATTGCGAGTCGTCGAGCAAGATATGATAAATACTTGGTGAGTGGGGCAAAGTTCAAATGTGAATTTCAACATAATTCAAGGCCCAAGCGTATACATTTCAATACCATGAGACTTCATTTGAGAATACACTCCACGCCAATGTTAAGTGAAAATTATGTGAGCCCTCGTGAAATTGTCCGGGTCTCTTGATTCATGGTCACAACATGTATAATGTTACTTGTTAGTTACAATTAATTTTGATGCTTGATCGATATGATTAAGAGTGCTTTCCAACCTTGCGAAAACAGCGGTATCGCCATGTCAGGTTCCCGGTTAATCGCCCAATTCCATGGGCCCGATGGTCTACGCGCCCGACGAACGTTTGCCCGATATACAATCTCAATCTCCCGATCCCTCTTGACCGCTGCCATCCGCCCGATTGGACATTTGTCCGATGGACTTTTGCCGCCCCCCGCCCCCCCCCCCCCCGGGACCATCACCCGATATAAGAATAGGATAGAAATGCTGTAAAATGCGAATTTATTCAATGCATAGTCAATTACTACCATCCAGACTCAACAATAACTGTGACTTGTGGCAGGGCATGAATGAAAATCAATATGGTACGTTATAGCATCAATAAATTCAATTGGATTCATCTGGGCCTTTGATAATGGTGATATTTTCACCTAATTGCACTGTCACTGCACGGGCTAACACATTCCTCTTTGCGCAATCTTTGAGATGCCCAGTGAAACTTTCCATTTTGACCAGGTTTCGAGCGAACGTTAATGAACCCTCCAATCACCAAATTCAAACCGACTATACTTGGCCCACGCACATCAAGATCCATTGTTATTCGCCCGTCGATTAAGCACACCTGTAGAGGCGCGACTGGCGAACTAGCCGGTACGGCACAACTGACAGTGCACGATCTCAGCTATTATATATAATTCATATCAATATTGGTTTTAACTGTGTGTACGAAGGCGTACGATTCAGTCGACAGATCCAAAATGTACTTCATCCTCAAATTTTTAGGTATACCGAGTAAGCTAATGAGAATGATAGAAGCTACACTGGAGGGCACGAAAGGGAGAGTAAGGATCGGACAAAGCCTATCGGAGCCTTTCATCAAAACGGTCTGAAACACGGAGACGCGATTTCACCTCCGATGTTCAACTTCGTCCTAGAATATGTTATCAGAGTACTAGTACAAAGCACGAAAGGTCTTCCAATGATTGGGGTTCGTCAGCTCATCCAGGTCTTAGTATACGCAGACGACCTAGACGTTATCGGGGATAGCAAAGAAGCCGTGAAACATAACGCTGAGATTATCATAGAGGGAGCGAAAGAGGTCGAATTGGAAGCTAGCGAAGACAAAACCAAATACATGGGATCAGACAGGAACACAGATACACGACACTGAATTTTGACAGGCCGGAAACTTCTGGTTTGAAGCCGTACCAAACTTCAAATATCTCGGGGCGATAATCCATATGAATAACGACATCAACGAAGAAATCGCTAATAGAATCAACGTGAGTTCCAGGAGCTACAACTCTATCCGAAAACTACTGCGAAATAAGCTACTGACACGCAAGTCAAAGCTCACTTTGTACAAAAGCATAGTCCGTCCGATGGTTTTATAAGGGTGCGAAACATGGGCACTAACGAAAGGACAAATGTGCAAACTCGCGTCCGTCGAGAATAAAATCCTGAGAAGCATTTTCGTAATGAAACTAGACACGAGGACAGGTCGCTGGAAGAGACTACATAACAATGAACTCGACAGACTGTCCCGAACCCCGCGAATAGTACAAATGATCAAAATCCAACGAGACAGTTGGGCGGGACACGTAGTCAGGATGAGAGAGGGTAGAATGGCCCGCGAAGTCATGGAAAGTCATGTGAAACTTTCCAGATTACCGGGTCGACCTCGGATACGATGGAATGATAAGATATAAGAAGACCTGGCGGGAGTAGGGTGCAACAGAAGGGAGTGGACAGCCCAAACACGAAACAGGTCTAGATGGCGACAATACGCCGATGCTTTGAGAAGAAGAACCTGAAAACCAATTTCCACTCCTATGGTCGCGGAGGCGAGAGCGTACGCGTGGCGAGCGGGCCTCTCCATCAAGAACATCTGAATGCAGCTGTGTACCAATCCTCTATTTCGCCTAGACACAACCACCCCCTTGGCTGCTTCCATCCAACTCTCCAGTGGCCAAGGGACGTGGTCGCGGCCATAAGAACATCGAGTCTTCGAGAGCCCTATATATCATATCATATATCATATCGTACGTGTAACTCTATACATGTCATCAATTTAATCAGCTACACATGTGCCGTTGATTTGGTGCGGCTATTGACTCAAAAATAAGTTTTCGGATGAAAAGGCCTCAAGGTAAGAGGGCATCGGGTGGAAGGGCATGAGCAAAAATCCGTCGCGCAATCGGATTCGGGCGATTGTATATCGGGCAAAGGTCGGTCGGGCGCATGTACCATCGGGCGCGTGGAATCAGGCGATTGTACGAGAATCATTTGCAAGTGCGTCTCTGGGTTTCATCTTTTGGCGGTAAAAGGAGACTGCCCCCAGAATTTCAGCAGAATTCGTGTTCCACAACCTCTGGATGTTCCTCGTGAGTACTTACAATGCAAGCGACGAACTCGTAAGGATTTGTTGAAAAGTGGTGTTGGCATGCCTTGAGTTCTTCCGGAGTGGCACCCTTCTCCTTGAGCTGCTCCACCAAATATTGAGATGCAGAATCCTGCGAAGACATACATTTCAGTATATTGTGTCCATATCGTTGTGTTAATTGCATTGGATGGACCTAATATGCGTACGAGGAAGGATTCGCGGGAGTGAGAATCGAGAGGAAGGAGAAAATTTCTGGGAAATTTCTTCGAACTTGAACTCGTGATACTTTTAAAACTGTTTCTCTCACATCGTGGTCATTGGCACCTGGGCAAAAGAACGACGGAAATAGACTCGGAACTACTCCCCGGTCAGCCACACTTCAGTGGTTAATCCAACATTTGCCAGAATGTACTGGCCAACATAGCCAATAGTATGGTACCGTAACTTCCAAAAGCCACTCCTGGTTGGAGAAAGTGGCTAACCTCGGTATAACAGGACAATTTCGGGCTCAAACAATAGGTGACACATCCAATCATCGATATTGACAAGAATTATTGTTCAAATATTAGGGCGTGGCACGAATAAACTATGGGAACAAGTATTTTCGCTATTTTTGGTCTTCCCTTCGAAAGTCCGAAAGTGTCGATTTTTCTAGAACACTTGGGAATAAGTAATTTGTGAATCTTTGAAAGATCTACATGAATGATTCCGACATATTTCTCCGCAAAATGCACTCCTTTGGAGTTACTCTTGATCCAGCTTATATGGAATTTATTTGGATAAATAAGTTAGAATTGGTTATAATGGGTTCAAACTGGTTTCCCGAGATAGTTGGGTCAATTTTGAACAAAAAAGCCTGCCGATGTTATTACCTAAACCTGGTTATTTCTGAGTCATGATCATGGTAAATTTTGTGATCTTTTCGTCTCTTATTGCTCATATTTACGAGCGGGAGCCGCAGAACTCGTTATTTTCGTCAATTGAGAACGATTAATTCTTAGGATTATACTCCAAGAACCTTTCTGTCTCGTATTGACCCGACTGTCCCAGAATAGTATATAAAGCAACTAGGGGTCAAACAAAAATTTGCATACGAGCGCGGGTACGAGTGCGCAAGTGTTTGCCCCGTGTTGCTTACGATATTTTATGCTATTGCTGTGAGCAAAATTGCAACTCGCCAAAGAATATGCAATCATCGAATTAGATCTCACATCAAGGAGAATTCAGAAAATTTGATTGAAGGTAATCATATCATTGATGAGATAGTTAACACAAATCCGCTGCTCAACCAGGTGTTGCCAGAAGACCACCAAACTTATCATTAATTCTTCGATCGATCAATTTTTGAAAACTATTGAAACCCATTCTGGTACTTCAATAGCATGGTTCTCAATATTTATTTTGGATCAGACAGGCATATGCAAATGTATTAATTCTATCTTGATTTCCAATGAGAGCCAAGAAGGCTTAGAAGAGTGAAGTTATTTCGATCTTCTATAGTATCTAAATGTTCACTGGAACCAAACCATTTGAATTTACAGAGGATATCTTGAGAGTCTATCGATCTTCAACATTTTCCCCGTTACTTTAGAGAGCGCAACTGGGATTCGTGCAGAATTTGTCAAACAGTTAGTAAAATGTACGGAAATTGGCCATCGTTCGAACTCCTTTATGAATTTGAGACATCAATTATCTAAGTTTGTGTCTTTCTATGCCAAGCCTGCTATAGCCAGCTAGTGAGTCAAGAACGTAAGGAATCATGCTTCGAAAGGCTAGCAGTAGTACGTAGCCCGATCGTGAAATTGGGTCGGGGGGATCAGTGGGGGCGCGGGAGCGCGGTCCAGGGCCGGAAGCCCCGGTGGGGGTGCAGGAGGCGAAGCCCCCCCCGGGGGGGGGAGGGGTCGGGGGCGGAGCCCCCGACTGAAAAAAAATTAGGAAAATAATTTCGAAAAGACAACTTTATGCAACTTTTCGATGTTTGGGTTTTTGCACAATTGCATAAAGTGGCAATTCGTTTATGAGAGTACCTGCTTCTGAGTGAGTATTCCGAACGTCACTTACGGCTTGGGCCGAAAACCAATCGCTCAGAAGCAAGCTACAACTTCGTAAACTCACAAGGGGAGTCCGGAAGGTCAGGGTCACCAAATCTCACCAAACTTTTCTCACAGTCTCGTACCACCTAGAATATGATGAATCCAGAGTGTCTCCGTCAAATGGGCCTCCTGTTCAAAGTTACAGCCTATGACATTAGCATTGACCATATAGGCCCATGTTTTGCTTGTAGCTCTGTACAAATGGCCCATTTGATGGAGTTACTCTGGATTCTCCATATTCAGGTGGTACGAGACTGTGAAAAAAGTTTGGTTAGATTTGGCGACCCGGACCCTCCGGACTCTCCCTGTCAGTGCGAAGTATACTACTTATGCCTCACGGGCTTATCAATCGCCAGCAAATGCAGAGGCTTTTATACACTGACACCTACACAGTTTACACACACACACACTGCGAGCTGAACGAGCTCGCAAAAGAACCCCGAAGAAAAATTGAAATTGGGGAATGAAAAAGAAAAAAGAAAAAAATTCCAAGTTCAATCTTCAGTTCAGAGAAATCGTATTTTCCGTGCGTAAATGGAAATTCGCACACGGAATTTTTCAGCAGCGTGCGCGAATGACCGATTTGCACATGGTTTGACGATTTGCGACGTGCGCAAAAAAATTGCGCACAGTTTGCATATTTACGCACGCTGCTTGCCATTTGCGCACGGCACACAAGCGTCTAAATAGCCATTTCGGCCCAATTTTGCGCACAGAATAGCATAAAAATAGTTGGAATTCGTCATGAACAGTTGAGCTAATTTATTACAAGAAATTCGATCATAACTTTGATCAAGAATATCTCTGAAGGGATGCATTTTGTGAGGAATAGTGTAGAAATGATTTTTGTAAATGGTCTTTCAAGGATCTGCATATTACCTCCATATGATTTTCCCTAGAATCGATATTTTCCTACTCGTGAGGGAATAAACCGAAAAAAAGTGAAAGAATGCATGTTTTTCATTCTCTTATTATGCTACGGCCCAATATTTAGATAATAACTTTCCTTATTATCAATGAATTATTGGATGTTCCACTAATCGCTTGAGCCCAACTCTGCATCAAGTTTAGACACTTTGTCATCGAATTTCGAAGGCAAATTCCCGCACTACTATAGAGTCATGTCAGCTACCCCAAATCATGGGCAGAGTAACTATCTTGATCGCAACACTCACTGGTGTCTGGTCAGCAAAAGCTGACGCGAAATTCAATTTTTCACAAAGTTTTGACGCGTTTGAGTGTTAAAAAAGAATTTATGGGGTGAGACTAATATCCTTTGGAGGTGAAACGATTAAAACTATTTAGGAAGCACAATATCATAACACTATGAAGACATCTGATGTAGTCATTCCGTCATTCATAGAAGATGGTCGTGTCTTGATAGGCAGAATTGATGTATTCGAATCTTGCGATCTCAATCGGAATTCAAGGGGTTGAAACGAGGAAAAGGATCATAGATTCACTCACCCGTTCTTTGCAATTTACCTGGTCATAAGGAATGCTTCCTTTGTTTTCAGGTTCTCTGGTGACCCGCTCGTTCACTACCTCTAGATCTGATACTTCGATTTTAGAGTTAGGTTCACCTGCTCTCGGCTCCGGCAATGGAGCTAGAATAGTAGTTACCTAGGTGATGTGAAATTCTTCAAAAATTTTAAGAATATTAAAAATAGTTGTCTCCTTCAATTCCTCGTTTGACTGGTCGTGATCTGTACTGGTCATTTTTTTTACTCAAAGTACATTTCATAAGTATTCTACTATGAATGCTATGAACAATACAATCTTATTAACTTACGGCATTGCACAGAAATAGTTTCGTCTTGCACGTATGTATGGACTTGATTAGAAACTCTATTTTGATGTCATTAGAGCAGCCCCACGTAAAATAAATAGTCACTAACGCATGATGTCCACGATCTTCTGCGCATGATTTTTCAAAACAAAATATTGACACGCGGCTCAGTGCATTTGGAAGCTGGTACGAAAACCTATCAAATAGTCGTGGAATATTTTTTTTCGATTTGATTAGGCTAATAACAGGAGGATTCCAAGAAAATCACCAATTTATTCTGCTTTCTCTAAAGAAAAAGCTTTGCTTTCGGTCCAGCAAATTTTTGATCAATTTTTTCATTCAATCCAATGTTTTCTTCAACAAAATTTCTCTCATTACGAAAATGGTTGAACCATCTTGCCCTCGCCAAAATCTAACGACTGTAAGGAACACTTCTTCTCCTAAAATCCTCCAAGACCTTCCAGGGACTCATCTCTCCGTCCCTCTGCCTGTGCATGTATATGTGTGTGTATGTATGTTGTCATTGCGCCACACTTTCTCTTCTACACTCCATTTTATTGATTTTTGATTCTGTATGTGTTGTGTAAGAATCACTCGAAGATGAGACCAGTGATTTGGCTGCTCTCCTCTCCTAATCGAAATTGATTCAGGGTTTTTTTTAGGTAAAATTGCTAAAACTGTTTACTTTCATAGTAAAATATCTTTTTCTTTCACAACTTGATCTCTCGGCAATTTTGGTTACCTAGGCTATGGTTTTTTTTGGCTTAATCTATCGATTGTTTACTACCGAAATTCCATTCAATCTCCATAAGCCTCAATTTTCCTGATCGAATCAAATTTTATCTTCATCAATGCATCTGAGTCCCGTCAAATATACCCAAGATTTCGCAGAGCACCTCTTGGGAAGAAAAGCATAGGCGAAAAAATTCATCCCCAGGTGAGACTCGAACTCATGATCTCCAGGTTGCCGATATGGTGTTACATTAATACTTTTTCAATGCGCGAGCTCTTGGAAATGTATGTAATACATTTTTCTTATGTTCATATCAGGTGATGAAAAACGTTATGTCAAAATTTGAAATGATATCATACTTTCCTGTGCTGCTACTGAGCCAGAAATTATTACAAGAGCTGAAGCAGCTTGGATGACAAATTTCGAGTACATTGTGTTCGAATATTTCTCTGGAATGAATTGAGACTATACTGGTTTAATTTTGTAAAGTAGACACATTTATACCTAAGGCACATAAAATATGGCGTATGGACTAATATTTTATTCAAGTTTGAAATTATTCGTAATAGTTTCATTCTACATGACTCGATTATCGTTTAATGAATTCGTATGAACCGTTAGATTACATTAATAGCAATATCTTCTGTGTCAGTCACGCGCCCTCCTCTAACCTGCTACGTGAGAGTGAAAACTTATTGTATCTAATACATCGATTGTAGAGTTCGATTCCAACAACTTCATCGATCGAGTCTGGCATACCTAAATCATGTGATCAATCCATTGATCCTAATTTGCACGTCAATATCAAAACCGTTGTGAATTTTTGGATTCAAATCAGTATCGAGAAAACAGTCTATTACTCGGTAGGTAGTTGGCTGCATCATTCATCCAAACTCAATAATTGATCATTTCAATTCATACTCTCACGATCCCGCAAATTTTGCAGAGCTAGCACTTACATAAGATCATGACTCAAAGATGACCAACTCAAATATCTTAGACGCGAGGTTGAGCGAATTTGTTTTTGAAAAAAAACGTGTCTGTTTCAGAAACACGTAAGGAATGGAATTCCAGGGTCCATTTATGAATATATTTAGCCAACGTCACTCCCCTGGTAGAAAAATTAGCGTAGCAGTACTGGTCACGCCATCTACGGTCGCAGCGCTACGATATCGTACCTACGGAAGCCGAGGTGGCTCACCGCTCGCACTCACAGCGATACAACTGGAACGCGCGGCGAGCGGTCGGATCGCATAGCGCTCTGACCGCGTGCCACGCGATCTTTAACCAAAAATAACTCATTCATGGATTTATGCGGGAAAATTATCCACGAGAGTGCCGCATCATCGGATCATATGAGGTGGGTGTACCTGATTTGCCCCCACTGTTCATTTTTTGTTTGTAAGATCTGCCCTGACCCACTGACGCAGAGCTATCTATATTCCCCCATGTGTATGAAAGGCCTACTTCCGGAGGATTCCTTGAGTTCGTCGTAAAAATCGGGACATTTCGCAGATGTTTTACTTCCCTACGTGTAAAAAAAGTTGAGACGAAGACGAGCTCCCGCTTTGGGACCAGACCTCCCAATTCTGCAACGAACCCCTCTAAGTTGAGACGTAGACGAAGAGAATGACTCAAATACATTGATATTGGCTGCACAGATTATGTTCACATGGTTTTTTGGTCGCCGACGAGAGAAGTCAAAATCAGCAGTAATAACAATATACTCAATAAAAGGAACATCGAACAAAAAATTGGTTTTGCGCATTTTGACCTATTTTCCCGTTACTGAAAATCCATGCCAAATCATATTACAGCAACCAACCTGGATACCCCTTAGCTTATTTCCTTTGACTCCGTCTCAACTTTGGAACGATTCCCAACCGATTATATACCCATATTACCAAATAAGAGCAATGTCTTCAATTTGCTCTCTTGGACTTTCAACTGATCCCCTATTCTTCACCATGGAAATCCATTCACTCATCTTGAGGAGGGGAACCGAGATATCCCGATCTCGTGAATAACCCATGCGATTATGAAAGTGGGTCTCTGTACACGGGGAGGCAAATAAGGCGCACCCTTTGGAGGACTCACCTTTGCTGGAAAAATTAGAACGTCTCGACTCCAGTTGATCAAGATTAGATCTATATCTAAGCTCAGGCCAAAGGTCTCAAAACAAGCCTCCAAAAGAGCTACAGTACGTTATAATTTTATTGAGATGAGTAAAAGTTCAGAGCAATCCAATAATAGCCCGGTCAATTCAAGCACCCTTGCTCCATTTGATCCAAGTAGCACTATCATTAGCGGGAAGCCAAAGGTCTCGAAACAAGCCTCCAGAAGAGATACAGTACGTTATAATTTTATTGAGATGAGTAAAAGTTTAGAGCAATCCAATAATAGCCCGGTCAATTCAAGCACCCTTACTCCATTTGATCCAAGTAGCTCTATCATTAGGGTTCTTATCATTACTCGTCAAGTCATAAATTTATCTTTTCTTGTTCGAGATCGCGTGGCGGGCGGTCGGATCGCATTGCAATCTGCTCGCTCTGCACTCGGTCGGATCGCACTACGATCTGATCGCTCTCCACGCGGTCGGATCGCACTGCGCTCTGATCGCGCGATCTAGAATTAAATCTAACAAATTCATGGATTGTCAAGTGATGATTGGAGCATTAATGATAGGGTGGCGTGCTTGGATGATGAATCACGAGGCAAGTGAGCCCAAGTCTGACCATCTAGTCTCAAGAATTAGCATAATCGTGTTCGTGGGAATTGAGAACCGATCAGGTGTGTCATGCTGAAAACTGGAGGATTGAATGATTTCAACTGAACCAAGAATTATATCCCCTTCTTTAACAGATGGAATATCCGTGAGAGATATGTTGTCATCCGTTATCGGTTCCAGAACATATTGATCATGATCATAGTGTTTCAATTTTCCAATAGGGCCTGAAAAACTTTCGCATGAAAATTTCACATCATTTTGTTGAATTGCTGTAAAATTGGCATTCGATTCATTCTTGCAAATGCATTTTCTTCGTGTAAAACAAACAACTTTGTATGTCCTTGCGTTTATGTGAATGTATCCGGAATTATCGATTTGAGCGTCATGTCAAATATAACTTCATGTCGAGGTTGGGCCGATTTGACAAGAAAATAAGGAAAATGTGTGACCCAGTCTTTCATAGATTCAGAATTGGAAACAAGTCGAGTGTTACTATCATCTTTATTATCACTGGCCCAGGAAGAGGAAGTAGAATTCTAACATGCAATATATTGCAACTATAGTTGTACGAGCACGGTGCGCTTCTGAGGAGAATGAGTTTTTCAAAATTGTCAAAAGAAACTGAAAAGTGGATGCTTTTCCATGAAACTTCACGAGCAGAACCTGATTTTGAGCGAAATCGGATCAGCTCCTCTTTTTTAGTAGTTATCAGATTGATCATTTCCCATGTATTGCTTATGGAGAAATTTGGCGGCTTAATGTTTTCTTCGCATCTTTGAGGTTTTCTCGTAATTACTCAGAAAAGGTGGGTCTTAGCAAAATATGTCAGGAATATTTCTTCATAGATTTTTTGAAGAACAACAAGTAGACGTAATGAGATCAATCGAGAAACTTAGGCTGTCTCCATGGTGTTGAAAGGAATAGTAGATAATTAGCAGAAGGCGCACCTAGGTGTGATTTCATTCGACTGGTCAGTCGAAAAAATTTTTATTGCATATTTCGATCAGAAATAATGCGGTGATCACGAATAACACATCGGCGAAACCACCCGACACCTCTTTTTAGGTTAAAAACGCGTTTCAAGTTAAAAAAATTTTTTTTTGGATTCCCAGAAGCAGCTGGCGGGCTGAATATTGCAAAATATTGAAATGTTAGGCAAACTGCATCTGTGTGCTTTTCCCCAAGGTGATACGTGGCTGGGAAAGTGATAAAAGCTACCATCCAAATTTTTTCGGGAGTAGCGATCTCTGGAACCATGGCCGATGGCGGGCTAATTCTTGCGGGAAATTGAAGATCTACCAAAAATACACACCTCTGATTTTTCCCAGCACAATACGTCACTGGGAAGGTTGTTTAGAACCACAAAAACAGTCTCTGGGAGTGGTTTTGATTTTTTGTAGGTTATGTCAATGGCGCTGGCGGGCTAGATCTTACGGGAAATTGAAGGTCCACCCGGAACACATGTCCCTGATTTTTTTCAGCCGGATACGTTGCTGGGAAAGTGATTTATACCCCTAAAAATGAGCTCTGGGAACGATTTATGATTTTTGTAGGTTATGCTACAGCTGTTGGCGGTCTAAATCTTGCAGGAAATTGAAGATCCGTCCCGAATACATGTCCCTGATTTTTTCCAGCCCGATACGTTGCTGGGAAAGTGATTTTAACCCCTAAAAATGAGCTCTGGGAACGGTATATAATTTTTGTAGGTTATGCTACAGCTGCTGGCGGGCTAAATCTTGCGGGAAATTGAAGGTCCGTCCTGAATACATGTCCCTGATTTTTTCCAGCCCGATACGTTGCTGGGAAAGTGATTTTAACCCCTAAAAATGAGCTCTGGGAACGGTATATGATTTCTTTAGGTTATGTTACAGCTGCTGGCGGAGAAAATCTTGCAGATAACTGAAGGTCTATCCGGAATACACGTTTCTAAGGTTTGCCAGCCTGAATTGTCGCTGGAAAAGTGATATAAACCCGTCTAAAATGAGGTCTGGGACCGGTATATGATTTCTGTAGGTTATGGTACAGCTGCTGCCGGGCTAAATTTTGCAAGAAATAAAAGGCTCATGCGGCATACATGTTCTTGATTTTTGCCAGTTCGATACGTTGCTGACAAAGTGATTGAACTCCTTAAAAATGATCTCGGAGACCGGTATATGATTTTTGTAGGTTCTGTTACCGCGCTGATTCTAATAAAAAACTGCGAGTGAATGCGGGTAGTCTAGGGTAGCGAGAGAGTAGTGAGCGAGTATCGAAGGGTAGCCGGCGGGTCAGGAAGCGAGTACTTAGTGGACAGAGTAGCGCGGCTATGGCAAATCTCATGCGCCCGAAAAATCGATGCTATGTTTTATCATATAATAATAGCCGGGGAATACTCCGAGACATCAACAATGTGATTCATTTGCCTCAGCTATTTATTCAATGATCTAATAATGATTCAACACAAATTCCCAATCCCAGATCCCCTGTGGGGGCTTGCGACTTAAATATAACATTTGGTTATTTCATGAGCAAGGTGCGATCGGCCGAATGGTAGAGTACTTGCCTGGCAATCGGAAGATCGTGGGTTCGCGCCTGCTCGAAGTCAAAATTTTTTTCCGTTTTCTCGTTTTTCCATCATTTTCTTGTCTAGCACTACTGCAGATCTCTCGACCCTCTAAATTTCAAAGTTCAAGATAATAATATGATTCAATCATGGATTTCGTTCATCCTTGGAAGATCGACGTTTTATGGACAGAAGATTGTCCTGTGTATTTTTTCGATCAATTCACAGAGAGCAAAGATATCAGTAACTGAGAATTACACACATGGAGTTCAGTTGGTAAGATTTCAGAGTTGTGACACCGAGCACAATTCTGCCAAGGTCCTTTGCCCTACGGAAATGTTTTTTTTGACCAGGTGTTCATTTGAATATCGAGTTTAACTCGAAAATTCATTCAAGAATTTACTTTTCTGGACTTTTATACTTCTGTCCCAGTGATCAACCTGTTGGATATTTTTTTTTTTTTTTTTTTTTTGGTACAAAACTATTTTCCAAAACAAGAGGGTCGAGAGATCTGCAGTAGTGTTAGACAAGAAAATAATGGAAAAACGAGAAAACGGGAAAAAATTTCGACTTTTAGTAGGCGCGAACCCACGATCCTTCGATTGCCAGGCGAGCACTCTACCATTCGGCCGGTCGCACCTTGCTCATGAAATAACCAAATGTTATATTTAAGTCGCAAGCCCCCACAGGGGATCTGGGATTGGGAATTTGTGTTGAATCATTATTAGATCATTGAATAAATAGCTGAGGCAAATGAATCACATTGTTGATGTCTCGGAGTATTCCCCGGCTATTATTATATGATAAAACATAGCATCGATTTTTCGGGCGCATGAGATTTGCCATAGCCGCGCTACTCTGTCCACTAAGTACTCGCTTCCTGACCCGCCGGCTACCCTTCGATACTCGCTCACTACTCTCTCGCTACCCTAGACTACCCGCATTCACTCGCAGTTTTTTATTAGAATCAGCGCGGTAACAGAACCTACAAAAATCATATACCGGTCTCCGAGATCATTTTTAAGGAGTTCAATCACTTTGTCAGCAACGTATCGAACTGGCAAAAATCAAGAACATGTATGCCGCATGAGCCTTTTATTTCTTGCAAAATTTAGCCCGGCAGTAGCTGTACACGGAGAACCCAAAACCTACTCGCGGGAGTGACACTCGCCTCAGCGCCTCGCTCGCGGTGTGCGGCGTACGAGATCGAGGTGCTGAACACGCCTCGATGATGCGTGCACGTCCCCCGGCGTGGCGATCACGATACCGGTGTGCTTGGCGACCCGAAAATGTCGCGGGCACCCTCAGCGGCTGCGCTTCCTTTGTGTCGTCATGGTTATCGCGGGTCGCGCACAACAACGGTGTGTTACTGCCCTCTCGCCGATGTTGCAATGTTTGGCAATGTTCATGCGCACGAAAGAAATCGTTGCTTTTTTATATTAAACAATAATGCCGGTAAATACTTCGAGTCACACAACTTTTATCACTTACCCCATTTATTCATTAAATAGTCTGATGATGTTTCATCACAAATTCTCAACCCCAGATCTCCTATGGAGGCTCGAGCTTAAATATGACATTTGGTAATTATCAACAAAGGTCCGAACGGTCGAGTGGTAGGGCACTCGCCTCGCACGCGAGAGATTGTGGGTTCGAGACTGTGACCCGACCAAATTTTTTTAAATATTTTTTTTTAACATTTCCTTCTATCACATACCAGTAGGTCGCTTAGTTCGGTTGGTTTTGCCCGTGATTCACTAGAGGAGGATCGAATTCATCCAAGATCGAGCTCACAACGGTAAAAGAAGCTAGATGAAAATGGGAACTATTAGTTTCAGACTCTTTTGCCGGAATTCCTGGTGCTAGATATTTCTGCAGTGTACATGATTATGCAGAAATATTTCGATCATCACTATTTTCAGTCTTTGATATCCGAAATTTTATCGTGGAAATCTGAGTTTCGGATTACACTCAGCTCTGCTCGGACGAAATATAAACGTTTTTGAGGATGAAAATTATATTGTCTGGTTGAGGGCTAATCATCATTTTCAATCTCAAAGCAACGAATAACGTGAAGAAAAAATCGAGATAATATCAACATTGAAGAAAACGCTCCTCCTTTTCACGAGAAATTCCACAATCACAATATCTATTACCCATGGATTGAGATTCAGAATCCAAAACTAAGTATAGAGCAGTTTTATAATGATAAAAACTCATGGAACATTCATGACTATACTTCGAGTCTCTTTCTAAAGAATCAAATGGCAAAGCTAAACGAATTAAGAGACCCCTACTGGTATGTGATAGAAGGAAATGTTAAAAAAAGAATATTAAAAAAAATTTGGTGGGGTCACAGTCTCGAACCCACAATCTCTCGCGTGCGAGGCGAGTGCCCTACCACTCGACCGTTCGGACCTTTGTTGGTAATTACCAAATGTCATATTTAAGCTGCGAGCCTCCATAGGAGATCTGGGGTTGAGAATTTGTGATGAAACATCATCAGACTATTTAATGAATAAATGGGGTAAGTGATAAAAGTTGTGTGACTCGAAGTATTCACCGGCATTATTGTTTAATATAAAAAAGCAACGATTTCTTTCGTGCGCATGAACATTGCCAAACATTGCAACATCGGCGAGAGGGCAGTAACACACCGTTGTTGTGCGCGACCCGCGATAACCATGACGACACAAAGGAAGCGCAGCCGCTGAGGGTGCCCGCGACATTTTCGGGTCGCCAAGCACACCGGTATCGTGATCGCCACGCCGGGGGACGTGCGCCGCACACCGCGAGCGAGGCGCTGAGGCGAGTGTCACTTCCGCGAGTAGGTTTTGGGTTCTCCGTGTACCATAACCTACAGAAATCATATACCGGTCCCAGACCTCATTTTAGACGGGTTTATATCACTTTTCCAGCGACAAATCAGGCTGGCAAACCTTAGAAACGTGTATTCCGGATAGACCTTCCGTTATCTGCAAGATTTTGTCCGCCAGCGGCTGTAACATAACCTAAAGAAATCATATACCGTTCCCAGAGCTCATTTTTAGGGGTTAAAATCACTTTCCCAGCAACGTATCGGGCTGGAAAAAATCAGGGTCATGTATTAAGGACGGACCTTCAATTTTCCGCAAGATTTAGCCCGCCAGCAGCTGTAGCATAACCTACAAAAATTATATACCGTTCCCAGAGCTCATTTTTAGGGGTTAAAATCACTTTCCCAGCAACGTATCGGGCTGAAAAAAATCAAGGACATGTATTCGGGACGGACCTTCAATTTCCTGCAAGATTTAGCCCGCCAGCAGCTGTAGCATAACCTACAAAAATCATAAATCGTTCCCAGAGCTCATTTTTAGGGGTATAAATCACTTTCCCAGCAACGTATCCGGCTGAAAAAAATCAGGGACATGTGTTCCGGGTGGACCTTCAATTTCCCGTAAGATCTAGCCCGCCAGCGCCATTAACATAATCTACAAAAAATCAAAACCACTCCCAGAGCCTGTTTTTGTGGTTCTAAACAACTTTCCCAGTGACGTATTGTGCTGGGAAGAATCAGAGGTATGTATTTTTGGTAGATCTTCAATTTCCCGCAAGAATTAGCCCGCCATCGGCCATGGTTCCAGAGATCGCTACTCCCGAAAAAATTTGGATGGTAGCTTTTATCACTTTCCCAGCCACGTATCACCTCGGGGAAAAGCACACAGATGCAGTTTGCCTAACATTTCAATATTTTGCCATATTTGGCCCGCCAGCTGCTTTTGGAAATCCAAAAAAAAGTTTTTAAAACTCGAAACGCGTTTTTAACCTAAAAAGAGGTGTCGGATGGTTTCGCCGATGTGTTATTCGTGATTGCCGCATCATTTCTGATCGAAATATGCAATAAAAATTTTTTCGACTGACCAGTCGAATGAAATCACACCTAGGTGAAGGCGCGAGGTTTTTCGTAAGAAACTTGAGCTTCTACTAATGATATGTCAATCCCCTCCATTTATATGATTCATCTACCCACGTCTTTTTGTAGGTCTTCAAAAAATCTATAAAAAACTATTCCTGAGATATTTTGCTATGACCCACCTTTTCTGAGTAATTGCGGGAAAACTTTAAAGATGCGAAGAAAACGTTGAGTCGCCAAATTTCTCCATAAGCAATACATGGGGAATGATCGATCTGATAACTACTAAAAAAAAAAGGAGCTGATCCGATTTCGCTCAAAATCAGGTTCTGCTCATGAAGTTTCGTAGAGAAACATCCACTTTTCAGTTTCTTTTGACAATTTTGAAAAACTCATCCTCCTCAAAAGCGCACCGTGCGAGACGATCCAACAATTTTCAGTCTATTTCAACCCTTTGCGGAATGGTGCCACATATATGTGACACCTGTGTATGCGCTCGGAATATTCACAAATGGAGATTACACGGATATGGAACGATGGAATGAAACAATTCCCTCCTGGAACCCCTCGGTACTCGCTCAAATATGATCTCCTGATTAAATCCGCTCTCCTAGACTTTGTTTTAAGAAGTGCAAGTTGAACAATGCGAGAGAAAAATTTTTCTTACATCTCGTCCTACATAGTTGTAAAAACTAACTCATTCACATGAACATTCTTAGTAGGAATTGGAATAGGCCTCTCATACACGTGGGAGAATATAGATAGTTCTGCGTTGGTGGGTCAGGACTGAACTCACGAACATAATATAGACAGTCGGGTGAAATCAGGCATACTCACCTCATATGATCCGAGAATGCAGCGATCTCGTAGATAATTTCCCCGTGTAAATCCATGAATGAGTTGTTTTGGGTTAAAGATCGCGTGGCGCGCGGTCAGAGCGCTATGCGATCCGACCGCTCACCGTGCGTTCCAGTTGTATCGCTGTGAGTGCGAGCGGTGAGCCACCTCGGCTTCCGTACGTACCCCTACTGTCATACTACGGTCGTAGCGCTGCGATTGCATATGGTCATTATCGCGTAAACGTACACATTTTGGATCCAACAATCCAGTAGTTGAAAATTGATGGCCCGCATATCTATCCGAATTTTTTCCATACTTTTTTGCATATTGAGTAATAATATGTTATAAAACATATACAGGAATTTTTTTGGAACGGTATAAGGTAAGTGTACCCAACTTGCCACCCTATGCCGATCTCGGTAATGGGCACTCCTTGGCCTCCCGGCAATTATTTTCACGTTTGTTATGTTGAAATATGAGAAAGTAAGTAGTTTGCTTAGACCTCGGACCATTTCTGCGTTCTCCAGAAAATTTTAAGTGGTTTTTCCATTTTTCGTGATTGCTTAGCTAGGAAAGCACCGAGGAAATTACGTTCAGTGAAATTGGCGCCAAATTTTTTGAGTTCAACCAATCTCAATGTATCTTAGCGCATTCAATTTCTTCTTCCAAGGCCTTCAAAACTCATTTTTTAGAATTGCAAAATTTGGATCTGGAGCTGTTCTATGTGCAAAACACGGAGATGATTTGTGAACAAGTATGCCAACATCGGAGTGTACCTAACATGCCCCCATATGTTCATCACCAAAGGGCGCGCAGTACGACTTTTTTATCACTCAGAACGTATCTATCACGTCAAAATAGGTCAGAAATAGTGTTTCGAACCAACGACAAGCTCCAAATGTGCGTGCATGGCGATAAAAACACTCTATCGCCAATTTCCATAATTTATTTTTGAAGAATTGAGACTGTTCGGCTCCAATTCATCGGAACAAGACGTAGCTCGGTGCATTTTGAATGTCCTACTGTAACAAGCTTTGAAATGAGCCAAAGTACGTTGGAAAATATTCAGGTAGGCCAGAATGGTTGGGGAAATGGCTTAATGGGGGCAAGTCGGGTACACCATTTCGTAGACTCTAAGAAATCACTTTTTGGAAAAACTAAGACTGCTCGGCTCGAGTTGACTGATTTTTAACGTACTTGGATTCATATAATTGTATAGTGGATTCCTCCTCGTCCGGTGGCTATATACATATGAGAAATTTTTCTTATCGACTTCTTCGGACAATTAGAGCCAATGTTACATTGATGAGAGGGATCCTGTGGCACCAACTTGTGTATCCCATGGGCACAGTGCAGAGAATCGACGATGTGAATATCGTCAGTGGTTCTGCAGGCGCATGTTGAGAGGCCAAGTATCGGAAACCACTCCCGCCTCATATCGTGATCAGAATGAATGAGAGGCAACTGAGAAAGGAAATTTGTTCAGAATTTGGATATTTTAGGATGAGTTAAAGGGAAGAGTAACTGTTTCGCCCTAGTCTCTCTGCTGGGCTCGTCAGTTAGACGACAGAGGGACTTGTCTAAGACAGAGAAATATTAGGGAGAATGATACGTTGGGAAATGTAAGCTATATGGCCATTGCTTCTATATTCTTTTTGTGGTCTGCGAAAATCGCAGGCCACCTGGGTATGTAGACCCGAAACAGTGTGAAATGGCATGTTTCACGATATGAGGCGGGAGTGGTTTCCGATACTTGGCCTCTCAACATGCGCCTGCAGAACCACTGACGATATTTACATCGTCGATTCTCTGCACTGTGCCCATGGGATACACAAGTTGGTGCCACAGGATCCCTCTCATCATCGTAACATTGGCTCTAATTGTCCGAAAAAGTCGATAAGAAAAGTTTCTACTATGTACTTGGATTCATTTAGAAGGTCTTAAAAGGCCAGTCCGTAGTCCCCGCAATACTGCAACCAGACACGCACCGGAGTACATGCAGGTTTTCAAACAATATCTAATTTTTGAATAATTGCAAACACTTTTCGAATAAAATCATTCAGTCAGCGCGCTTCCCAATAAAATTTCCAATCATTTGAGCTTTGTTGCGTCTCAAAACTTGTGGTATATTTTGCAGGATTTGGAAAACCGCAATCTTGAGCTGTCGCTGCCGCATCGTAGGAACCACGCTGTTATGCACTTTGCCATTTTCCAAATCTCGCAAAATATACCGCGAGTTTTGAGACGCGGCCAAGCTCAAATGATTGGAAATTTTATTGGGAAGCGCGCTGACTCAATGATCTGGTCCAAAAAGTGTTTGCAACTATTTAGAAATTAAATATTGTTGGAATTACGCTATGCAAATCACCGTGGCGCCATCTATGGAGTAGTGAGCAAGTGTAAGCACTACGGACTGGCCTTAAAACAAGGTTCATAGGGGTTAAAGCCCGTCGAGAATTGTCGAGGTAGACCAAAGTTATTAAGAAAATGGCATAATGGGGGGCAAGTTGGGTATACTTACCTGATGTGCTTTGAACATGTATAAGATATGGGGAAAATAGTACATGGACCTGACATTTCCGGTTTTTGACGTTTCATTGTCTAGCAAGGAATCCTGACGCGATGAGACCATATGACCTTGGAATTCGTGTTTAGATGGTTGATGTGAGTCGGATACACATGCTCTGGAGCAGATAATTTTATTTCTCCGTCTTTTTCGTGCTATTCAGTATTCCATGGAACGCTTTTTGAGTACATGAACCTGATTTTCGCTCCTAAAGTCGATCGCAAGCATCGAGGAATTGACGTAGAAACTTCTCGGCGTAGATTTCATCTAATACCATCATATTTCAGTGGAAACAATTGCTCCCACCAAGATAAATTGACTTTGAGTAGAGCAACGTGGACCTGACACAACTTAATTACTGCCGCGAGACTCGAGACCAGCATCGGTCTCGGTACCGAGACTCTCAAAAACCGAGGCCGATAACCGATACCGATCCCGGATCAGACTATCCGAGACCGAGACCGAGTCTGCCTCCCTTAGTCTCGGTCGCGATACAAGGCTGCCTTGTTTGGTCTCGCGGGACTCTCGGTCCCGTCCATAAAAACCATCAATTTGGTGAGCCCGATACATAGCTGGCATATCGAAATGAAAATACACCGACCCTGCGGAATATTTGAGTTTATTCTATTTAAGGCAATTGAAACACTGTGTGAAAACTATTAACATCAAAATATTTCACTGAAAGTAACAAATGAATCAGAATATTGTGCGTAACTTCTTCAACAACTATAACTCACAAATTCGTTTGCGAAACGACCGCTTTATCTATGAACCAATACATAACTCCGCTCGAAGAGGCTCTGCACCAATAGAGCATCTCAGATCTCAAACGATCGAACCAGCACTAGAAAATAATCTTTCTACCGGTGCAGAGCTTGGCATTCTACAAAGATAGCCACGAGCCATTCGTGCTCAAAATGGATACAAATTCTCATGAACTTCTCACTATTCTGAGATGTCAATACCATCAGTAGCTCTGGGAGCCTCTGAATATTTATCTAACTCCGATTGACAATCCACCTTAGTACTTTTTTTACAGGAATAAGCATTGATATTTAAACGCTCTCCTGTAACAGGCGTGACTGGTTCTATTTCAGATCTCGATCCAATTAAATTGACTTGATACTAACATTTTTCGAGAATTGCTTCAAACTTTTGGCATGCTTCAGCTTTCAAATTTTTTCCCCAAGCACTGCAGTCAGATGTAGATACCTTGAATTGAGGGTCGAGAATTAATGGGACTACATAAATGCAATTACATTGTTTATAATGTTTTGATAACTTATCACGCCCTGCCTAAAGCGCTAGTATTAGCTTCTCGTCATCGTCAGTTTGAGTTTCGATTGGGTCAAGTTGGTACATTGTTCCTCTCACTTTATCAATCAACATATTCAAGGCAATCACAGCCGTTGGTAAATTGGCTTTTTTCTCTACTGATACGACATCGCTAACTTGACAAAAATCTATAAAAAATTCATCGATGATCCTACTTCAGAATCAACTTTCTCGTTTGAAGAGATATAATCCTCAGTGGAATCATTATTGAGCAGCTTGAGCACGTCTTGAACACCCAAATTGAGCACGTAGACATAACACCGAAAATACTGATCTACACTATCAAATTCTATTCGATCATTTCTATACGGCCGTGATCATTACACATAAGACGTTCAAGTTCTTTCTTGACAACCGTATTGACGATGGCATTATCCATCGTAAATCCTGCATTTTTATTCTATATTATTTATAAAATTGAAGACGTTCAAACAAGGATGATGCAGCCTGCTCATCAGTATGCATTCCACTAGATGGAATAAGATCCAAAACGACAGAAAGCATCTGCGAATCATTATCGATGAAACTAGCGGTTGAACCATGAAATGATTTCCGCTGTCTGGACGACCAACCACCCCACGTCAGCGCAATACATAACTTGGTTGCTTGGAGTATACAAATGAGATTTTATTGCATCTTCGAAAATTTTTGTAACATTTTTCTTTGCAATATTGGCCTTTTAGGCCTAGGCACATCCTCGCTCAGACACTTATAGAAGTCCTGGCTATCGTCGTCGTCAAAGAAATTGAACGGTAGATTTTTCGATGAGACATAGCTAACAATACAACGATCAGCATCAGCTTATTGAGGTCCCAGCTGTAAATTTTGTACCATATATCAAGATCTGAATACATGAATCATGAAGCATTGAATTAAACAAACATATTGTGTAATAGTACTATTTGTCACTGAAATGGGTTATTACCGACCACGTCATACGCAAACAATATCACAGATTATAATATTATGTTGTAGATAATACATTATCGGTAAAAATTCTTTGAGTTTCTTCTGTTGTTTCGACACGTCTCGTCTGTGCGAAAATTCTCTTGATAAACATCAAGATGATGAGACTTAAAATGCTTCTTCATACCCGACGTGTTGCCATCAGTCCTCATTATGGTCTTATTTTCATCCGGGCAGAGTAACAAATTGCAGAGTAACAAAAATAATCTATGAAGCTACACAGCCGATGGTTGTACATGTAAAGCATGTACGTCAGATGTGCACTCGTGCTACTCCAACTCAAGATATTTTGAAAAATAAAATAGTTTCCAGGATCTTTGGTTCTTTTCAATGGAAGAGAACTTTTATTATTCTTAGAAAAGCTACGTAGTTTTTTTTTTTGGGGGGGGGGTCAGATTGGCTAAAAATCTACGATTGGCTACGGGAAGGGGGAGAGGGGTCAAAAATAATTAAAATCGGTCTACGTAGTTTATGGACGGCCCCTGATTAGTCGTAAATTATGCGATGATGCGAAGTCTGGCTGGCGTGGGTTATGGAAATCAATTTTTCCGATTGTAACGAGGTGTAAATATCCCAAATGCCCCTCTTCGGTATAAGTGCGACCAAATGCCAATTGTCCCGTAAAATATGAAAATTTCCGAATAATGCCATGTCGATGTAAAATTCTATTCCGTCAATGGTTTTGATTTATCTACTTGCTATTCCGTTCCAGAATGAAAATCCCGTCCAGTTCAACTCACCCAGGGTCTTATTTATGTCTAATATAGTACATTTTGCACCGAGTCCATGAAGTTGTAGCTCGCTTCTGAGCCGCAGGCGAAAGTCGATCTCTCGGAATGGTCTCTCGGAAGCGGGGAACTCCACGAACGAGTCGCGAATACTAATTTTTGCAATTTTGTAAGCACCCAAACATCGGAAAATTGCAAAAAAATACTTTTTGATCGTCTGTGCGCAAATGAGTCACTTGCACACTGTTTGTCGCTTTTCATTTGCTCACAGAAGATCAAAATAGTACATTTCGATACAAGGGTGAAAAAATAAGTTTCACACCCGTGTATCGAATACTATTTTTTGACAAACTGTGAGAGAAAGTGGGAAATCAGTGCGGAAAAGTTTCTCGCACAGTGTGTCAAATAACATACTATGATACTCGGACGCAACGGTTTTCGCTTTCTCCTGACTATTTAGACCCTCGCCTGCGGCTTGGGCCTAAAAAAGTCACTCAAAGTGCGAAAACCATCGTTTGCGCCCTTGTATCATAATATACTATTTTGACGTAGAGTTCGATAAAAATTACCCCGCTCTTAATTTCTCTGCTTTCCATGTACATGTCAAACCCGAAAACTCCCATTGAGGTATTTTTGAAACATATAGATATGGCTACAACTCGAGAATGGCCAAAGAAAGGAGAAAGGTGCTGTTTCAAGTTCAGATTCGTGTTTAGCAGCTCAAAATATGTCAAGTGTGCCTTTCAATTTTCTTGACCGTAAAGAACTCTTCTTTTTTGAGCTGAGTTATTATTATTCATGATCACGTGTATGATCAACGCTTGGTGTAGTCTCTAATCAGCAGAATTATTGCAAAATTTTTATGCAAAATTTTTAATGAAAAATTTATTTACACGATTATTACGAACTGATCATTAGGCGTTTGATTTGGCTTGACGATCAACTGCATTTTTCTTACTGTTGATCAACGAGGCATCTATTATTTCTGAATAACCCCTCGCATGCAAACCATCAAATAGATCTGTTGCATCCACTCAAGGAAACAATACACTTTTCTAAACAATACTAACACAACAGGCAAAGCTAAATCTCATGCGCATAAGATGAAAATTCTAAATCTCAGAACGCAAATAGTCACGTATGTCTAAGAAAGGCCGTGCGTCAGAATCGTTATAACGAACGTGTTATATATATATATCTACTTCGTGGAATCCAACACCACGAGAGACTATCTTTCGTTCAAAATGCATACACATACGTAAAACCCATATATTGCATTGAATAATGATGTATCGAGAGACTTGGTATAGGCTATACACAGGAAGGCTCAAGGTTTACTACATCGTCAATGAAGGACGAGACGCATATATGGGACACAGTATAGCACACGCAATGATGTTTCAAGGATGTAAAAACTCTGATATCTCAGATTTAACACGTGTTGTTAGGGTACGAGAGACCATCATCAGCTATGCCTACGTAGAAATCTATCGTTTTTTTCCTCACTTTTCTTACCGTATACCATCTTGTACACGTACGAAATAGGTACAGATACGTTGAAATGTTGTGAGAAGGGTAAGAATGGAGTAAGAGATTCATTAATAACTCGATGAGAGGGCTGTTGTACTGCGAACCCGTGTCGGGGAAGCACAATGCCCGACAGTGGCGTATACATGAGGGAATTCGACGAAAAGGTGGAACTTCCTGTGTGGACTGCTGATTCATGCACGCGAGGAAGCAGGTGATCTACCGAATTCCTTTTTTGTAGATTCAATGAAAACTTCACCACAGATTTGAGTTGTACAACTTTTCATTTGTTCAATGACATGCCAAGATGAATTCGAAATGTGATTCCGCTCCTTTTATAAATATTATTTTCTGGAGAAAATACACTTTTGCTTACCAACAATTCACCTCACTCGGTTTTTAGTGAATGAGTGTGAGCCTCAACATTTAAGTTGGATTGTGAGCAAACTGAGATTTTAGTTTTGAATGTTATGTATCATAGTATGCTTGATTGATCAGAATTTAGCTCAAATTTGGATTGTTTACAGTCCTCGTTTCAAGGTGCAATTAGTTTTACAAAAATGACTCCAAAATTCATCCAGTGGGGCGTTTTTTGGGAGCTCGTTCACAGTAAGAATCCGTTGAGACCTTAATCGTGTCGGCGATCTCTCCCTCAAGATAGCGGGTAAAGTGGACTTTCCCTGTATAATCAACTCGGAATGAAAATGATTAATTTGGCAAAAAAAAAACACCGTTGTTCCTCTTTTACTTGGAAAGTATCCACTTTATCGAATAAAGTGAGGAGTAGTAATTCATTGTAAGACTATTCAAGAACCACAAGGAAGATCTCTTTGCAATTCTTTGAATCATGCATCCATTTTGAGTCATTAGACCATTCTTGTTTGAATATTATGGATTTTGCGATATTCTCACCATAAGTCGTACTCCATACTTTATATTACAAGCATATTTGGGAAAACAAGAGACTCTGCAGAGCTCTTTTCTTGTTTATTCATTGAATATATTGGAAAAGTGGTCTACATAACCGACCCATTATTCCAAATATCCTTGTTATGTGAAATTTGGAGTAATGACGTATGGTGAAAATGTTGCAAAATCCAGAATATTTGAACAAAAATGCTCTATAAGTCAAATGAATGCATCAGTCGAAGAATTGTCCGAAGACTTTTTTTGTATATCTCAGAAACTCCTACAAAAAACTCCTTCTCATGTAATGGATACTTTCTCGAGTAATAGAGAAGTAACGGTATTTTATGACCGGATTGATCATTTTCCTACAATGTGAATTAAATGGGGGAGGGGAATCCCTTTTACTCGCCATTTTGGGAAAGAAACCAATATGACTTGAATCGAAATGAATTCTTATTGTGTATAATCTCCCAAAAACACCTCATTATAGTAGATTTTGGAGTCATTTTTGAGATACAAAGTGCACCTTGAAGCAAATCTTGATTAGGTAACGATTTTCCTCTTTTGAAATGCAGATGAGAGCGGAGGGTAGGTATATCAGCATTTGAATTGTCCAAGGTGGGAGCAAGATGAAAGCTATTGTCGACACCTCCACTATCATAACTATTTAAACATTAGCCAGAAGATATGGGTGATTCCGCCGAAGGTGGGATTTTTTGGGGCCAAAATCGTCACGAGGATCGATTTGGATGAAAAAATTAATTCAGCCCCAGACGAGTCTCGATGACTCGTAGCAGCCGATTTCCACTTGTTTGGGTATGAAAAGAGAGGATCTAGAGCTACGTATCTCAAGATTGAACCTAGAGGAAGAAATTCCGAGTTTTAGGTGTCGGAGAGGGGAAGGGAATGGACATTTCGCTTCCAAATTCATATCCACGGCTCGACACTTAGTCGTAGACCTTTTTCCGCCTATATTAGGTCCAATACAACCAAATACAACAAGAAAATGTGTACCACAACGCGATATCGCTAGGGAAGAGCACAACGTGGGGACGGAAAGGACAGAAAATTTTGTACGCTATTCTGAAAACGCGTATATGTGGTCCGCCCGGCTACAGATTCGAGTTTTTGGCTACTGTTGCGCATGGATGAGGTGTATTTGGATATCTAGAAATCAACTTCATTGGTTAGAAAGGCTCAATAGACGAATAGACGATCGGGGACTTTACCGACCTTATAAGTGCTGTGCGTGCAGTTTTGGTGCAAACCCGTTTTCAAAATGTCGGATGACCGTGCTCGAGCTGAGGGTCTAATTTGGATTCGCAGAGTGGTAGATTATGTTATTTGAAGTATTACAAATTGAAGTGCATAGTTACACATGGGGGTTTTCGACTCCGCATTTGCGTGGTGGTGAATCCAAAAATCGACGTCCAACTGCCTACAGGGGATGGAATGGACATTTCGACCCTATAAGAAGCACTACAAAATACAGAGACATTAGAATTGCCTCAAAAACTATCAACATAGTTTCGCACCAATACATTACATCCCAAAAAATTGTTACAATGCACATTCAAACCATTAGAGACTTGGAGGAATTTAGAACACGGAAAATTCCACTTCCAGCGGAATCACTGATATATGAAATTCTGGGATCAGTAATACATGGATTTAGTATGAAATACTTATTTTTGAAGAGTATCAAGTACTACCTTGATATTCTCTGACTCGAGCTCACACCCTCCGTTTTTACAAGTTTTACTCTTACAGTGGAATTACCCATGTACAAAAATGCGCATGTAAGGATACCTACCATCTCGTAAGTGTATATATAAATTTTTTTATACTATCGGGAATGTATGGACTCGGGATGATTCTTCAAGCTCACGACTGTGCACTCGGCGAAATGTCTCTTACCATGTCCGAACGCACGCTGACCCTTACTACTTCTATGGTATATACAACACGGTGTATACTCTTTTGTGCGAGCTTTTGTGTCAGAGATTCGTTCAAATACAAATATAACTTTAGTGGATCAAGTCACGTTTAGTGATACGAAGACGATGTAAAATTCATAATTATTTCGAATTTCGTATTCTTATGATATGAGCAAGTTCCTGCGAAATCATCGTTTGTATTGAAGACGAAATGCATGCCCTTGATTCGCGGATGCACTCCCATAACATTGATCACAACCTACTTATTCGTACGTCTTCCGAGGCTGTTTCATCGAATGCTTCTTTTGTTTCATCGTGTAAGTTGAAAAAAGCGTGGGTGGATTAATCGATCGCATATGCGAGTGAAATTACACGCGTATTCGATAGGATGATTCGTTTTACATGAAACTCACTCCCCTGAGAGTATAAGTATGAGATGATACATAATGCTGCAACGGTTTTGCGTCATTAATTGAAGGGCAAGGTAAAGTATACTACTGAAATATTGAACGTTTCAAGATTCTAGGTCTTTGGAAATCGATTTGATGCGTACAGCTGTTTGTGAAACAACTGTTTAAAAATTTAATCCAGGAGATGATGGTTTTCAACCTATACTTTGAAATCATATGTCTGATCACAAATCATTGTTTCGTCAATTAAGATATTTGGAACGATGTTCCAAAGTGAGTGAAACATATGTGATCTCATGCTCGTAGAACATCACATGGCATAACTTTCTGGAGATCATCTTTATACTAGGGGATTTTACTAGGAAAAGAATATTACTATCAATGTGTCTTCAGTAGTTCTACAATGACTTGGAATCGTCGAAAGCCTTCGGTCATGTTCGAAAAGGTGTATAAGAAAGTCTACCAAACCTTTAATTTTTGGACCATCCGAGAAAAAAAAATTTTGAGGTGGAATTAGTACATTACGTTTTCATCACTATTATATAGAGGCTTTTTACATAGATGGATCGTGAATAGTGCAGTATGATGCTTGATAAAGATGTTGATGCACCCGTTGAATCGAATTCCATTCCCAGAATTGAGGCTCTTTCTGTTATACTCATCAAGTTTCACTTCTCCTATGGGCACAGAGTTGTCGGAGGTATATGCAATTTTTGCTTTTCCAAGCTTTCCCACTTGAACTATGATAATCTTGCAGTATGGAATTGATGTGAGAACTACATGCGAAGTCGACAGCTATAATTTGGACCTGTTACGTGCATCTGTTTCGATCGGAAAAATCAGCTTTCAGGGTCTGAAGGAGTTTCCCGAGCTCCTCCCTCAAATAACAATCGTCATAGCCACCCCATTGAAGTGCATGGTAATTCATCATACGTCAAAGTGAGATGGGCAATAGGATTTGGGAGAGACATCTGCTCATTATTCGAGTAACAAAGGTTTATGTCCTTTTTTGGATCGGTGGGCGCGAGAAATTTTCCACGTTCAAACGTCACAGATCTTCGGCCAGAATAATGTGTCGCTGCCAAACGAAGAGGCATTTTGATCGTCTATTAAGAGTAAGCTCTTCAATTTCTCACCACCCGATTCATTCGAGCTCGAATGTTATTTTTTTACATACGAAAAGGTGGCGGAAGTGAGTATTTTCCAAAAAGTGAGTTACACTTTTTATGGAAGCTCTGTACTGACCACGGACCTGAGTCGCTATTGGAACAAACGTCTTATGATTGTATTAGATTTAAAGAGTCAGATGGAATTTTTTTCAGATTTTTTGGGATAGTGTTATTATTTCACAGAGGCCGAAGAGTTTCGAAAGACGCGCCAGTTACACTGAAAAAGTACGAAATTCGACGATTCTTCAATTTTTATCAAGAGCACTACGTACGTGTCATAAAAATCGATAAAGTACCATCCTAGAAACTATAGAAACCATCTGAAAAACATTTTTCCGGGGCACGAAAGTCCCGATCTCATTGAAATACTGTATGGTACACTAAAAGTCAAAGGTTTTGTAGATTTTCTAATATTCATTGACTCCAAGTTTATGTTTTGAGAGATCATGAATTTAAGCAATCAGAATTATTTTGGCACTCGAATTATATTGTCGTTGTGAAGGAAGATGGGCTAATGTATGATGAAGATTTGAGTTGGTCGGCATACTATCAACGATGGAGTTTTACTAATCCTCCTTTATTAGCAGCAAGAGATTAAATAGAAATCATTCACATAAAATACTCGCTACCATGCATTCCGGAGAAGCATTTGGAGAAGAGTCCATTACTAATTAATGAAGTGACAGTTATATTAATCCTGATAGGATAGGCCATATAGAGAGTAAATGTCCAGGTGATATGTGCAGAAGTTACAATAGTTTATTCAAAACGGTAACTTTAAGATTTTAGTCACTTATCTCTATTAATCATGATGATCGAAAACCTTGGTTAGACCAAGTTATATTCAACAATCCAATATTCATAAGAAGGAACCACCAACATGATTGATTGGATTATAGCTTAAATTCACAAAAAAATGTGTAATTATCAAGATATAAAAGTCATCATTTTAAAAGCATACATAATTCAAGATTATCCACCGAGTTGGGAATGAAAACAATGAAGTGCTGAGTATATATAGATAGATTAAATAAAATATATAGATAGTTCTAAACCAGTCTAGAATATGTAAATAGATAAACAGAGGATAAAAGTAAACCAGAGTAACAATAAGACTTCGATTATTCTTAAACAGGCTAAATGAAGTGTGATCATGACCTTAGTGTGATCATTTTGCTTACGATTATTAATAGAAGAGCTTACAAAATGCTTCATAGCCAAACATACATCATCAATGAGTTCTAATGGTCATTCGAAGTGAAGGCTTCACGAGTTTTTGGATTTGCAAATAGTGATCAAGATTTCTTTCAGAAGATCTGCATGCTTTGAATTCAACTCATCTAGATCTATCAAGTTTGGTATCCACGCAGAATGCTTAGCAAGAAAGTTTAGAATCTGTCCTTTCAATTCATTAGCTCCATAGAAATCAGCTAAGATCAAGTATTCTATAATATTACTTTCATTAAGATTTTCAATAATTGCTTCTGAACAAAGCAATTTCAGTCCATCTAATTGATATTTCTCAGCAACTGCATAAAGTCCTTTTAATGATTGAAAGATAAAAGGTACTTGATCAGTATAGAGGTAGCTCAATAACTTATTCATCACATCATGGCTAACATCATCAATGTTTACTCTATTTAACACACTTTCTAACATGTTGCTTCCAAACATAGCTCTGAATACTGGACTTCTAGTGCTTAAGACTAACTTGTGGGCAGGAAATTCTCTTTTACCCACAACAAGTGTAACATCGCTTAGATATCCAGTGTTCAGAAGTTTAGCAAAGTCATGCGTTATGCTATATTTTTCTGCTCCGCTGTTAGCTAACCCATTGATTGGATCATCATTTTCAGAGGAGAGTTGATGAGCGTATTCTGTCATCTGGCACAATATTTTCAACTCACCATTTTCGGTACATCTGAGAAGATTTTGACTGGTAATAGCTTGGTTGTGGTGAATCACATTCAAAATGTGGAATTCAAAATTGTTGCTAAATGTTACTTTTTTCAACGAAGGGTAAGACATATTTCTTACGCTATTCAAGTGATGCAGGATAGAAAAGTCTACCTCAACTGTTATCGGGAATCGTTTAAGATTAACCGAACACAAATAGACAGAACAAATTAGACCGTAGACAGGTGGTTGTGTGGAGTATGCAGGAGATGAGACTGTAAATCTGAAGTTCCAATCATTCTCCTGATACTTAATGTGGAATGTGTCTGATGACCATTCACCAGTCATTTGAAGCAAATTGGGATTCCGCAGAATCCAAGTTAATTTGGTAGATGGTTTGATGAGATCTCTTTGGATACTATTGGACATTTTTGCAATTGCATAAACCAAATAGCACGTACTAACAAGTGATACGACAAAAATGACGCCGAAGGCTGCAAAAAGAGCATACTTGCGATAATCGACACGTTGCAAGATATATTGCAATCATGGATGACATAACATTTTAAACGCTTCCATAATCAAGATTAAGAGGATTATGATAATGACTAATATCTTACCTAAAGCAGCATCATTAGAGCTCTAAATTTCGAGTAGCCCGAGTGATTCGGGGCAAATCAGTCCAAAAACATTCAAAACCACAATTACTTATCTAAACAAAGGTGAGCGGGTACTTATTAGAGTGACCGAGACCTGCCGAGACCGACTGAGATGAGATGGGATCGTGTGAGATGGCGTTCCATTCCAGGTTCCAGTAGGGTCCCTACTACTTCCTAACTACCCGGTTATGGCGAGAGGACTGTAGTCCACAGGCCAAATCGTGGGCCAAATGCGCGAAGAGAGAGAGATACTACTTCCTATGTCTATGGTCCCTACAATCTGATTCCATAGTTATAACTAGCGAGTGATGAAAATCTATAGAGATTTTCATCACTCGCCCAACATAGAGACATTGATGCCATAGCGAAACGTGATCACTTTGAATGTTCATATTATACGTGCATCTGACGGTAATGATTGCTTTGATTATGGCTGGATTATGGCCCAAAATGAATCGCACTCTAGCTCATCATTTTGAGAGTCTTGAAACAAGCTTCGAGATAATGATGACATCAGGTACAGACATTGTACATATCGAATCACATTGCTAAAAAAAACCCCAGGATTGAATTTCTGAGTTTTAGCTGCATAAAAATTTATGGCCGGAAATTAGCCATGTGATATCAAAGTTTTCGCGATTTTGTCAGTTCCGTGCATACCATACATGTTACCCCACTAACAGTCACTTCATCTAGGCGCAAACAATTCTCTTCTTCTAAGTATGATGGGAATAGATGAAACACGTGCGGAAAAGTTTCTACGTCAACTATTATTTTTGCGAGCGAGTTTAAGGAAAAAATGGCAGTCCCATCTCGAGTCCCATGCATTATGCGAGTTCCGTGCATTCTGTAGTCGTTCCCTGGGATACTCAATATCACGGAAAGGGGGAAGAAATGATCATATGCTCCAGAGCATGTGTTTTCGAATCAAATCAACAGTCGAAACACGAATTTCAAATTCATCCAGTGACATCGCGTCAACATTTCTAGCTGGACAATAAAACGTCAAAAAGTGCAAATGTCGGATCCGTGTACTACTTTTCCCATGTCTTATACATGAGAAAATGACACATACCGTTCAAACCCGCTCGAAAAATTTTTGCCTATGTTTGATTACATACTATGTACGATAGGGGATGAAGAAAGTTGGGATAGACACGCGGGGCATCAATTTTAACTTCTGAATTTTTGGGTCCAAAATGTGTAAGTTATCGCGATAATACTCATATACATGGATATAATAAAGGTTCATTGTGTATATTTTTTCGCCACCAACTACTTGAGGAGCTGCGTGGAAAAAGGGCGTAATGGCGGTTAGGCCCTTCTTCAGCCCTTTCGCTTTTTGGGCACTTTGAGGGGTGTTCTAACCACCCTCGAAATCCCTTTAAAAAAAAGTGTTTTCAACCTCGAGATTTTGAAAAGGGTGTGAACGTCATTACGCCCTTTCTGCGATTTGATAAAAGGGCGCAACCGCCTTCACGCTCTTTTGTTCATAAAATTATGTGGGTTACGCCCTTCTTCCGAATTCTCATCTCTTCATACGAGTTTGACTATCTCCCAGCCTATGTGAACTGAATCACTAGAAATCGTTGATAATTAGAATAGAAGTTTGGAGTTGTAGATTCAATGGATATCCTATGACCGGGAAGTATTTAGATCTTAATGACAAGACTCATAATTCTTCACCTATGGAAAACCATATTCCCTCTTTACAGTTCTCGGCGGATAGGTAGTTTATAGTGCACATTGTTCATGAAATGATCTAGAAAAGATGAGTTGACACCGTAATCAAACGCTGCACGATTTGTCACGGATAATCAACGAACAACGATCGCAGAAGCTTCACGGTTATTCGACCAAGGAGTTACTCTGAAGGCAAATTTAATCTATCAATATTTTTAGCACGGCGCAAAGCTCTCTGCGTCTCTAGAACTATTTTATCCTATACCTAATCTCCCTCATGATGTCTGTTGCCAAAATTTATCTCAAGCAGTGGAATCGTAGAAAGAGAAGAAAAGATGAAATTCTTAGGGAAAATACCTGGAAGTCTGAGGCTAACTCGACGATCCCTCCAACATTTGAACCCGCACGTCTATAGCTCTACGGTATCAGAGTGACTTCAACAAGTGGTTATTTTGAAGGTGGTTGATCTATCTATTCGAATAAATGTTAGTTTCCGAAAGTGGAACGAAATTACAGGAAATTGGGCCATGATTCGTAACATGGGAATTTTCTTGCGCTTGTACGTGGGTTTTGGGCCCAAAAATGAGTTTAATATCAGTGTCTGATCCAATTACCTTTAAAATCACTACTTTTGCTTGACTCACAAGGGGGACCCACGAAGTGCGGGTCATCAAAGCTCACCAGACTTTTTTCACAGTCTCGTACCACCTAGAATATGAAGAATATATACAAAGTAACTCTGTCAAATGGGCCTTCTGTTCAGAGCTACAAGTAAAAATGTTTAGCATTGTCACTATATATATATATATATATATCACTTTTTAAAATGGGCCTATATGGGCAATGTTAATTTCGTAGGCTGTAACTCTGGACAGGAGGCCCATTTGACGGAGTTACTCTGGATTCTTCATATTCTAGGTGGTACCAGTAACCAGACTGTGAAAAAAGTTCGGTGAGGTTCGGTGACCACCTCATGGGTCCCCCTTGTCTGCAGTTTGATACGATAAAACCAGAGATGTATGCATCCAGAAGTTGAAGGGCTTTTCGACTTGCAAGGAGAGGTCCAACCTTGTGGGCCCTGGATATGTTTCAAACTCTAGGAATCATCTTGTTTTGGTGAGAAATGAAGGAATCTCTATTAAGGGTTTGATCCAATGGGCTTCCTATCCCAAGAAACAACTGTGAAGGATAGCATTGTCAGTATATCTTCAAATGTGTCATTGTAACATGAGCCCATTAATCGTGACAGCTATATATATATGTCAGGATGGGAGGCCCATTGGAGGAAATCCTTTAATATACCTTCATTTCTCACCAAGACAAGATAATTCCCAGACTGTGAGACGGACCCAGGGTCCGCAAGGTTGGACCTATCCTTGTTAGCCTCGGGCTCAAGGATTCTATGACTGGAAATCTCACTTTTCGCCGAGCTTTTCGCCCTACAGCTGCAACTCCAATCCATCTGCTCCGGATCACCTTCGGCTAAAGATGTTCTTTGCAAAAAGCAGACCAGCTATTGATAAAAAAAAGACGTAGAACAAGTCGCATTGAGTGCTTTTTCCTATAAGTATGTACGTTACGAGCATCTTCTGCTAATGGATGCTGATTATTGATTACTGGTACGAAATTTGTTCTTTTAATAACTTTCCACTCATCTTTGAGCATTTACCATTCAAAATGATACTGGAAAGATCCAGTCGTGATTGATTCAATCTTACAAGCACAATGGGGTTGCGCAGTTCTATATGAGGAAATTTGGTAGAGGAAGAACGCTTTCTTCAAGTTCCTTGACATTTTTTGGGAATAAAAAAAGTCCCAGGGTGCTCGACAAGTGTGATTAGATGCTACAAACTCACATAAATGCGGTTTATCATTATGTAATGTGCGAAAGAAGGATTTGGAAAATCAAATTTCCGATTTGTGAGTATATAGCCCAGTGGTGTTTAAAGAAGAAGTGAAGGGTTTCCACCAAAAGTCAACCGATAGTTAGCTGAGTTACTCCTCAACTGCTGTTTTCAAGATCATTCAATCCTTTGGTGGAATCCATAGGATGTATCTATTTTGGACAAAGAAATAATGAGCGAGATAACTGTGGGAAACTTCTTTTTTCAATATACAAAAAATGAAAAAAATCGCTTGGGAACTTTTGGAATATCACTGCGATGCACCCTACTACCGAATCCCAAAAGGGGCGCGAGTGCATTAAATGAAAAAATTCAAAAGGGCGTAACTACTTCGATCAGTCCTCGGGAATATGGAAAAAAGACGTAATTGCAGAGAGGAAAATTCAAAAGGGCGTAAACGGCATGACGCCATCGCGACTTGTCCAATGACTTTTCGAAAATGTGGAGAAAGAGCTCAAGTGACACGTTAAAATTCTAAAAGGGCGTAAGTGACTGAGGGGCCAAAATCAAAAGGGCGTAACTTTTCGGAGAAAAGACGCAAGTTCGGCGCGATTCAGAAAAAAAGGCGTAATAGCATATGAAACAATTTTCAAAAAATTCTCATCGGTACAGAAACTCATTTTTGTGGGTTTGAACTATCAGAACATGTTCTTCCAAGTGGACAGTTTCGGACTTTTCTTATTTTTAGGTATCCATCTCGAGCTCCTCACGAGTGCGCACGGGTCGAACAACTTTACCGCTATGAAACATCTTTCAGTAGTTAAAGAGAAGCATGCTCGTAAATTTTGAGAGTGATTGAACGCGATGTCTTTGGGTTTTATTCAACTTTTTCTACGGCAAGTGTACCAAATACTCGACCGTGATTCGGAAAAAGGGCGTAACTACATTTTTTTTAAAGGCTGTAAAATCCATGAAATCGACTCGAAATCTTCGAGGCTTGCACTGATATTTCGAGGGTGCCATCTTCTTTGAAATAAGCAACGTTGTTCTACTCAATCGTGCCTCTGATGACTTTGGATAAGTTTTCATCGATTTTCTCAGAATGACCCTTTTGTAGTTACGCCTTTCTTCCACGCACTCCCTCAATTGCGATAAGTTAAAGAAAAATCAATACTATAAACCGTAACTATACAGTTAATAATGGGAAATTACAAAAAAATCATCAACTGGTGACTGATAAATTTCAATCGACAGTACTAACAAAACCTAGAAGTATGAAAAATAACATGATTTATGTATGTCATCACGTAAATCAGTAAATCACACTCATAAAATTTCTCAGTCAAACTTGGATTTGCACCGTTGTTCCTGTTCGAATTGAAATGTCACTTAATCTGAAATCACCCACATGCACCCATACCTCTTTAAAAAAGAAAAATTCTTCAAAATCTTCCTTTGAAAATGCTTCTTTCGAAGCATCAATATTCACAGATACATTCAAGTTCATCATCACGAAACTGGTGCGTAAAATTTTCCGGATCCACACATCATTTAACCACACCAGGCTGCTTAGACAGGATTAATTTCATATCTGAGCTATCCTAATAATATCTCTACTCGGTGCATCGAAACAGGTGCAATACTTAATTCTTCGCCTGTTTCATGCCTCTCACGTGCGACAAACCAAGCCCACGCCATCATCAGATCATATAAGAAAAATCTTGAATCATAAATCATCTAATCCCACTGCATTTCTCTCTAGCTCACTTGCAACCACATACGTCAGATTCTCCTTTCTCCTATTATATTATAAAGAACACCCCACGACTCATCACACTACCACAACAACAACATCACAATTCATAAATATATGCATACAAAATAACACCTATGTAAGTACACTTTCATATAGATAGATAGCAGAGGCGCCGATTTCGGTGTCGGATGTACGCCGATTTTCGCAACCGGATATAGTGAGACTACCATCGATAAATAAACTCTCATAGGAGGTGTATAAAGCGCGTAGGTAACATTGCAATCGAGGCTAGGCTATACTGTTACGTGGCAAATACTTTGGGGGTTGTAGAGGGTGTGACCGGGTGGTTTTGTGGTGGATGGTGGATGGTGGTGGTGAGGACAACCCCACCATTTCAAAGGCGCAAGTTTCTACGCGTGTGCGTATATATTATATATAGAGCTAGTATAGAAAGAGTGGAGGCGAAGATAGACCACTGAACAACGGCTATATAAGGATTGAACGCGACCCTCTCAACGCTCATTTTCGAGATCGTGGTTTGAGAAGGATATACCTATATCCTAAAGGTTAATTTTGTTATAATTGTCAGGAGTGTCTGAAAAAAAATTTAATTGAAGATTGATAAGGTGGACTTTTTTTTGGAGGGTGGTGTGAGATTTTCGGGGGGAAAAAGTTGTGTGCGAGACGGTGCCGATTTTTTGAAAAATCTGTTGGAGAATTTTTGCTGATTGGTGATTCGAAGATTATTTTTTGAGGTAAGTCAGTACTGATTGTTAATTTTTTATTTTTTATTTTTAAGACATGGATGGGCGGAATTGCGATAGAGGATATGAAAAGTCCAGCGTGTGACGAGTTTGTAAATTTTTCATGTGGATGGTGCTCTGATTCCAATTATAATTGCAATTTTCTCAAAAATGGCAAAGTTTATGAAAATAATTACCTGGATTCGACATTGATCCAAGCTTTGGAATTATATTTTACGATTTAGGGTTTGTAAATTTTTGAGTTGGTAGCGAGGGGTTCAAACTGTGCGTGATACTTACAATCTTTTCGCAATCGGTTGTCGAGGAGGAATGGAGTAAAACCAGAAATTAAAATTTTGGAAATTCTCCTGATCACTAATAATTTTACCCAATTACATCCTCAAAGATATATTTGGGACTTATTGGTATGCATGCATTATCGTTGAAAAATGACGAATTTACTGAATTCGCAAAAAAATAATCTCTCAAAAAATCAGTCCTAATTTTAAAGACAATACAAACAGGAAATTTAAGGAAAATTTGTTTCGGATCAAAAAATCTGGTTATTTCCATAATTATAAATCCACTGATCAATAAATCATATGAACGAATGTAGAATCAAAAATCCAGGTTGACAGTCTTTCCTAAAATTCTATTTAAAATTCTGAGCCATCCAGAATATCAAGAATCCAGAGTCATTCCGTCTTATGGGCCGCCTGTCGAAAGATATTAGTATCCATGATAATGGGCCCATATTTGGAATTCTAGATTTTTTTCACTGTATCTTGTAACAAGTGGTTCATTGATGGAGCTGATCTCCATTTTTTATCTTTTATATCTCATAGAAAACTATAAGAAAATTTTCGGCAAGATTGGCGATACGGACACCTGATTTTTCCCTTATTGATCAATCAACAAATAAATCTACATTCAAGAATCATATCTCGCGCGTATATAAGTAAGCGTTCACAATACTTTTCTCGATAAATAAGTAACTCAAATTGTAACTCAAAACAATGGTAGTATGAAGTCATAATCGCTTCTCTATACAACCACGATTATCATATAATAATAACAGCAAGTATTTCAAAAAACAGAGATACAGGATTTTCCAACTAACTTTGGATGATAAAAAATGATTGAACCTCATCAAAGATTTTTTATAAAGTCGATCAAGTGAATTCATAGATTTTTTTTCTATCTCATAGGTATAATTTGACTCTAGTAGAATATTATTAGGATTGGAGGTACATCTATCAAATTTTATACATATGTTAAATAAGTCAAAGCTGTTTCTGATTTATGCAAAGTAGTGGCCATAGTTCAGATTGGCCATAATCGATATCAAAATGGAAACTTCAATTGAAATTCTCAAAGTCCAGGAGAGTTTTCCAAGCAAATGGAAAATAAGTCAACTATCATTTTGGTATAACGCAATATTTTGAATGACTATGCGCGAATTACTATACAGATAATTGCTCAGATCAGTTACGAGTAAATCTCATTAGAATTGACATAAATTGTGATTCATAATGGGCTTGTAAATTCTGAAGATGGAGAATGAGTTCCTTTGGTCTATGGTTGAGGTTTTTCGTGAGAAAGAGTAGAGGTCTTTTCAATTTTTGGTCGAGAGAAAAAGTCCTGACGCAGATTAGCTGAAAATATCTCGGTTTATGGGAAGTATGAGAGTGAAGTAAACATATGTGAATTTTCAATTACTTCACCGATCATTATCTGAAAAAATCATGATAATCCTTGATTGAGTCAGTATCAAAGTCAAAAACTGATTCAAAAGTATCTGGAACAAGAAAGAGAAATTCTTGTAAAATTTGACAAATCTATGTCAGGGTTGACCAAACGCTTGAAGTATATCATAACCAAATCCACTGTCATGATAGATAAGTGGAAGGCTATCGTATTCGTCGCAGCTACAAAATTACACACGACGGTGTTTCCTTCAGCCATAAGATCGTCAATCCATCTGTGGCTCGAGCTTGTTCACCTGAAATACAAAAAGGCGTCCTATAATTACTAAAATTTGATTTCCGATTTTGAGCAAGTGGAGATCCAACCCTACATGATAGCTTCTTTCCTTGCCACTGGTCACAAAAAAAAATTACTTCAACGCCCCCTTCTTCCCTCCAAGTGGGGACGACCTCTATAGAAAACCCCTAGAAAAGGGAAAAAGCTTGTTCTCGGACAACAGGGAAGACCAGGGGAGAATTGAGAACTTTCCTATTTTTCAGAATTGAATATTTGTAGGAAAATCAAGACTTTCAAGTCAGAAAAATTCTTCTTCGTATAATTTTGGGGGTCAAAGAAACGGGGAAAATTTTTTTGGGAGACATTTGATTCGATCTTCAAGGTAGATTTTTTGGTAGGAAATTGAAAAAGTTCTCCAATGTCACATCGGTCTCCTCTATATATACAAAAATAGATAAGATCCACCCGAGGATCCACCACGACAAAGATTTGAAGAAACTCAAATGATCATCACTACAAATCCAATATCATGGCATCCCAGAAAATCTAATTCAAGACATTTGGTATCAACTACATAGATCGCATTCTATGTGATTTTTATGAATATTTGAAGACTACTCTGTATAGGATCGCTTGAAGGCGTACGAACGAATTTAGCCGGACTATTTGTTTTCTGATCGAATCGAGGGAGAGATCGAGAGGTGATAGTTATACCGGAACCGATGTCATTTCAGGATCTTTATATATAAATAGAGAAGAAATTCCTGTCTGAAATAGCAAGGACGATTATTTACTTTTTGATCGTAGGTGTCACTTCTGACTTTTTCTGGCACCAGTTCTTATTTATACAGTTTATGCAAAGAGTCACGTGTTCTGAGATCAATCAGGTTCACGCCTGTGAAAGGTGAAAAAAAGAATAGTAAGATTTTCTTTGCTTTGTTCTTAACATTTTCTTGGCTTGGTTCTAGCGATCCAGGAAGATTTTGATTGGCAAACATGTTATTCGAAATGGGAAATTGTAAGCGAGGCAGTACAGCTGGAACATCAGATCAAAAAATCCTCGAAAAAATCAATAACACGTGAATATTTCAATCAAGTAAAAAGATAATAGTTGTAGACTTTCTCGATCAATATGAGCTTATAAATACAAAAATAAGACCATAATTTTTCCAACACGTGGATTTTTTTTAAGAAGAATAGTTGTGACGTGAATGAGGCTCTCAAAAGTAACGATTTCCAAGACACCTTTTTGATCTATTCTTGTTCCAAATTTACTTTCTCTGCTGCATAAATGAGTGCTATTGGTACATGAGCGTAAACGTATTTGAAAGCTCATTTGAAACGGATAGTCGATACAATTGTTACTCGTCGAATCTAAGCAGCTTCTTGAGAAATTTTTTTGAATGTATTTCATGATATACAACACCCATCAGCCAACTCACAATGTCAATTGATCATTCTCTAATAAAAATAATCTCTGCAAAGCACAATTCTCAGGCGCTTTAATTTTTTCGCAAATACTTATAAACTCACTTGGGAAAATAGTAGAGTTAATTGGATTCAAAAATTTTACGATTGGGATTACACGAGTATCACAAGAAGAAAAGTGCATGTCTGCAATCACATTTTCATTACGTTGACGTTGCAATGAAAAAGTGAATAATGGAACCTGTCCCAAGAAGCAAGGACACCCAGACGATTACCTTGTAAAATTGCACGAATATGTTCTCGTGAACATATACCCAAATTTTGCGAGGGTATGACAAACACCGTCGGAAATGAGAAATTTAGCCGGCGGAAGGTAAATCTTCATTACTGAAAGAAATAGCAAATTTTCAAGAAAATACAGAATCTAAGGGAGTTGCGGAAGTTGTGTGGAAATATTTGAACACTGTTATCATCATCACCTGGGCATTATAAGAATTTGGCGTTGATGATCATTCTCTGACTGATTCGTGCGAGCGAATGTCCCATTCTCTTTTTACTGATTAATACGTTGATTTGGACCACTCCGTCAAAAATTCATAATTTTGTAAGAATACTATTCAAATTTTGCAAGTAGCCTATCTTTCTCTCAAACAGCATCCAAAGTTGGGCTAATCTATTCTTATGAATATTCTGTTCTCTACGCATTCAATATTATCAATAATTCTAGAACTTCAATTCGAACGAGTAAGGACTTTTTTACGAACCCCCTTTGATATTACGGGCAAGTCTCAGTGTCTTTATATCCATTGGAAATATCTGCAACTGTGCTAGATAAGAATTTCCAGATTATTCGATAAAAGTACGCAAATTTTACATTTTTCGGTGAAATTTTGTCAACGGTCATGACACGTTGGATACCCACTTGTATCTCTGAATAAATCTAAATTCAATCCAAGATTTTTGTATTATGGTTGTTCACGGTTGTACCCATACATTTGAGAACAAAAATCAATCAAAAGTTCAATTACGAATTGCACATCGAGTTCCACGTAGGATTTTGTAGATTGAAAAGTATGATGCTCGGATCCGACAAACAAAAAATTTTCAAAGACCTCTCGCACAAGATCGAAAGTAAGTGGGAGAAGAATCTAAAGAAGCTTACGATGATGGAATATTTAACGATCTCCTTAGAGTCGATTGGTTATCGTATTATACTTACGTACAAGGTGGAAGAGATGAGCTACCCTTACCATTTATCGGGTTCTAATTCAACGACGCGATCAATGACGCAGGACAACGTAAATGACCATCGCAAATTCATTTTCAATCACAAGATTTAAATGGTTGAGATTTACTAAATGTAATCAAAAGACGTGTGAAAGAATCCCATTTCTAAGTTTCCCATCCATGATTGTTATGATTTTTATCAAGATCTTATTCTTAATTTCGTTACATTCTTTCACTGAATTTTTCCCAAAATCTTTTATCATGTTTCTCAATTCTTGAGCCTATTTTTCAATCAATCACATCTGGATATAGTGATTTTGCTCAAAATATATGCATTCATATACAGTATACGTGTACCTTTTGACTGACTCCAATATTTTTCAACGGGCTTCAATTCACTTTTTAAAGCTTGTTTTAATACCTTCAAAGTTCACGGAGGTGAATTTAATTTTCATCAACCAGAGCCGAGCTGTTGCGATTTTTCCCAAGAGGGACTTTTCGCTGGTTCGCGAAAGGTTGTACCCAACAAGACCCCATCCTTCAAAACAATGTAAATCGGTAATAAATTGTATAATAGTACATTTCGATACAAGGGTGGAAATAGTATTTTTCGATTCGAGGGTGGGAAGTTTGCTTTTGCTCTTCGAGTGATTGTTTTCGGACCGAGCCCTGGCGAGGGTCGAAATTAGCACGAGTAAAGCAAAAAAACTTCACGCCCGAGTATCGAAATACGCTTTTTGATCGACTGGGCGAAAAGTAAACGAAAACTACCGTGTGTAAAGCAGTGTTTTACGCACAGTCGATCGAAAAACTTTTTTTCGCGTCTGAGTGTTGGGTTTCCGGCCTGAGCCGTAGGCGAAGGTCGGACTCAACACGAGGATGCGAAATAGTACATTTCGATACAAGGGTGGAAAATAGGGTTTACAGCCGTGTATCGAACTGTGTTTTTCGAAAAAACTGTGCGAGAAAACAGAAAATCAGGGCGGAAGAGACACTTTCCCGCGCAGCTTGTTGAGAACTTATTTTTTGGCATAGTGCGGCTAGACGGACATTTTTCTTCCCGGCTGGAATCAGAGATTTGGCGTTAAGTCGTCCTGATACCAAATAGTATATTACGCGTCGAGTGCTGGAAACTTTTTCCCGATGGAAAAATGTTTCTGCACGAGACGCGTATAAAATAGTGTGTGCACCTCGCTCGTCGTGCTGTTTTGGGGCATCGGAAATCTTTTCCGCTCGTTACACTCGGGGAAAATTGATTCCCATGCCCCAAAACAGCCTAATCTCGCATCGGTGCACAATGTACTATTTCGCATTCTTGAGTTGATTCCGACCTTCGCCCACGGCTCAGGCCGGAAACCCATCACTCGGACGCAAAACAAAGTTTTTCCACCTTTGTATCGAAATGAACTATTTTATGCAACCACGTTTGGAGCTCTACGCGCGTCGCATAGCGAAAAATCGAGGCAAATTCTTGACATTAGCGCCTATGCTTTTAGATGGCTGCTAGCGACCAAGACTTTGTTTTAATTTCTCGCTGTGCGAACACATTCTGAGTGGTAAAATAAGTCGTACTGCACGCATTCTCGATATAACGATATGGGGGCATGTTGGATACACTCCGAAGTTCGTCTTCATGTGATACAAATCATCTCCGTGTTTTGCACATAAAACACTTCCAGATCCGAATTTTGCGACTCTAAAAAATGGATTCTAAAGGTCTCGAGACAAGGAATCGAATGCGCTGGAATGCGTTCACATTGGTCGAATCAGTAATTGTTGCCATCGCGCAATTTCTTTTGCGATTTCTTCAGTGTGCAAACACGAAAAATGCAAATCTGACTCTAAATTTTCTGGGACAAGCAGAATTCATTCAAGATCAGTCCAAATCACTTATTTCCTCATATTTGAACATAGCAAAAAAATTTCAGGAAAGGTCAATGGGTGCCCATTATTGAGATTGGCATTTAGGGAGATGTTGGGTACTGAGGGCAGGTTGGGTAAGCTTACCTTAAATGATTATCCATGGTTGAATTTGGCGCTAAATCATGATTTTCTCAGATTTAAAACGACTACATAAAATAGATCCTGTCAATTGAAGTCTGTTCTTGAAAGTTCACAAGTACATTTTCAACTCCTACCGTGAACAATGAAAAAAAAAGTTTCTACAACTTTGCATCGTAAATTTCAAATCCTCCATTCTGCATGTGACTCAGATTCATAGATGTTGTCACGAATATTTTTTTAGAAAGAGAACGACGTGGTTATCCAACAGCAAATTTTTTTTCTACCCGATGCCCCGCATTGATTCATCAGACGTAAATGTTTCATAAAGTTAACCAAAAGTAGCACAGGAAATGGATTCAGAATACCTCATCGTTTATCTAAATGCATCCAAGGTATACAGTTTTGTCACAGACCCGTGTCAGAAACTTGCATTTGATGAATTACATTGTGTACACGAGTCTTGGATTTTTCAAAATAAAGTAAAAACGTGGGAGTCTTAAAATACTCAAGTACGCTCGTCTTTCTCGTCATCACAATTTATCAACTTCCAACTTTTTTCCCCCATAGAAAATCAAGGCTTCATAAAGTAGACTTACAGAGCTCAGAGAATATTTTCTTCAAGTACAAAGATCAGCACAAGGTTTTGATGAAAAAAGGAATTTTCATTCTATATTTAGTCCGGTAATTTCATCATCCCCTCTGTGCAAAATAAGATACTACAAGGCTATATTTACAATATATATTCTACGCTGACTCAATTACATCCAAATTGTGTCAGATATTGTTGATTGAGAATTTCCACTTGAGGAAAACTTTACACGCAGAATTCGAATTTGATATTGGATTCAGGAGATAAACGAGAAATGTTCCTAGGTTGTTTGATGCAATCATGTACTTCGACAAACTTGGATATGAAGGTGTATATAACCCTTTCGTCCATGTACCACAAGTCGCGCAAGTGTCAACGCTAACTTTGATTATTAGAAAATTGCAAGTGACCATCGATCAATATCAAATTCTTCTATAGTCATATCTGGACAATCTGTCGAGATTCTTGGGAAATTGCTTAAAATTTGAGGTCAAATTTCGATCGATAACGAGTTGAGGAGTCCGGGGCGAAATTGAACAATTTTTCCAGTTATCTATTCGAAAATTTAATTTAAATATCTAATCGGATATCTTCCAAAAAACTTTTTTTTCGTCCCTTCTAAGCACCAAATTATACGAGAAAGGATTTTCCGACCTCAGGTTTTGATTTCCCAACGAATTACCAATTCTGAAAAGTATAAAAGTTGTCTAATTCTGCTCCAATCTCCTACTACTCATTTCGGTAAAAAATTACCGTGAATTCAGAAACAAATTAGGATACATGTTAGTATTTCAGGATTCCTGAGAACCTTCATTATTGTCTTTTCATCAACAAGATATCACGTATCTATGATTACAGACTTTCCAAGTTCTGCAGTGAAATTCAGACTTACGCAAGCAAAATGAAGTATAAAATTTTTTTACTTTGAACTTATATGTACATTATGTAAAACTTATGTAAGCCCTCAGAGAAGGGTGTGAGGTGACTTGCTGCTCATGACGTCGGTTAACTTGACGATTTTTTATTTTTCTCAAGCTGCACTACGTTTACATCACCATGTCGTTATTCGTACACTGTAGCCATGCTTTAGAACGATGACGGAGATGTTACTTATTTTGATGCTAGAAAAAATAACTCGTGTAGTTGTCCAGGTCGTAAGGCAACCTACAAATTCTTTCATTGTTTATCTGTGGAAAGATAATATCAATTCGATCGAAATATCGAACGTTTTGGATGAGAGGAAAACTGGTATAAATCAGTTTCAGATTTCGAAAAGAAATTGATTTTGTAAATCATTGCAAGATTTTGTCGAAAGTGCTCGTTATGGTGGGCCGACAAAAATTTAAAAATTTTTTAATTCTAACATGTTTGGGGCGGCAAAACTTGTGTATCCACATGTACACTTAGTTGATGCGAGCATTTTCAAATGTACTGAAAAATATTCATTGATCGCAAGTGTAACATACAAAATAATATTGTTGGCCCACGCTGAGAGATGGCATTTCCGGCAAGAGACATTTGAGGTTTTCTTCTTTTTGCACTTTTTCACATCGAATCGGTATTTTTATGGATGCTGCATCCTAAGCGGCAAACATGCATTGTAAAAGCTATGTTTTTCTAGGTATTTCGACTTTTTAGAACAAATCTTATTCCTGAAGATCACTAAGTTTGCTTTTAAGAAGTCAATATACCTACAAGAAGATGGCTTACAATGCATGTTTATCTTTTAGGATGCAGCATCTATAAGAATACTCATTTGAGACGAAAAAATGCGGAAATAAAAAATCCTCAAATGCCACTTTATGTAAATACTTTTGTTTCAAACTTCAAGTCTCTTACGGGAGATTTCATCTCTCAACATGTGCCAAGATTTTTTTTGTATGTAAGGTAAGTGTACCCAACTTGCTCCCATTAAACCATTCTCTTAATAGCTTTGGTCATACCTCAACAATTTTTAACGTTCTTTAGCTCATTTTAAAGCTTGTCTCAAGACCTTTAAAATGAATCACGTTCACATTCGATCAACTGGAGCCGAGCTGTTTTAATTTTTCCAAAAAGTGATTTTTTAGAGTTCACAAAAGGGTGTACCCAACTTGCCCCTATTAAGCCATTTCCTCAACAACTCTAGTCTACCTCAATATTTTCCAACGTATTTAAGCTCATTTTGGAGCTTGTTCCAAGACCTTCAAAATGCACTAACGAGGAGAGCATCAGGTCTGCGGGACACGGATCTTGATGAAACTCTGGGAATCATCTTGTTTTGGTGAGAAATGAAGGTATCTTTTAGGGTTTGATTCAATTGGTCCTATCCCGAGATTCAGCTATGGAAGTTAGCATTGTCAGTATATCTATATATGTGTCATTTTAACATGGGCCTATATGGGCAATGCTAATCTTCATGGCCGTATCTCGGGATAGGAGGCCCATTGGACTTAACCCTTGGAAATACCTTCATTTTTCACCAAAACAAGATGATTCTCAGAGTTTCATCAAGATCCGTGTCCCGTAGGCCTGATGCTCTCCTTGTCAGTCGAACAACGGCCGTCTCTGACAGCTTGGACTCGTTCACTTCTCACAAACAGTCATAACTCTGTTTAAAATGCATCAAATCGACTTCATCAGGGGGTCATTTTGAAGGAAATTTTGCCAGCTATCGTTTGGAGATACTTTCACAAGCATACAATCACGCGCATGCGCAGGAAAGGCCAATAACTGGGTAAGGAATTTGATTTGACAATCGCTCTGGCGGGTCGGTTAGAAATTTTTTTTCGGCTCCCTCGCGGTTAGAACACTATTTTCTAGTCATAAGGATGCGAGAAAACCGTGGAAGAAGTCGAAAAAGAGAGTTTAGGAAATAAGGACCACCCTATTATACATATACCCAAAGTGGTGGCATTAATTATGACCAGTGCCGAGATGTTTTGATCATTCTGAAGCTACTTATTCCAATTCACACCCATCGATCAATGCTTACGATTATTTTGAGGGTGTCAATTGCGAAGAAAGAATAGTAAAGATTTTTTTTGTATCATAGTAGTTTTGCGTAAGGTACCTATGAAAGGCGGTCATGTCTCAGATCTTTTTTTTTTGGCATTTTTAGTCGAAACACGATGAAAATAAATTCAGAGCTCTACAAGGAGTTCCGGCTTCATGAGAAATCATTTTCTACTTTTTTTGACATTTTTACGCACAAAAAAAGTTCTAGACAAGCCATGTTTCAGTAGAAATACTCCAAATATTCTTTACGTCTAGGTTAGAACAATATCAATCGGAAAAAAAATTTTTTTAATTTTTTTTTGGGGGGTCAAAAAAGATATGGGCTACACCGTGAAACAAGTTTATTTTGAGTCTGGCAAGAGCCAAAACGGCTTTTAGAAGGCTTTGCAGGTGTCAAATCCATAGGTTTTTGACCCCTCTTTTGAATGCCGTGAGCCAAATTGCGATTGATGAGGATGATTACCTTACACTTACCTTTTACCGCACCAAACATGTTGGAATTCAAAAATTTCCATTTTTTAGCCCACCTTGGTGATCACATTGTTGAGGGAATTTTTTTGATATCATACAAATTGTCTCGTTGTTAGAATTTTGATGGAAAGTAATAATCAAAGGTGAAGATATCTTCTAAAACAACCATATAAAATTCTGAAAATCTGATATGGGTTCATAACTCTTATGGCAACGCCAGAAAAAATTCGGTAGAAAATTTCCTATTTAATTAAAAGATGTAGGATGAGTTTTGAAGAAAAAAATCCAAGTTTTAAAACATCGATCCATCCCATTCTGACTCTGAACGAGTTAATCAGCATTTTCATCTATTGTATTCAACTTCAATTTTCATAACATGCCGATTTGGAACTGAAAAACATTTATTCAGAATCCGTTATTTTCATATTTCGAACCACGGTCCTTGACAGTCCACTATCATGATACCAAACCATCAATTTCACACTAGATTGTGCAAAATATATAGACCAGTACCTGTATTATGCTCTCTATGAAATCCAAGATGACAAGGTAGAGCAACAATGAATTAATGGTCGAGACAACGGTCATGATCGCATATATACGACAATACCCTGAGCACGAGTTACGGCGGTAGTTGTTCAAGCTTACCGTCAGCACACAATAAAACTTTAGAGAATCAATTGCGGATCTTATCTGCTCTCAGACTCCATTACTTTTCTGTATAAGCCGTAATCATATTTCAATGAGACTTGAGGTTTTTCTGCTTTGGGTATGGTTTTCTAGGATGCGTTGAAAAGGAAAGACGGTTATCTATATTAATTCTTACGGAATAGGAATGATTGAAAAATTCGTTAAATAATCCAAGGGAAAATTTCTACATTTTTGATGAGTTTTCAAATTTTCACGACGGACTTGGAAATATTCCCGACGATATACCTCTTGGCCTCGACTTTGGTGAGGTTAAAACTAAAATGCCATCGGATTACAGAATTAGGGTGCAAAGAATTTGAAACTTTGAAGTTTTTAGATATAGCAGGGAATATTCGGCTGAACCTATGAGCTCTTCCTTACTCCTTCTAACTTTTTACGAGTTTCCGAGTTTTGAGATTCGTTCTTTTTTGTAGATATTATAATCTTTATTTGTTTGCTAATCTGAATGTCTGGACAAGCCAATACCAGACAAAATTTTCGATATTTTTAAACACTAATTCTCTCAAACTCATACAAAAATTGAAAAAGATATTTAAAAAATCGGATATCTTACGAGATGAGTTTTATTTCATCTTGAGATCAAAATTTGCCAGTTTTGCGGTAAAAAGATACTGGTCAAGACACGTGATGGAAATTTTCCGTTTGAAAAAGTAACGTAACGAATGAAAACTTCTGCAGTTATGTACGAAATTTTGTGTGAAATAAGATCGTTTACAAGGTATCCGCCTGATCGATTTTATAACCATTGTATAAGGACATTCGCTAGTAATTCCAACAATAGACTATTTTCATAGGATTCCGGAACATCGAGTGCAGTATTCAAGTCACGAGTTCATCACATGTTGCCGCAGACTTCTTGAGAGTGTCTCGAATATCTTTTGAAAACTGCAAATGAAACCCGTATACGTATATACATCAAAGATTGCACGCACAATACCTCGATTTTCTCTGCTTCACGATTCGTGAGAAAACGTCTCACGTTCTTTAAAAAGACTCTACAATACGCACACCAAGATTCCTCATGCGTATTCTCTTAGTTTACCCAAGAGGAATGTCATTTCCCGTCAGAATAGCTAAACGGTAAAGTGTAGTGGCTAGTAATAATACGAAATATCTTCATCTGAGAAAACTAATTATATCTTATTTCCTTTGCTGATGCTATAGTGCTCTGTAGCTCCCCTGACGAAAATTTGTTTGCCGTCTTTGGCAACGATTTTGAGCGATTAGATTAGCCACAGATTATTATTTGGGATCTTTGAAATAAAATTACCGTGAGACTTTCGTCATAGTTTAAAGTATCAATTTCAGAATTTCGATTTATGGAAGTTCTTAATATTTTACGAGGGTTCACAAAATTTTTTTACAACCTTGTGAGAAATTATGAAAATAGTCTATATTGATTTTTTTGGGGTACAATAAGGTAAAAAATGAATTGCCCCAAAAATCTTGAATGAGGTTGAATATGAGTAGTTCCGCGCGAAACAGACCTACGAAAGAAAGTCATGTCTCAAATTTTTTTCTTGACTTTTTTATTCGATTCTATGGTACAAAATATGAACTTTTCACTACCTATGGGGCCCAAAAAAAATTTCCAGGTACCTTCAACGTACATTACTTTGTTCTTTTGAATTATTTTCAACAAAAAAGTTAGGGTATTTTTTTCAATAAAATGGATTTTTCTCGAATTCGTTCACAGATACAAAGATGCGGTTTGCGGCATTTGGAAGGTCTTTAGAAAACCTATCGAAATCGATCTTGTAAAGTTGTTTTGATGTCTTGGGTGATTTTATCGGGCAAAAGAGTGAAAAACATGGAAGATTAAATTTCTCGAAAATCCAATTTTTAAAAATTTTGAAAATTCAAAAAATAAAGTCAAATTTTGTGTTCTTTCCGAAAAAAGTCCCGAATTCCTTTTTTGCGTTCTAACACGTATTTTTGCCAATTATCACAAATCCATTTTTCATGCTTTTGGAAATAGTCTGTTTTCTGCGCATGCGCAGAGATTTGGATCCTCGAAATTAATTTCATTAGAAAGCCAAGAAAATTTCCTTCAAATGACCACCTGCCAAAGTCAATTTCATGCATTTGAACCGAATCTACAACGTATGAAAGATGAGCCTCCAGCTCGAGTGCGACACGTCGATGGACGCCATCGAACTGGAGCTGGCGTGGATTTTCCACTGCTGTCTTTAGTACCTCTGACCCACCTCTGAGGAACTATCAAGATTCAGTGGTATTTTGAACATTGCAACTCTGGCTCAAATGCATCGAATTGACTTCGGCAGGGGGTCATTTCGAAGGAAATTTTTTTTGGCTTTCCAATGAAATTGGTTTCAAGGACCCAAATTTCTGCGCAGGCGCAGAAAACAGACGATTTCCAAAAGCCTGGAAAATGGATTGGGGTAGATGAATGGATGGTGGTCTGATCTGTTTCAGTCAGTTTGGTCTGATACGGTCTACTGCGGTCTGGTGTGGTCTAATTCGGTACAAGTACAGTTCTAGTACAGGACAACGCGCACTTGTATCGCACCAGTACCGTATTTAGTCACGTAATATTATTGCACTAATATAATCACCAAATTATTACCGTCCTATAATTGCTACACTAGTATGGTGTAAGAGAGGTTCAGTTCAGTTTAAATCGGTTGACCCCGGTCTAGTTCGGTCTAACTCGGAGTAATTTAGTCTGGTTCGGTCTGATTCGGTCAAACTCACAATCAGTCTATTTCGCTCTAGCTCGGTATAATTGTGTCTAGTTCGGTCTAGTTCTGTCTCATCTAGTCTGGTTTTGTTTTGCCAAACGCTCAAAAATGAAAAAAATACTTCAATTACTTTGAATAATTTGAAAAATCCTTTAGGAAGGTATTTAATGTGTACGATGTGGGTTATGGGTAGGACTGACTAATTAATTCACTGCTTGACAAAAATTTATCTTCCGAAGCTCTTCAAGAGACGTCTTTTCAAGGTCATCAATCGATCACTACCCATCATTTTACGAATACCATTTTTGAGTTGCGAAAGCATTTCAGGGGCCTCTGAATTATCAAAAACATTTACAAACCGAACAAGTGGCATCGAGACTTGCAATAACGCTCGTATTTATAATGATAACATTGACGCGGAAACTATGAATGGAAGTTCATCAATTCGTTTAGAACGTATATCAATCAGAAACCAATATCATAAGAACACCGACTAAAACAAACCACGTGTTGAAAATTAATCTGGGTTTCCGCCCAATTGGGATGTTGAATTCGAGATATCTCGTCAAAAAATGACTCCCACGGAAGATTTGAAGATCATTTCAATAACTACCACATCGTTCAGTCGTCACCCCTGTGTTTCAGGATAAAAAAAATGTTTTTCGGTCATTGAGTATTTCAAAATGAATTCTTTTTAAATGGGTCATTTCTAGTGAGCCAAGTTTCAGAGTTATTTTCAATAAAGAATTCATTTTAGGCAGGAAAATCGCCCCCCTCGCTCCAATATTTACTCTTCAAAATAATTAATCCTCAAAATTCTTTTTTGAAAATGTTCGCAGGCATGTGCAACCCGATAATGGCTCCCATACTTCTTGGAGCTCTTCTTTGTGCTCACTGTGGAGTTTTAGCTCAAGATTCACCACTTGACATATATTCACCAAAACGTCTAATATCAGCTGAACGTTTATATCCATTAGAACGTCGTGGTGGTTCACCATCTGGTGGTGCATCAAGTGGAGGATCTGGTGGTGGTGGTAATATGGGTTCATCATTTATAAGATTTGGTAGAGCATCAGATTCAGCTGTGAATCAACCACATACTAGATCTGATGTTATAATACGTTATGGACGTGATGGTAGTTTCGGTGGAAGATTAAATAGATTACGTCAAGAAAGAGCTAGAAGATTGGCTAGATTGGCTATGATATGTGCTGCTAGTCAAGAAAATGATTCAGCGCCTAGTTCGACTGAGGAAAGAATAATAAGAGAAATTTGTAGAGATGCACCTGCACATCCTACTGTACCTGATTTTGTTTAGATATTATAATTTAATTATACATGGTTATTGAGCTAATGTCGGTAGATATTTGGAAAAAAAAATTAAGACTGAATTTTGTGAGCCGATTTTTATTTATTAATTGTATTTAGTAATCGGCTTTTCATTATGAAATTCGTATGTAAATTTTTGGGAATTATTTTAGATTAGTATTTATTGTCAGATGCTTGTATTTTATTAATGCTGCAGAGTGAGGATCAAAATATTTTTAAAATGGGTACTGAGATATTGCTGTGGATGTACTAGTTTGGACTACTTGATAACGATTCTGGTATGTTGTTAGAAAAGAGATATTAAAGAGTTTTGAGTGCGTACGTGAGATATCTACGCACGAAGAAGACTTGTTTAAAGACAAAAGTTCCTAGAAAATGAGTTCTTTTTTTTTATACTTTGACCATTATATGACTGGATAAACTCGTGATCTCTGAGAAAGTGCACACACGATCGATCCAACCTGTTTCACTATAAAATTTTCAATATATTTTGGAAATAAAATAGATTACTGGATATAGAGCTTTCAGTCGATGTGATAGAGATTTGAAAGTGAAAAAAATCATCAATCGCTTTGATTTTCAAAATTATTTCTGCAGGTCATGATAGTGCTTTATCGAATAATATAGACTATTTCTCAACATACTGTGCGTGTCTATATATTTTCTGACTCATAAAAATGCGAAACATACGCTATGCAAATGAATGTGTACCCTACTATTCATGTACCTCAGTAATATTGAGAGAATCATACATGAACTACTCCAACCAAATCATTTCAAGGGAAATCAGTATGAGTGAATGACAAATGGAAAAAATTTCTCAAAATGTGTAATAAGAGATCGAAATTCACAAAACAGTATTAAAAAATTCTATCAGAAGTCAAACAACTTGTAGACCTAACAGATGATTGTTCAGGAAATAGCCACTTGAGATGAATCTAATCACCCGATAAGTTGTAAGAATGATAATGTATAGATGTTCAGTCATTTGGTTGCCGTCCAAAAGAAAATTAAATGAAAAATGATAAAAAACAGCCGTTAAATATTTGAATGTTTTTGAATAATTTTTACGGACTAGCTACTATCACCTTTGAAATTCTCCAATCGGCCTCATTGGCAAAGGCAAAATTGATTGATCTTGCAAAAATTGTTCCTATTGACTACTCAGAATGCACGATCACTGATCGACTAACTTTTACCACATGATCGACAACAAATTAATGTTGATGTACCATAACGCTTATGAAATATTTTTTATGCTTAACAAAGTATGAAAGTATACGGTGTTTTATCTTTGTTACACGTGTATGCAACGAAGTAAAATGATATTTTCATCGAATCATAGTACGATGTATTCTAGTCACAAAAATTAAATACGAATACGAAAAAAAAATATATAAAAATATATTTATTGAGCGAAAAAATCTATGAACGTATAAATGACGCTCAAATTGTGAATAAAACTAATAATTATTGTATGATTGGCTCGGAAGGGTCTACGATGTATCATATATTATGTTATATAGCAAATAAATATATAAAGAAAGATTCAGACTCAAAATAATTTGTATCCATCTGCCTTCTTTGGACTATCCCATGACGAAGACACCGAGTATTTTATTACTGCATGAATATTCATCTATGATAAGTAAGTGTACCGAGTTTGCCTCCATTAAAACACATTTTGTCCATTTTTTTGTCTGTTCAAATATTTTCCAACGTACTTCAGTTCATTTTGAAGCTCGTTTCAAGGTGTTCAAAGTCCGCTCAGATACGATTAATTTCGACCAACTGCATCCGAGCTATGACATTTTTCACAAAAAGTGATTTCTGAGAGCTTACAAAAGTGTGTACCCAACTTGCCCCTATTCTTTCAAAGATTGTGAATCGGCGATAAAATGCACAAAATCGTTTTTTATCGGCATGCAACTACATTTGGAATTTTTCAGCTGTCCAAATCACTTTTTGCACCTTATTTTCTTGTAATAAACGCATTCTGAAAGGTTAAAAAAAATCTGCTCTACACGCCTCTTCGAGATAACCACACGTGTGCGTGTTGGCCTTGAGATTTTACTCATGATCTCCGTATTATGCTCATAAAATGGATCCAGATCGAGATTCTACAGCTCTCAGAAGTTGATTTTGAAGGCTTGAAAATTTGGCACCGGTTGCAGTGAACCTTATTCCTTCGGCAATTTCTTATAGCTGTGCTGGAGCAAAAAATGCAAAAACCACTTTTTTTCTAGGATTGAAACGCAAATATCATTCGGAGTCAATCAAAACCACTCAACTCCCTTCGCATTTCCCCATATTTTTGCATCATGAATGTAAAAAAAGTTTGCGGGAAGGTCACATAGAGGTGTAAGAATATTCTATGGAAGAATAGCCCGTGTTAGTTCTTGAGATCGACATATGAGCAATTGTCAGGAACTTTTGATTATTGTGTTACTAGGCTATTGCCGAGTATTAGTCCGGGAGCCGAGCAGGGTCCCGTAGTATCTTGGAGGTCGCAGGGTAAAACTTGGTGATTCCCATGTACTTTGACCCGTTGAATCTGATTTTTGATGGTGCAAAATCGCCCGAGTTATGTATGAATTGTTAGTAACAAATTCTTATTAACGAATGAAAAAGTTCATATATTGGCAGGAAAAATCTCTTTTCATATTTTTTGGGTGATTTTGCGTTGAAAAGGTCTCTTGACATTCTTCATGAAAATGTGTAGTTTTCCCGCAAAAAATTCCCAAAGTTAGAATGAAGCCTCCTCGATGAGTGGGGATGATGTATCTGATGAGAAATTGCTTAGCTTGTGTGCAACGTCAGTAAGAACGACAAAGCTAAGCAATTTTCCGTCATATACATCATCCCCGCTCATCAAGGAGGCTTCAAAGAGCAATTTGAGCTTGGGTGCGTTGAAAAATTTTAACTCGCAACCAAGCAGCAACAATTTGAATATTGCAAAAGTCGACTTTTTTCAAACTTTGGGAATTTTTCGCGGGAAAATTACGCATTTTCATGAAAAATGTCAAGAGACCTTTTCAACGCAAAATCACCCAAAAAACATGAAAAAGATTTTTCCTGCCATTGTATGAACTTTTTCATTCGTTTATAAAAATTTGTTAATAACAATCCATACACCACTCGGGCGATTTTGCACCATCGCAAATCGGATTCAGCGGGTCTGAAATACACCGGAATCACCAAGTTTTACCCTATGCGACCTCCAAGATACTACGGGACCCTGCTCGGCTCCCGGACTAATACTTGGCAATAGCCGGAGTAACACAAAAATCAAAAGTTCCTTCATAGAGAAAATGCTCGAATTTGATTCCATAGTTACCCGAAGAATCTATAGATTCAAATCATTGCTAACACCTCATAAAGAATTTCCAAAGATATTTGTAGACGTGCTAACCATTTGGAAGTGATCAAATTATTCAAAAACCTTAATAATGGATGTGTTTCAGAGTTTGTTATGTTGATATTCATACACATGAAGGCATTGAGCGCTTCCTTCGAGTTTGTAACGTAACCTCTCTTTTCCCACAAACACAATGTCTTTTCTTTTGCGATTTTCTTATTCGCGCTACTTCGATCATACATATCTTTGCAAAATTTGTAAAAATCTCAGTCAGATTTATCTTCAGATGTGATTACAGCGACCTGCACTTCATTTTATATCTCTTGATTACAATGCAAGAGTGCAAAATTTGGGTTCCATAACAGCCTGAGTAACTTTTTACGACATGAGCCCAGGGCGAGAATTCGAAGGTCGGAATTAGTAGAGACTACAAAATGCAGGTCTTGCGACCGCGTGTCTTATGCCACTTTTTTACAAACTCTCGGCGAAAATGTGGAAAGTCGGTATTAAAAAGATATTTTTTAGTGCAATAATTGAGAAAAATACATCATTTTTCACAAAGAAGCCTCTAATGCCTTAGCATGAAAACAATCTGACTAAATATTTGAAAGATTCAGAAAAAATTGCGGTGGGCCATGGTTTCCTAACTCGAGAATTCTCTCGACAGCTTGTTGAGGAACCGAATGCGAATAGTGCCCCGTGTACCCAAGTATGTAATGAGCGATGACTTCAGGGGTTTTGACAATATTATATTTCTCAGAAGAATAATGTATGATTTATTGAGATGAAACTATGTCTATTCCAACGTAGATTCAAATATTCGGTTGTGATAATGGTTGAGGTTGAGGAAGACCATGTTCTTATCATAATCTCTTGATTATGTGTAGCTTTTTCTTGTAATTTCCAAAATTCATGGATCCCGGACAGTTTTAGAGAATTAATGATTACTCTGGTTCATTCATCGTGAAAGAAATTTAAAAAAAGGAAATTGAAGATTAGAAAATAATCTCTCCATTCCTGTCCTTGGAATATTTTCTACGTGCCTTTTATGGTGTCATAAGAGACTACGAAAACTCAATTCCTTTTTTCTTCAGTCAAACCCCTGTAATTCTGACGGGCATCATCCAAATGTAAAAATTCTAACTTGTAGCTTTTTTCACGACCTTAATGTTCCTTTTTTCAGTCCCTTGTACGACCTTTCCTGCCCGAGTAACGAGCTTGCGAAGGAAACTTTTTATCACATGGGCTGCTTATGGAGATACCGTGTCATGCAAGTCTATCGTCTCGCTTGCTCTATTCTAATGCAAAAACGCATAAAAAATACTACGGCTCATAAATTCGACTTAAATAGGACTCATCTTTCAGAAAATGCTATCAGATTCTGACTCGGAAGTAATCTAGTAGCATTTTTCAGCTTTTACTCGGAAAATAGGGCTTATTGTAAGATAGCCTCTCAAGGTCACATGTGAGCCAAAATCTGATAACATTTTCTGAAAGATGAGATCATTCTACGTCGAAATCATATGTGGCAGTATTTTTTTATGCGTTTTTGCACTAGAACAGAGCAAGGGCAAATGAAATAGTTCCATGACTCGGTTTCTCCATAAGCAGCCCATGTGATGAAAAATTTCCTTCGCGCAAGCTCGTTATTACTCGGGAAGGAAAGGTCCCACAGGAGACTTCCAAAAAAGAAACATCCAGGTTCTGGAAAGAGCTATAAGGTCCCCTTAGAATTTTTACGATCGGATGATGCCCGTAAAAACTACTGGTGTTTGACTGAAGGAAAAAAAAGTTGGTTTTTCATCGTCTTCTACTGCCCCATGAAATGCACGTAAAAATTTTTTCAAGGGCATGAATCAATAGACTTTTCTTGATATTCAAATTCCTTCTTTCAAATATCCTTTACCACAAAGTGGACTATAATCCAAAACCATTGTCGATTCCCTGAGGGTGTTTCAGTCCATCTATTGTGCAGGTACAGTACAATCATAAAAATTAATAAAAACTGGAAGTTTCGATTCTCGATGATCTGAAAATCATCCTTCATTAAGGAAACGCCTACAAATTACGCGGGAAAATTTCACGAGCATAGGCTCCTCTCTTCTCTGAGTTGTTTAGATGGAATATTGCTGACCCATGCGAGGTAAGTGTGTCTGATTTGCCCTCACTCAATATTTCCAATGTATCTACCTCCAGACCTTGTCGCGCATTTTTCTTATGTTTGTTAACATTAGAACATGAGAAAATTAGTTCTCTCAAGTGATCGAGAATGGCACGTACGTTTCTTGGAACAAAAATTCTATTTTTGTTGATTTTGACTTTTTTCTTGTTAGTCACTAAAAGTCATGCCACACGGATTTGATGCAATCAATCTTAACGCCATTTAGCTTTTTTTTGTCCCTGAGGCCGTATTCTAAATTTCGCGGTAAAATTTTCCGGCAAAATTTACCGCAAAATTTGCCGGCATCGGTGGCGCTCTGTCGGTACCCTGTAAAATTTGCCGCTATTGCTGCAATTTTTGGGCGCATCGGCAACGCAAATACGGCAAATTGAGCCGGCAAACTGCAGCAAATGCGGCAAATGTTACAGATTACCGACTGAGCGCCACGTTTGCCGGCAAATTTTGCGGTAAAATTTGCCGCAAAATTTTACCGCAAAATTTAGAATACGGACCCTATCCCAACTTCGAGATGCTTTTTGCAGAATCACAAAATTCGATTTCTGCCCGATTTTGATTCCATAATACTAAATAATGTGCAGTGTGACTGATTATCCCCCATTACCTTTTACTAGATTCACTCTTCACCTCATGGAAATCCATTCACTTGACTCTAACGGTGTGAAAAAGTGTGAAAAAAGTTGCAAAATGAGCTGAAGTAGGATTCATTTGGACGGTCTGGATGAAAAATATCTCGATTTTACAGAAAACTCATACGATTTCACTGAATAAGTCTCTTATACACATGGGGGGGGGGGAAGGCGGGGCAAATTAGGCGCACCCTTTCGAAAACTTACAGAAAATCGTTTTTTCGAGAATTGAGATAGCTCAGTTTCCAGACCGTCAAATTTGAGTTCGCCATAGCTCATTTTGAAGGTCTTGCAACAAAACTTAGTTTGGGTACGTTAGAAAATATTGAGATAGTCCAAAGCTTTGAGCAAACACAAAAGTGAGGGCAAACTAGATTATTCAACGTATCTTGGCTCGCTTCGAAGGTAATTTCAAGGCCTTCAAAATGAGCTCCAAGTACGTTTGATCTCAAGCAATGGGAGCCGAGCTATCTTGATTTTTGTAGGAAAAGATTTTTTGCGAGTTTTTGACAAAGTGTTCCTAATATGTCCCCATAGTCATTTCGCGATTCTGAAGCTCTGGAAAAGTGATATCGGTTTCGCAGCATGACGGTCATGTGTTGAACGGATAAATCGTCATGATTTGAGGAGTTATCGATGATTTAGAGTGCACATAACCTCAAAATTAACATAAAAATCGATTTTAAGCATATTTTGCGAGATTTGGTGCGTTTCCAAGGCTCCATGCTGCTATATATCACTAAATACACCCTAAAATAATCGACAAAAAGTGCCAAAAGTACTTGGCGGCATTGCGCAAAGCCCTCTACATGCGAAAAAAGGGGTGGGGGTATATTAGGAACACTGCACTTTTTTTTACTAATGTGGGCGTAGAATCGGCTAAAAATCGAATTTTGCAATTCTGCAAAGAGCATTCTAAAGTTGGGACAAAGACAAAGAGAATGAGTTGAAGTACGTTGGAATTGATCACATCAATTTTGTTTGGCATAGCTTTGAGTGACTAACAAAAAAGAAGTCGAAAGTACCAAAAACCACCTTTTTATTCTAAAAAATGCGCGTGTCATGAAGGATCGGTCTAAAACGTTATTCTTCTCATATTTCATCGTAACAAACATGAAAAAAATGAGCGGCAAGGTCTGCGGGTTCGTACATTCGAGAACTTGAGTGGGGGCATATTAGGGAAAATGGGGGCGTATTACGCACACTTACCTTACTTGATTCGTGTTCTGTCAAAGGAAACTGGCTATGCGCAGCACGGCCCGCAACCCTCAGTTTTGAGTATCTCTCAGCGGACTCGCGCCATTTTCTGATTTTTTAAGCCTGCTGCGAAAATAACATTGCTCGAATAATTCTGCCAAAATTCAGTAACCATCTAGACATTTCATATTTTGAGGAAGCATTGGTTTCAGCCTTTGACGTGGTAGTCATGAATGAACGCCGAAGTCGCGTAACCGAGTTTTCACAAAAAGTTGAGATCCCCCGTACTTAGCTTATAAAAAAAATAACATAAGTGCGTGATCAAAACGGATTTTGATAGCTCAAAACAACACCAATTATATGCCGTTTGATTTGGGTGCGTGCGACCAACTGCGTTGAAATGACAGCTTCATGGAGATGGGTAAGCTCATGCGCCCACTCGACTGAAAAAAGTCAAATTCTCATGGCATGCGAAGGAGAAGGGGGGCACGCTCTTGAAGTATTTTGCCCATTTTTCCTTACTTTATTACAAACAATATCCCACCGTTTTCAGGTCCTGAAATCGAGTGTTATTCGAATGAGAAGCATTTAAAAAATTTATTGATGAAAAGATATGTGATCGAGATCATGTGGGCGCTTCTATGACATTGCAATCGTGTATATAAAACTTGAAAACAGCTATAATACACTGAGGGACCCGTTCCTCCCCCATGAGTGTCACTATAGACTCGATTTAGGAATTTTATAGTGAATTCTGTGAAAACACGGATGGGGACGCCAAAACGCAAATAGGTGGAGCTCGAGTACTCCCACTTGTCCAACATGGTCAGAAAATAGGAAGTTAGTTAAATACAGTGTGTATCTGTCTTTAAAGTAGCTTTTGCGTGTTCTGAGTGCTTAAATTGCGATTCAATCAGGCCCGCTCAATGGACCTCAGACGGTTAATCATGGTCTTTATTAATTACAGAAATAATGTCCTACCAAACCAGTGGACACTTATTTTTTCACTCATTCAGGAGCTCCTACTAAACCAGCAAAATTGGTTCCAGACGCATGTCATAGAAAAAAAATTTCACTTTTCAGCAACCCAAATGTTGAAAGTTCTGTAGAAACTCCCATATAAGCATTCTTGTTTCATACATGATCCACATGTCCATTACTCCGATGAGTTGGAGAGCATCTCGAAAATTAACAAGACCCATTGCCATTTCAGAATTACAATCATATCATGTCTGAAAAGCAAAAAAGTTCTCATAGTCAACCTTGACGACCTTGTCACCCATTCATCAATATCCCCCATCATCGAACCCTTCACTCTCATCTCGACCGCGAAACATTTTTTACTCCCTCTATACGTCTGGGGGGTAAGTGAAGCCATGCAATTCAGGTTCGAGTCACTGCCACACATATCGGCAGTATATATACAAAATGTAATAATCCTCTCGAGACAACTAGAGCACACCATTCTCTCTTTCTTTCTAACAATATTCTCCCACCTACACAATTTTCTAACCATATACTTAACTAAATGCAAGTCGCGTGCTTAATCCATCGTTGGGCTTCGTTCGCAATGCTTCAAACTAAAAAAAAAAAAAAAAGAAGAAGAAAGAAACTGGGGCTATCAGACAGCAATTCTGTTAACCGCAGTCGTCGCGGAGCCGCGGCCGCGCGCGGCCAAAAAAAATCCGCGACGATAATTTAAAAAAATTTTTATTCAATTTTTTTTATAGAATAATAATTTCAAAAAAATCATTCAAAATGAATAATTCAGAATCTCAACAAAATTTGCTCAGCAATGAAGCTGGACAAGGTGTAAGTGGTGGTGCAAGATCTGGTTCTATGCCATCTTTAACAGCACCTGCAGATTATATTTTGGGACCTGTTGAAAAGCATTTTCTATTAAGTGCTGAAAGAGGTGATTGCGCTACTGTCAGAAGATTATTGGAGGAAAATAAAGATCATCCAGAATTGCTGAATATTAATTGCGTCGATCCATTGAATAGAAGTGCTTTGATTGCTGCTATTGAAAATGAGAACATCGATCTTATACAGTTGCTGCTGGAACTTGGTATCCAAGTCAAGGTAGGATATATATGTATAACTATGTATAATAGAGAAAGATTTGAAGAGAAAAATGTTAGAGAACGGGTTAGAAGCCTTATACGTATACGGGGCAAGTTCGGGCTTAAGGTCATGTGTATTGAATGCTGATGAATACTGTGAAATGTCATATGGTGATTTTGAGCTTTGAGTTATGAGGTTATTGGATTTTAAAGATTTTTTTGTGTCAGAAATTGATAGACGAGCTCGAATCAATCCACTCAGTTTTTAAGTGTGTTCTCCCTCAGATAGCAGAATGTTAGTTGTCCTCAGGACAACGGAATGGGTACAAAAGGACTTTGAAAAATTTGACTTCTAATTTTTTTTTCTCAAATCTGCAGCAGTATTTGACTTTTCTATTCATCGCAATTGGTTTCCAAAATTCTCAAGAATGTTCTAGAATTTCTTCAGGTTCTTATGATTAATTGGGTCTAAGGTGTCTAGAAAATATCGCGAAAACTGTGAATCTACTGTGTCATTTGTAGATGAATTTGAAAATGAGAGGCCTTAGAGATTTTCTCTTAGCCATCAATTCCCATGAAAATTGTGTCGATTTTTGTTTGCTGCGTCTTTGGACTCGACACACACTAGGTACCTATCAATACATTTGTCCTTTGTCGGGACTCACTTTCTAAAGCCTAAATTCTTGTACCTCGATTACACTTATTGCCTTTGCGAAACACGCAAAATGACATTATGTATAATTTTGGATAGATGAAATAGCTTGTAGTAGGAATGAATTCACGAATAATCTAATATTTTCGAGAATTTTCAAAATTTCCAAATTATTTCTGGCACCAAATTATAAAAATTTTTCAATGTTAATAAAATTGGGCATTGAAGGGTTCAATACACCGTTGTATAATCGCTAATTTCTATATAAGGTAAGTGTACCCAACTTCAATAACTCCAGACCATCTCAATATTTTCTAAATTACTTTAACTCATTTTGAAGCCTGTCTTAAGACCTTTTAAATCAAAGTACATCTAATTTCGACCAACTGGAGCCAAACTGTCTGAATTCTCCCAAAAGGTAATTTTTGAGAGTTTGCAGAAGTGTGTACCCAACTTGCCCTCATCATATCGGCGATAAAGGGCATAAAATCGCATTAACCTGTTTTCATCACCGTGCAGCGACAGTTTTTAGCTGGCCCTAAACTCTGTTTCCGACCTATTTTGACGTGATAAACACGTTCTGAGTGGTAAAAAAAGCCATACTGCACGCCTTTCCGAGATAACCATATGGGGGCATGTTGGGTACACTCCGATGTCGGCCTTCTTGATTCTCAAACCATCTTCGTGTTTTGTACATAAAATCGTTCCGATTCAGAGTTCTGCAACCCTGAAGAGCGGATTTTGAAGGTATTGAGACAAGGAATCGAATGGGCTAAGGTACGTCAAGATTGGTCGAACAAAAATAAATTGGCACTAATTTTACTGAACGCAATTCCCACGGTGATTTCTTAGCCGTGCAAACACGGAAAATGGAAGATCACTTTAAATTTGGAGAACGCAGAAATGATCCGGGGTCGATGGAAACTACGTACTTGCTCATATTCTAACACAACAAACGTGAAAAAAATATGCGGGAAGGTTCACGAGTGCCGATTTCTCAGCATATGGAGGCAAGTTGGGCACACTTACCTTAGCTAATATTTGAAAATTTAAAGCGGACACTATCGAAATTTCTACGATATGTATCCTCAGACCTGCAAGTAGGTATTCTGATTTGAGATCCATGATTAACGAAAATGGATCTCATTTGGGAATAGTATTCAGCTTACCGAAAAAAACGACCAATTAAACAAATAAATAAATAAATAAATCAAAATATTGATACAACTATTAGTTCCTATGAAGACAGAAATATATCATTCAATGAATATACTTTTTCACATCGATGTCTTGAACAAAATTTCATCTGATTACCCATAAAATGACTCAGCTGAGTCGATACGAGAATTGAAACAAAATTCACGAATGATTGAATGACATTACCATGATCAATATTTTCCTAGGACGCATTGTTACACGCAATCAAAGAAGAATACGTTGAAGGAGTTGAGATACTTTTGGAGCATGAAGAAAAAATACATCAGCCAGGTCAACCATACGTGAGTTATCGCAAAACATATAACCTTCAATCTTGAACTCAAAAAAATCCTTCAGATATATTTCGTCTTCACAGTCATGATGATACATCTATCTCATTCTGCGACGAAGTTGAATTCTTCTCCATAATTAACCCTTCAACGACAAACCTCAAATATCGACTAAATCTTCTCTCACATCCTCAATTTCTGTATCATCATGCCCCAAGGATCACGTTCGTTATAATCGCCATGTAATTCAGAGCTCGCTTCTGACATTTATACAGCAAGTCCTTGCAACTGGATAGCCCTGAATTAGATCCCCTTGCGTGCACATTGGTATACTACGTATGGTGTGAACCAAGCTCATGTGCATCGTCTCAGCCCTCATGTATATACTCTCGAGTTACGCCCGACGTTAATAAGTAGTTTCTCGCCTGCACAAATTTCATACTTGACATTATTCATGGATAAAAAGTATATCTCTCGTCAAAGTATCTCATATATCAATAAAAATTCAATCAATTATTTTGAGAAATGAACGTCGGAATTGGTAACTGATATTTTAAAAACATTAGCTGATGAAAGTGACAGAATGGAATATTTTCAAATTGACCGTTTATCTGATTTAAGCTCTAAGAGGATTGACTTATAAGGTCAAAGTACACGAGTGCACTCATTTTTCAATGATCTTACCTTTTATGTTTGATATTTTATCTACTAAAATCATTAGCTCATATAAGCAATTGGATAATTAATACTCCGTTGATTAAAACGTTTGCTGCGGCGGCGAAAATCGCAGTTCCTTCTTTGTGTGCGGCGGGACCCACCGGTGGGTCCCGTGCAACGTTAAATCCCATAAGACGAAAATCTGCCGCACACAAAAGAGGCACTCGCGGGACCCACCGGTGGGTCCCGCCGCAGCGAACGTGTTAAACAATTTGACACAATTAAGAGAACTTGTTCGATCAAAAAATGAGCCTTGCCTAATATTGACTAGCGTTATTGCCTTACTCTCTTGTAAATGTTTTTGATAAGTCAGAGGGCCCTAAAATGCTCTTGTGGCTCAAAAAGGATATTTTAAAATGATGGGTAGCGATTGATTCATGGTATTCAAAATACGTTTCTTAGAAAGTTTATCCCTGATGAAAATATGTAGTTCCGTGGGACCCCACGGCTTCGTGGGACTGGAAATTGGGGAATAATAGAAAACCGGTGTTTTATTTCGGCTGTACTTGAATCTAAGAAGATTTTTCTTTTCTCTTGTCTCATAAGTCTTTCGTAAAAAAAGTCAAAGAGAGTAAAAAAAAAAAACAATTGTGAAATTTTGCGAGTACTACGAAATTTCGTAGGAATTACAGAGATTTCATGAATTTCGTAGAGGTGATCAAAGGTCGATTGAAAATGAAATTTTTCTCGATTTTATATTCCAGCTGCAAGGAGAAATTTAGATAATCAGATACATGAAATTACTGCAATTCTCTGACTGCTTGATGGAATCTGTCGTGAACTCTATGACATTAAAAAAATTGCATAACCATGGGAGATGTTCGCATGTTCCATTTTTTTGTACAACCCTGCATTTTTCGAAGTGCCTAGGAAAACTCTCTACCACTTAGATTCCTGCATTCTTTCCGTTCAGCACGTATAGTCATCTGGATGAATCCACGAGTCACCAAATGACAATTTTCACCTCCCACGAATCCCGCCATGTCATTGCCCCACCGAAATTGCAAAAAAATCTCCATCAAAACTAACTTTTATTAACGCATCAAACAGAGTTGGGAAGCAGTGGACAGATCGGCATCAAATTTTACACCAGACATAACACCGCTGACTCTTGCGGCGCACATGAACAACTATGAAATTCTTAAAATTCTTCTGGATCGAGGAGCTACTCTACCAACACCTCACGATGTACGTTGCGGATGCGATGACTGTGTCACCTCCAGTGAAACGGATTCACTACGTCACTCGCAGTCCCGAATAAATGCCTACAGAGCTCTATCTTCACCTTCCCTCATTGCACTATCGTCGAGGGATCCCCTTCTCACAGCTTTTGAACTGTCATGGGAATTGAGACGTTTGCAGACTGTGGAATCTGAATTTAGGCAGGAGTATGAGGTAAGCATGGACACTGAATTCTTAAACATGAATTGCTAAGAAATATGATTTATTTACTTAATCGTTATTCATTCGATTCATTTAGAACGAAAAATAGGATGGTTTTGGGAGTTTGATATAAAGTTGGACGGATTATGAAATGATGAATTTTGTTTCCGATACAGATTTTTTAATTTTTGGAAGATCGTGAGGAGAAAAAACAAATTCCTGAAAGACACGCAAAAGATCGGATGAGTAGCCCAAATTTGAGAAGAGTTGACTCTAGCCCTCTCAGTTCCCAAACAGATTCCGGCTCACTAGGACAGGTCATCACATCCGGATCACGGATTTGGCTGAAACTTTGGAAATAGTATTCTTTTAGTACCAAAAGATGAAACCCAAAATCATAGACCCTAACGATCAAGCGTTCCCGAGCTACAGCCAACAACGAGGTATTCCTATGTTGCGACGATTTTTAACATGGGCCCATATGGACAATAGGGTGGGCCGAAAAAAAGCTTTTTTCGAAAATCGATACGCCCTAGCGTGGAAATGTTGTGTTTGTACATATAGACAGGAAATGAGATTTCAGGTCCCAGCAAGAGCCATCAAGCTTTTATCAAAATTTAAAGGTTTAAATGGGAATGTGCCTAATTCGGCACTTTTTTCTTCCTAACTTTGTTCGCATTTCTGGCGCATCCAAGCATTTTTGGACGTCCTTTAGCTCATTTTAAACTTCGTTCCAAAACCTACAAAATTAGCTAGAGTACATCCAATTTCGACTAACCCGAGCCAATATATCTTAATTTTTCCAAAGAGTGATCATTATTAAAAATCCCAAAAATAGGGCGATTTTCCCTTCAAACTTTGCTTGCATTTCTGGTGCATCTGAACATTTCTCAACGTACTTTAGCTCATTTCAAAGCTTGTTCCAAAACCTATAAAATGAGCCAATGTACGTACAATTTCGACTAACCCGAGCCAATCTATCTCAATTTTTTTAAAGAGTGATTAGTTTTGAAAAATCCGAAAATAAGCGACTTCCCCCTCCCGCCTCACTCCTTTCAAAACTCGAAATGGAAAAGTTGAGATAGATTGACTTGGGTCAGTCGAAATTGGACGTACTTTAATTCATTCTGTAGGTTTTGAAACAAGCTTTGAAATGAGCTGAAGTACGTTGAAAAAGGTTCAGATGCACCAGAAATACAAGCAAAGTTTGAAGGGAGAATCGCCCTATTTTTTTTTTAATAATGATCACCTTTTGGAAAAATTAAGACAGCTTGGCTCCACTTAGTCAAATTCAGATGTACTTTAGCTCATTTTGTAGGTTTTGGAAGAAGCTTTAAAATGAGCTGAAGTACGTTGAAAAATGCTTGGATGCGCCAGAAATGCGAGCAAAGTTAGGAAGAAAAAAGTGCCGGATTAGGCACATTCCCATTTAAACCTGCGTTAATTTTGATAAAAGCTTGATGGCTCTTTCTGGGACCTAAAATCTCATCTCTCAGCGTCCAGCAAAATTTTTTTTCACATCTACATATACAAACACAACATTTCCACGCTAGGGCGTATCGATTTTCGATAAAAGCCCTTTTTTCGGCCCACCCTAATGGACAATGCTATTTCCTGAAGTTGTAGCTCGGAAACGTTTGAGCGTTAGGGTCTATAATTTTGAATATCGTCTTTCTGTACTAAAAGAAGACTATCCCCAGAGTTTCAGCCAAATCCGTGATCCGGATGTGATGACCTCTTCTGGTCAGCTGATGGTGTGAAAATATTCTTTGGGTTATTATCCCCCCCCCCCCCCCCCCCTCCTAGTTGACGAAACGCCGTACCGAGGGCTTTTGGCCCAAATCAGAAGCATCTTTCGTATCTCAGCTCTGGTACCTAAAAAAACTCCTGGCCCCGAATAGCACCCACCGAAACGTGGAAATCGCCCATCCCCATCCGCTAACTACGGTAACCGTAAGGCCTAAGATTTAGCACGTTTAGGGAATCGCCTATGAGTTGTTCCGTCGAAACTTGCCCTCACTGTGTCTCGGCTCATTGCGGCGTCTTCGCGTTCTCAACCGGTTATGCAGAACACATTCCTCACGTATTTTTCTGTGCTCTTTCTCAGCAAAGAGTCAGAGTTGACCAATTTTGAGGTTTAAGGTCCGAAAAGTGCGAATTAGGGGTCAAAATGTCATTTCCGTAGTATGGCCGCACCCCTAAATTCGGCATTCAAGTGCACGGTATGGAGATATTTGGCTTCTAAATGATTCCCCTACGAAAATACATCATATGAGCTTATTTTGAACATGTTTTCATAGTTCAAGAGTCGTAAGTAGGTCGTTTACCCACCGAACGCTGTATGTACATTTTGTCCCCGAATCTGCTCTAAAATTACAGTTCTGACAATATGCGCTGCGTGAGAGCGTCTATCTACTTGTAAGCGTTCGCTCATGGGCATATTTTGATCCCCTCACTTCAATCAAACTATTAAACAGCTGCGGTATCAACATCTCTATAACTTCACTTTCGAGAAGTGGCTGCGTGCTCTTCTCCGAAAAAACGCCGCGGTAAATAAGAGTATCGTTTCTGTAGCCATTTCGCAACACGATTAAAACATTGATAATCTATATTCTCGTTTGTCCTTCTGCAAGTTTTTGGTGTACAAAAAACCGTGCTGAGCCTAATAAGTGAGATTCGTTATCTCGTCGATCCGTATTCACAGATCAGATACGAAATGTCATTTCCGTAGCAAAATATAGTGATATTGAGCTGAGCTCTTATGGAATTTAACACGTGCAAATTTTTTCTGACTTGTCATATTTTTGAGTTTTGATTCACATCATGGGTGTAGTGATGAAAAAATTCACCTCACAAACCCAGAAGTTCGTTTTCGCCTCATCTCCTCTTATTTTTGAGTCTGTTTCGGGCAAGTTTCCGCGGAACTGTATAGATATAACAAGACTGCACTTTGAGGTGATCCACCGTGAGATCTGGATGATCTGCTTAGGCAGTCGAGAGACTTCCTGAACTCCAAGAAAGCTTAGAATAGCCCACACGGTTCCTCACCAAGAAACGGGTTGGGCCGTGTGCTTGAGACCTGGTCCAAATAGGTACAAAGGGACGTACCATTTCTGAATTACTCGTCGTTCTGAAATGGGCTATCTCTGAGCTGACATGGGGGCAGCCCTGCCATATGCCCATCGTAGACAGCCAACCGGACTCTTTAACCGGGTCACTGGTATATGAATAATAAATTCTTATTGTGAATTGTATTAGGAGTGAAAAAGACAAAATAATGTGAAAATCATTACTCTAGCTTCATTCATTTTAGATTATTCTTGACTTTCATTATTCCTTTCCCCACTCTCGCAACTCTTTTTGACTTTTTTCGTCATTGTTATTTGTTCTTGAGATATTCAAGTATTCTTTGGAACTCGTTTCAAATATTTTTTTATCAAAATTAATTCCCAAGTTACTTATTAGAAATACGTCGTAAGAATCAAGAATTCACATTGTGTGTAAATGGCGCCAAAAGCGAGAAATTTTTAATAAGTATTTGAGATCTCGCAAAAGCAGTGTGACTCGAGATCATTTAGACATTTATCCGTAAGACTTGGGCGTTTCTGGACTAGTGTAAATTGAGAAATTAATAAGATATCATGAGCTACATTGATAAATTGATATCCGAATAGACACACAGGGATTACAACGAGTAAATCCTCCTCTGTTCACTGGTCAATTACTTTTCACTAGCAACGCGCTTTCCAACTGAATTTCTCTTCGAGCTATTGGATTATAGTAACTATGACACAAGGTTTGTCTTTAATCACAAGATTAGTTACCACGAGTTTATCCAATTACTAATCCGGACCAAGAACAAAGTTGCACGTGAAACTATGTTGCACCACTCCCTTGCTTCCATTTTACAGAGGAATGAAAATGAACCATAATATATGAATCAATTGTCGTATCATCAAGGACTGATGGTTCTATTTCGCACATTATTTTATCAGTAGAAAAAGTCGGATATAGTCAGACAAGCGAGCTTATCGGGGTAATGGTCTTGAGAGCATGCGGTAGCCGTGCAAGGCGGACGTAGAATTCTATTTACATCTCATGTTAAAATTTTGATGAGGCAAAGGATGAGATGAGTTGTCCAATTATTGTTATGACTTTACCGCACGGGATTTTATTTGATTTTGTTCCCCGCAAAGATGATGAAAAAATAATATTTGACACTCGGACGGGGTGGTTTCCGCATTCTCGTAATAATTTCGGCCCGAGCCGATATCACTTGTGCGGAAACCAATATCCCTGCCTTCGTATCGAAATGAACTACTTCAATCTGCTGTGTGGGATGAAAATCGAAGAACCGTACGGAAAAGTCACATTCCCGCACAAAGATGGAAATATTGCATCCTCGCTCCGACAATAGAAATAGTTCATGACGATATATGGTTGCAAGGTTTTGCGGCCGCGTATCGTAATAGTAGATTTCACACCGAGTTTACGGGGTTGTAGCTCCCTTCTGAGTGATTAGTTTTTGGCCCGAGCTGCAGACGAGGTTCGAAATAATCGCTCGGAAGCGGGGAACCTCATGAACGAGTTGCGAATACTTTTTTACACGGCGCGTCTCGTCGTGTAAAGCGGCATATGCGTCTCGTGCCAAAAACTTTGTTCTTCACGATTACCTTGTTACGTCGAACAAAGTTATCGCAATGAACAAAATTTTTTGGCACTCGACGCATAATATACTATTTTGCGATTATGTAGGTACTCAAACATCGGAAAATTGGCATGAGCTATTTTTTGATACACTCTAAGCAAAAGTATCATCTTCGCACTAATTCTTCACTATCTCTCACGGTTTGTTAAGAAATACATTTTGATGTCCGGGAGTAAAATTTATTATTCGCACACCCGTAGAAATTCATCGGTCGGACGCAAAAAAATTGTTGTGTCTAAAAAATTGGTCCCACCAATGGTCTCTTGGAATTACTTGCAAAAATATTCATTGATATAGCTAGATCATTATTTTGGCCACGGGATGATTTATTCCTTCTTTTCGGCCATACACGTCACATTATAACAGGCTATTTATAACACAGCAACACTGCAAAATAGTTTATTTAGACAATGTTTTTTCGACGTATCAGAGCTTTCTTTTAGACATTGTCAACACGATTGAAATGAAAAACTCTAGATAACGATTGATAGCCGAGCTGACATATCTCAATGGAAGGAGATCTATGAAAGTCAGATGATTAAATCGCATAAAATTATTCATAAATCTGTCCATGCGCGAATGATTTAGAATGAAATTGGCATCTCGTCGATAATTTTAGGAACTCCTACGCATGATGTGGCGTAGTCTTCTTCACCCACGCCTTTAAAGAGCTGTTGATCATCAGCACCATTATTGTGAGGGAATTATTTGTTCAAATATTTTGGTTGAGAAAACGGTACTCGTTCATCTGATATCTGGTTAAAATCGTTATCGAATGTTCATGAATGCCGTATTTTTCGACTAATATTACTAATCGTTCCTCGAAAAGTTTATATAATCCTCTCTATGATTCGAATTTGGGTCAGTTAAATAATTGTTTGAGACAAAAGGGTGTACAATCTTTCAACGTGTGCACTCAATAGTACTGAAATTTAGGCAATGTAATATCTGTTCCCCCTTTTTTCGAGGTAACAAATGCGCATTTCCAGCGCTCTGCTAAAAAGAGCATCTTTTGTTTCTCCTGCAAATTTATTCTTTTCACCTGGTATTTTTATATTACTTTCAAATCCACGACATCTTTTGCAAGAATGACTCGAGTTCTTGAAGTATATCTAGCTACTAAACCATCCACAATTAAGTACGATATTACTTCGTCTTCACTTTCAACTTGAAAGTTGTCTGTGCGTCCTAACTATATGAGCTTGCGTTGGCTTTCGATGATCATCAATTGAAAAATTATCAATTTTGATCCAAAATGCATACTTTCTTGTGTGTGATCTATCGATTGGTTGAGTAAAATCCGACCAAAAAGTGGTTATAACGGGTTTTTTTCGAGAAAATTTTGATTTACAAACGAAAAATTTCATTTTGATCATATTACCACGTATTACAAAAAGATTTTTATCAACCAATCGATGTGTTTGTTGAAGTATCTGTTCAAGTCATTTGAAGTTAAATATATTATCTGTAGAGGGAAATATGCGAAAAAAATGTAATGGTAAAAGGAATAATTTGTTACATATTGATATATTCTGCGAGGGAGCTTTTTAGAGGGATTTGGGAAATCTGGACTAAGGTTTTTTCAGAAATATATATCGTTTGGTTGAGATAGAATATTGATATAGTTCATTCGAAGATGATTAAAATGGACTTCCTTGTGAAAATTTGCTTCTTTCGAAAAATAGTATATTTCCTTACTGAGCGCGGTAGCCCATTTTGGGCACTGGGACAGTTTGTCTGTCGACCGAAGCGAGACATGAGAAGCTGAGTCTCTATTATTAGATGTGAGAAGCTATAAGGAGGAAAAGTGTTACCTACAACCAATAGATTTTGGCAAATGGAAGAAAAGGGTATAAGCATTGTAGCTTTAAAAAAGGATTATGGGTCCAGGCTAGGTGTGTTGAATAACTTCGGAACCAATTTTGAGATTAAGTTTCAATGTAATGAATAAACTGAATTGATTGAGTACAGTAGATATGCAATACATGCAATACAAATACAGAATAGAAAAAAGGCCGCTCAAGTGAAGTGACCGAGTCAAGAGAGTCAAATCCGCGCCGCCGACGCAAGGGCGCATTTTTATAGACTCGGGGTAGCTTCGTCCCCACCACTGCCGGTGTTCTCGAGAATTCAGCGTCAAGCTTTGCTCGGCGGCTCGGTACAAGCTCTTACAGGGACAGCTGTTTGAGAGATTTTACCATCGAGATGCACAAGTACCAATGCGTGTCGTGGCATCCAAAACTATCCGATATTTGCTCAGAAATATAGCACCGATTTCGACTCGGAAATCGATGCTATCCCCCGTACGCAAAAGGCAAACGTTTTGGAATCGAACAATTTGCACATGCGAAAACCTTGACTTCTTTTCGTCTCTAGCTCTCGCTTGCAAAGTGCCGATTGATAAATGATAGATGATTCATGCTTGATGCTTAGAGTTTTCAATGTACTCCACAAAACGATGGGTCAATTTATCTGATTTCACACGATTCTCATAAATTTCATTTGACCAAATTCCGAGTTGACTCACCGCTGAATTCTCGATTTTAATGATGCTAGTTTCGAAGATCTTAAGTATGATATTTTCGATTACGTCGTACAATATTCGATAATTTCATGATCATTTTCGATACAACTATTTTGAGCTTTACATACAATTATTTGATTATACATGTCATAATATTCAACATCACGAGGAAGACAATATTTTTTGATTTTTAGATTTTCCATGTGGTACAATGATTTGAACAAAACAGATAATTTAGCAATATTCAAGGTATAAGCATACAAATATGAACATTACGTCTATTCTCTATGATTAATTTGATTGTACATACACAATACAGTATAGAAATGCATACACACACTTTTACCTATTCACGCTACTTTTCCGTGCCGCTTGTTCGCACGCTTACTCCGAAAAACATTCTATCGAATTTGAGTGTTAGCAGATGTGCGCATCTGATTCTAGTACGTCACGTCGCGCGCGATGTTTCCGAAGGTTCTTGGGATAGACAGGGAGCATCAGATTTACAACATGTGATAGAAAAAAGGCGAAGGTTTTCCACCGGAAAAGGCCAGATGATGGTACGGCCGACCCTCTGCACGATAAATAAAGAAGTTTATCGCTTGCATGTGCTTGGAACCGGGAGAGGTCTCAATACGCTGCATCCGGCAACTAAGTACTTTGGGATACTTCTCTTCGTATTTTCTCTCAAGAGCACCGCGCATCACGTTAAATTTCGACTCGGCTGGATGTTATAAATTTTCATTTCCACTTAAAGGTTAAAGAAATTCATCTACAGATACAGAGAGCACAAAAATATCAAAACTGCCTCGAGGACACCCGTACTCTTCCCAAAATTCGGTGCGGCGAGCCACGATCTAGCAAGAGCAGCCGCCTGCTCTCGCCAGCGCCCGATATTCTACGCCGTCTCTATGTAGTGGAAGCGTGTTCGCGAGAGGAGCCGCCTCCTCTTGCCAGCGCTCGACTTTCACTCTCGCGACGCGGCGGCTTGTAGTCTCTCTCTCTCTCTCTCTCTCTCTCTTTTTTTTTTTTTTTTTTTTTTTAAGGTGGTTGTAGGGCAAATACGCTGCGACGTACGAAGGAGAGGCACCAGTCAGCCAAACACGGCTGGCCAGCACCTCCCCAACAGTCCCGGGCTGGAATCCGCATCGATACGGCCATCCGAACCGGGTAAACCCTCTCTTCCTTCTCCGTTGGCGCCAGCCATTGGACAAGGGAGAGATCCACCAACTTACCAATCCGGCCCCGGCACCGCGTGAGCATTACTTCAGGGCCGGCGGCGTCTCGCGCTCAGGATCGAGCGTCTCTCTTCTCACGACTCGCAGGTGTTGTTTCCCTTTCTTCGATCTTCTTCCATCTCTTCATTCTTCATCTTCTTTCTTCTCTCTTCTTTCTTCTCTCTTCTTTCTTCTCTCTTCCCTCTTCAGTGCATCAGATTCCTCCTGGAATCATTTGGGCCTCTTCTGTTTCAATCGGCAGAGTCACTGTGATTCGCCTGCTTCGAGGCGCCTTACTTCCCTCTCTTTCTCCTCTTTGCGGGTAATCACCAGCTTGATGTATCCGGTGAGTCTATCCCATGTCTCCTGGTTGCGGAGCAAGTACGGGACGAGATTCTCAGGTGTTAGTTGAGCACCCAGCCATTCATCCAGCTCGGCGCGCTCTCTCCGGGTGTTGCTGCACTTGAACAGGGCATGTTCGGCGTCATCCCATTCGTCCCCGCATGACTGACATGCTGGGGTCGTCCTCTTCTTGAACCTGGTTAGATAGGAACCGAAGCAACCTCTCTCTCTCTCTTTTTTTTTTTTTTTTTTTTTTTTTTTTTTTTTTTTTTTTTTTTTTTTAAGGTGGTTAGAGGGCAAAATCTGCCTCAGGATCCCTCGGATCCGTCCCCAGACACCGGACTGGTTCAGCTTACGCGGACTACGCATAGCCCACGCAGGCCATACCAGGCGGGACACGGGTTTGGGTGGAGCCCACCGAGAGGTGGGCCCGGCCGTGTAATATCCCTCTCGCCTCGATGTCCGATACCTAGGGCATCGGGCAATCAAGAAGGAGATCCACCTGCATCTACCATCTCATCCCGGAACCGCGTGAGCATTACTTCAGGATGAGCGGCATGTCTCGCGCTCGATTGCGAGCGTTCCTCTTCTCCATCTTCTCTCTTCGGCCACTTGTCGTCATCTTCTATCTTCATTCTTCATTGTTCCCTCTCTTTCTTCTTTCTTCCCTCTTCTTTCTTCTTTCTTCCCTCTTCAGTGCATCAGATTCCTCCTGGAATCATTTGGGCCTCTTCTGTTTCAATCGGCAGAGTCACTGTAATTCGCCTGCTTCGAGGCGCCTTACTTCCCTCTCTTTCTCCTCTTTGCGGGTCATCACCAGCTTGATGTATCCGGTGAGTCTATCCCATGTCTCCTGGTTGCGGAGCAAGTACGGGACGAGATTCTCAGGTGTTAGTTGAGCACCCAGCCATTCATCCAGCTCGGCGCGCTCTCTCCGGGTGTCGCTGCACTTGAACAGGGCATGTTCGGCGTCATCCCATTCGTCCCCGCATGACTGACATGCTGGGGTCGTCCTCTTCTTGAACCTGGTTAGATAGGAACCGAAGCAACCATGATCGCTCAGTGCCTGCGTCGTCCAGTAGTCCATCTCTCCGTGGGTGCGTTCCGCCCACTTGGCTACGTCACGGATCAGCCGGTGCGTCCATCTGCCGTTTGCAAATGGCGAATCCCACTCTGTTTGCCAATGCTCAAGGGTGGTTTCCTTCTCGTTGTCGCGGATGATCTCCTTCATCGTCGGAGTGAGTACTCGTTCGGCTCCGATCACTTTTTGGCGGTCCCAGATCCTCACTCGCTCCGCGACGAGCAAGTGGATGGGCGGAGTACTCGCCAATACGTAAGCCGCATCTCCTGACACAGTGCGGTAGGCACGGATACTCCTCAGGGCCGCTCTTCGGTGGACAGGCCCCATTCTCTTCTCGATGATGGTCTTCTCTACTCTCTTCCCCCACACGGGTGCACCGTACAGCATGATGGAGGTAGTGACGGTGTTGAGAAGTGCGCGCCTCTTTTCCTTGGGTCCTCCGATATTCGGCATAAGCCGCTGGAGCGCCGCAACGACCCTGCTCGCCTTCTGGGTGGCTTCCTGGATGTGCTTCTTGAACGACCACTTGTCGTCGAGCCATACACCGAGGTATTTCAGCTCTGTCTTCCGTGGAATCTCTTGCCCGTTGATATAAAACCGGGGTAAGTCAAACTTCCTACGCCTTGTGACCACGATTGCTTCGCACTTCTTGACAGCGAGCTCCAGAAGCCTGCTAATCATCCACTCGTAGACTCGGGCCAGCGCTTCGTTCGCGTGTCTACCCAAGAGTTCCTCGTTGTCAGCCCATACTATGAGTCCCGCGTCGTCCGCGAAAGCCACTATTATCACTCCTTCTGGCAGTTCGATAGACAGTAAGCTGTCATACTGGGTGTTCCAGTTGAACGGCCCGGAGACCGATCCCTGTCCGAGTTGAACGGCCCGGAGACCGATCCCTGTCCGATCTCTCTCTCTCTCCCTCTCTCTCTCTCTTTTTTTTTTTTTTTTTTTAAGGTGGTTGTAGGCCAAATACGCTGCGACGTACGAAGGAGAGGCACCGGTCAGCCAAACACGGCTGGCCAGCACCTCCCCAACAGTCCCGGGCTGGAATTCGCATCGATACGGCCATCCGAACCGAGTAAACCCTCTCTTCCTTCTCCGTTGGCGCCGGCCATTGGACAAGGGAGAGATCCACCAACTAACCAATCCGGCCCCGGCACCGCGTGAGCATTACTTCAGGGCCGGCGGCGTCTCGCGCTCGGGATCGAGCGTCTCTCTTCTCACGACTCGCAGGTGTTGTTTCCCTTTCTTCGATCTTCTTCCATCTCTTGATTCTTCATCTTCTTTCTTCTCTCTTCTTTCTTCTCTCTTCTTTCTTCTCTCTTCCCTCTTCAGTGCATCAGATTCCTCCTGGAATCATTTGGGCCTCTTCTGTTTCAATCGGCAGAGTCACTGTGATTCGCCTGCTTCGAGGCGCCTTACTTCCCTCTCTTTCTCCTCTTTGCGGGTCATCACCAGCTTGATGTATCCAGTGAGTCTATCCCATGTCTCCTGGTTGCGGAGCAAGTACGGGACGAGATTCTCAGGTGTTAGTTGAGCACCCAGCCATTCATCCAGCTCGGCGCGCTCTCTCCGGGTGTCGCTGCACTTGAACAGGGCATGTTCGGCGTCATCCCATTCGTCCCCGCATGACTGACATGCTGGGGTCGTCCTCTTCTTGAACCTGGTTAGATAGGAACCGAAGCAACCATGATCGCTCAGTGCCTGCGTCGTCCAGTAGTCCATCTCTCCGTGGGTGCGTTCCGCCCACTTGGCTACGTCACGGATCAGCCGGTGCGTCCATCTGCCGTTTGCAAATGGCGAATCCCACTCTGTTTGCCAATGCTCAAGGGTGGTTTCCTTCTCGTTGTCGCGGATGATCTCCTTCATCGTCGGAGTGAGTACTCGTTCGGCTCCGATCACTTTCTGGCGTTCCCAGATCCTCACTCGCTCCGCGACGAGCAAGTGGATGGGCGGAGTACTCGCCAATACGTAAGCCGCATCTCCTGACACAGTGCGGTAGGCACGGATACTCCTCAGGGCCGCTCTTCGGTGGACAGGCCCCATTCTCTTCTCGATGATGGTCTTCTCTACTCTCTTCCCCCACACGGGTGCACCGTACAGCATGATGGAGGTAGTGACGGTGTTGAGAAGTGCGCGCCTCTTTTCCTTGGGTCCTCCGATATTCGGCATAAGCCGCTGGAGCGCCGCACCGACCCTGCTCGCCTTCTGGGCGGCTCCCTGGATGTGCTTCTTGAACGACCACTTTTCATCGAGCCATACACCGAGGTATTTCAGCTCTGTCTTCCGTGGAATCTCTTGCCCGTTGATATGAAACCGGGGTAGGTCAAACTTCCTACGCCTTGTGACCACGATTGCTTCGCACTTCTTGACAGCGAGCTCCAGAAGCCTGCTAATCATCCACTCGTAGACTCGGGCCAGCGCTTCGTTCGCGCGTCTACCCAAGAGTTCCTCGTTGTCAGCCCATACTATGAGTCCCGCGTCGTCCGCGAAAGCCACTATTATCACTCCTTCTGGCAGTTCGATAGACAGTAAGCTGTCATACTGGGTGTTCCAGTTGAACGGCCCGGAGACCGATCCCTGTCCGATTCCGGCGGACAGTACCCGAATCTCTTGTCCCTCGTCGGTGTCGTACACGAGGGTCCTGTTCCGCAGGTAGTCACTTGTGACGGCTAGTAGATAGGGGGGCACTTTACCTGCTTGGGATTGATAGACTCGCTCCCAGCTCGCGCAGTTGAATGCGTTCTTTATGTCCAACGCAATGATGGCACAGAATCCTCCTCTTCCTTGGTATGGGTTCCCTACCGACGCTTGAAGCCGTTCTTGGACCGCCTCGATCGCGTGCACAGTGCTCCGTCCCTTCCGGAACCCGAACTGCATTGGTGATAGCCCACCGCCTTCTTCGTAGGCTTTTCCCACCCTGTTGAGCACCATCCTCTCGTACATTTTCCCGATATTGTCGAGCATGCTGAGAGGGCGTTGACCTCCTTGACCCTTAGGTATCAGGACCAGCTTCTGGCGTTTCCACTTGTCCGGGAAAGTTCCCGCGCTCAGACAGATGTTGAAGAGGTCGAGGAGTAGATCTCGCTTGTATTTGAAGTCCAGTTTCAGAGCCTCGTTTGGGATGCCATCCAGGCCAGGGGCCTTGCCGTTCGGCATTCTCTTCGCCGCTATGAGTAGCTCTTGCATAGTGAAGAGCGGGATGGGGTCTTCGCTCTCCGTAGGGAATGTAACTCTGGGTTCTCCTGCTGGGAAGAGGTCTTCCACGATGGTGCGCAATGTTGCTGCATCGGTCGGTGCTGGGTTGCCCTTCCGGGGTCGGACCTTTGACATGACCACGCGATATGGCGTGCCCCAGGGGTCTTCGTTAACCATGTCGCACAGTTCACCCCAGGACTTCTCTTTGCTCCTCCGGATGGCTAGAACGAGAGCCTTCTCTGCTTCTTTGTACGCTCTGTCATCTTCCGCCAGCGATGGTCGTTGCAGCTTCCTTGATCGCCATGCGGTCCTCCTTTTCTTGTTGCTCGTTCTTCGTAGAGCCTTGATCTCATCGGTGATCCAGTACTCTGGTTTCCTCCAGAAACATGGTGTTGTCCTGCGAGGCATCGACGCGTCGCAAGCTCTCGTGATGGCGGATGTTACCATCGCCACAGCTTCGTCCGAGGCGGAGTTCATCGGGAGATCTTCGACTGTTTCTATCGATTCCCGGAATTTCCCCTCATCCAGCTTGCGTACCTGCCACCCCGTCGGTCGCGGTCTGTGTGTCGTCTGTCTCTGTCTGTCAGTCCTAAGCCGAAACCGAATATGTCGATGGTCACTCAATGTTTCCGTGTCCAGAACCTCCCACGATGTCATACGTCCCATGAGCGACGGGCTCATGAACGTCAGGTCGAGGACCGAAGACGAACCTCCCTCCCTGGACCGAGTGTCGTGTCGGTGGTAAGTGATAACCCCCGTCTCGTTCGCGAGCACTAATCCCAATGCCTCCATGGCATCAGCAAGTATTACCCCCCGTCTATCACGCGGCCCCCCGCTCCAAGTCGGTTCCTTGGAGTTGAAATCCCCCGCGATTATAACTCGGCCCCCCCATTGCCTCACATCCTCTTCTAGGTCATGGAGCTCGTCTTCGAATTCGTGCATCTTGAGCGACGGCGAATAGTAGCAGCTGTAGACTGCTGTGCCCTCTATGGTCTTTCGAGCGAAACCGCGGCCACTAACAGCTGGTCCAGTCTCACGGATCGCAGGATTCATGATCTGGATTACGGCTGTCCTCCAGTGATCGAATGTGGATCGAGAGAATTCGCGCTTCCGAGGCGGTTCGGAGATAATCAGAACATCGATCCCTCCTTCTTCGGCTACAGCGTGTAGGAGATCGTCTGCGTCCCCGCTCTTCCTGAGGTTGGCTTGGATGAAGCTAGTCATTTCTTCCCTTCCTGCGTCTATATGTGGTTCTTGCCCTCTGGTACGCAATGCAGTTGCTGGCCCCAGATCTGTGGTCAGATTTGGACCCGATCGCCACACACCTTAGGCATTTTGGTTTTTCCTTGCAAATCGCAGCAAGGTGCCCTGGTTCGCCGCATTGGAAGCAGAGTTTTGGTTTCCGTTCCTCTGCCTTCTCTTTTTTGCACCCCGAGGCCTTGTGCCCGTACTCTAAGCAGTTATAGCACCGTGGGATGCCACCCTTCTCGCGGATCCTGACTCTGCCCCATCCAACCTTTGGCTCCTTCCAGCCGAGGAGATGGTGGGCCAGTCTCGTTGCGGTCGAGACAACAGCGGTTTGGGTGCCGCGGTAGCCACTCCGGATGGACTTGACTACAACGGCACCCTTCTCGTTTTCTGGTAGGGCCTTCGCGAGGGCATCCCGCACCTTGATTATGTCGACATCGTAGTCGACTCCGAGAACCTCGAGGGTCGTGCTGTTTGCTAGACAGTGGAAAGCTCCTTCTTGCCCGACGACTGGTGCCAAGGCTGCCTTGACGGCGGCGACATCGGTGCCCTTCTTGAGTTCAAGAAGGACTTGGCCTTCTTGGGTCTTGCGGATGCCCGTGACCTTGGAGCCCACTTCTTCATCGAGGTCATCCGTTTTTATCCTGCGCAGCATGTCTGCGTAGGTTAGCCCACCTTGTTTGGCCGTAACGAGGACGGCTTCGGGCTTCACCCTTCTCGGCTTCATTTTCGCTTTCTTCCCGGCGGCATCGTCCGATCTACCGCTCTTCTTTGCCCTCCTCGCTTGTTTCTTTGACACCACTTCCTTCCAAGGCCCATTCTGCTCGGGCCGATTGGGCGTTGATGTCGAGCGCGGTGTTCCGAGACCTCCCGGTGGAGGACCGTATCGCGTCGCCTTCGAACCGCGTTGTTTTCCCGGTCGCGATTCCGGTTTCCCTGCCCCCCTTCCCTGGAAGCCACTACCCGACGCGGCCGGTTTTCTTGTGACCGGAGGCTGCATATTCCCCCTCGCTATCAGGGTCTTTTCCGTTTCGAGAAGCGTTGTCTCGAAAGCAGCCCGCTTCGCCTTGTCTGTCGCGAGTAGGCCTTCGAGCGCGTGGCCTATCTTCTTGAGCTCTTCGATGTCACCCTTGGTCCCTTCTGGATTGCTGGAAACAGACTCGGCTATTCCTATAACCAAGTTGAAGTGCTCGAGGAGAAGATATGTCTTCTCCTCCGTCTCTTCCCGGCACGTTTTCAGGTCTTCCCATTTCCCCATGAGATCGCCTGCCTCGTTTCCACTCCTCTGTCGTGCCGCATCTCTGGTTGAGGGGATGTGGTCAATCTCCACCCTATCAGGCACCTCATCGTGCACTCCCCTCTCGAGCAAACCGTTTTCAGGAGTCAGGATTGTTCCGTTCCCCTGGGACCCTATAGTGGAGTCAGACTCGCTCGAGTCTGAGCTGAAGTTGACGGCGTCATCAACCTCGTTGCTGGGTTGCGTGATCTGGATCCTGATAGCGGGGTTGATCTTCAGCAGCTTCTCTGCCGCCTCTCGTGCTTCTGCTGCAACTTTCGCGTTCATCCCTCGTTGGCTCGGAAATGTGAGCTTTGATTGTTTGAGCACTCGCTTCTCTGCTCCGTCACTCGGGCCCTTCCTCTTCCTGCTAGGGGTGAGCTCAGCTTCTCCATGGCGTAGGTTTTTTTCTCCCGCACCCTCCACCTGCAGCGTATTTCCATCGCTTGTAGCTGTACGCGTTATTCCACCAGCCAAGTATGCCACTGGTGGCGCGTTTTGCATCGTTGGGCCCCCCCCCCCCCCCCGCCAAGATCCGAATGGGGCCCCGCTTTACTTGGGGAATTCTTGCCGTCAATGCTGGACATCATCTTCTTTCTTCTTCCAGGGCCTGGAATCGCATGCTGGCCGACCCCGGACCAGACCAGCACGGGTGTGGTGTGTTGTGTGATGCGTGTTCTGTATAATGTTGGTATGTCTGTGTAATGCTTGAGCAAGCGTAAGTATGGTGCGTGTGGAGTGTAGTGTGTGTGTTAGTGTAAGTGTAGGACTCGGGTCCGGAGGGGCGTTACTCCCTCAAGCTCCAAGTGCAACCCTAAGGTCACACCCAAAGCCCCCTACGGGGTCTCTCTCTCTCTTTTTTTTTTTTTTTTTTTTTTTTTTTTTTTTTTTTTTTTTTTTTAAGGTGGTTACAGGGCAAAATCTGCCTCAGGATCCCTCGGATCCGTCCCCAGACCCCGGACTGGTTCAGCTTACGCGGACTACGCATAGCCCACGCAGGCCATACCAGGCGGGACACGGGTTTGGGTGGGGCCCACCGAGAGGTGGGCCCGGCCGTGTAATATCCCTCTCGCCTCGATGTCCGATACCTAGGGCATCGGGCAATCAAGAAGGAGATCCACCTGCATCTACCATCTCATCCCGGAACCGCGTGAGCATTACTTCAGGATGAGCGGCATGTCTCGCGCTCGATTGCGAGCGTTCCTCTTCTCCATCTTCTCTCTTCGGCCACTTGTCGGCATCTTCTATCTTCACTCTTCATTGTTCCCTCTCTTTCTTCTTTCTTCTCTCTTCTTTCTTCTTTCTTCCCTCTTCAGTGCATCAGATTCCTCCTGGAATCATTTGGGCCTCTTCTGTTTCAATCGGCAGAGTCACTGTAATTCGCCTGCCTCGAGGCGCCTTACTTCCCTCTCTTTCTCCTCTTTGTGGGTCATCACCAGCTTGATGTATCCGGTGAGTCTATCCCATGTCTCCTGGTTGCGGAGCAGGTACGGGACGAGATTCTCAGGTGTTAGTTGAGCACCCAGCCATTCATCCAGCTCGGCGCGCTCTCTCCGGGTGTCGCTGCACTTGAACAGGGCATGTTCGGCGTCATCCCATTCGTCCCCGCATGACTGACATGCTGGGGTCGTCCTCTATTTGAACCTGGTTAGATAGGAACCGAAGCAACCATGATCGCTCAGTGCCTGCGTCGTCCAGTAGTCCATCTCTCCGTGGGTGCGTTCCGCCCACTTGGCTACGTCACGGATCAGCCGGTGCGTCCATCTGCCGTTTGCAAATGGCGAATCCCACTCAGTTTGCCAATGCTCAAGGGTGGTTTCCTTCTCGTTGTCGCGGATGATCTCCTTCATCGTCGGAGTGAGTACTCGTTCGGCTCCGATCACTTTTTGGCGGTCCCAGATCCTCACTCGCTCCGCGACGAGCAAGTGGATGGGCGGAGTACTCGCCAATACGTAAGCCGCATCTCCTGACACAGTGCGGTAGGCACGGATACTCCTGAGGGCCGCTCTTCGGTGGACAGGCCCCATTCTCTTCTCGATGATGGTCTTCTCTACTCTCTTCCCCCACACGGGTGCACCGTACAGCATGATGGAGGTAGTGACGGTGTTGAGAAGTGCGCGCCTCTTTTCCTTGGGTCCTCCGATATTCGGCATAAGCCGCTGGAGCGCCGCACCGACCCTGCTCGCCTTCTGGGCGGCTTCCTGGATGTGCTTCTTGAACGACCACTTTTCATCGAGCCATACACCGAGGTATTTCAGCTCTGTCTTCCGTGGAATCTCTTGCCCGTTGATATGAAACCGGGGTAGGTCAAACTTCCTACGCCTTGTGACCACGATTGCTTCGCACTTCTTGACAGCGAGCTCCAGAAGCCTGCTAATCATCCACTCGTAGACTCGGGCTAGCGCTTCGTTCGCGCGTCTACCCAAGAGTTCCTCGTTGTCAGCCCATACTATGAGTCCCGCGTCGTCCGCGAAAGCCACTATTATCACTCCTTCTGGCAGTTCGATAGCCAGTAAGCTGTCATACTGGGTGTTCCAGTTGAACGGCCCGGAGACCGATCCCTGTCCGATTCCGGCGGACAGTACCCGAATCTCTTGTCCCTCGTCGGTGTCGTACACGAGGGTCCTGTTCCGCAGGTAGTCACTCGTGACGGCTAGTAGATAGGGGGGCACTTTACCTGCTTGGGATTGATAGACTCGCTCCCAGCTCGCGCAGTTGAATGCGTTCTTTATGTCCAACGCAATGATGGCACAGAATCCTCCTCTTCCTTGGTATGGGTTCCCTACCGACGCTTGAACCCGTTCTTGGACCGCCTCGATCGCGTGCACAGTGCTCCGTCCCTTCCGGAACCCGAACTGCATCTGTCTCTCTCTCTCTCTCTCTCTCTCTCTCTCTCTCTCTCTCTCTCTCTCTCTCTCTCTCTCTCTCTCTCTCTCTCTCTCTCTCTCTCAACCTAAGCATGCTAATCCGCATCTTACTACCTAGAATGGGCCTCTTTTTCGATGCTCAAATATGAGCCCGAAAGCATGCTATTTCTCGAGCCTGTTGGTAACAAGCATTTTTTAGATGAACGGAATTTGTTTGAAGAAAATGTTGGATTTAATGGAATATTTTATGAAAATTTTGCTGGAGTGAAAACAAACTTTTTTTCTAGAGAGAAAAACAGGTAAAGTCACAATGATGATCAAATAAATTTTGATACGACGATCTTGGTTGCAATTCTGTTCACAGGAAATGCGAGAACGAGTCCAGGAGTTTGCGGTATCTCTACTTGACCACGCGCGAACTTCGCACGAGCTCGAAATAATGCTAAATTATAATCCATCGGGTGAGAGTTGGGAACCTGGCGAGCGACAAACTTTGGAACGTCTCAAACTTGCAATCAAATACAAGCAAAAACGATTCGTAGCCCATCCGAACGTTCAACAGCTTTTGGCAAAAATCTGGTACGATGGACTGCCGGGTTTTCGACGACTCAGTATGGTTCAACAACTTGTCGAGGTTGGAAAACTCGGAGCTCAGTTTCCGGTTTACAGTACCATCTATATGATGGCACCAAATTCACCGAAGGCACTTTTCATGAAGAAACCTTTCGTCAAGTTCATATGTCACTCATCGTCGTATGGAGCGTTTCTTAGTAAGTTCAAGATTTCATTATTATGAATATTTTACTTATACTTTTGTAGATATTTTTCTGGGTATTTGGGTACGGTGCTGGATTTTCTGATCACGATACGATGCTCCTATTCGAATGACTTTTTCACAAAGTGTATGATTGAAAAAAATTAATACACATGCTCAATTTCAGATTGTATATTACCAAGTGATTACAGAATATCAAAAATCTCATGGAACCGAAAAATGCAGACAAAGGTGCCTATTTTGAGCATTTCCACGTCAATTCTCCGAGTCAAGGTTTTCTCCGACCATTTTTTTATCCCTCTATAAGTTTTTTCCCGTTTCATAGTGTTGAAAAAAGATAGTACCAACAGTTTATAGGGCTAACAAATTTTTTTTGCATTACCCAGGTCTGTATAAGTGGTTTTGCCATGAATCCAAGATTTGAAACATTGCCTCGGCAATTTGCATATAACTTTTGACCATCCTCATCAATCGCAATTTGGCTCACGGCATTCAAAAGAAGGGTCAAAAACCTATCGATCTGACACCTGCAAAGCCTTCTAAAAGCCGTTTTGGCTCTTGCCAGACTCAAAATAAACTTGTTTCACGGTGTAGTCCATATCTTTTTTGACCCCCCAAAAAAAATTTTTAAAATTTTTTTTTCCGATTGATATTGTTCCAACCTAGACGTAAAGAATATTTGGAGTATTTCTTCTGAAACATGGCTTGTCTGGAACTTTTTTTGTGCGTAAAAATGTCAAAAAAAGTAGAAAATGATTTCTCATGAAGCCGCAACTCCTTGTAGAGCTCTGAATTTATTTTTATCGTGTTTCGACTAAGAATGCCAAAAAAAAGATCTGAGACATATGACCGCCTTTCATAGGTACCTTACGCAAAACTACTATGATACAAAAAAAATCTTTACTATTCTTTCTTCGCAATTGACACCCTCAAAATAATCGTAAGCATTGATCGATGGGTGTGAATTGGAATAAATAGCTTCAGAATGATCAAAACATCTCGGCACTGGTCATAATTAATGCCACCACTTTGGGTATATGTATAATAGGGTGGTCCTTATTTCCTGAACTCTCTTTTTTGACTTCTTCCACGGTTTTCTCGCATCCTTATGACTAGAAAATAGTGTTCTAACCGCGAGGAAGCCGAAAAAAAATTTTCTAACCTACCCGCCAGAGCGATTGTCAAATCAAATTCCTTACCCAGTTATTGGCCTTTCCTGCGCATGCGCGTGATTGTATGCTTGTGAAAGTATCTCTAAACGATAGCTGGCAAAATTTCCTTCAAAGTGACCCCCTGATGAAGTCGATTTGATGCATTTTAAACAGAGTTATGACTGTTTGTGAGAAGTGAACGAGTCCAAGCTGTCAGAGACGGCCGTTGTTCGACTGACAAGGAGAGCATCAGGCCTGCGGGACACGGATCTTGATGAAACTCTGAGAATCATCTTGTTTTGGTGAAAAATGAAGGTATTTCCAAGGGTTAAGTCCAATGGGCCTCCTATCCCGAGATACGGCCATGAAGATTAGCATTGCCCATATAGGCCCATGTTAAAATGACACATATATAGATATACTGACAATGCTAACTTCCATAGCTGAATCTCGGGATAGGAGGCCTATTGGACTTAACCCTTGGGAATATCTTCGTTTTTCACCAAAACAAGATGATTCCCAGAGTTTCATCAAGATCCGTGTTCCGCAGACCTGATGCTCTCCTTGTCAGTTCGACTCACAGATTTCACGACTCTGGTCGAGATACATCAAATCGACTTCATCAAGGGGTCATTGTGAAGGAAATTTCGCCGGCTATCGTTTAAGGCTAGTCCGTAGAGAATCCGGATATTTTGCCCGATAGATGGCGTTTTGATCGTACTGCATCTGCGATGGGAGATTATGAACTACTTTTTTGCCTCATAGTATTTCAACCTCACATTTCCGACCCAAACGAGATATGGCAACTGAAACACCATGATATTTCCCATCGAATGAGTTGTTCCACACCCGGGGATTCACTTTATATCTCCAAAAAATCGTAGTTCTTTGGCTCACTGAGCAAGTTATACTGCTTGATGCTCACACTAGTTCAAGTTCTTTGCGAGCTAGATTCAGAATTTTCGGGCGTTGGAGGGCTCATTCGATAGGAGATTCCAATCCACAGATGGCCTAGTATCTGATATTGGCCTAAACTGTTTTATTATTGAGAAATAAATCGGAATAGTCGAGGACGGGCTCTGTCCCACCAAAAAGTTGCCTTCAAGTTTTTCTCGATTCCTAATGAATGAAATGCCATGAAACTTTGCATAGTATCGTGTTATAAGATTTCACAGGTGGCCTAGTATCTGAGTAACACATTTAGTACCAATAAAAGCGTATAAACTATAATACCGCTCTCAGAATCATTGGATGTAGTTGCAACCTGAAAGTACGCCGGTGCGTGTCTGGTTGCGGTTTTGCGGAGACAGATACTCTCACAAGCATACAATTACGCGCATGCGCAGGAAAGGCCAATAACTGGGCAAAGAATTTGATTTGAAAATCGCTCTGGCGGGTAGGTTAGAAAATTTTTTTTTGGCTTCCTCGCGGTTAGAACACTATTTTCTAGTCATAAGGATGCAAGAAAACCGTGGAAGAAGTCAAAAAAAAGAGTTTGGGAAAATAAGGACCACCCTAATGTATAACATACTTACAAAAAAATGTGGAAATTCTGCTGATATCGCAATTAAATCATGAACAAAAGTCAGAGAATTTCAGTCAATAATTTGAAATTTTCAGTGCTTCTCGGCGCGGCCTCCCAGCGAATTGAGCACCTGGCGATCGAACTTTTTGGTCCTCCTTGGCTAAAAGAGATACTCGCAGGATGGAAAAAACGCGAGCGAGGATCTTTGCCAGGTGTCATCGAATCTGGCGTAGTAATGTATGTTATAAGTAAGTCTACCATCATCCAAGCCCTTAAAAAAAGCCTCGAAAGAAGCAATACCAGCACGCCTTTGATGCAAAGGAACAATTGAACGCTAAATTCTGTTAAAAATAAGAACTTTGACGAGGCAATTTTGACACAAAGATCGAGAAATTTCTATCAAAATCGAATTCACAGATGTTTCCTCTTATTTCAGGTTTAGTTGTAGGAGAAATAAGATCTTTATGGGCTGATGGACTGATTGAATATATATCTGACTTATGGAACATTGTCGATTTTATTCAAAACATGTTTTACGTTATTTGGCTGTGTATGAGAGCAACTTCTTGGTTCATCGTTATGGTGAGGAGTAATTACACAACACACCAACAGTATTCACACTTTGCACAGTTCTTTAATATTGAGATGTCAACATTTTTTGTTCATGCATACTCAATCGGCGTTCCTGATTCTTTTTTTTTTCCTCATTTGAATTGAGCCTGACCAAGTATTACGATTTCTTTTACACTATATTTATAGAAAAATTACGGAGCCTTGATGAATAAGTTTTCAACTGTAAATGTTATTTTAAAATGGATGACCTCTTTTTCGCAGAGAAGGATAGACGTCAATTTATATCTGATCAAATTATAGAGCATCTAATAGTTTCAAGTTTCCAACTGTTTTGAGTTTTTTTGTCATTTATTACTAATTCCTTTTGAACGAGGGATGCCTAATGGATCTTAAAAAATTTGATTCAAGTGTTTAAACAAAATTTATCCTTTAAACTTGGCAGAGAGAACACTGGTCCGGAGAGGATCCATGGTATCCCAGAGAGCATTGGGATGACTTTGATCCAATGTTATTGGCAGAAGGTGCTTTTGCAGCGGGAATGGTTTTCAGGTAATTTTTAAACAATCAAAATATGATAATGACGGATGAATATATTAACCACCTTTCAATGGATGCATAACTCGATTTGTATATTTCCAGTTTCTTGAAACTCGTGCACATATTTAGTGTAAATCCTCATCTAGGGCCACTTCAAATTTCATTGGGCCGAATGATCATCGATATCATCAAATTCTTTTTCATCTATACTCTCGTCTTATTTGCTTTTGGTTGCGGTGAGTACAGCCTTAAGAAAAGTTCTCTAAAATGGTACATTATTTTAGGGAAACGTATTAATATCAACTTCAGATGAGATTCGGTAAGTCACTTTTTCAGCCAGAAATGGAAGCTTGATATGCGTTACGGAAAGTTTTCTACGAACACACACAGTTTTTTAATAATCCGTACCTCTACAAGCCAATCCACTCGAAATTTTCCATCCATGTTTCTGAATACTTAGAAAAAAATGATCCGGATGCCAAAATTGGAATGTTTTCTTATGATGATCTGACACAATTTTATTCTGTTGCGCATGATTTTTGTGAAACCGTTGCTTTATGACATTCTATTTTTCATTCCGCGTTGAATTGTCGAGATTTCATTGGAATTTATTCTCGTCAATACAATTTGAGCTCTTACTAGTTTGCAAATTTTGTTCACAGTTGGAAAATTTCTTGATTTCTATCGAAAAAACTAAAATAGTCGAAAATTCATTGTTTGAGGAGAGATAAATCTGACAATGAGTATTAAATTCTTGAAGACGGCATTAAATCGTGAATCCAAGACGAGGTATTTCATCATATTTCAAAGCTTACATCAAATATGTAATTGTTCTAATCATGAATAACTTGAAAAAGAATATGATTAGAGTTGCATTCGACAGATAGGTCCAAAATATACATGGATTTGAGTTAAGTGGCTCGAATAACGGAATAATCAATCAATACGGCTGTTTTTAGCTTCATTTAGAAGATGTGATTTTGCATCAACGCTCCTATAAACCAATGCTCTAAAAGAATCACGCTGAGATCATTTGCAATATTCGATATTCGAGAAAAATATTAATGATCAAATGTCAGCTTCTGAAAACTGAAATCTGGGCTGCTGCGTGATGTGTATGTTGACTAATCAAAGAGAGAAAATTAATCTATTTTAGTTGTTGAACTAACGGTTATAATCTCTGAAAGCAATAGTAGCGAGTCCTATCCGTCGTCACTTGAGATATGATGGCTGGTTCAAATATATGTTATTATTATAGTGAGAGAGAGAGGGTCACATACACAGATTCTGTGTAGTAGTTATCTTTTAACAAAATTCATAATTTCGTAATTATTTCAAGTATCTAGTTGCTGATTCGGGGTATAGCATGATGCATCTGGAATATGATATTTAAAAATCCTTCGTCCATAACCGATTTTTGATCGTGAAATATTCAAGAATTAATTTTTTCAAGAGGTCGTTAAATGTTATGAAGATCTTTAATGAGCAGGATGTTCTTTTGAGTAGCATTTTTGGGATGTTTGTCAATTAAGAGCATTTCACGAATTATTTGATTTTTTACATGATTTTTCGCAATTATGAATTTAACCAACTTTTTGCAGTTTCCAGGATTTATCATTAATTTAATGATGTCAACTTGATGCGAGTAATACTTTGAATTTTGCGTATGATGTTGAATATAATCTTGAGGAATACTTTTTGGGAGACTGAGAGCGTGAATATCAACAAGAAATTACGGTTTTTGTTGTTAGTTGCTCAGGGTTTCTTCGACGCTGGGCAACTGCAAGCTCTCGGACTTGAACGAGATATGAGGCCCATTCATACCAACTCGTTCAGGGCGGAGTTTCGAATGCGAGGGACTAGATTTTGATCTATTTTGGATCATAATCTTGGAAAAAGGATATAATGAATCCCCTCGTGCACGAAACTTCCTTAAATTATCACAAATTCTGAGATCTTTTATTGATACCAAAAAGGATTTTTTTCCATTACTGATTCTGATAAATTTTCCACGACTGTAAAGCTTTTCTATTTTCGGATTTTTCTCGGAAGGTTTTGGGATTTTGAATTTTGTTCTTACAAGTTTTCAATTTTCATCTTAAAATCTTGAGCGAGAAACTCCCACTACTACCGGAAAACTATATGTACTCGACCTTAATTCACTCACAAAGACAATTGATGCTCATTGAAATTCATAGATAAAGAATTACTCAAGTTCCAAAACCCGCTAATATTTATCATTTTCACCCCATTGCATCTTACAACACAACATTTAGCTCAAAGATATTCAAATATTATAATTTTATCCTTGACTTATATCCGAAGACTCACAATATGATCTTACTCACAAATATGAACTCAGCATTCTTTGCACACCTAGAAATTATAATGACAAATGAGACACAAAAATTTACTAGAATTCTCCAAATAACTCTAACTTGAGGAAACTTTAGCCAATCCTGCGATATTCCAGAAAATCAATCATTGATGTTTCAATGATTTTGGAAGAGATATTGAACAAGGTCAACATCAACAGCCATTCTCGAGGCCATCCTTGTCAACACCAATAACTGTATTATTTTATCTCCGCTCGGAAATGAAAGTCTATAATTCCTTTCACAAAATCGGGATGTTTTGACACGAAGGAAACAAATTATACTTGTTGAATGTCAGATCCTGTTTATGGTTGGTTCAGATGTGATCTATCAGCAGTTCAAAATTCAATTCAGAACGGAACTATGATGATGGAGACTTAAACATACAGGAGGCCCAAAAGGTCAGCCCTACTCCACTTCGTGTTTTTCCTGAAATGGTTGGAAATCGCGAAAAGCCCAGGATTATGTGTCCCGTTATTTCGAGGGGGGCAGCCGATGGTGACCTTGGAGGTAATTTCCCAGGTGATTTGGGGGTCAACTCGATTTTTCCAAGTATAAACGCCTACTTCCGTCCTCGGATTCGGAAAAAGGGTGAGAATTGGCGTCACTTCTGCCTGGAACATCGTTTGATCAGACCTTGGCGAGGTAAATAGGGGTCAATACGGGTGGATGGTGACTTCCGCAGATCAAAAGGAAGCCCTTTATCATTACCTGTCTCGTGTGGGGGTTGTTCATAATCAAAACGAAAATGAGCTAGTGCACGGGGAAAAAAAGATTGGTTGTTCCAACCAATCAAAATTGGTTGGAATTCGAATGAACGAATTGACCATTTGAGTTTTGTTAGATCAACAAACCGGTTTTTGTTATCCTGGCCTACTGAATTTAATCGTACAGGTTGTTTATAAGCGGATAACCTCTTAGGTATATTATTTAGAAATATTGTGGTGAGTGTACGATTGCTATTGATGAGCACGAAGATTTGAGGTGTCGAGATGATGGATGATTACGAAAATATTGAAAGTATCCTGAAAACGTGGAGCTTGAGTGCATGATCTAATTCCCCTTCAAAGGTGTTTCCAAAATTTGAGTCATATACAACAATTGAGGTGGTTTGGGAAATTTTTGTGTGGGTATTGTAGAGAAAATATGCGATTTTCAGATTGCGAGTTATTTTTATCGTGCATTAAAGATGATTCATTTTGCAATCTTCGATAGAATTTTCTTAAACCCCTTTGCAAGAATAAAATAGGGCATTGAGCTCCAGATGCGGAATAAAGATACTAGAATGCGTAGAAATTTTCTCGCTTTTTACCGTTGCTACCGTTGCCTATTCAAGAATTTTATGAATATCAATAATTCTTGCACTGAATTTATTTCCTCGTGTTCGAAAATTTTTCCGAATATTTTTGTTCTTTTCCTTGTAAGCATCAAAATTCATATATAAAAATGTCTGCTAAGCATGGCAATTTGCGAACTCATCATTTTCACTGAATCAGACCGATTACTTTTATTTGAAAGCATTACATGTCTTCTCCTGACATAGAAAAGGTTAGTTAAGTAACAACCAACTCCAACAAAATAAAATTTAATGACCTAACCAACTCAATAGGCGTTAAAAATCCAACCAATTTTTTCTTGTCCTAACCAACTGCATTGCTGTTCCAACCAACCTTTTTTTTCCGTGTGGCCTTGGTTTTGGTCTTGGATGTCATTTCCAAGGTCATTTCTGAAGTAATTTGGAAGTCAAATCGATTTCTTCGAATGAAAATATATATTTTTGACCTTGGGTTCTGAAAGTGCGTGAAAAATCATGGATTTTCAGTCTGCGAAATTTTTCGATCTTACTCAATCTTGGAAAGATGAATGGAAGCCAATCGGACTTTACCAATGTCAAGCCAAATAAAAAAATGTTTCAAACATGAGTTTCACAAGTTTTGCTCCTTCAAAGTCCGAGTTCAAAAGTAGGTGTTTCTATTCATAACAATCGAGTTGACCTCCAAATGACCTTGAATTTGACCACTAAGGTCAAAACCAAGGTCACTTACCCATTCATCTTTTGATCGCGAACAAAGTTATTCTCTAACATTTTTCTATATAAAGTTTTTATAAAGGTATGAAGCTACGAAGGTTACCGTCCACACGAATCGACCTTCATTTACTCCATCAGAGTCAAGTCGAATCAAAAAATTGTCCAAGACAAATGTTTCATAATTTTCACGTTTTTTTCCGAATCCGAGCTCAAAAGGAGTAGTTTCCATTGGAAAAAATCGACTTGACCTCCAAATAACCCTAAAAATGAGCTTTGAGGGCAAAACCAAGGTTACTACCAGATGTCTCCCTTGAAATGAGAGAAAATGTATTCTAGGGTTTTTCGCGTCCCCAAACTATTTCTGGAAATACATGAGGGAACTGATTCCCGAGACACCCTGTATGTGTCACACGATATGCACAAATAGAATGACAAATGGATAATTGTAACAAATAAACTGATGTCTAGTCAGAATAAGTATCATATTTACTCAATACTCTCACGCAGCAGCACAGCAGCCCAACAAAAGTATCTTTTCACGTTTAAATATTTATATTCACACCAATACTTGGAAACACAGCTCAACAGTCAACAGAATAAACGAGATAGTACGATGAATGACTCAAGGTAAATTATTCATAATTTACTCTCATACAGGCAGTTAGTTAATCAACTGATAATTCAAGAATTCTCACCACACGTAACATCGGTGAGACAGTAATCTGCCCCAACAATTTCATAGAAGAACAAAATTGTTATAATATTGAGAAGAAGAGGATTAAATTTTAACGCATACGTGTAGCTCTGTCTATTGCTACGGAATGCCACTGTTCACAAAATATTCTTGGATTTATGACAACCCACAATCCAAATTTGACCATCACAACAAGTTACATCAATTGATTCTTCACACTCCAACTTTCCAAAAATTGCTCACCATGATTCCGAAATTATGGAACTGTCAACAATGTCGGTATAAATCTTGAAAGCCATTGGGCTAATCTTGAAAGTCTCAAAACAGTCCAAAGATCGCAATCAGCCAAAGATCTTCCTATCATTTTGAAAAATCCGAACGTAGATAAGACTCGATAAAACGAGAGCTGTTGGGAATCTTTTTCTCACATTATTAGACTCAATTCAATAAAAATCTACAAGAAAAATGCGTTGACCATGGAAAATCTATAAATATTCCAGGTATGAATCAGTTACTTTGGTACTACGCTTATCTTGAGATGAAAAAATGTTATCACTTACCAAGTGGACTGCCTGACTTTGACAATAACGAAAAGGCTTGTGCAACTTGGCGAAGGTTTGCCAAGTAAGTTAAAATTCAAATTCTGGATTTAAAGTGTCGAATTTCATACAATATAACGATAGATGATGAATTTGTGAACAGTCTCTTCGAAACGTCACAATCATTGTTCTGGGCGAGTTTCGGTATGGTGGACCTGATGTCGTTCGATCTGACTGGTATAAAAAGCTTCACGCGTTTCTGGGCTCTGCTAATGTTTGGATCGTATTCCGTCATCAACATCATCGTTTTACTCAACATGCTTATTGCCATGATGTCCAACTCTTACCAGATTATTTCGGTGAGCTTTGCCATCAATCTGTGAATCTGAGATGGCTTTTGTTATGCAATGCTCTAGCAATTCCAAAAATACCGATTACAAGATCTTAAATGAATCGGGATGAAGGCTTGAACGATCCTCTAATTGCTAAATGATCAAGGATAAAATTAATCATGCTTATTAAAATTTGCTCCAAGATATCAGTAAGGCTGCTCTTGACATTTTGCGGAGTGTATCATAATTTTGAAATTCCGGTCATTTTTATTGAAATAAAGTTCGAGAAAAAGATTCATCATTGATGCTGGTGATGTTGATCTCTGTTTTTGTCAAGGGAAATACGTCAAAGTCCGCAATCTTCATCTTTAGATTCAAGGAAATTTACTCGGGTTCTTGCAGAATTTCCTCCATTTTTTGAGGATTTGTACAATGGCATGAAATCCTTCTCCGATTTGTTGTTCTGCTAAAAATAAGAAGCCCCGTAAGGATTCTGCTTCATGAGAAATAAATGGAGCGCTAGATCTGTACTTGAAACGGATGTTCCGGGGAGTCCAAGGGGCATAAACAAATTTTTCCAAAAGAAGTTCCACGAAATCATGTAAAAACGAATACGACTGAGCACCAGCATCATTGCATGTGAAAAAAAAATTGTATGCTTGATTTTTCGATTGAATTTCCCGCCAAAACCTTCTGAAAGATTAGTGATTTTATTCCAACATAGGATACTTTTCTAACGATGGGAATATCTGATTTTTCACGAAAACCTGTCGTAAAAGCTGGTATTCCATTGAATTATCCAAACCTCGTTTATTGGTTCAATCCATTCAAACAAAAAACAGGAATTACGGAATGAAAAATCAACTGAAATTATCACGAAGTCCAATCTCACTTTTGGTATTGCTGAAGCTTTGCCTATAAATAGCCAACGATTCACATAAAAATTCAACACACTCAGACAGTACAGCGCGCCATATTTTAAAAATCGTAGGAAAGAGCTGATACAGAATGGAAATTTGCGAGAAGTCACCTGTGGATGAGCTACTTTGAGGAAGGTGATACAGTCCCGCCACCTTTTAATATGGTGCCGACCGCCAAGACTTTCGACAGAATGATAAAATGCGGCAAGGGTGACAAGCCTACTCGTTCTTTTGTCGTGAGTACTTTCAAACTCACAAATACCTTAACACGTGACTATTGAACGAGTTTCTGAAAAAAATTTCTGGAAAAGTCAATTAGAAAACTTTCCAAATCTTAGTTCCATTTTGAGTAGTGTATACTGATTCAATGTGTCACGATCAAGCCCTGTGTGATTTTTCACAATTTTATCGGCATAATGGCAAATTAAATCATGATACTTACATTAGACTAAGGAAAATTATGCGCAGGAACCCAAATACATCATATTTTCGAATTTTTAAAAAAATGCTTGCAATTTGTAATGAGATTATTTATTTTCGTGGTTCAGTATGATCCTATGAATAAAAAAATTCAAAAACCATGGATCTTACATTAAAGTCTGATTTCTTACACAGAAAAAATCTCGAGAAAAGGCTAAAGAACGTCACGATACCGTAATGCGGCTACTAATTCGTCGCTATGTAACGACAGAGCAGAGCAAAACTAACGATTTTAGTATAACAGAAGACGACGTAATGGAGATTCGTCAAGATATTTCTTCTCTCAGATACGAGCTTATTGATATTCTCAGACAGAATGGAATGAAGACACCCACAGTCGACAAGCAAGAAGCATCACGTGAGTTTTTTTTCTACCTTGATGGTGTTTTTCATCTAAAATTATCCTGAATGCATAGAAAATGTGGTTTGAGATGATAGATTTTAGGGTAGGCGATGAGCTTCTTTTCTATATATAAGAAATACCCAAGCGATTTGATTGTATGAAAAATACGTGGAATGAGTGATTTCATTGTGACGTTGCGGGAGTTGCCCAGAAATGATTGATGGTCATGTTGGGTATTCATTGGGGATGTTTCGCCGTGGCAAAATCTTGAGTGATTCATTGATGGTAGTATAGTCGATTTCTAAATGAAAGATGGTAGCTATATCTGCAATCGCGCACAAATCTGAGTGGTGAAATATTTGGTTTTCGTGAAAATATTGTTAGCATGCTGTTATAGATTCCATACCAATATGAAAAGCCTTGATTTTAAACCTAGGCATTGTGACGATGGAACTGAAAACACGGTCTACTACACGGTCACACGGTCTAGAGTAGAATTTTGCGAATAGAGGGACTTTTTACAATAGTACACTCCTATACAGCAGGAAATGCATCGCATCTTTTAGCTGTCCAAATGCTTACTTTGAGATCCTCTTCCTAAAATATCGATGCATGTATTTCTCGTAATTTTGGTTCCTTTTTTCAAGATAACCAGAAAATTGAGTTGTATTTATTACAGTATTAGGCAATTTCGATATTTACTTTGTCGGGATCCAAACTCATCAAAACTCAAGCAAGTTATTCAACATAAATTGCACTCATAACGATTCAAAGTTCTTCCAGCATTTTAGCAGAGCAGTGGTCTGTTCATTGAAAAAATTTGGATCCACGTAATTTTTCATTTCTCCAATAAAATTACATCTGAGAAAAAACTGCCTCGCATAGACTGCTATCCTCAATAAAATATGAAAAAAAAATTATAAACTAAAAAACTATTACCTATTATTGCAGTATCGGGCAAGAAGGGCCGAGTCATGGAACGTCGTCTTCAGAAAGACTTCCAAATCGGTATAGTCGAAGGAATCGTAAACAATGTGATCCAAGATGGCGATAACGCTCCCAAGGATGTATTCTCTCAAATAGCTAAGGCTATAGGTCGTCGAAGTAGTGGAGGTAGCAAAAAGAAGGACTGGAATGAAGTTGTGAGACAAAATACAATATCGAATGATCCAATTGGAAGTTCAGGAGATGCACTTGAAAAACAGCATAGGAGAAGTTTGAAGAGAAGATTGCAGCACCAGGGTATGGATTCGGCTTTAGAGTCACTGGATCCTGCAAGATTGCTCGAGTACAATCCAAATCTGTCAGACGTTTCCAACACGACCAAGATCGCCTACGCCAAATTTATGCTGAAGAGGCCGCCGCCAAAACAGCAGGCTTCCGGCGAAGGTAAGTTTTTGAGACTGTTTGACTTTTTGAAGGGACAATATTTTTATATGTGATAGAGCTGGACGGATTTGAAGGTCATTTTTTGAATCACTGATTTCGCAAGTAAGGTATTTATAATGATTTGGACTTGGAGAATCTTGAATGGGAAAGAAAGAGATGCTTGGGTGGTGAGAATGCTTTCTAACTGTACTCAATCGAAAATTTAACGTCAATGTGTCAAATAAAAAAAACAAGCATTATTATTTTGAAGAAAGATTTAATAATTCATAATAATTAGAGACTGGTTTTCAAGTACTCATTTGTTTTCCCAGAAATTAGAAATTTCAAAAAATGCAAACAAAGTTCCAAGGATAAACACAAGGCGGTAATTATAATAACAAAATTAACACAAATTCAATAAGTAATACAAAGAAAAAAGCTCACTCTACAGGAGAGTTAGTGAACCGCCGAAAACTGACGCTGGTTAATGAACAAAAGATACAATTAATACACCAATAACGAGGCTAAGAGTGAGCTGCTTCTACTTAAACATGTAGTCACACTTGATTCATTTGCTCAAGAAAATCATGTCATATCATTATAATTGTTTGAAATAGAAATTTTTCATTTATTGCGATTACCTGTTAATCTCTTAGAGCTCACAGAACAAAAGTGCCGAAAACATCTGAGACGATATTTTGTGATCGATTTTGTTAAATTTTGAGACAGCTCTATAGGATCTTGAATACATAAGGGCGAATCAATTCGGAATGTTAATAAACGGTCACTTGTCGCACGGAGCATGTATAATTTCATCTCTGGAGACAGTTCATGTATGTAAGCGAAAGAAGATTTTTTGACGACCTTACCTAAGTACGGACATATTACACTACTTTGATAATCAAAACTCGCGTAAAATGAGAAAAATCCTTGTAAATAATTCTTCAGAAGTTGCTTTGTGCAACTTGCCGGAGTCGCATCAAAGAAACCACAGTCCCATCCTGCAAAAGAATAAAGAAAGTTGGAGAAATAATAGTTTAGCCAGATTAGATTGATTTTGCAAGAGGAATGTAACTTTTTTCACGAAAAACTAGGCGCCAAACAGTGCATAAATCACTGAGTTCAAACATGGTGTAAAGCAAATTATATGACATGCTTGGCTTATGGAAATAACTAAGGCACTGATTCGATTTGATCAGAAACAGATCGGGTGGAATGGAATTCTTGGTATAATTAAAATAAGTTATTTTAATAATGTTTCGTGTATAACATCTTATCAAGTACTTCTAAAAATGACTTGTTCCGGGACGAAAATCTCGTGAATGATAATCGAATCACACGATCTAACGATATTCGATTCTTTAAATGAGTTGGATAACGAATAATCTCCGCGGTGAAGTAATAATGATCGTTTGGTTATATTCAATTCAAATCAAACTTTGGTGATTCAACTTACCATCAACGAAATTTGACTGGACTTTCTGTTCAATGAGGTCGTGTACACTTGGTAATCCACCTTTCACTTGTAGATAAAATATGACGAACCATGAAATGGCATAATTTGATATTAATTCTGTGCCAGATAAATTACAAACACTTAGCCATTTCCTCAAGAAAAGAATCATCTTCCGACATTCGGGTACATTACTGTAATACCTAAAAGATTGAGAAATCATGATCATACATTCAACTTAGACATACTCATAAAAATCTGTGAAAAATCTTTGCTTACTTCAATAACTTGGATTTCTCAACATTGAGACCATTTGTACAGAAAATATTACATCTCATGCCAGATGGAATATGTAGTAGATTCAGAATTGAATTTTCCGCTTGGGACGGAGTTTCGGAGACTCTCCAAATTTTTGGCTCGGCTTTGAAAAATTTCTCTATATCCATTAAATACTGTTGACTTTTTTCTTGTGTTGAGCGATTTCTGTATTGATTCTCACAATCAAGGAAAACTGATGTTTCCTCATCAGTAGCTGCTAAACGTGAAAGTCTCTCTCCAGAAAGATATGCATTTGCATGAGGATATAGACATCTAACGATTTCTTCAATGGACCTTAGTAACTTGAATTCTTTGTTACATTCAAGAGCCACTTTATCTGATTCACTGATAAGGAAATTGATAACGTCTTCGAAATTCGTCAATAGCCTAAGAGTGTCATCATTCAAGTCAGGGACCTTTGAATTATTATTTCTTAAGGCAGCCTTGTGGAGATGACTTTCAAAATGAGTGTTGTAAGAATTTGCATCACCAATCCAATATAAAGTACAAGCAGGGCATATATAAAATTTCACTTCACTTCCAAAAGCCTGCAATATCTTGAGTTTATTTGCATGACTTGGGCGTTCAAGGTGTATGATAAATTCTAGTTCTTGATTGAATTTTTCATGGCATAAATCACAGGCAAGCACTTGTGAGTAGTACCAAACATCCTTCAAAATATTTAGGAAGCCTTGACATACGTTTTTGGTATCTTTGAGCATTGCCTGGACTTTTTGAATATGCTCAGAAGACTTAGAATGCACGTAAATATTGTAATCCGCATTTTCAACTTTACTGTCGCATGCGTAGCAAAAAAGCCACTCATTTGTCAAAACTTTCATGTATTCTTTAGCTAGTTTGAGGTCACTAAATTCCCGCACATATATTTCAGACACCTGATCACTGACTTCCATTTGCATTAATTTATAAATATGAGTCTGTTCTTCTAAATGTTTCAAAATAGATTGTTCATCGCTTGGAAATTTTTTGATACAGGGTATGCATAATCGTTCAGGCCCCATTGGGATTGTCAGGGTGGAGCCCAACCTAATGAGTCGCATTCGCTCTTTCACGTGATTATAGATATTTTTCTCTCCCTGATTGATACAGTAGTCTACAAGACTCATTCCAAAATATGCCACATTTTCAATTAAAAATGTTTCATTCGATTGGATAACTGAGGTTTTCTCTTTAATTGAAGACAAAGAATTTTTCTGTTGCGTTTTGTCAAGATTCAGATGTATCAGGTTGTTCAACAAACCATCAACTTCAGATGAACTAGATGCTGGAAGAGTCTGATCATCCTGAAATGCGCTTTCAACACTGAAACCTAATGCAATCAATTCTTCTGGACAAGTATAAAATTCATTAGGATCATTCCTCTTTCCGTAAGCAACTTCATTTACACTTATTTGGCTGTGTTGCGGGAAATTTCCGGGAGTGCTTGGATTCAGATTAATTCTTTGATTCGGAGAATGGTTCATTGTTAATAGATGCTCCACCGCCGATCCAAAATTGATCATGATATCGTTACATATATTGCAGCATATTACCAAGTGTTGATTTGCATAAATGAAATCCGTAAATTGACTCTCGTAAAATCGAATGAAATTTTCTATTCTATACTTATGTTGTATTTCATTATAGTGATTAATTAGATGACGCAACTCAGGAAATGCCAACTGGCACATGAAACAGCAATATAGGTTTGAAAAATTGGGTAAAAATTTCGGTGCTGACTCGGTGCAATTTTTTCTTTTCCTGATCATTACGTTATTGGAATGTTTTTTCCCTTCAACATGCAGTTCAACTTTCTTCTTTGAGTTGTCAGGAATTGGTACGTCACACACACCACAGAGATATCCATTAGAAATTTGCTCTTGAGGTTTAAACTTGGATTTTTTCAACTTTTCCCTATCAATATCTATACGGATAAATTCCGAATCTAATATGAAATCAGTTTTAATACTGTTGAAAAATTCAATGCGGTTCAAATGTATTCCAGATTTGATATGTTCAAAGAGTTCATGGCTGCTTAGAGATGCTGTTTTACAAAGTAAGCACTCAGCAGTCAACTGTCCAGGATCATACGACTTGAAAGATATAATGTCCGTTAGAATTGGAAAATCATGCTCTTCATATAAATGCCACATAATATGACACTGTAACATTAGCGATCCTCTAAAGTACGATTGACAAGGATCACAATGACGAATCTCTCTAAGAATAGAGTCATACGCTGACTTACGAGGTTTCTCTTTAGACTTAGATTGAGCATCAGGAGCTTTTTTCTGTACTTTCTTAGATTGATCTAATTTCAAATTCTCTTGATGGACATTACCTCTAACATGTTGGTGAATGTTCAAGTTTCCATGTATATCACAATTGCAAACCGTGCATCGATACGAATTATTTGCCAGATGAGTGATACAATCTGGTAGCTTGCCTGATGGTGCTGGCTGTTTAGGAATCACTTCAGGTTCATGACTGGTAGTATCTACATCACTCTCAGTAGAATTTTCCACAGCTGATTTTTTAGGTTGATTCTGATTCAATTTTCTCTGGTGAGAGCGACCTTTAATATGATTCAAAGTGTTTGTTATGCTAGGCATTGAGCACTTGCAAACATGGCAGTGAAAGGAATAAGGCTTCTTGTCAAGGGTGATTTGATTCTCAAAAATCTTTATCTGCTGTGATGCTGGAATATTGGACAGCTTTCTCAACTCATCCTCTCTTACTGTCTCGTCAATTTGTGTAGTATTAAATTTGTGAGTTTTTGATACTATATGTTCATAAATCTTGCCTTCCTCATCATCTGGTATAGCAGCATCACAAAGCCAACATTCATAGCCATCTTTGGTTTGAACGACGCGATTTTCCAAGCACGTTCGAAACATTGTCACTTATTAGATTGTTGATAAACTCTGATGGGTCCCGTGATACTTAAAATTTACTGTATAAGAGTCACTGGATGGGACTTCACTGGCTGATGATTGACCAGAATTTTGAAATTTAAAAATGGTGATGTGAGGTTAGAACTCTGTTATTACTTTATCTGTACTTGTGATCGATTTTAAACTTACTTGATTGTCAGGTTAAGGATCTGTTCTTCATGAAGTATGCAGAAATAATTTATATTCAGTTGTTGATAAGTATTCTCGACACAGATCACTTTTCGTTCGAATTCATAGATCGATTCCGACGTTCAATCGTCAAAAGGACTCCGAACAATGGCCGCTGATCGATCTACGCTACGCAGCAGAAGCAACAGGGCGCACATACTATATATATAATACATATATAGATATATACTTGATGTAATTTTTGTGCAGACTGCGCGCAGTGGAGACGATATCGCGAATGGCAACGACAAATTCGCACACAAAGCATTATATTGCACACCAATACTTACATTTCATGAATATAGCTGAATGATATCATTGTAGTGAATGAGTCAGAGCTCGAGAGCAAGACAATGAGTCTATATGTCCACTCCTCCTGATAAGATTTTGATAAGAAATATACAAAAAGACTGGGAGGCTCAAGTGAGCTACGAGCTATTGCAAAAAATATTGAACAAGTGGAAAGAAATAATTGGAAAAATTCAATTTTCTAGATAATAAAAGTCGAGGCAAATTGAAAATCTACAGTTAACGTATTATAATAGCATTAGTAAGTAGTGAGTGATTATGGGTTTATTCATCATCTATTTATATTTACCTAACGAGTACAATACCTTTCACTCGCTCTGATACGATGTGTAAAATGAAAATCGATAATGAAAATACACAGAAAACCAGGTTAATTTGATCGGATCAATTATATTAGAGTAAAACTGGTATCAAGATCAAGGTGATAATATTTTCACCTCGATCTTCTCAGCCCGCCTCATGTGCGTACTTCTTAAAATAATAACGTTCAAATAAGTCCGGTATTTGCCCTTCGACGCATGTTATTAGACTATCCGCGCCAGCATTTATTGCACGATTTTATTTTTTCCACAGACTTCTTTGTTATACACGTTTTCATTATTTCAATTATATTCTGATCTTAAATAAATTGTCGAGAATTGCCATAAAAATTAGAATTCCCAGACTAACTGTGAATAGACATTTGAATAATTTCTTTTTTATGTTGTATGAGGGCTAACTCTAATCGAGACATGCTAAGTGAACGATTTATGGCCAGTTCCATACTTATTTCATATCGTCAGCATGTTTTTCCGATCATTTTCATTCATTTTTTCTGACAATGATTTTGATACTACAACAATGTTTCAAATTATTATGATTACGAGAACGGCATCTTTTTTCTGTTCGAATATTCAAAGAAAACATAAAAAAACTAGTCCTATGATGGATCATATTTTACCGCTATAACTATGGGTTATTAAAATCGTATGCGCTCTTTCGCGGAAGAGCGTCAAAATCAAAGCTTGAATCTTTAAATGAAAAAGAGGGCGTTGACAAATAACTGCTCCATAAGATCAATTCTATTGGATATGAACGAATTTTGTGAGAAGAAAATATTTATTCTTGGTTTCGAATGCATCATTTCCCGACTCTTTTCCAACTTTAAAAATATGGAAATTTTTCCCAGATTTTTTTGATATTTTATAACAAACATTCGAATAGTGGGAGCTGATAAGAGAATAGTTCGCCCAGAAGACGAGCTTCGTGAATCATAAAGGAATAGTACAGATAGAAAATGATTTTCTGTTTATATTCTACAAATGTCGTGGAGAATGCAAGACTGCGGGTTTTCTTTGAATAAGGCGTTACAATAATATCTGTGCGTAACTCATAGGATGAACTATTTTTATATGTGTTCCCTTACAGAGACTGTATAATTAGCGTTTTCTTCTAAGTCCTGGATGGTCTTTTTTCAAAGGGACTAGGCGGTTAAGCATGGTGAAGTGGACCTTGTCAGGTATGGCCCCGAAAGTATTCTTCCCCACTTTCCAATACCAAATGATGGGGAAAGCAAAGGTTTATAGGTCCCAAAGTCGCCCCTGTTTTTTACGGCACCCTAGAAACCCTCTAAAAATCGCTAAAAATCGATGTTCCTTCTATCAAATCGCATTCTGATGCATTTCAACGAATCAATCTGAAATTTTTTTGACATATTATTGAAACTCCACCAAAAAAAAAGGAAGATATTTGCATACTGACAACTTTGGATTTAGGCCCCGAAAAAAATTCTTGAATATTAAAAAACGATTTTTCTCATAGAGGTTGGGGATTAGCACGGAATTTGAACATTCCACCGTGTTTGTCAGGTTAATTTTACGTCGAAAACTGCTTTGAAACATATAATTTTAGGTGGTGGAACATGGTCAAAACTGCAAAAAACCATTTTCAAAGCAAATTTTGATTCAGTAATTTGCATCTTCTGCGCATGCGCGTCCTCCTACGTCTCTGAAAGTATTCTTAATCGATAGCTGATGCAATTTCCTTCAAAATGACCTCTTAAGGAGATCGATTTGATGCAGTAAAACCTGAGATCTAGCTGGTCCAAAAAATGAAGAAATCCAAGGTACCAAACCCGTGAAGCCGTGGCTCCTTCAATGGGCCCGAAAAGTGCGAATTTTGAGTCGGACTGTTTCAAAGATGTGATCATGTGTTTTCGATGTAATTTTTGACGTAGAAACCGAATCCGTGGTCAGTTTTGTTCCAAACGTTCAAGATTTTTGATGATTCTCAAAAAACCGACCGGAGGGTGTACGGCCATTTCCAGCCTTTTTCTACACATTTGAGATGTATGATGAGTATAGGCAAAGGTTTGAACTTGTCGCATAGAGGATGCAAGTATGTTTCCCTTTGTATTTTGACCAGCTGAAGACGATAGGGATGGTTTTGAGGCACAGAAATAACTCGAGAGAGAGAGATATAAGGTGCATGATGCAATTCTCTCTGATAAGATCATAAAACAAAATATAGCTCCACCAGTCCAAATCTGACTCCCAACTCATTCCCAAGCCTCGAAATCATCGGCATCATCTTCAGCTGCTCAGAATACAGAGGAAAACATACTTGCATCTTCTACGCGACAAGTCCAAAGCTTTGCCTATACCCAACATACATCTCAAATGTGTAGAAAAAGGCTGGAAATGGCCGTACACCCTCCGGTCGGTTTTTTGAGAATCATCAAAAATCTTGAACGTTTGGAACAAAACTGACCACGGATTCGGTTTCTACGTCAAAAATTACATCGAAAACACATGATCACATCTTTGAAACAGTCCGACTCAAAATTCGCACTTTTCGGGCCCATTGAAGGAGCCACGGCTTTACGGGTTTGGTACCTTGGATTTCTTCATTTTTTGGACCAGCTAGATCTCAGGTTTTACTGCATCAAATCGACCTCATTAAGAGGTCATTTTGAAGGAAATTGCATCAGCTATCGATTAAGAATACTTTCAGAGACGTAGGAGGACGCGCATGCGCAGAAGATGCAAATTACTGAATCAAAATTTGCTTTGAAAATGGTTTTTTGCAGTTTTGACCATGTTCCACCACCTAAAATTATATGTTTCAAAGCAGTTTTCGATGTAAAATCACCTGACAAGCACGGTGGAATGTTCAAATTCCGTGCTAATCCCCAACCTCTATGAGAAAAATCGTTTTTTAATATTCAAGAATTTTTTTCGGGGCCTAAATCCAAAGTTGTCAGTATGCAAATATCTTCCTTTTTTTGGTGGAGTTTCAAGAATATGTCAAAAAAATTTCAGATTGATTCGTTGAAATGCATCAGAATGCGATTTGATAGAAGGAACATCGATTTTTAGCGATTTTTAGAGGGTTTCTAGGGTGCCGTAAAAAACAGGGGCGACTTTGGGACCTATAAACCTTTGCTTTCCCCATCATTTGGTATTGGAAAGTGGGGAAGAATACTTTCGGGGCCATACCTGACAAGGTCCACTTCACCATGCTTAACCGCCTAGTCCCATTCAAATACTTTTTCCTCAGCATACCAAGGTTCATAGTCTGGTAGAACAGCCCGTGTCATCAAAACTACCCAACCCTTTCTGAGTTCTTAAATAATCTGCAGGTTCGGAGCTGCATGGCCATCCAAGGACATCACACTCATAAAAAAATAAACTTTTCCAAAATTCTCAACAATAGCACTTATATCTCATCATATTCAATTCTCTATTTTACAGGTGAAGCCCCATCTGGAGACGCATCAGCAACAAAACCATCAGCAACATCCCCAAGCGATACAAAACGCGTAGCAATAACCGAACCAACAAAACCAACTTCACCAGTAGCTAAAGTCCTAGGCACTGCATTATCTAAAAAATCTATGAGTAAGAGTGACAGCCAGGAAAAATCTAAACCAAGTCAGTTAGAACCTAGAAAACCATCTTCAGAAGCCAGATCACCATCTCCAATACCAGAAGAACCAGCTAAAGAATCAGATTCAGGTACCAAGCCTAAGGCACCTTTAAGATCGTCTATGAAGAAACCTTCACAGCCTGAGGCACCTAAACCCAAAGAAGAAGCTCCAAAGCCAAAAGTCGAGGCTAAACCTAAGGAAGAACCGGCTAAAAAGGAACTTCCTAAAGTTGTACTTCCTCCTTCAAAAGATGAACCGACTACGAAGGAACGTGGAAAATCCAAGGCTACTGGGCAGATTGTTGGTGGCTGGATTTGAGCGTCATGTTGTTATTTTGGGTCAAAAATGTTGGTTTTGGAATGACGTCAGCTGCTTGCGCATGGTCCTAGGATGATTCGAAGGAATTTTCTGTGGAAATGATATTATTTTGTGTGTATAGCTGAAATATTGATTGACGAAGGATACTTTGGATGGAAGTTGAAAGATTTTGAATCTGTCCGAGTGTACGATTGTTTCATGTTGTTAATTCTTCGTAATGAGCTGCAAGTGATCAGTACAGAATCGAGACAATGATTAAAATCAAAACAAGTCCGTAGCACTCTGACCTTATTGGCATGACATGAATTCAACAATATGCAACTTTTAAATAGTTGCAAATACTTTTCGGATCAATTCATTTAATCAGTGCGCTCCGCAATAAAATTTCCAATCAATTGAACTTAGCTGCGTCTCAAAAGTCACGATATATTTTCTGAAATTTGGAAAACTGCAATGTTGAGCTATTGCCACTCCGTGCTATATAGACCATACGGCCATGCTCAATTGCAACTTTAAAAATTTTACAAAATATTTCGTGACTTTTGAGACGCAGCTAACTTCGAATGATTGGAAATTTCAATCCGGAGCGCACCGACTAAATAATTTGATCCGGAGAGTATTTGCAATAATTATTATCTCAAAATGAAATACATTGCTGAAATCACGTCATGTCGATGAAACAGGGTACGGACTTACCTTAAATATGCTTTACGATTTGAAATGGGGAAGATGAGTGAAAAGTAAGTTTGTGAGTAAGTATCTCGCAAATTTGACAGACTTTCTCCAACATTTTTTAGAGGGTTGTGCGGTGCAACAATCCACAATTATTCATGCTGAAGATTACGAAATTGAGGCGAAGAACATTGAGTGAGGGTAGCCTTTTGAAAGATGACTCCCTTAATTCACTGACATAATCGAAATTCTTTGCAAGCTCCTTTCAGAAAGTTGAAAACAACTTCCAATGATACGATTATCGTATGTATCACTGTGAGGATTTTTTTTTTTTGAAACACTCAACTACTGGTTGAATTTTCTATTTAATCAGTCGGTTGAAGTTTTTTGAATAAAATATTCTACAGTGTACTCTACAATCAAGTCAAAATCGAAACTTAGATTGACTCATTTTGGTACAGAACATTATCATCTATAATTTCTGACGAATCGAATCTCAGTTCTTGATGCATCTTAGAACCATGACATGATTGTTCAACGAAACTTCCATGATAAACAAAATTGAATTAATTATTCAAATCTAAGAAATGATTGAATAAAATATGTCTGACCGCAAAAATTCACCAAGAACCATCTCGAAAACTATATGCATCAATGCGATTTTCCAGAAATTGAATTAGTTTCGGTTTCGTTTTAAATGGAACCGTCTCTCGTGCACTTACAATGAATCTGACATCTGATAGCAATCGAATGGAAGCTTGTGCACAGTAAAGAAAGGTTGAAAATTACTCTCTCGTCACTGCCATTAATGTAAGAATTCTCGTACACATACAAAATTTCGTATCGAATGTATATCATCTTGAGATATTTGAAAAATATTGATGTTTCAAAACTTTCACTAAACTAATCGGGGAAAGAATTTTATATCCATGTGATAAGTATCTGAATCAGTCGATTTTGATGTTAGACATCGCCACAACATTCCATCTCATGAAAATAGTTAATGCATCTGTTTTTCCGATAAGCCCCTGTCAATTTCTAAACAAAATAAATAACTTAGGATAATGTGAAGATTGAAACAGTATTTTTCTTTTTAATCGTTAATGAACTTCAGGTATTTCATTCATTTTTTCCTTTTATCAAAACCCCACCACGCAAATATAATTGTCTAAAGTATTATTGCACGAATCATACCTTCGCTGTTTGACATTTTGGCCCTGGGTGTTTTCCACGTTCTTTGAATTTTCCTCTTCACTTTTATTATCCGCTCGTCTACTTTTATCTTTTTTGGATTCATCGACGAAACCAATCTCGTACTTTTTGAGTGTCTTTTTTGCGTCAGACGAGTGACTATAATCTTCAAATCCTGCTGTTGCATCTCCTCCCGCATGCTCATTAATGAGATCCGAACCACCTGGATGCTGCGAATCATAAATCACAATATTATGTAAAACATACCAAAACATTATCATATCCTAACGATAGATTTCTTGAGAAATTTGTGATGCGTTGTGTGAATATTAAAGAGATATTTTAGAAATAGCATTGTGATTCTTCAATTTTTCAACCGAACCTTCTTACATCACTGCTTATTGGAACCGTAGACCTGCAGAGACTCGCAATGATTATTATTCAAGCTAATTGAAGAAGTATCTTTGACTGGCATCTTCGGTCCAAAATTGTACGATTGTGTGGTTTTCGCAGAATATGTGTAATTTATAACGTAGTCATTCTGATCTTGAGCCCAAAGCTCGAATGATTTAAGAATTTTCGCTACCTAAGATATATACGTTCTTCAAATACACAGAGGCTCGTCTAATAGGAAGGTTTGTCTCATAAAATATTGCGCTGGATGACTCCGAAGGAAGATCCTTTACTTTGCCTTCAAGAAACATTATCAGATTTTGACTTTAATCTTCCATACAGGGACGAAACACAGAAAAGATGATTTTCTGAAATCCAATTGGAGAAACTTTTCTTTTCCATCTGTGATAGAATCTGTTCGCATTTTCAGATAGGAAAGAGAATTCCCCGTAGAAAATCATGTAGCACAATATTCTATGAGATGAATTTTTTAAATAGACCAGAGTTTAGAGAAATAAGACGGTGCTAGGTCGGATTTGAATAGAGAAGAATCGCAGTTCAAGCTCTTTCTCCAGTAGATATCTACATTTTCTGAAAACCTAGAAAAGATACTCCAGGAAACTGTTGATGGAGAATTTCTACATTCAAAAAGGACTATAAGTACTCACAAGGGGAGTCCGGAGTCTCCGGGTCCTGAAATCTCACCAAAATTTTTTCACAGTTTCGTACCATCTAGAATATGAAGAATCCAAAGCAACTCCGTCAAATAGGCCTCCTGTTCAAAGTTACAGCCTATGACATCAGCATTGCCCATGTAGGCCCATGTTAAAAAGTGATGTATATAGATATACTAGCAATGTTGACGTTTCTGGCTGTCGCTCAGAACAGATGGCCCATTTGACGGAGTTACTCTGGATTTTTCATATACTAGGTGGTACGAAACTGTGAAAAAATTTTGGTAAGATTTCAGGACCCGGAGACTCCGGACTCCCCTTGTCAGTAGAAATACGCTACGACTTCAGACTCTGGAGTATTTTTTCCCAACAAAATGATCTTTTTGCCTAGAACTGTATCTGTTAAGTGATCTGACCCCAAATAAAATTTGTAGTCAGAGAATATCAAACTTTCCAATGCTTATGGATGTGAGCTAATCTGTGGTTGTTGATTTCGGCAATGAAAAATACCAACATTATCAGTGAGATAAATGATTCTCTCTCACCTGTTCCAAATAATCAGTGACATCGTAAACCGTTCCGGATATAATAATCCAGGTCTTTTTGTCTTCACCAGAGCCATTGTTTTTTGCAACTTCTTCCTTCGTATACTGTTTGCGGTCCATAATTTCAAATGCCAAATATCACAGCCAATGAAGTATAATAATCCTATTAATAGACCTGATAAAATCAGACTGCAAGGCACCAGTCTGAATGATCCGTCACAATTGCACGTGCGGCTATTTAATGTAGATCGGTAAACTTTTGCCGAGCGACTTTGTAGACAGCGTCTAAAAATTTTTCATTGTAAGAGTAATGATGAGTGAGTATACAACGCCGGAGTCACGTATGGCTGATAAGATCACCAAGATTTCAACTGCTGAGGGATTCACTCGTTTCGATCGGCTGTGATATCACACTTAAAGCTATATGACCTAAGAAAAGAGAGGTTCCTCAAACGAGTTTCCTTAGCTGAGTGAGCGGAGCTAATTGCAAGCAGTGATGACTTTATAAGTCCGTACGGATTCAAAGCTCAAAAGTTTACTTATACTCTGACAGTGTGTTTCTGACCTACTGGGCGCGCATTTTATCTTCTTTGTACAGATCTTCCATTTGCACTGACAGTTTGTCGAAAAATAGCATACTTATAAATATGAATAACAAAATGTAGTATGCGGCCACAAAACCTACACTGTAAAAAATTGGTTGACTTCCAACCAAATTGCCCAACCAGTGGTTGAAAATTCAACCACTTGGTTGAAAATTCAACCACTGGTTGGGTGCCAAATTCAACCAGCTGGTTGACTTTTTCCCCACAACGAATATATAAGGATGAATGCGGCGCCCACGATATTGATCGATGGTGGTCTCCGGTTGACACTTTTGATTCGGAAAAACAAGTTTCGTCATTTTTTTCACAAACAAAGAGGGATAAACATTAGCCTCGGTCCCGTATGGACGACAAAGCGGGTTGCCTGTCCTGCAGGAGTCGAATACACGTCGTAAGGCTGGAGGGATGGATAGATGGACGGATGGGGTGGGAGGGTAGATGGGATGGATGGAATGGAACGGAACGGAATGGAACGGAATGGAACGGAACGGAACGGAATGTAATGGTATAGGATAGAACGGAATAGAATGGAAGGGGATGGAGGTGTGGAATGGAACGGAACGGACCGGAATGGAACGGAATGGAACGGAGTATAATTGGAGTGGAAAAAATGCCCGGTCCATTCCGTTCCATTCCGGTCCGTTCCATTCCCTTCCATTCCGTTCGATTCCAATCCGTTCCGTTCCATTCCGTTCTATTCCGGTCCGTTCCATTCCACTCCGTTCTATTCCGGTCCGTTCCGTTCCATTCCACACCTCTCCATTCCGTTCCGTTCCATTCCATTCCATTCCGTTACTTTCAATCCCGTTCCATTCCGTTCCATTCCATTGAGTTCTATTCCATCCATCCATCCTGTCTACCCCCCCTCCCTCCCCCAACCGATTCCGTCATTTCCGTCCATCTATCCATCCCTCCAGCCTTACGACGTGTATTCGACTCCTGCAGGACAGGCACTCCTGTATATATACAGAAATGATGAATGTTCAACCGTGATGACTGGTGCTTATCCCGTTTTTTTTTTTAATTTAACTGGTGCAAAAACTGTGATGAGACTTTTTAAATCTAATAATGTTCCCTTAATGGGTCCTCCATTTATCCACTTCCCGAGCCGCACGTTCAGTCATATGGCGTCGGAATCAACCAGTGGTTGAATTTGGTAATCAACCAGTGGTTGATGCCAAAAATCAACCAATTGGTTGATTTTCGGGATCAACCACTGGTTGAGGGAAAAACTTCAACCAATTGGTTGAAGTTTTTGCCACGGATTTTTTACAGTGTATATTTCGTACCCTCACCTTTGGCTCGGTACGAAAAAGCCGCTTGCGATGCGAGATCAAAATTTTGCTTCTTTGTTAGTATCGTATCGAATACGAATTCGACTATCATTGTGAATAATTTCTCCGTTATGCTGTCAAAAGTAACTTTTTGTTTCTCGAAAAAGTTTGCAACTCTAATAGATTTATCCGATTACTCAATATGGGTGATATTGCCGAGGTAACGTTTTTTAAATTCACATGCAATGATTTCGCCCGAAAAATCATGTCAGGCCTGGACGAGTTTCGGTGACTAGGTGCAGAGGATTTTCACTTGTCCAGACACTAGAAATTGTTCAAAGCAATGTAGCTTAATATTAATGCCAGACAAGGACAAGCCAAGTTTAGGATGCCGAGTTCTCAAGGATATTTATTTTCTTGTTTTCACGAGACAACTCCGTCAAAATGTGTATCTTTCCAATTCTCTGAAATGGTAATCTTTTCGGAATCCATTTAGAGAACGAAAATTGGAAATTCATTGAGAAGGATGAGCAATACTATCCTTTATTAATGATATAGTGTGCATAGATAGGAATCTCAGAATATTACTGTAAATTTTATACTGAATGATATTGTTAAAATGATACAGTCTGACAAACCAAAAACAGGATATCTCTTTCCAAAGAACGGTCCTCTGTGTCCTGCGAAGATCGTCCGCTGGATCCGAGAATGACATCAATTTTCCCCGAACAACCCAAAATTATCAGAAAAATCGGGCAAAATTCCCCTCATACCCAGGTTTCGGAGTTTTGATCTCAGATTCTGAAAAAGGGGGGAAACGTCACAACCCAGTAAGAAATTTCCATTCACGCCGGTGATTCCGATTAAGTACTCTGAACGACAATCATGATCAAGAACTCAATGTGGCACTTGTGGTCAAAAATTCAATGTGCGACGCAGATGAATCGAGAACTCGATGTGATTACTCGTAATCAAGGAATCATGGTGATGATCCTGATTCTGTATTCAATGTGATCTGCAGTGCCACGCTGAGTTCTCGAACGCTAGTGCTACATTGAGTTCTCGATTACGAGCACAACCAGTATCACATTGAGTCCTGCATAACTGGTACAACATCGGCTCCCGTGTCACGAGCACCTGATTGGGTTCTCGATCACTGCAGCACCACAGTTACGTCACAGTCACGAGTACTACATCCATTTATTGATGACGAGTGCCACTCTGAGTTCCCGATCACGAGTACTTCGTTGATTTCTCAATCACGAGTGCCACATTTAGTTGTCGATCACGAGTATCACATTGAATTCTCGATCGCGGATACCACATTGGATTCTCAGTCACGAGTATCGCATCAAGTTCTCGATCACGAGTACTACAGTGAGTTCTGGATCATGGGTACTTCATTGAATTCTCGATCACTAGTGCCCCATCCAGAACTCAACCACGATGATATTGAATTCTCGATCACGAATACCACATCGAGTTTGGGGTCACGAGCATCTCATTGAGTTCTTGATCACGAGTACTACGTTGATTTCTCGGTCGTGAGTATCACATTGAGTCCTGGATAACGAGTACAACATCGACTGCCGAGTCACGAGCACCTGATTGCGTTCTCGATCACTGCAGCCCTATAGTGTCTCCTCAGTCACGAGTCCTATACTGATTTCTCGATGACGAGTGCCACTCCGAGTTCCCGATCACGAGTGCTTCATTGAATTCTCGATCACTAGTGCCCCATCCAGTACTCAATCGCGATGATATTGAATTCTCGATCACGAATACCACATCGAGTTTGGGGTCACGAGCATCTCATTGAGCTCTTATGATCACGAGTACTACATTCATTTCTCGATCATGAGTGCCACTCTGATGTTATGATCACGAGTGCTACATTGAGTTCTCGGTGAGGGGTACCACATTCAGTTCTCGATCACGAGTATCACGAGTATCACATTGAGTCCTGGATAACGAGTACAACATCGGCTGCCGAGTCACGAGCACCTGATTGCGTTCTCGATCCCTGCAGCGCCACAGTGACTTCTCAGTCACGAGTCCTATATTGATTTCTCGATGACGAGTGCCACACTTCATTGATTTCTCAATCACGAGTGCTTCATCCAGTTCTCAATCACAAGTATTTCATTAAGTTCTCAATTACGAGTACCACATGTAATTCTCAATCAGGAGTATCACACTGAGTTCTCGATCACGAGTACTACAGTGAGTTCTGGATCATGAGTACTTCATTGAATTCTCGATCACTAGTGCCCCATCCAGAACTCAATCACGATGATATTGAATTCTCGATCACGAATACCACATCGAGTTTGGGGTCACGAGCGACTCATTGAGCTCTTATGATCACGAGTACTACATTGATATCTCGATCATGAGTGCCACTCTGATGTTATGATCATGAGTGCTACATTGAGTTCTCGGATACGAGTACCACATTCAGTTCTCGATCACGAGTATCACATTGAGTCCTGGATAACGAGTACAACATCGGCTGCCGAGTCACGAGCACCTGATTGCGTTCTCGATCCCTGCAGCGCCACAGTGACTTCTCAGTCACGAGTCCTATATTGATTTCTCGATGACGAGTGCCACTCCGAGTTCCCGGTCACGAGTACTTCATTGAATTCTCGATCACTAGTGCCCCATCCAGTACTCAATCACGATGATATTGAATTCTCGATCACGAATACCACATCGAGTTTGGGGTCACGAGCATCTCATTGAGCTCTTATGATCACGAGTACTACATTGATTTCTCGATCATGAGTGCCACTCTGATGTTATGATAATGAGTGCTACATTGAGTTCTCGGATACGAGTACCACATTCAGTTCTCGATCACGAGTATCACATTGAGTCCTGGATAACGAGTACAACATCGGCTGCCGAGTCACGAGCACCTGATTGCGTTCTCGATCCCTGCAGCGCCACAGTGACTTCTCAGTCACGAGTCCTATATTGATTTCTCGATGACGAGTGCCACACTTCATTGATTTCTCAATCACGAGTGCTTCATCCAGTTCTCAATCACAAGTATTTCATTAAGTTCTCAATTACGAGTACCACATGTAATTCTCAATCAGGAGTATCACACTGAGTTCTCGATCACGAGTACTACAGTGAGTTCTGGATCATGATTACTTCATTGAATTCTCGATCACTAGTGCCCCATCCAGAACTCAATCACGATGATATTGAATTCTCGATCACGAATACCACATCGAGTTTGGGGTCACGAGCGACTCATTGAGTTCTTGATCACGAGTACTACATTGATTTCTCGATCATGAGTGCCACTCTGATGTTATGATCATGAGTGCTACATTGAATTCTCGGATACGAGTACCACATTCAGTTCTCGATCACGAGTATCACATTGAGTCCTGGATAACGAGTACAACATCGGCTGCCGAGTCACGAGCACCTGATTGCGTTCTCGACCCCTGCAGCGCCACAGTGACTTCTCAGTCACGAGTCCTATATTGATTTCTCGATGACGAGTGCCACTCCGAGTTTCCGATCACGAGTACTTCATTGAATTCTCGATCACTAGTGCCCCATCCAGTACTCAATCACGATGATATTGAATTCTCGATCACGAATACCACATCGAGTTTGGGGTCACGAGCATCTCATTGAGTTCTTGATCACGAGTACTACATTCATTTCTCGATCATGAGTGCCACTCTGATGTTATGATCACGAGTGCTACATTGAGTTCTCGGTGAGGGGTACCACATTCAGTTCTCGATCACGAGTATCACGAGTATCACATTGAGTCCTGGATAACGAGTACAACATCGACTTTCGGGTCACGAGCACCTAATTGCGTTCTTGATCCCTGCAGCGCCACAGTGACTTCTCAGTCACGAGTCCTACATTGATTTCTCGATCACGAGTACTACAGTGAGTTCTGGATCATGATTACTTCATTGAATTCTCGATCACTAGTGCCCCATCCAGAACTCAATCACGATGATATTGAATTCTCGATCACGAATACCACATCGAGTTTGGGGTCACGAGCGACTCATTGAGTTCTTGATCACGAGTACTACATTGATTTCTCGATCATGAGTGCCACTCTGATGTTATGATCATGAGTGCTACATTGAATTCTCGGATACGAGTACCACATTCAGTTCTCGATCACGAGTATCACATTGAGTCCTGGATAACGAGTACAACATCGGCTGCCGAGTCACGAGCACCTGATTGCGTTCTCGACCCCTGCAGCGCCACAGTGACTTCTCAGTCACGAGTCCTATATTGATTTCTCGATGACGAGTGCCACTCCGAGTTTCCGATCACGAGTACTTCATTGAATTCTCGATCACTAGTGCCCCATCCAGTACTCAATCACGATGATATTGAATTCTCGATCACGAATACCACATCGAGTTTGGGGTCACGAGCATCTCATTGAGTTCTTGATCACGAGTACTACATTCATTTCTCGATCATGAGTGCCACTCTGATGTTATGATCACGAGTGCTACATTGAGTTCTCGGTGAGGGGTACCACATTCAGTTCTCGATCACGAGTATCACGAGTATCACATTGAGTCCTGGATAACGAGTACAACATCGACTTTCGGGTCACGAGCACCTAATTGCGTTCTTGATCCCTGCAGCGCCACAGTGACTTCTCAGTCACGAGTCCTACATTGATTTCTCGATCACGAGTACTCCATTTGTTCCTTAATCACGAGTGCCACATCCAGTTCTCAATCACAAGTAGTTCATTAAGTTCTCAATTACGAGTACCATATTGAATTCTCAATCACGAGTATCACATCAAGTTCTCAATCCCGAGTACTACAGTGAGTTCTGAATCACAAGTATTTCATTGGATTCTCAATCACTAGTGCCCGATCCAGTACTCAATCACGATGATATTGAAATCTCGATTACGAGCACCACATCGAGTTCGGATTCACGAGCATATCATTGAGTTCTCGATCACGAGAACTACATTGATTTCTCGACCATGAGTGCCACTGTGACTTTATGATCACGAGTGCTACATTGAGTTCTCGGTTACAAGTACCACAGTGAGTTTTCGATCACGAGAACCTCATTGAATTCTCAATCACGAGTGCTACCGTGAGTACTGCATTAGGGACGAGATCAGGGACACTACTGCGAATGGAACTTTTCATATATCATAAGTCTTCACTTGGACGTAAGCTTCCTTCTCTCTCAGAATCCGAGGTCGAAAATCCGATATCTGGCTTCAAAAAAAGTTGTTTTCGATTTCCTCCAAGATTTGGATTTCGGGAAAATTTGATGTCATTTATGGATCCAGTGCACAATTTTACGTAGGGATTTTCTGTCGGACTGTGTGATCAAATAGTCTAAACTTGTCTATGCTATTTCTCATGTTAACTCAGCTCGAGACACTGCAATAGTGTTCAATATTGTCATGGCATTCTGACTCTGAATATAAAAGTCAGGCAGAAGATTATTTTAAAAAAATTGCGACCTGTGGTCTCATAGGAGACAAATCGATAAAGCATGAGTCTGGATGATGGGGAGCAAGATCACGAAAAAAATGCACCGGGGTCTTGTGTTAAGGTGGTCTTGGATGCAAAAGGCCTGAGTTGAAGTCTCGCCCGGCACCAATATTAATTCTCATAATCGCCCTTTCGGCGGTGTTTCGACGCCCAGTTAAAACTGCAGGTCCCCTAAAATATCTTAGATGACCGGATGACAAAGTGATAATAAATGAAAAATCATTGAAGAATAACTCGAAGAATAAGCACCTTTGCAAGGCTAAGGGAATCGTGAAATAAGTAGATAACACGTATCACATTGAATAGGCCTATCACCTTAGATATCATGAGCGCAAGATGATCAATAGAATCGTTCAAGCTTATTAATCATTCGAGAAATTCAACCATTTGTGTCAATACGAGACTGTCAATTGATCTAGTTAATTTCTACAAAAAAAAAAAAAAAAAAAAAACCTAGAGATGTTGAGTCGTGTACGCTTAATACATTCTTTCAACGAACAACTGTTCGTGAGTTGGTGGTGTGCCTTTGTGAAGATTGATATTTTCAAGTTGGAAGTTCTATCGATCTTTTTGAAATAGTTCGAACTTGATCAATCAAGATATTGCACATTTCTTTACCAAGGTGAGTCCTTTCCTGATCACAATTACATTTTCATTTTTATTACCACTAGCCTAATCGTTTGTTATAGTTTTCTTTGAAAGAAGAGGTTCAGCCGAGGGCTTGCATCTATTACCATGAACTCTCCAGTTCGTTAAGAAAAAAAAGTCATTTGAGATGCAGAGATGCAGAAACATAGATAGAGATTTTCTTTAATTTCAAGTTGTTCACTCATCACTTCATCGCATTTCAAAGTCAAAATCGATACAATGAACATCGACTTTTTTGCAAAAAAATGTATCCTAATGATACGAGGCACTGTTTCAGGTCATCTTTCACTCTAAACTTTGATATTGACGGGAAATCATGTCAGAAAATATATTACTGTTTCCGATGACCTGAAAATTTTATCAAAACGATGAACACCAGTAAAACTGGAGGATGAACAACTAGCATTGTGGAGATCGTAAACAATAGCATTTCATATGAAAATTGTAAATATTTTCCTCGACCTCGATAGTTTTGTCACTGAGAGAGGAGAAACGATTTGATGTATGGAGATTTGGAGGTGGTTGGGTTTTCTCATACAACTCCTCCAAGAGGAGTTGGAAAATTTGACCCTCCACATGGTCCAAGAATATTATCAAATTAGCTACGCACAAATCTCTGTCATAGAATATGTCTGATTTGCGACGAGATTTTAAAATGCTTTGATTACTTCATGATTACGAATAATCCTCGTTTGGAATATAATTCTAAAAAACTTTTATTCCAGACTTGTTTCATCAACCAATATACTGAATAAAATATGAAAGTGGTCTGATCGGTGTTGAGGGTAATTGGGATATTTTGTTCTGATCCGTATATCTCATTAACATCTGTGTTACTTTTAGAATTCCAGTTTTAGAGACTTTCACATTTGTAATATTTTTCTTCAACTCTATCCGTTAATTTAATTAGAAAATTTCGTGCTCAAAAATGACACATTATTGCCCTGAGTGCTTATACTCATTTCAGTAGCCAGGATAGTTTTTTTCGAGAAAAGCGAGGGATATGAATCCTTGGCGTCCAAAATATGCTTGCAAGCACAGGGCCATCATGAGTTTTCTTCTTCAGACACTGAAATTGCGTTTAAAAGTGGCTTTTTTCGGTAGAATGACGATTAAAACTTATTGCATCAGATCTCATTGTAAAGTAGCAGTGGAGAAGAAAAATCAATATCCGAGTAGCTGACGTCATATTTCATCTTTAATCTCAATATAGAAAGAAATGTCTCTCTCTCTCTCTTTCATCAAATCGTCATTCAACATACAATAGACCACTTAAGTGGAATTCCACGTAAAATAAATGGTCGATCAAACTTGATGTCCCAGATCTCCTGCGCATGATTTTCTCACTGATTTTATCACTCGAAATATGACAAACAACCGACCGCCGCCACTACAAGAAACCCAGGAATTTCTGTGCCACTAAATGCATGTAATCATATGGGCTTAATGGCACAACATTTACCGGACTTCTTGTACCGGACTTCTTCTTGTCTTCCCGGCGCGCCGGGACAACCAAACTTTTTTTTGCACAGCTGGCGAGCATATTGATATGACTTTTGATTTTTCTTCGGTAATAGAAGCGTTGACTTTTTCACATTAAAACACCTCTAGTTCTGAAACGAAACAAGATATCAACACGTGGCTGAGTGCACTCGGAAACTAAGATCCTATCAATTGATATCTTGAAGCATTTTTTGAAAGCTTAGTTTTGCGTGCGTGCGACGATGAGACTGCAGAAGCTTGCTCCGTAACTCGAGCGATGAATAGCTTGCTGACCATGCTCAAATATAATTGTAATTTGGAGTCTATTAATCAGTTGATGATTTAGTGTTACTTTCGGCCTCACAACTCCTGTCAGTTCCTGAACACACTGTCGGCGTTCGTAATATCTCTATGTTCCAGACATGCAAACAAGTGAACCCCGGGGCGCATGCTCCGACGATTGGGCTCAATATCGGCGCATATCGGAGGGATTTCGTGAAAATTACCATGTGATATTCTTCTGAACAACAATATCTTGAGAGAATTTTGTAAGCACCTCACTCTATGTAGAATGTGATGCTTTTCTCGAAAAAGAGGGTTATTTAAGAGTGTTCAGCACTCTCAGATGAGTTTTAGGCGGTTTCTTGCAACTTGATTCCTCGACCAATCAGAACGCCAGCGTCTGGAGTTTTCTACGCTTGTGCATCATTTTATGGCCTTGAAACCTTGCGTAATCGATATCTTGTGAAAGTTCCTTCCGAACGGCCACTGAGTACTGATGAAACTGATTTTCAAACACTCGGGCCAGGTGTATGATGTTTCCTAGGGGACACGAAGGGTCGAACGATTCGCGAGATTCGCGTCAGCAATTAGCCCAAGAATCTCACAACGGTGGAGCCGACCTTTTGGCACTCCATGTTTTTATTCGATTTCGAAGCTCAGAACTCCGGTTCCATGGCATGGTAATGAACTTTACGAGTAGTCATTTGAAGGGAAATTCCACGGATTATCGAATGCTCAAGGTAAGTCTTCAAAATGACGCGCACGCGTAGAAAAATGTCACGTTCTGATTAGTCGTAAAATCAAATAGCGAAAAATGTCTTGAAACTCATTTGAGGCTGCAAAACATTCTTCAAAACATTTTCTTCTCTGAAGGAACAATGAGTTCCAAATCAGATTATGTATTGTCAAAATTTATTCAAACTAAAAACAATTAAATTGTGATTTTCATGGAATCCCCACATATCAGCCCAACTACAGTACTGTAGCTTTTAAAGAATATTTCAAGATACATTTTTTAAGCATTTCATCTTAGCTTCCGACTGCACGTGTCGATATTTTGTTTCATTTCAGAGCTAGAGCTATTTTAATGTAAAAAAGTCAACGTTTTCGTCATAAAAGGAAAAATCTTTAGTAAAATCAGTATCTTCACCAGCTGCGCGAAAAAAATTTCTGGGGTCCCGGGGTCCAGCACATTCTAAGATGAAATAGGTAAAAATGCTTGTGTGCAAGAGATCTGAGACATCATGTTTAATCGACCATTTATCTTACGTGGAATTGCTCTATACCTCAGAAAAAAGAAGCATAGATGTTCATAGAATTTTGACTATAAGATCGAGGTCAAGTTTTTTCGAGCGGTTGTGCAAATGTTAGCACAATGATAAATTGAACAATATGATTACATGGTAGCTTTGAAGAAAAACAGTATGAAGTAGTACAAAGAATAATTTGAGCAGCTTCATCCATTCCCTCCCCTCGAACGAGGACTTATCATTCACAATGAGTGTTCTGCGACCCTGATATTCATATCTCAGAAGACAATGACCTCACAAAATCTTTGATGGAAACTCTTTTGAATGTATGGTAAAATGAATTCACCAGCACTGCCAGCAGTAAAAATTTAGTGACATGATCTTTTCATCAATTTTCTACATTGCACATCAGAATTCACATCCAACAAACCTTCCATCCAAGTAGAGAAGACTGATCAATTATTACTCCTATAAATTCATTCCAGTTTCAGATAGTTCACCATGGCCTTAAATCTTCAAAAGCTCCTCACACTACTGGCGCTTTTTACGACGCTTGCAGCAGTCACAGCCATCAAGCGAAAAATTTTATCTCAACATTTATCAGTCGACACAGAAGCACATCTCAAATTCTTCACTCTCCAAACCATCAACTTATGGACATTTTTGTGCGAAGATGTCAAACCTAGTGAACAAGAACACAAATGTAGTTTAATATACAAAGAGAACAGTTTCAATGGGGACAAGACAAATCATGCAAATAGTGACAAAGTCTGTGACGTGTCATTAAAACTGCCAGAAAACCATAAAATTAGTCAGATTACCAGAGTTCATCCATTAAGTCCGAACCAAGCAATCGTTACGTGGACTGAACTTGACAACAAAAATCATTCTGTATCTCTCAAACTTCTCAACATAGATTTTGAAAAGTGTACCAAGGTCAAACAAAATATCATCGATTTTGGACCAACAATATTGACAAAATGGTTCATCTTAACTACCAATGAGACCTTTGAAGTAGCTTATGAAGATGATAGACATTGTTCTGGATGGTGTTCTCAGACTTTTGATCATTATGGTACCAGAATATCAGAATCCAAAAACTTTACAGTTGACTATCATCGTCGTGACAATTTTATATACCCCAGTGGATATAATCTGGTCTACTCTAAAAGTGATAAATGTATGGTTTTAGAATCTGAGAGAAAATTACACGCAGCTCTATTTTTTTCTCATGAGTTTACCGAGACTTATAGATCAATACAGAGCTCTGGCGTTAGCATTTCTACTGATTTTGGAATACTAAGTGTTTGCCAGTTATCAGGATCTCAAGGAAAGTCTTTGAACTGCTCAAGAATAGACATGAAGAAGTGGATTGAGCTTAAATTCAATTACACTATTCAAAATTTTTTGATTTCAAGCCTTCCTAATGGAGGTTATGTAACCTTGACCAGTAAATTTGGCAAGTGGGAAAATCAACAGGAACCAACGGAATCTTTGAGATTTTATCTGACGGAATTTGATGAGTTTGGTGTGCGCAAACAAGAAATGAAAGTTGCTCATATGAAGTGTCATGATGATTTTTCCGTTGCAAGAGCTCAGATATTTCAGGGCAAGGATGGAGAACCTTGTGTATCTTTGCTAGACACGGCTACTGATATGTTTAATGCAAAATGCTTCCCAAGATAAATGTTTTTATATATTGCCATTGAAGCGCCTGGTTTTTGACATTTTGACTAATGGAGTGAAATCGATCCGCAGGAACTGATTTTATCTATTGATCTATATCAAGCATAGTTCAAAGCGAGTCCAATACACACCAAGAATACGATACCTTTGGTAAATATTGAAATAATAAAGTCTTGGTATGGATCAATGGAAATAGCTTTATCGGTGGTCCTATTGTCAGCCATAATTCAGTCTAACCATAAATAAATTTTTTATGATAACCGCTCTTCATCTGATCATTTGTGAATACCTTGGAATATTAATTGTTCATCCCATGCTTGGTGTATTGAGCTTTGATTGCAGTACTTGACCTTGACTTCATATTGACGTCAAGTGACTGGGAAACGAGTTTTTGTTCTGTATAAGCTATTCAATCGTAGAAGATTTCGTAACATCTGTGGTTTGATCCATGTTTTGTTGTAAAAAATCACAATTCAATGTGAATGTCAGCTAGGAATACAGTAAGGTCCCGTGATCGATCTTTCGATATTCAAAAAGTCAAAAAGAGAAACTTTGTTTTATGACAAGACGTATGTTGATAACTTTTGACGTAAAATTTTCGACGAGACTTTAAACAAAAAAAGATTGTCGTGACGACAACGCGCGCAGGAAGATGAAACCACCGTGGGCCGTTCTGCTATAATTATGTTTTTTTGCGAATGACATTTTTTTGGGGTCAAGGATCAGTTTATTTATTCATTGAAGATATGTTCCATGATATTACACAATATGAAAATTTCATCCCCGTCTAACAATTTCGATCTTACTATTCTTAGTATCATCATTCTATCTTGATATCAATTGATTACAGTGAATGTGTGAATCTAACGATTTAACCGATATCAAGCAAGTTATTTTCTTCCGGCTAGTTGTTCATGAATTACACTATCGGTCTGTGGTGCGAGAAGTGCCGTAAAACCGGATAATTCGAGCCTCTTTTTGTCTTTCCAATACCTTGGGACTCAGAAATCAAACAACATTCAGCAAGAGCTCTTTTTAAAGCTCTGCATCTAATTTTGAATACAAGCACTTGCAGCATATTGTGTGATCTCCGAGTCCAAAGTTATCAAATAGACAAAAAGTGTCCCGAATTACCCGCTTTTACGGTAACGTCAATAATGGATTTAAGCTGTTTTGTATATTGGGTGGAAACTGCATCGTTATTGCTTTCATAATTTATAGTTGGGTTACTCTCATCCTGCGTGAGTATGTCGGGGAGAAGGTTTCGCCGTATGAAGACCTCCGCATTTTTGCGAGGTAATTGCATGATAATTTGTAATGCAATCGTGGGTTGCAGATGGATAGATGAATGGAATGGGATGGGATGGAATAGCATGGAATGGGATGGGATGGGCTGGGCAGACTTAAGGCTGGGCTGGCCCGGTATGGGATGGGCCGGGCTAGGCTAAGATAGGATTTTATTGGATGCGATGAGATGGGTTGAGATGGGATCGGGCTGAGTGGGGTGGGTGGGTTCGAATGGAATGGGATAGGATGGGGTGAGATGGAATGAAATGGGATAGAGGACGGACAGGGTTAGGCTGGTCTGGCCCTAGATGGAGTGGGATGAGCCTTGCTAGACTGGGATGGGATGGGCCGGGCTGGGGTAGGGAGGATGGGGTGGAATTTTATTGGATGCGATGGGTTGGGGTGGGATAGGATGGGGTGGGTGGGATAAAAAGGGGCTTGAGATGGGATGGGCTGGGCTGGCTTGAACTGGGATCGGGTAAGTCTGGTTGAGCTGGGGTGAGATGGGCTGACCCCGGCTGGGCTGGGAACGGATGGGATTGGCTGGGCTGGCTCAGTATGAGATGGTCTGGGTTGGAATTGGTTGGGCTGGGCTGGACTGGGAAGGATGGACGGACGAGCAGGCGATGTATAGGTATACCGTAGTGCTTGCTCGCGTTCACGCGAGAACGTAACGATTTAGGGTGCGTCCCCAAATGATGCATATGCATGCATATGCAGTGCACACTGCACATGTGCAGCTCATCAAATTTTAGCCAAAACCAGATGGAACTCGTCTAGATCTGCTTTGGATCAGCCGATAACGCAGCAAAGACAAAACCCAATTCATATCAGAAGTTCTCTGATGCGAGCCCTTCAATTTTTGCTTAACTTCGATGAGCTGCACATGTGCACGTGTGCACTGCATATGCATGCATGTGCATCATTTGGGGACGCACCCTTAGGGTCAAATGATGCACATGCATGCAGTGCACACTTCTCGTATGCGCTGCGCAAGTGTACATGTGCAGCATATCAAATTTTAGCCGGAACCAGCCAAAACGCATCGACTTCTGTCTTGGATCAGCCGGTGACGAATGAAACACACAAACTGGCTCAAATCAGAGATTTTCTGATTTTAGCCCTTCAATCTCTGCTTAAATCCGATGAGCTGCAAATGTGCACGGGTGCAGTCCGAATGCGCAGTGTACACTGCATATGCATCACTCGTGGACACACGGAAAAAAAAGATTGGTTGGTCTAACCAATCAAAATTGGTTGGAATTCGAATCAACGATTTGACCATCACACTTTTGTCAGATCAACAAACCGAGGTTTGTTATCCTGACCAACTGGATTTAATCGTGCAGGTTGTTTACAAGCAAATAACCTCTTAGGTGTATTGTGTAGAAATACTGCAAGTGGGTGTAAGATTGTTATTGTGATGAGCTCGAAAATTCTAAGAGTCCAGTTATGGAGAATTACAAAAATGTTGAGAACCTGCTGAAATCGTGTTGCGTCTCAGATTATAACTAATCACTCGCATCGCCTTCGAACGTTTGAGACCTTCGGCAGAGTGCATAACTGAATTGACCTGAACACGTTTCTTGAAAAAATGTCAATCATATACAACACTATTGAGATGTTTTGAAAATTTTCTTGTGTGTATTGTGGAAAAAATTTTGCGATTGTGAGTTAAGCTTATCATGTAATATTGCATCAGATTTTTTTTCTTGGATTGTTTTCTGCCATAAGAAATTCTCAAATCCCTCTGCGGGATGAAATAGATCATTGAGAATGGAGTTTTCCATGCTGTAGATGTGGGATAGTGATACCAGAATGATGTGTGGAAAATTTCTCGCTTTTCACTGTTACCTAATCGAGAAATTTTTATGTTCAATGACCCTTGTCTTGAATTTATTTTTCGTATTCAAAAATTTTTTGAATCGTCACGATCTCCCTCGTATGGATCAAAATTTCTACGAATTGTTCTGATATGTAAATGAGAGACGTTGGACAACGCAAGGCCCAAAATCGTCATCACCATCAACTCAGATCGATCATTCTTGTTTGAAATTATTATGTCTCTCTGACATAAACGAGGTTACTTAAATAACAGCCAACTCCAACAAAATGAAATTGAATGATCTAACCAACTTGATAAGCGTTCAAAATCCAACCAATTTTTTTTGGTTGTCCTAACCAACTGAATAGCTGTCTTAACCAATCTTTTTTTTCCGTGCACACGGTGTGCGCATCCAGCTACGATTTTCCCCTGCCACAACGTCAGTAAAGGAGCATCCACCTCCAAAAATGTTTCATAAAATTGCAGACTTTGATTCAGACCTATGACTAATTCGTTGACCCTATACTTCTAAAAAATAACGTTGATGACTACACAAGGGGTGAAAAATAACGTTGACTACACATAGGGTTAGCCTATGACACAAAAAATAATTGCTGATGTGTATAAGCCTCGGTATAAGCGGGTGGAGATATCATCACTAATCTTGAACGTATGTACTTCAAGTTTGAGATATTATTCACAATATCTGATTGTTATTGACCGACTTCGCAACCTCGTGCTGCACGCGTTGTGCGAGATTCGCGAGCGTCACGCTGGATTTGATGGTTGAAAATTCATCAGTGAATATCGAGGTGAATATGGATATAAATCCGGGATCTATGGAATCATGAGCGTATGGTAGGCGCCGGGTGACATAATTGATACAAGAAAACGAGTTCCATTACGTTTATTCATAAACGTATGGAAATATGCACCACCGGGATTCCTGGGACCCTTTTTGGACGAAAATCCAGGTCAAACGAAGTTTTTGCGAAGGGTCGGATGGATGATGGACCGTTCTGGTCTGCCAAGTCTAACTTGCGTGAAAAAAATCGCCCACTCTGTTACCATGGATATTAACACGGGACCCATGAGATTGATAGGTTGTGAAAGATTGATAGGGTTTGAAAAGCCACTAAATGCATTGTTTTGATTCTGCAACGTTGAGATTAGCGTGCGATACAAGAATTTTTGACGGCAGAAAAAAAATTGGCGAGTTGGAAAAGAAAATATTGCCGGATTTCAATTACCAAGTGAGACTCGGCAGAAGTGGCCGAGAATCTTGGCAAATTCTGCTGAGTTTTTTTCTTTCAGTAATAATCCATACCCATAATAAAAGAGTCGGAGAAATTTTTCGCGCCAGATAAGCGTGCTGTAGACCCCTCCGAGCCGTCACCAATCCGGATACTGGATCGCGAAGCGTTACTGAGCCTGAATTTTTCTCCAAAAAGGCTCTCAGCACTGGCGCTCGTCTTGTTTATTTCTAATTGTTTATAAAAAAATACAAAGAAACTTGTTTTTCTGACCCAAAAATATCGTCCGCACACCACCTCTTATACCAATCTCATGGATCCCATTTTCATTTCCATATTCGCTGTGGTAAAATTGTCAACCAGTGGTTGAATTTTTAACCAACTGATTGAATTATCAACCATTGGTTGATCAATTTAGTTGGAAGTCAACCAATTTTTCACAGTTCACCTTTGTAGGTAAGAACAAATTGGGTACACTCTCTCGTGAAATCTTGAGAATAATTTTTTCATAAATCTGAGATGAGTTAGCTGTGGTTTGACAAATGATTGACCCAATATCGCTAATTGTAAGCTGAGCTAAATGAAGCACGTGAAAAATTATTGGCGTAAAGCAAAGTGGTAAGCAGAATGGGTAAGATAAATATACTTAATTCATTTCTAGATCTGGTATATCAGCCAATAGAATCTTATTATTAATAAAAATTCTTGCTACAAATGCTGATTATGTATACTAAGTAAACCAGGCACATACTATAAATATACATGTTATTTCGATCAAACCGTCAATTAATCTATCAATCAACAAATTATGTGCTCTAAGAAAAGCCTCTGAACAAAATTGGATCACACACTAGGAAAGAAATTGATGACATGATTCAATCTTCCAGCATTTCCAGTTAAAATCAGTTTCCCATTTCAAATCAATCAAACTAGGCCAAAACTTTCCATAAATTCTCTCACGGACAATCGAAACCTATACGAGTAGTTCTGTGGAAACTTTGAAATAATGTGTGCCTGCTTGTACGAAGCCTTAAAACGCTTGAGGAAAAAATTACAAAGGTTATTTTCGATGTAATTTTTCGTGCTCTTCCTGGCACAATCGTTAGTTTTTTTATTCAGCGCGACCCAAAAATGTTATTATCAAAAAAGGGATTAAAATATCAGGTCCGTGTGATGTGGTTTTTCCATTTTTCGGTCTCTGCGAGTATGTAGCGCCACCGAGACAGTCTGTAGAGATTCGGGCGAGCTGATACATCAAATATCATGGTACCCATTGCTATGAGAGCCCAAAGACCACTTTTTGTGTGTGCGCTGAGCTCATACATTTTGTGGCGCAGTTTTGCCTGAAATTTTACTCGCTCAGTTTTCCACGATAAAAGTGAATTTGTCTCATTCCATGCCTTTCCGCGCCAATTGATTCTTAAAGTAAATTGTCAGGCGCAACTTTTCCATGCCCCAAAGTATCGAAAAAAGTTGATTTTCACACTTTGCGGAGTAGTTTTCGGCAAAAATCTGGTTTTGCTAAATTTCCTTGTCAGGCCCGTGTGGTACTAGTGCGACCCTCAATTTCGAGACTACGGAGGTCCTAGTCAATTTTTTTTCAAAGTATTTGACGATCAAATCAAAATTTGTAAAACCTCAAAGCTGTAGCTCAAATCATTTGGCCGCGAGATCAATTTTAGTGACGAAATGTCAGGTCCGTGTGTTGCTTCAAAATGTCAGGCCCGTGTGACGCAACCGCATCTCTCCATGTTATCCTTATGGTACTTATGAGTGGGAAAATTTATATTCGTGCCCGAGTTTATTCATACTTTATATGTGAGTAATTCCACGCGAAACAGACCTATGAAAAAGGGTCATGTCTCAGATTGTTTTCTAGGTTTTTCCATTCGATTCTATGATACAAAATATGAACTTTTCACCCACAATGGGACCATATAAAAATTTTTCAAGTATGTGGGGCACATATTAATTTATCCTTTTCAATCATTTCCGACAACAAATTTTGGGTCTTTTTTTCAATAAAATTCATATTTCTCAAATCCGCTCAAAGATACAGACATGCTGTTTGCGGCATTCAAAAGGTCTTGAAAAAACCCATCGAAATCAATCTTGTAAAATTGATTTTGAGGTTATGGGCGGCTTTCTGTGGGGGAAAGAATGAAAAATACAAAAATATCAATTTCTCAACGAGCCATTATTTTTTTTATTCCTTGAAAATTCGATACTTGATGTAAAATGTTGTAATCTTTCAGAAAAAAGTAGTCCCGAACATTTTTTCTGCAGCCTAAGGCCTGTTTCTGCTATTTTCTGCAAATCTATTTTCTAAGCGATTAAAAATCGTCTGTTTCCTGCGCATGCGCGGGAATTTGGATTCTTGAAACCAATTTCATTGAGAAGCCAAGAAAATTTCCTTCAAAATGACCACTTGGCGAAGTCAATTCCATGCATTTGGACTAGAGGTCCAGAACGGCGTCACAACATGTATGGGAGCTATGGTCTCTCAAGACACTGGCTCGAGGATGAGTGTATGGAATTCCATACATAGGAAGAAGCCGCAATATTATGTTTTCTGCCATTAATACGTTCGCTGCGGCGGGACCCATCCGTGGGTCCCGGGCGTCCTTCTTTGTGTGCGGCAGTGTGCGGCGCACAGTGGGGCGAAACATCGATTTTGCGCCATAAAGTGCATCCGCGCGAATTTTTGACCGATTGACTTGATCCAAAAAAGATTCTCTTCGTTTTTCAACCCTCCACCACGTGGCACTGCAACAATTTTGATTAAAACCGTCCTGGAGTGTGGAAAGGGAACACAAGTTGCACTGGATTCAAGCTCGACGAGAATACGCTGATTTCTTGGGCATCCGGGCTGTTTAACAGCTTGACATCTTCCAAAATGACCTATATGGTTCTTGGATTGTGTACACTACCCTTCAACACTTTCCTGAACCATTTAATCGTTTGTGATGGGTCGAATGTGCTCTCAGAAATGGTGAAACTCGAACCTCGAAAATCGTAGAACGACCCTCAAAATCATGAAATCTAGGTGTCATTTGAGACTTCAGTGCCTCCTCCACACACTCCAGGACGGTTTTAATCAAAATTGTTGCAGTGCCACGTGGTGGAGGATTGAAAAACGAAGACAATCTTTTTTGGATAAAGCCAATCGGTCAAAAATTCGCGCGGATGCACTTTATGGCGCGAAATCGATGTTTCGCCCCACTGTGCGGCGGGACCCACGGGTTGGCCCCACGCTTCATCAGGATCTAGTGTGCACCCAACTATGCAGACATGTCTAATGGCTTATGTAGCAATTTATTCTCGTTCAATATGACGCTAATAACATATGTACAAGCCAGTTTCGGTGTACACTGTGTAAGAACAATGAAATTGAATTAGTCCCGATCTGATTGAAATACTGTATGGTACACTAAAAGTCAAAGGTAGATTTCCTCATATAGCTCCGACTTCCCACTGATGGAAGAATTTCATGATAAAGGCGAGATAGCCACGAGACTACAGAGCGAGCTTTGAAAAAAAAGAACGAGAGTAAGACAAGTTGAAGGTTTTGAGTTTTGAGAAAATTGCAATCGATTCGCTGTGGACGAAGACCATTTTTTTTTTTACTTTTCAGTACAAGCTTTCGAGCCCACCATACATGAACAAAAGGTGTTGTGACGCCCCTGCTCACTCCAGAAGACAACTGGATCTCAGGAGGGGGTACCGAAGGGAGTGAGAGGGAATCTGCGCAGGATGACGTATGTCTATTTTTTCGCACCCGAGCTAAGGGTTCATTTGAAATTGTCTTCGCAAAGTGGTCTTTTTGGAGGAAATTTTCTTGGCTTTCGAATGAATTTGGTCTCTAAAATCGAAATCCCTGCACATGCGCAGAAAACAGACGATTTCTAATCGCCTAGAAAATAGATTTGCAGGAAATAGCAGAAACAGGCCTTAGGACGCATAAAGAATATTCGGGACTACTTTTTTCTGAAAGATTACAAAATTTTACATCAAATATCGAATTTTCGAGGAATAAAAAAAAATGGCTTTTTGAGCAATTGATATTTTTGTATTTTTCATTCTGTTGCCCAGAGAAAGCCGCCCATAACCTCGAAATCAATTCTACAAGATTGTTTTCGATAGGTTTTTTCAAGACCTTTCGAATGCCGTAAACCGCATGTCTGTATCTCTAAACGGATTAGAGAAATATGAATTTTATTGAAAAAAAGACCCAAATTTTGTTGTCGGAAATGATTGAAAAGGATAATAGTACATTACGCGTCGAGTGCTGGAAACATTTTTTCCTTCGGGAAATTGAGCTGGACGTGGGCGATGGCACCGTCCAGCTTGGTTTTTCTGAAGGAAAAATGTTGCCGCACGAGACGTGTATGCAGTTGTATACGTCTGTACGTATAAAATAGTATGTGCCCCACATACTTGAAAAATTTTTATGGGGTCCCATTGTGGGTGAAAAGTTCATATTTTGTATCATAGAATCGAATGAAAAAACCTAGAAAACAATCTAAGACATGACCCTTTTTCGTAAGTCTGTTTCGCGTGGAATTACTCATTTTTCAAAAAGTCGAAAAATACATCTTAGAACCTTCGGGAGTGAGATTTAGGGCTGGCACATTTTCGACCCCCAATCGAAGTTGGGGGTCGAAAGTGTGTATACGATCGAAGTTTATCGAAGTTTCCGCGGAACTACCGATACACTCTTTGCACATACCGATCTCTCACTCCCATAAGAACTATATACATTCATGTACAGATGCAAGTCCCATTAAAAGCGTAATAATAACGAGAGCTATTCTCAATCACGCACGCGCTCTCTCTCTCTAAACTGCAGGATCCACCATAAGGAAATGGAGAAATTGAGCTGTGTACAAGTAGCACTTACATACCTGTCAAACTGCAAATCATCGACGCGACATATCAGAACTCTATACAACACTTGTATGAAAAAATTCATCGAGGCGTGAAGAACTCGAGGAAAAAATACGAAAATTATCCTAAGAAGAAGGAAAAGAAGAAGAAGACACGCGAGGGTCACCATCCATTCACTCTATACCGTCACGCAAGTTTGAATATAGTTAGTAGTAGTAAAGTCCTCGTGGCCCAGTTGCCCATATAACCATTAATAATTTTCCCTTCTCTCTCTTCCCCATATCAAAACCATTTCATGAATAAATAGACTCGTAATGTCGCGAAGAGGGACTTATTCAAGAAACCGAAGTCGATCGGTTAACAAGTAAAATCGTGATCATGCTGCCTGCAGCGCAGCTAGTCGCGATTTTTTTATTACTATTAAAATCTGGATTTTCTATTCAAAATGATGTACCATATTTTACAATAAATAGTGATGGCAGTAAAAGTAGTAATAATATTAATAGTAATAGTGGTGGTAATACAGTTGGTAACAGTGGTAGTCAGTGGTTGGAAGGTGTAAAAAATTTAATTGAAGACTGCCCTGTGAGATCTGTAAGAATTGGTAAAGATGTGAAACAGACGCCAAGTTTTAGATTTGTTAATTCATTGGCCGAGTGTGCTAGAGGAAGAGCATTAAAAGCTATTGATGATCTACTGAGAGATGATGTTATACCGATTTTTGATGGGCTGGATTTTGTGAGATATCATGGAAAATTTAGAAGTGCAAGATCTGAAAATTTCAGCGTTACTTTCGATATCAGGTGAGTTTTAGTGATGCATAGTCCGTCGTTAAGCCGTTCATTTTAGGCCTCATTTCGTGGTCTTGGAAAAATTTCTTGACACGAAAAATATCAATGACTAGTCAAAAGATGACGAAATTGTAAAAATGAAAAAACCGAAAATTCTTTGTTTCTTCCATTTTTTTTTCCAAAATAGAAGAATGTGGAGGTTTCATTATTGAGTGGATGTATTCCTGGAGCTACCAGAGATTTTTCAGAATTTTTCAGATTTATACCGTGCGCCGAACAAAAGTTATCACAAATACCGATTTTTGGCCATGGCCACTGCAATAGACAAAATAAGTAAGGAGATTAAGACACGGTGTTTAAGATGATGAGATTTGTGGACCTTATGTAAAGGAATTTTTTCTGATTTCTGAGATTCATCAAGCGTTACAGAATCTAAAAATCTCAAAAAATGTTGGACTGAATCCATTTTTGAAATTTACGCGACAGTGCATTTTTGGGGACACACAACAAGTTGCCAATTCACACAATTCACAAGGTCCCGAAAATTGTGAGGTGATGGACATCGATTATGACCATCACTTATTTTTTCTCTGGTTTCCAGGATAGGTTTAGCTTTCATAAATTAGACACTGCAAGATCTACGAAATGTGTCAACCATAATAGTTGAGATATAAAATCAGGTCTTATCGAAATCATCCCATATATGTGTCTAGAGTATACTTAGTTCACGAGGATATCCTGTCAACTGATGAATCAACCGTCTGATTAAAAATTTCATATGATAAAACTTTCTTGTAAGAAAGTCTGCCAGACAATTGGAAAGTGATTTGCATCATCATGTTTGAAAACTGTGACTTTTATGAAATTGAAATTTCTGCCAATCAAGTATTCATTCCAGTTTCTATAATCCTTTACTCCTTTCCAGCTAATCATGAAGGAAAAAATTACAAAGTTTACTCCCCGTAATACGATGCTATAATAATTTCTTAGACAATAAAAAAACACGCAAATCTCTTTGTCACGTACCGATGATATCATTCTTATCATTCTGCGTCAACTAACGATAGGGAAAGATTAATTATTGTTCATCGCACTCGTCTAATCTTGATAACACTGGAGCACATCATTGAATTTGTAATCTATCCAATCGCGAATTGAGAGTCACACTCACATTTTTCGCTGGTCAATAAATTGTCTGTGTGGAACTGTGATAGCTCGAACTAAGAATCCACTTTGAAGCTAATAAATATTTGTATATTATGAGAAAATTGGTAGATTCTCCCAAAGAGACCCGAGATAACTTCTAAATATTTGTATAGTCGACGAGACACTTTTCAAATAAGGAAATGCAAGAGGTGTGACAATAGTGATGACCTCAAAACTTTCTCGAGTGATTAATGAGTTCGTTATATCAAACTGATACACCTCCGACCTGACACCTGACGCAAATTCACACTATAGTCATCTTTTGCTAATCACAGATCCGCTCTGTTTTATATTTTTGACAATCAGATATCTGATATGAAATAGACTAACAGATTACAGATTACTACAGAGAGTATATATGAAAAAGACTAACAGATAGAATCTCAAAAAAACGATGGTTTCGTCGTTATATTTTGAATCATCAACAGATTCTGAGCATTAGTGCTCGTTGACGATTGGAAAAATTAGAGTTGTAATTACATTGCCTGCAGCATCTCATACAGTTTTGTATCATGTAATAACAGATTGTCGTCATGAACTGATTCAGTTTTTTGACTAATTTATTTCTCAGTATCCCAGTTTTGCAGACTGGATTCTTATTTTTATCAAAATTTGATTCTAAGGGGCTGTTTACCTGATAACGATTTCACTTATGTTCAGTTTTCCCAAATACTGACTCAACTGATGGTCAAATTTCAAAATGACTTGGATTTTCGGATTTTCAATATTCACCAAAGTCAATCGGTGGGTTCGAACCTGAACTATTTCTAACTTGAATTGTCAGAATTGAACTAGTTAGAGCATAATTCACCAAGGAATGAATGTCAGGAAAGAACACGATGCCTGGAAATTAATGTTCCCACCAAATCCAACAGAATTCATAATCTTTCAAAAATCAAATATGGAATCGCGCTGATTCCACAATTTTCCAAACTTCGAGGATGAAAAAAATTGCTCACCGAGCTAGAGGTGATAATCGCATTTTCATATTTGAAGCTTTGAGAAATGTACAAGTAGAGATCCGGGACTTCAGGAGAACAATTCTTTCTAAAAAAATTTTTCTCAGTCTGGTACTTTCTAGAATAAAAACAATCTATAGAGCAATCCCATCAATTAGCCCTCTTGTCTGGAGATACAGCCAACATAATATTATAACAAGATACATAGGCTCATGAAAACTATTTCTAAATTTTCCATGTTCTAGGTAGTACCATACTGTAGAAGGATTCTGGGGGAAATTAGTGACTCGAACTTTTGACCGTCTCCTGATCCGGAGTCCTCGCAGACACGCACTGGCGTACTTTCAGGTTGCGGCTGCGTGCAATGATTCTGGGAGCGGTATTATTCCCGATTGGAAATTAGTTCAAGCAACTCGACAGAACTATTCAATCTTGATCCAGTTTTCTATCAAATTTGGATCAAGGAAGGTAACGGGGATTGAATTTTTGAACCAGATTGAACTTTTTACTTGAACTTTATTTTTCGTCTGCACTAAACTTATGCGGGCGGTGAATGGTGATGCCCGTGATGCTCATAGCTTTGAGTTACTATCAGGCCTGGTTACTATTGTTCTTATTCTTCGTTCTCAATTATGTAAAATACAATCACCAATCCCAAGTTCAAGAACAGTATGTGATGGTCGTGATTCAGTTTATTTACACGATTGAATGACTTCCCTCACCTTTTTTTGGTTAGTCATTCCCTTAATAGGAAGTCAATGCTGATCATCTTAACAGTATTTCTGTTCATGTTAATAAATGTGCTGATCAAAAGGGAATTTTTTTATATCTTTCTATATTTGTTTAGAGATTAGATGACCAGATCCTTTTTTCTTCACAATGAGCGCTCAAGGAAGAAAAATCTTTGTGAAATCATAGAGGGAAGTTGAAAGGATGAAGACAAATGAAAATATCAAATAAAACTAGAAATCGTTGAGGGAATATCTTACAATTTCTCAGATTCATGACAACTAGTATGCGAGAGTTCAGTTGGGGAGAGCGCTCGAGCTTAGAGCATGATGACATTCCATCAAGATATATTTGCAACAATAGTATGACTTTTCATGATCCAAGAACACCATCAAATATTATAATATATCTTCGATGAGATGATAGTTACAATAAGTAACAATCTCTGAATATTATTAGATCCATCCGCGTCTCGATACTCGAACTAAGATGAAAGGTTATGGTTGTTCTCCAGGATTTTAGTGCCCCGATAATTCCTCAGAAAGTTCAAGTAAAAAGATCAAACTGGATCCAATCCCCGTTACTTTACTTGATCCAACCTTGATCCGGACTTCAAGTTTTTTATCAAAATTGAATCAAGGCTTGAACTTTATTCCCAATCGGGTTGTTTATACGCTTTTATTGGTATTGATGTGATATTAAATATGTCACGCAGATAGTACTGCGCCTGCGAAATCTTATAACACGAGACCATGGAAAGTTTCATGGCATTCCGTTCATTAGGAATCGAGAAAAACTCGAAGGAAATTTTTTGGGGGGACAGAGCACGTCCTCGCCTGTTCCGATTTATTTCTCAATAACAAAACAGTTTTGGTCAATATCAGATAGTAGGCCGACTGTGGATTGGAAATTTCTGTCGAATGAGCCATCCTACGCCTGGAAATTCTGAATCTAGCTCGCAAAAAACTTGAACAAGTGTGAGCATTGAGCGGTATAACTTGCCCAGCGACTCGAAGAACTATGATTTACTGGAGATATAGAATGAATTTCTGTGCGTGAAACAACTCATTCGGCTGAATCTATTATGGTGTTTCTCATGACTAATTTCTTTCGAGTCGGAAATGTGAGATTGAAATACTATCAGGCAAAAAATTGGTTCATAATCTCCCATCGCCTGTGCAGTGCGATCAAAGCCCCATTTATCGGGCAAAATATCCGGATCCTCTCCGGACCACTCTGGACTGGCCTTGAAATCTGTCTCGCAAAACTCCTTCCTGCATCCGGTATTTGAATAAAGCAAGGCGTCAAATTTAGAGCTACCGTAAACAGGGTTGACTTTGGACACCGTGGTGAATTTGCAACATTCTGATTCTTGCGTTTATTCTAGGTTGGTTCATTCGGAAACATTCTGTGGTCACTTGTAGCGTCAGTTGGTCCAAAAACTTCCAATTCAAAGCCTAAAAGATGTTGTAGAATGGGCTGATCAAGAGCAAACACAAGAATAACAATGTTGCAAAGTCGCCCCCGATTACGGCATTTTCAAAAACTTTCATCCTAATAAAATACACATCTTCCTCTTTTCCAAAAAAAAAAACAAAAAAAAACAGTAAGCTGTTGAGGCGAGTCCGATCTGAAGACGAAACCGAAACATACGAGAACCAGCGTCAGTTTGAGGATACCTCATGGCGCGAAGGACTGGTCAAAAGATTAGGCCAATTGCTGCACACCCACGTAATAAAGCTGAATCCCGAAAGACTTGGAACAGCTTTGAGCAGAATTGGGAATCACGATGACGATATTTCAAGCAGTTTGGAACAGCCCATGGTCGTCGAGGCTCGAGGTAATAACAATAACATTAGAATCGCTCCCTTCTCTAAAATTTTTTTGATGGCTGTGAGGATCGGACTGAACATTTTTGCTAATGTATCACCTCGTACTTGTGTAATTTGCAAGTTTTAATCTTTGGAATGGTGCATGTATATAGTTGGATGGAATGAAAAATAAAAAATTTGGGAATTAGACATACCTCGGGTTGCGAAAGTTGTGTTTTTACCAGAAGATGTTGAAAATTTTTTGCTGGGTACTTAGAAATAAGATTTCTGATCGCCACAAAAGCCATAAAAATTTTTTCCAAATAATATGCTTTTCATTGAGAAACTGTATAGTTTGCTCATTTATCCCTCCAGTGCCTAGCGGATAACTCTGTCATGTCTCGATATTTTTTTACGTATCTCAGTTCATTCTAAAGCTTGTTCCAGAACTGTCAAGATTAGCTAAAGTAAGTTCAATCCGAACAACAGAGAGCCAATCCATCTCAGATTTATAATAACGATATTTTTCATTGAAAACAGCAAAATAATGCAGCATTAACGCTGTGAAGCTTGATGAACGATCAAACCTTGCAAGCCCGTAGTTGCTGCAAATTAGCAGTATTTCTCGCAAATTGTCCTTTGAAGTCAGCAAAAACCACACTATTTGCTAGCGCTGGGGCGGGGGATCTGAATAAAAAGTTCGTATTCCAGAAGGTTTGGAGGTGTATTATTCTTATGTTTTTTGAGGGCTGAATTGAATGCACGGAGTCGCCAGCCCAAAAACCCCGGCGTTCTTTTGTTATTAACAATTTTTAGTGCAAAACGATGGTTTTTTGCAAAAAACTCGGAAAATATGCATTTTTACGTAAAATTTGTAGATACTAAATTTGTAGAACGCAAAATTTCCTACATAAAAGGTTCTCACAAATTTTCTTGAAAAACTCCAGCCTGGGGCGGAAAATGCGCAAAAACCGTTCCGCGCGTTTAACATTGGCTTATATGGGGCAGCCGACGCACCCTTACTAAACTCGCTGTCAATTTGACAGTTGTCAATTTAAGACTAGGCGACCAAGTGCATCTTGAAGAGAATGAAATTCCTTTAAAAATGGTGCAGTTCGTATCTCGCTAAGAACGAAGCCCTTCGAGCATGACTCAAAAGAAAGAGAAATAAGTTTGTCAAAACGCCATTTCTGCAGCAAAACTGCCCACACGCGTCGCTTAAAATCTGCAATTTTCCTCTTCTTCTCACTTCACAGTGGAAAAGGTTTGTACTCAGCGAGATACAACCTACATTATTTTGAAGGAGATTTCATCCTTCTCAAGATGCACTTGGTCGCCTAGTCCTAAATTGACAACTGTCAAATTGGCAGAGAGTTTAGTAGCGCTGCGTCGGCTGCCCCATAGAAGCCAATCTTAAACGCGCGGAACGGTTTTTGCGCATTTCCCGCCCCAGGCTTGGGTTTTTCGGGGAAATTTGTAGGAACCTTTTATGTAGGAAATTTTGCGTTCTACAAATTTGGTATCTACAAATTTTTCGTAATGCATATTTTCTGAGCTTTTTGTAAAAATCATGGTTTTGCACTAAAAATTGTTAATAAGAAAAGAACGCCGGGGTTTTTGGGCTGGCGACCCCGTGCATTCGAGTCAGCGCCTCAAAAAACATAAGAATATACTTTCAAACCTTCTGGAATACGAACTTTTTATTCAGACCCCCCCCCCCCCCCCAGCACCCGGACTATTTTTGAGTTTGGGGAAATTCGCTATGAATACAGTATATTTGCAGCAATTACTTATTTCCAAGATTCAATTGCTCAGCAAGTTTTACTACCGTCAAAGGTGCACATTTCTTGCTATTTTTGAAGATGTAGGTTTCTTCCATTCAGGCTTAGAATGATCAGCTCTGCTTTGTCTGAGTTTGAAGATCTTGAAACGAGTTTCAAATGAGCTAGAGTACATTCAACAATATTGAGACGCGCCAGAGCTATCTTCCCAACAGTGGAGGAAGAATGAAACGTGTTCTGTAGTTTCCTATTAAACGTATATTATTTTTGATAAAATCTTGATGGCTCTTGCCGCAACTGAAAATCTTATTTACCAAAATCCAGCGGAAATTTTCCCATACCTACTCACAGAAATACAACTTTTGCAACCTCCGGCGTGTCAAATCTCCAAAATTTTGATTTTTTGGCCCACCCATATACCGGTGATGAATGGGATAAGACTGAAGTTCACAGGGTTTACCTAATCTCTAATATCAGAGTACTCTGTACCGTTTGTGAAGCGACAGTGGCGCCTCTAGCGGTCAAATTGGTGGATTGCAAGAGATGATATTTAAAAATAAAATGGAAGGAAATCAATAATACCGCTTGGTGTGGATTAATTTTCTAAAAGTTTCATCGAGATCGGTGTAAATGTTTGAGTTCAATTTTGCACCTATTTTGATGAAATTTTTTTTTAAGTAGAAAAATAATCCGCAAGGCGCGGTACTATTATTACTATTGATTTCCTTCCTCTTTGTTTTCAAAAATTGTTATTGGTAATACACCTAGTCGACCTCGAACACAATAATTACCTCAAAGGAATGTTAAAATATACAAATCGTCTGCTCTATCGGGCGACACTTTTATCTCAGTATTTTCCTTGAAGAGAGCGCATTGATAGTTTTCAAACCAAAAATCTTTCATAGTGAGATACTGACACATGACCATTCAAAAGCGCAGTATGGATATGGTTTAGATCTCTATCCTTTATGAGATGAGCTTTTTTTCTACTTTTTGAGTAACTACACATCGATCAAGATGAAAATGATACAAATTTAAATTTTTTCATCATTCAAGTGTGATAGTCTTCGGAATCTTTTTTCCTAATCCTATATACAATTTGGTCTAGATCTTTGAAAATATTCCTTGTGGTCCCATCACAAGAGAAAAAACCCTTCATTGGACGAGGAAATGAATTGGAAACAGTACAAAAATACACGAATTCGGGATATTTTTCAGTAATTTTGATATTCGAGTGTGAGCATATTTTCGAATATTTTTCAGAGATTCTTTTAATTTTTAAGAGAATAGGGAATTTTTTAGAAACACAAATTATCGAAATTTGTCACATCCTGCATGAGAAAGTAAACTCTGTCTCAGCCTAATTTTTATGTGAGGTTTCATCTGAATTTGACGAGGGCTCACGACTATTAAATTTCATCAGCCTAATTTTCTTGAATGTGTACTTTACCCACATCATTGTTGAGTTTCAATGAATTGTCTGGATGCAGCATAGTCTTACATTTCTCCTACCAACTACTGACCTGCTAAACATGATGTGTTTGAATACTTTGTGATTCACATATCATGGACTCTAAACTTGTTTAATCCATCAAAAACATCTGAAGCGAGTTTATTCATTGGAAGAGTCTCCAAAAATCTCCATCCTAAATATTATCAATCATGTTAGATGCTTGTTTGAAAATTATACTTTATGAGTAAGATGAGGTTCAATAGTCATACAAAAACGATACATCAGTCTAATTTTTTCGTATGTGTATTTATATATTTTCAGGCATGTAGATAATGAATTGCGAAAATAAAAAGCTGAGAATAGAAGTATATATTGTCATAGCATTTCATTCATCATCGACGATTCTGAATCTCCTTGGTGTGCGCGTCATTATACTTGCCATCAATATAATATATCATTATGTGACTACATTCAAAGAAATAGATAACGGGATTCCATTTCGCAGGAAGATATTTTTATACTAATATACGTTCTTATTTGATGATCAATCATTTATCTTCTATTTTTATACGACACGTGTAGTATGGTTTACAGATAACAAAGAAATAATGCATTTCAATTGATTCAATAATTCAAATAAAGGATACACATGCATGAGCTTCTAACACACTCGTTTGCATGCTTGGATAAATATAATTTTGACCAATAATCTCTTCGGGGTATTCATTAATCATCATTTTCTGATCATTTGATTAGTTGAATGTTCGTCATTCCCCAAAAATCGAATACTAATTCATTCTAATAAAAGAGGAGTTAATTTTTAGTTGTTTGAAATAATAATAATTTTTATTTGAGAATGTGCTGAAAAAAGATGGCACCAACAAACAGTTACCATACTAATTTTTCCTCGAATTTTTCGTCAGTTTTAGGTCAAAATATTAGATTTGAGACGTCACATGAGTATTTTCAAAATTCAGAAGCAGACGAGAAAGTCTACGAAATAAATATCCCGGCCCTATCAACTTGACGGACTAAAAACTTTTACCGAATCCGTGTCGAAAAATCGGAAGATATTTAGTTCAAAAGATATCTCATGATTCTTTGATTATTAAGACTCATAAGATACTACAAAAAATAGAATCTCTATATTCTGTACATGGGTATTCTTTTTAATTCCTGCTTCCTAATTTCTTTGGCGATCAACAAAACCATTCCACAAAATTTATATCTCAGAGCTTGATTAAAATCTCAAACCTCAACTGAGTTCTATTTTGGTTACGAATCGCTTCGATACGACTAGGGCGAATTAACTTTCACATAATTTTCTACCAATCATTTTCTAACTGGGATTGTCTAAATTTTTCACTTTAAAAAATTTCACCAGATAATTAATTTCATATCATACCAATTAAGCCCATTTTCCATGGAAATTTTATATTGCAAATCTTGTATTTCGTCTCATTCTCTTCCTAAAAACACTAATAACCACCAAACCCTAAAATATAAGACTAAAATATCATAAATTCTCATGTCTTAGGTCGTCGTCGAAAGAAAAAGCAACAGATGCAGCTGATGCCTTTAATAATGATGGGAGTCCTTCTAATGAGTACAGTACTCATACCAATGGGTTTTCAATTTCTCGCAGTTTTAGGTGGAAAAGCTTTAATTCTTGCAAAAATGGCTTTAATGTTATCATCTATTCAAGGCCTTAAAAAAATAGCTACAAGTGGAGTTAATTATGGTTTATATCATTCACCAGTACCAGAATGGCATGAAAGAAGTGACGTACCTCCATCACATAACGCTCCAGTTTATCAACCAACTAGTTATTTAGATGGATTCGTTGGTTAACATTATATACGACACATTCATTATAATTATTATTGTATGGGTGATGTTTAAAAAGTATATTTGAAGGAAACGAGAGAAGCTGCGTCAGGGAATGATAACTTGTAATTATTTGCAGAAGATAGGAAATGATGCGTGACGTAAAAAGTGTTCCGTTCGGAGAATTAAATGTGAAAAGAGAGTGTGCGTGAAGGTAATAAATGGGTGTGCCAAATGATTGGATGTTATTGGAATAGGATGTGTTTCTAGAAATTTGATTCTTCTTTATTTTGATTTGACCGCAGTTGCAAATGTGGGTAATAAGGTCATCTCGATGCCCGGAAGTTTCTAAAGTATACTGCTAAGATTATTTAAAACTTTATGTGTCATTATACTTTCTCGTTTGAGAAATTACCACTTTTCTTGAACGTTTCGGATTCGAAAGTTTTTTTTTAACGCTCTGGTAAGCTTCTATGTGACATCGTAGGATTGGGATACACAACTTTTGTTTAGAATGTTTGAAAAAATATTTGAATATTGAGCCTTGCTTTAGGGAGCAAGCTGAAAAAATTGATTTTTAAAAAGTTTTTGTAAAAATGATTCTAATACCAAAATACGGTTTGGAAGATTTTTGGAGGAAAATGTTCCGAGGAAGTATACTGATGACCGTGCATCCAGAATTTCAGAAACCGAATGTAATTATTGAAGATTCATGTAAAATAACTTGTCTGAGATATTTTCACTTGTACAATATCACTGATCAGAGAATAATTAGCATACCATAAGAATAATAAGGGCATTGATTGTTTTGATGTTATATGTGTGTGTGTTTTTTAAATATATTTTAATATGCAAATGAATCGTCGTTTGTTAAATTTTGTTTTAATGAAAAACCTCGATCATCACCTTTACCCTGGTAAGAAAAATTTCATGTATTTCTTAGACATACGGCATTACCTATGGAATTTTTTCGCATGAATCATACATAATAATTATTGGCTATAGAAGAATTTCAAGAATTATTGTGTATTAGGCCACACAAAATTCTTTTATGACTAAAAATCTCTCTGAATTGGATTGTGAATGGGGAAAGATAATAAATATTCGGTATATAGAAATTATACGAAATTTTTCTAATAGAGATATCGCAGGCATCCAGTTTCTAGGTTACGGCTGATACATATTTTATACTGAGATCGTATGATTCCTGAGCCGAGTGAGAAAATCCAGTCCCTCAGACCCGAAATAGCTGTGCTAATACGGATCAGAAATTATTTTTGAATGAAAATCAAATTTTTGAAAAATTATCAGAATAACAGGCAAATGAAGAATTGAAGAATTCCGTTTTTATCAATTTATATTAATAAATCCTTACACTATACATTACATGGCATCTCATCTACAATTTTTTTGAAAGGTTTAAGTGATAATCCCATTCATGAATGCCCCCTCAAATAGGCATCATTATCTGCTAAGGCGCGCAAAATTTACAAAAACGTCTCACTGAACGCGCGCTTTGAATTCACATCACACTTTCGCTCCACAGGCAGTATACTTATAGTATTTCGTTATTTTTTAATTCAATTCTTTTTTTTTTTCATTCATTTTCAATTTCTTTTCTTCCACCCCTTCATCTCTTTTCCCTCATTACCAATCGGATGTTGATTAAAAAAAAAGAAAAACAATCAATGATTTAAAATAAAATATAAATCACAGACTTTCATTTACGTAGAATATCTTCGATTTAGGCCCTTGATAAAATATGTCACTTTTCAGAGGCAAAACTTCCATTGGCAGTGGGAATTAGATTATATAGTTTTGAGATCCAATGGAAATTCATTCATCATGAGGTGTTGAGAACTTGCAATCGCAAAATCACGAGTGACACGAATTCATACGTTCAAACAGAAAATGATGAATGATATAGGTACGTAGAAGAATTATGGTATCTTCAAAATTGTAAATTAGTTCAAGACCGATGTATCAAAATCATTCTAAAAAATTCGAATTCAGAATTCAAAAGACATCAATTGGGCATATCTTTTCACTATAGGTCAAAATACTGACAATAGTCAATAAATATACATATAATAAGTTAGTACAATACCCTGGCATTATTATTGCTTTTTTTACTCATTGCCAGAACAGTTGAAAAAAATATTAATACAGCGCCTAATAATTGATTATACACTTTCCGACAATGATTTCATTACGTAGTAGATTCAGAATCGATATTTTTTTTTACTGTACATCACGCGTAAAGGTATATCACCATAAGCTTTTTTTTGCCTCTTGGATATTTTGATAAATATCTACGGATTTTTCACTTTATCCGTAATATCATACCATGATATATTTATAGTATGTATACATTTTAAAATGCTGTTCTCGGTCTTTCGCAAAGATTAGAAAAATGACACGAATTGATATCACCGTTAAAGATTACATGAAAATTATTTTTGCTAGAAATTTTTTTCTCCAAAAACTGTGTAAGATAACTCACTAGGCTCACAAAATAGTATATTTCGCACCGAGTTTATGAGGTTGTAGTTCGCTTCTGAGCGATTCGGTTTTCGGCTTAAGCCGTAGACGAGGGTCAAAATAATCGCTTGAAAGCGGGGAACATCATGAACGAGGTGCGAATCCTGTTTTTTGCAATTTTTTAAATACCCAAATATCGGAAAATCGCAAAAAAAAAAGTTTTTTGATCATAAAAAGTGGGAGATATTTCAAAAGTAATTTTGAGCTGCTGAACCTGAATTCGAACTCAGAACAGCACCTTTCACGGTTTGTTTTTGAGCTATTGCCATATTGATGGGTCAAAATAGGAGGTACGAGCTTTTGCATTTTACAGATGAATCGAGACTTTTTGCAGTGGAACTCTGGTTGGGAGCTGTTTTGCAATCAAATTCTGCGATCAAAGTCAAAAACGTATTATTCAGTAATTTTTATACCTCCTTGCAAGCTAGGAAAATCTCTATAGAAGAGTTTAAATACTCTAGGCGGAATATTTTATTCCAGAACAAATAGTGAATAGATTGGTCAAAACTAAGAATGAGATCGAATTCTACGATGTATACTTTCAAAACAAAAACTCACTTTTTGGGAATTTTCAGCGATGTTGGTGAGCTGATAGGAGAGGTGAGCAAATTTTAATATATTATATCACGGTCCATAACACTTTATTGATCCTATATAATTTTAGTGTTCCTTTCAGCGTTGCTGTAATTGCCCAAAAAATACGTACTAACGTAAACCATATAGATTTGATTCCGTACTTATAACGAGAGGTCCAACCTTGCGGGTCCTGGATTCATCCCGAACTTTGTGAGTCATCTCATTTTGATGAAAAATTGAGGTATCTCAAACGATTCAAGCCCCAGGGACCTCCTATCCTGAGATATAGCTCTGTTGAGATTAGCATTGCCAACATAGGCCTATGTTAAAAAGTCGCACGTATAGATAAACTAACCAATTCTAATCCTTATATAGCTGTATCTCAAGATAGGAGGCCTATGAGATTGAATCCTTCGAGATACCTCCATTTTTCATCGAAATAAGATGATTCCTAGAATCTGGGACCGATCCAGGACCCGCAAGGTTGAACCTCTCCTTGTTAGTTTTGACTTATCTACTCATCATTTTGGTCTAGGATAATAATGGATATTCTTTTCCACATAGGGCGACTAAGATTTTTTGTAGCTTGCTAGGAAATACAAATATCACGAAAGTAACATGTTTATACCTTGAAATTTGATGGAAGAAATGATTCTACTCTGAGTTTCTCAGCAAAATGTCTAACTCTACCTCTAAAACTGAAAAACTCAAAAACTCACGTGTAGATTCACTTGTAATCCATAATTAGGACGATAGCCTCAAAACGGATACAAAAAGCTACTGCTCTGACTTCAGATTCATGTTCAACAGCTCAAAGTACGACAAAAATGTTTTACATTTCTTTTTTTTTACTGGGAAGTCTTTTTGTACGCCTGTGCCATTGTTAAATTACAAACTTTTGGAAAGACTATTTGCTTGCTCTCATACTTTTGTAAAAAAAAAAACTCATTAGAATTTCAGCAAAAATTAATCAGAGGCAAGTTCATCAAGTATGCATTTTGTTTTGATTCATATCAATACAGCCGAGAGTACATGATCTTATTTAACATTAGTTACTCAAACATTGGTAGATTGATCAATTAAACGAGGGATCGATAGTGCTCTCCGATATCACCTACAGCGTTTGAGATTATCTTATACTAGTATTCGCCTCCAATGTATGTATAATATATATATCCACTTTATTCTTTTATACAACGATAGCACGATGCAGAATCACCAATCTCATAACCGTCATCACTGTGTATAAGTCACCATATAAAAAGTTTCAACATATATAGCAAAAAATTATCGACTAGTGGCAGTTTTGCGGCCTTGAATCACTCAGGTATACAAAGGAGGAAAGAATTCATTGTGGCACGCAGGATAGTACGTGACGATATCAGAAATCATTCATTTATCACATAAATTGATATCGCAACTGCGAAAAAATCACAAAAAACCATCACCGAATGGGCTCCTTAAATTGATCAAGTTTACATCGAAGCCCACATCAACTTGACTGATTTCTTATCTTACGAATTTTGGATCATATAAGAATAAGTACGCAGTAGATCACGAAATGATTACCTCCCCCTTGGTGGTCTCCAAAAAAAAAAAGTTGTGATGAATATAGATTATTTGAATCTATCGAAAATTCCGATAGAAATTTTTAATTAAGAGAAGTGATTCTATCGTTTTATGAAGAAAAAGAGTAGCTCTAATTTACCGAAGTTCGAAGGGTTTTAGAGCCCAGATTTGTGATTATCGTTGACTTTGAAAAATGCCATCAAATTATGAGTTCCATCTGAATAATTATCAATTTGTTTATCTGGTTCTGGAGAAATAAAGGGAGGAATATCATTTTTTAAAAAAGTATTCTACCCACCATTGCGAAATTGCTTACACAGCTTACTGACAATAATATCATAGTAATCATCAGCCAGAAAGATATATCATGACATAAAATGATCATCATTGCATTGTCAGCAAAGACCGCCAGTAATATTTTACATGACTCATATACAGTTGTTGAAATTGTATCAATTATATCGAAGATAAAACTTGCGCACGCGTATTATTCTACTGAAACATACTGCCCACCAGACTTGTCGTAAAAACTAGTTAACAATGCTCTATATCGTATGATCATGCGATTATTTATAATAATTATTATCAAAGCATAATCATGAACACCAAATTGCGTTTGCTAAAGTCCAAATTAGTTAGTTGTGAACGAAAACAGAAGAAGTTGACAAGTTTTTTTCCAATTGAACGTTAGATGTTGAATCAAGTCTTCGTTCGAGTTGCGAGTGTTCTGATAATCGTCAAGGTTTCAGTCTCAGATTTTCAAAAAGAAATCATTGATATCGTTGAATTTGCCAATACTGGATATCATGTATTTGAATCACAAAAATAGGGGAGAGTGGGGCGAATTTGGACGGGGGCAAAATTTGATAAGTGAGATAACTCGGTCGGAGGTGAGTCTAGGCTTTTGCCGCGTAAATTTTCTTTTAATACCATCACAGACAATGGATTTTATCGCTTTTCGACCTCCCGAAACAATACTGGAAGGCCACGCTGACATAGGGGTGCTTTTCGAGGGCCTCACGCAATTGATTTTCCAAATGCAAAAGATCACGCTACTTCTGCAAAAGTGGACGAGCTTAATCGCCGTTTAGCGGTCAAAAACTAGGTCACAAAGCGAAGATTTTGAGCCGTCGTGGGCCAAAATCGGTTCACTTAGGCCCAACTGATCACAATTTTGCGAGAAAAGCGCCTGGGGGCATTTTTGGACGAATTGGTGGGGGCGAATTTGGACAATGCTAAATCCCATCTAAAGTCGGTCGACCAATCGCTTGTCCGTGCTTTTCGAGGATAATTGCGCGTATCGAGGCGCGTATGCGTTTGGGCGAGTTTTTCGAAGCGCGGGAGGTTGAGGGTGAGTTTGGTGAATTGAAAATGGGTGAGAAAATGAAGTTATGATGTCCAATGGCCGTCTCAGGAGTCAGATTAGAGGTCAGAAGTCGCTTTCAACGTGTTCGAAGCGAGTGCTCGATTTTCGCATTTTTACTCTCGCATTCGCTGTTATAGGATTGATTGTGGCACTCCATCATTTGGATCGTTGATATAGGGCGAGTAAGGGTACCTCCAATGTGAAGAACGAATGAAAGTCGACTCTTAAAAGCCACGAGTCGATTGCTGATTGCTGAAGTCGGTAGTGCACCAATGAAGCGCCTATTTCAATAATGCTGAAGAATGACACAAAAATGGCTCGCTTGGTCGGGATATGGAAGGATGTAAAAGTCACGGATCGGGTTCCCTCTTGATTTTGGGTTATTATTACGGTGAGTAAAAGAGACTCAAATAGGCAGAGAATAATGTCGTACACCTCAATTTTGAAAGACTGTCCAAATTTGCCCCCAAAACTTGTCAGGAAAGCCCCCAAGCAGGGGGCGAATTTGGACAGATTTTTTTCAACTTCAAGGAAAAGTATGAACGCTGAGACCTAGGGATCTAAAAATTCTTTTACAATCCATTCAATAGTTGAACTTCAGAGTCCCATAGCGCGCCTAGCCCCAAGTACCGCCAGATAGCCCCACTGCAAAATCCGTCCAATTTTGCCCCACTCTCCCCTACCGAGAAAATATTCGACAATATCAAAATTCAAACTAGGACTGCTGGAAGATTTCATCATTGTTTTCAATTTCTACGGTTTTTTCTGTATTTCCATTATCTGAGACTGCAGATGTAATCGAATCCATTCGCAGGAAACCAGCCTAACTAAAAAGCTAAGAAAATTCATTAAAACCGAAAAAGGAACTTGTGCATCGTGATAAAAATATCATCCTAGAGTACATATCTCTCCCAGAGATTAAAAAAATGACGAGCTACACAGCCAGATTGAGCGAAATGTATATTAATACAGAGTTATAAAGAGATGGAGGGAGGAAGGATGAAAAGATCTATGTATATATCTAAGATCAATACTCAGATACAATCGGCGTAGTAAAATGGCAGTATTGCAGTAAAATCATGTATACCCCCCTTTTTTTATCAGGATAGGATACTTAAAATTCACATTTTTCAGACAGTCGTTTCCATGGCTTCATCGGCGGCGTACTGTCAACAGATGCTATCGTTTGTATATTTTTCCACAAAATCATCCTCTCCATCGTCAGGCCTAAATTGTGGTTGTGGAGGTGCTGGTGGCAATTTTTGTTGCAACTGCTGTTGTTGTTGTTGCTGCTGCTGCTGTTGTTGTTGTTGTTGTTGTTGTTGCCTACGTAAAGTACTGTGTAAATGTTGGTGTCTATTTAATGAATCGTATCGACCGATTCGAGCAAATGTTGCATTCGCATATCTTGGTTGAGCTGTTGTAGAAGATGAGTCTTGTAAAGTGCCATTGTTGCTACGAGTTACTGGACTTCCAAGATGGTCGGCGCTCAGCACCTGAACCTTTTTCTTTGACGAACTGTGCTGTTGTTTTTCACTCACACTGGATGCCTGAATCAAAATTTTAAATGAATATGTTTATTTGATGAGGATGTGGTTAATGACAAAAGGTTTGAATTGAAAAGGATATGGTGTGATTGTTTCAATTTTTGTTGCAGTGTTAGGTAAAACTAAAGGGCCATTGAGACTCGAATTTAAGATTGTTATACTAGTCTCGGCTGAAGTTGATGTAAGTCTAACTCGTTCTAAAAAGTTATTAGTTATTTGTACTGAAACTTGTCATGTCAAAATCTCAAATAACTTCACCAGTTTTGATCTGATCCCAAATTATAGGTAACCGACCCATTATCAATGCCTGAATCTTGCATTTAAACACATTTGGGTTGGCAAGAAAACCGAGAGAAAACTATTGCGTAAGATGAAAGTAATCTGGACTCTGGAAAGACAAGTCAAAATCTCTAAGATGACATTTGAATAACTTTGATTGATTTCGAGTAACTATAGTTACTATAGTCTCACGATTGACTTTGGGAAAGAAATGAAAATGGAATTATGTGATTTACATAAAAATTCCGTGAGTTCATTAGGACAAGAGTCAGTGAACTTTGTCTGGGATGAGGTTTGAAGGGTTCTTAAATTGAGATTTTGAAATCAACTACCGAAGTGAAATACAAAAAAATACGATTCATGGATGATTCTTCCATGAATGTTTCGTTTCGACGATTCATGGATGATTCTTCATGAAACGTGAACTTTTGAACAACATCCAATTTGTCTCGAGAGATTATGTTCATTGGTCTTGTGTTCTTCGGTCTCAAGTTTTGATTCCAATGCTCAAAATAAGACGATACTGGAATCAGACCCGGCCCTTATCTTGAACAATTGATCGGCTCTGTTATCAGATATGTTTTAGAACAGGTTTGACTCCTGTGGCACCTTGTATGAGATATAGGATATTTGGCCAGTGTGAATAGTTTTAATTCAAGAGCTCATAATTGATCTTAAATCCAGATCTCTGCCTTGACTTCGGAAGCACCGATGTTAGGATGTGTCCACAAATGACGCTTATGCATGCACATGCAGTGCACACGGCGGATACAGGAATTAAGTTTGGGGGGAGCGGGGAGTGGTCCTATTACTGCCCATGTTGAGTTTTTCGCTTCAAAGGGGGCGACCACTCCTCCACCCCCCCCCCCCCGGATTCGCTGGTGATTTGAGCAGAGATTGAAGGGCCCAAGGCAGAGAATCTCTGATTTGAGCCAGTCCGTGTTTTTTCTCCGTTACCGGCTGATCCGAGCAGAATTTTGTAATTTCCGACTGGTTCCGGCTAAAGTTTGATAAGCTGCACATGTGCACGTGTGCAGTGCATCAGAGTAGTGTGCACTGCATACCTATGCATCATTTGTGGACACACCCTTATTGATTCTTACACACAGCTCCGCCTCTGAGAGGCGAGACCAGATAAGTTTGAAAATGTATGTCTTATTTAGAAAATGAGACAGATCTCCCAACAGTTCTGCATACCTCCGCCTTCTTATATTTATTCAAATCTTCGACTTGAATTGACCCGGGTGTAAAATAAGAGAGCCCATTTTTGGTATTAAGCGATCTTACAATAGTATATTATGCGGCGAGACGTGGAAACACGCAGTTTCCGCGTCGAGTCGTATATAGTATATTACGCAACTAGGGAGTAAAGTGGGCCTTTTACTCCCGGGTGTGTATTATCGCTCGAGGCGAAGCCGAGAGCGATAAACACACGGGAGTTTGAGGCCCACATTTACTCCCGAGTAGCGTATGCTATTTTTTAGCCTAGTGGGAGTAAAGTACGTTCCCCCCCCCCCCCCCCCCCCACCACTTACTTGCTCCTGGCGTTGAGCTGCCTCAACGGCCGCGCTATGAACACAGAACTCAGGACGTTTGCGGATTTGGGGAAGGAGGATGGGGGTGCAGGGGGCGGAGCCCCCGCCGGGGGGGTTCGGGGGGGCGGAGCCCCCCCGACTGAGAAAAAATTCTGAAAATGGTCTAAAAATGTTTCCTCCCTTTACGTTCATATTGATTTTGCTTAGTTTTAAACTAAATTGATTCTATATTACGTCTCTATTTAACCTCATACAGTCAAATTTTCGAATAATATTCAGAAAGATCCTTCATTAATCGAAAAAATACTCGCGGTATAGCAGACTACAACATTCTTCCGCATGCATCTGCTGATGCGAGTGCCGATGTGCGCATGCTCATACCGCGAGCCGCGCGTTATCTCGCCATTCTCATCCCCACTCTCCATTTCTCTCTCTCCGTTACTTGTGAGTTACCATGTGTGAGTTATGTAGACGTATACGTCCACCTCAACTATCTCCCTCCGTAGCTCAGTCGAGAAGGTACTCGACTGTAATGCGATGGGCTGGGGTTCGATTCCCACCGATGGCAAATTTTTACTTCGACTTTTTTTCCGCAACAACTTCGTTGCCGGGACTAAAGTGTTGTGCAGGGAGAGAAAGCCTCACTTTACTCCCTATAATCGGGGTTTGAAAGACGTACTTTACTCCCACTATGCTGAAAAAGAATTTTAACCATTGGTGATAATAATATACCTGTGGAGGCAACTTTTTCTGAAGTGTGCGGCGCTGCAGTCGACGTCGTCGATATAGGCAGTATTTTAGGCAGCCAGTGGCCAGCAAAAGAATAAGGAAGATACCAAGGGCTCCCGCACCCACGGCTACGTATAAAAGAGTCACACCTAATCTGTATGAGCAGTTTTCCTCACGCTCGTCAAAGCCTGAGGGACAGTGCCGCACACCGTCACACCACAGCACTGAACTTATGCAAGCATCTAATTCTGGACATCTGTAGAACACAATTGAATTTTATGTTATTTTATACTCAGAGGAAAAAAATCTGCTATCATTCCCGAGTCATTGAATTCCAGTGGTAGCTCAGCGCTTCAAACGGTATTATTTCAGAAACAGGAAAGAGGACTTTTTATATTGTATCACTATTGAAAACTCCAGACCGGATAAGTTTGCAAGACCATATTTCCAGTCTGGGTATATCTCCCATTCGGGGAAGTCACGAATTGACATCTGAATAAAATTCGAAAATCGACCAATTGTGTCTTGAGATAATTACTCAATGAATAGACTTAGGACTATCTTATCGTCATCAAACAGTTGAGTAATAAACAATTAGATCGGCTCAAGCTCGTTTCGACGAGGTGCAGTTCAGTGTCCTGGCTCATCAGTATTTCATATCATTGTACCGAATCCATCTCAGTAGAAAGAACAATTAATAAGATCGGCCTAGAAGCTTTTGAAGTCATCTTGGAAGTATAGTATTGACAAACTTTGATAATCAGCCAAATACGATCCTTTGCACAATCTCCAAGTTCTGTCTTCTCGATTCAGAATACCAACTCTAATCTTTATGGTCCAATTCATCAATTTATTGAGAAGAATGGAATCCAGCGTTTGAGTGATCAAATTTTCTCTGGTTATAGCTTCATACTTAGCAAACCTTGTCAGGGGTGGCTTAGTAGGGAGTAGCTGTGGCCAATGCCGGCTTGTATGGCTAGTTTTGCGGCAAATGCGGACTACTGCGAGAGACCCACTACAGGTGCAAGTAGACAGAAGTAGCCAAGAGTGGCCTCGCTGAGATTTGAAAGAGTAGCATTTGTGGGGCCATAATCTACTCCAAACAACTTTACCGCCGCTGAAAGCTACTTCTGGCTACTGTAGAGCTTCTGTTGCGGACCCAACAATTGACCAACAGTAGTCAAAGAGTAGCCCGAAATAGCCACGAGTGGTCCGTACAGGGCGAAGGAGTAGCATTGTCCTGCGCTAGGTTCCAACGCCAGTTATTCTCAGCTACTCTCATCCTGTACGGACCACTCGTGGCTACTTCGAGCTACTATTTGACTACTGTTGATCGCTCGTTGGGTCCACAATCTAAGCTCTACAGTGGCCAGAAGTAGTTTCCAGTGGCGATAGAATAGTTTAGAATGCAACATGGCCGCACAAAGGCTACTCTTTCAAATCTCAGTGAGACCACTCTTGGCTACTTCTGTCTATTCGCACCTGGGGCGGGTCTCTCGCAGTAGCGCACATTTGCCGCAAAACTAGCCGTATTAGCCAGCATTGACTACGGCTACTCCCTAGCAAGCCGCTCCCTGATTATTGTATACAGGAGTCGAAATCCATAAGGTAGGTCGCAGTCTAAGAAGTAAACACTCAGAAAGATAGTTTTATCATGCTTACCTGTAAGGGCAAGGCGCCCCGGCAGGCTGCAAAGCATTCCCAAAAAAGTTATCTCCTGGTCCAGATAACAACTTTTTAGATATTGCCATCCACGTAACAACGTAATATCCAGGTTGATGTTGCAAAAACTCAACCACAAAACTTCTCGAGTGTTGACCATCAGCCGGTAATGAAGTAGCATTACTATTCCAACCACCAGATATTAAATCAACAACTGGTTGCTGTTGTTGTTGCTGCTGCTGATGATGATGATGACTTTTATGATTATTCTGATGATTCTCATGAAAGTTCAGATGAGAACTTGAAGTAGAAACATTGTTTTCTGCTGGGCACACTACCACACGCTCGGCTGGGTTAGCTGCAGGATAGACAACAATGCGGTTACGTGTTGGGCAATCACGAACATTATGACGCTCCAGTCGGAAACCTGGAGTTTTGAGGTAGAGAAAATGAAGCCTGGAATCTTCAGGCTCGATTAACCAAGGCTCATTAACGCAGCGAGTAACTTCAGCTGCACTGCCTGAACCGTCCGGGCCTAAACTTTCGTCAATTGTAGCTACGCCTGCGTTGATATTGCTTAGGTGGTCCGTGCTTTCACGGCGTGCTGCCGCTTCGGAGTTTGCCTGTAATGTGTAAAAGCATTGTTTCTATTAGGATTATCAGATGATACAACGAGGCTGAAAGCTGTGAAATCAGGGAATTCTTAGAAGAATTACATTGACCATTTAGTGCCAAGAAAGTAATGGCAGATATAATAGATCGTACTCTTGACAAATGATGTTAGGAAGTTAGGTCATGATGCCTCTTTGTTTATTGAAGTTTTCTAAGTTCAAATTATGATCTATCTTGACAAGTTTTTTATCCTCTCAAAAGACTCATCATGGGTAATTGGATACTTAAATTTAAGAGCTGAAAGATTCAGGATATCTGAGTGGTCCAAACTTTTATGTTTTCATGTGACGAGTCTATGAGATGGTCTTATGTCATGTGATGTAATATTTTTCATGGAACTTTTCGGAGCTCTGTGTCATGTTTTTGTGCAATGTATCCATGTGAGACCTTTATGTGAACTCTTCATGTATTGTGATGTGATGTTTCTTTTCTACGTAGGTCGGGAAGGGGAAATCTTCATAGACATTCACAAGAGTGTGGGTAATGTCGGATTCACCCGAGAAAACTCGACTACCTACCGATTGAAACCTCTCCCCAGAGGGTGCCTACCCGGAGGTTATAGTCCCAGAAGAAGGAAGGAAGGAACAGAGAGTAGAGAAATGACGAAAGGTACAGGGGGGCTTGCGAAGAAGCGGGAGCCCTGATGAGGTCCAAAATGCCACTCAGGGCTCATACGCACTGAGGAGGACAAGGTGGTAAAAGCACACACATGTGTTATGGGGCCGAAGACTGGGGGTGGGGGAGTTGTCGTGTGCTCCCGAGATACTAAGATTTCTCTTGCCGAAGGACTGGAACCGGGGAGCGCGTCTGTCTCCCAGGATCAACAATGGATCCTTCTTGTGGTTAACTGGGTCCGGGGAGTCGTTATTCTCCCAAGATCCGAAGATCTCTCTTGCGGGGTGTGATGTGATGTTTTTTCCATGTGATTTCATCCGCCTCTACGTAAAATTTTCGTATTATCTGCTTATGCGAGATATTCATGCAGGAACTTTATGTGTTGTGATGTGGTGTTTTCTTCATGTGAATATGTGGGGCCCCATAAATGTAACGTCTTCGTGTGATATATTCATGACAAACTTTTACGTGGAAATTTCATGTGTTGTGATGTGATGTTTTTTACATGTGACTCTGTGGACATTTCAAGAAGATCCAATAATTTTATCTCCGCGTTTCAAATTTGTTCGATTGGAAATTCAGTCGAGATCAAATGATGTTCCAGTCGAAGATCAGAATGCGAGTCCACTATATCTCCCGGATCTAGAATTAGAACAAGTTCAATACTTACCGCTCTGCGAGCCGAAGAAGCAGCAACAGTCGAAATCGGTTGCAGTGGCGGACTCCTTAGTGAGATTTCGCCACTGGTACCACGTAACCGTCGCTCCTGAAGTCTGCTTAGTCTTGGGGAATCCGACAGTGACCTCGACGAGCCATGACAGGCATGAGGACTTGTCGTGGCTGAACTTTGAGAACCCCCAGACTGTAACGAATCTGGCAATCCTGAAGCCGAAGTGCTCGGCTGATCGTTCGAAATGAAGCGATACTCGCCCTCGAAATAAAAATCTAAATAGTCTTGGGTCACATTCATCCTTGTCACTACAAAACTGAGTTCTAGTTGGGATGAACTGAGACTGGCGAATACAAGACGTTCGCTCACGTTCGAACAAAGGCAGTCGCGTGGTAGTCGAACACCCTGCCATGGGTATTCTGATAGATGCAGTTCAGCAATACCTTCCTCTGCGGAAGATGAGTAGTTATGATTAATAGATTATACATTGAAGGACTTCATTATGGAGTAACTGAATTTTAGGAATTCTATTCTTTACACTGCTTTACATGTCCACTTTACTTCATATCACGATCAGGATATAATTCATCAGAATGAACGAAAACAGTCCCATCTTCGAAGATTTGAACAATTGATCGAAGAACCCCGAATCTTCTCATCATTTTAGTAAAACGATTTTATATGCTTCATACAAGAATCAAATAGGTAAGATGTTTAGTTTCCCAAATCACGATATGATTTGTCTGGCAAAACTGTTCCTCAGTCGGAAGTTAAAAGGGGGACTGGGATGTCGGATTTCACATACTTGAAAGATAAAAAATCAAGGGCAAACTAATAAAGTAAAAACGAACAATAAAATCGAAATCGCACGTACTTTGAGTCTTACCTGTTTGGCCTCTATGATTCTTGACTCCAACCTTGTCACATGCCCATCTGTTGACCAGTGGATCGATTCTCGATCTGCAACTTCTACCTCCAAAAGCAGCCTTAGTTATCGACAATTCTAACCTCTTATCCGGCCCAGTTTCAAATCTATACACACAGCTAAGGTTCGCAGCGCCACCTCTACCATAAAAGAACACACTTCTAGGCGATCCAAAACTTTGAAACTCATTAATCTGTGCTGGATTATTCGATGGAGTAAAGATTCGATTACAGGAACTAGCCTCGTGCACGAATTCATAACGCAATACGAAACTGACTGGGTAGAAAGCGCTGCCATGATGAAGTTCATGCTCTAAGGTTAGGTGGCGCCCTGTTGAGACATAACTTTCGGACATGCTGCATGGACGAGTGTGTCTGCTGCCATTACGTAGAAGACTGTGATCGCAGAGACGAGGTACTTCATCCTTGCAGAATTCACCCAGTAGCGTCGCATTCTGTAGGAATAACTAGATTTTAATGATTTTGAGGTTAGGATTATGGATTATGCGCAGTACTTTTGGTTTCAAAGTTCATGGGATTGGGTCGAGATAGAGTTAGCTGAATATCCGGACGAATAACCTTTCTTCTAGAGCTATCAGTAGTACCCCGTAAATCTGAATCTATTTCAATATAATTCAAGTATGGTGGCCTAGGATTTTTAGAATTTTGAGCTAAATGTCTACGTATGTCATAGAAGGAGATATTCATACAGCAAGGAATCCAAGGTTCCAAAGAAAAATTTTCCACGTGAAACATGTGTGTGATATTTATCAACCCATCCACTTTGAAGTCACTTCGGTCTCGTGGATAAGATCCTCGCCTCCGCTGCAGAAGGCTAAGGTTCAAGTCTAAGCTGGCACCATAGTAAATTTTCATAAGATTCTGTTCGTAGTCTTATGGGTAGTTTGAAATCCATCTAAAATTGTTGGTCCTGCGTAATAATCTCAAAAAGAGGTTATGAACGCGTCGATAGAAGAAAAAAAAGAAGAAAAACCATCCATCTCAATATCGCAGACTGTGTCCATGGATGGGCTCATATCTAATGACCCTAAACCACCCTAAACACAATCCTTTGCATTCATCATCAGACAAAAGTGTTCCACTGATCCCGTCAGTAAAGCTATAAGATTGCTATGTTTCGTCAAGTCCGTCTAATTATAAAAGTTTGACAAAAAACTGGTACTTGTATAAATAAATCTAAAACCCAACTTTGGAGACCTCAAGTCTGACTAGAGCACGACTGTTACTACTTGCGCATTTGAAACTGCAACGGGAGAAATATGAATTATTAGTAAGGGCTTGAAATGATTTGGTGCTAATCGGATTAATTTACTCTGCAAAAGCAGTACGGGGAGAGTTGAAATGAAATTATGAGTGATTTGGGTTTTTCTTCCAAGCGCAGAGTTGAAAATTTCAGAAAATGTTTCTCATTGAAAAGCTGCCTGATTAAGCTACGTCTCGAGAGGATTTGTCTGCTACTGTACAACTGAAACTAACTATATACCTTTATAGTATTGCAACTGCGTTGGAACACTAATTAGGCAACATTCAACGCTCTGTATAGCTCTTATTCTGACGCTTTCTCGAAAGAACAACAAAGCTTGCAGCGTCACTCGCTTGTATTTCAGGCTTTAAAATTAGTTGATCCAACTACTACAGCTTGTTTCTCAACAAAGATCCTCTCAATCAATTAAAAGTATCATATAGTATTTATACGTCATTTTAAGTAACTCAATCAGTGAATAATCCTAAGGATAATTGCAAATCATTGATTAAATTAAAATAGGCAAGAGTATTATCAGTCTTTAGGAAAAGGTCTAGATGAGGAAAAACTCATTGGTTCAAAAATTCCGGAAGATTTCTCTCCTAGATGTCTGAGAGCCGGTTATTAGGTTTCCCGGATTCTGGAGTAACAAGAGAACAAAAATAGCGTTCATCAGAAAGTGAGATCCTCGGATGATTGTGAAATTACAAGCACCACTCTATTTATGTTAAAATTGATTGGGAATTCCATTACACGATCAAATCGAGTTTTCGTCAAAATTATTGAAATTCTTTCCGATAGATTATTTGATTGGGTCCCAAAAATAAACTACGGCTACTGGGGATAGCATATTCTCTAATTCGAATTTGGATATCGCCTTGAATAATAGAAGAATGGAAGAAGAATATTCTGTCACGTGGCGAGCCTTCCAATGATTATCCTGACTATATTCTGAAACACTAGACCCTGATGGATGATTTCTGAGTTTCAGATGTTAGCAAGATGATGTGAATCCGTTTCATCATTGACAAACTTTACATTGAAGTTTTGTTATATTTACAGGTCATTGCTAATATTTGGGAAAACGAAGAGAAAATTTTTATTAATGCGCTATTTTTAATTTTCTTCTGATTTTACACCAATTACTCTGACAATTACAGTAACAGCTCAGCTAATTGTCATCATCCTCCCTATTGTCTACCGTGGAATGATTATTCATTTCTTGACTTTACTTGAGAGTCCCCGGGATTATCCAATGACTTTAACCATTCCAAAATACTATGGTTATGTCACCACTACTTCAAAATTCACTTCGGCGATTTTCGAAGGCTCTTGTCCAATTCTGTCCCAGTAATGTTTGAAACCAGTGAACGCAGGCTTAAAAGATTAGAACAAACCTCTTTCGCAGAACTGACCGCTTCATGTGCACCACCAGGTCCATTTTGACCCCCATTTGAAGTACCTCCATTTCCACCTCTCTCTCCATTCCAAATAAGAAGTTTGACATTGCATTCGGGACCCGTAACGTCCGTTGAAGTGGCTAAATTTGTGGCAGGTTCACTCGTTGCCGCATAGTATTTGACAAAAGCTACCCAAACTATTTCGTTTGGTTTGGCTTGGAAATGGTATCGGCAGGTCGTATTCGGTGGCAAGGAATGTTTTGGATTTTCTAAACTTCCAGATGACGACTCGTAGCTCGATATGTAGAAATCACACTTTTCCTTCTCCTTCAATACGAAACTCGCTGAGGATCTCTCGTCGACGAATATTACCTGATAAAAATGGTTACATAATTATACAGCATAACTTTTTATTGAAACAATTATTCAGTATAACTCTTCTATTATTTTGTGAGATTCTATTGGCTTTAATGGATGCAATAAGAAGATTCAGATGGTATAGAGAAAAGAAAAGTACGATTGAGCAAAGTTGAAACCATCCGATGTTGCTGAGAAATGTTATCAGAGACAAGAGAAAAGTACAAGTACATTGTTTCAGATATCCGGAAGTTTGGTTATGATTGTACAAGTTGATACATTCCCTGCAATGGACTTTTGCCGTAGCCGCAGCACGGGATCTCCGATTCTGCATGGAGTTCAAAACTGACCTCGTGTTTGACTGAGGAAACTTTCGTATCTCGGGCCAATGGTTACTTGATCGTTGTTTCGTACTTTTGACATTAGATGTATATGTAAGCTTTGGTTTGAACTGAAATTTCAAATGCAGATGTTCATCGCAAACAGCGTCTATTAGCTTTTGATTCGTGGATATTGTGATAAGTTTCGTTTGTTTCGAGTTTCTGGTTTTGAATTGATAAATTTCTAAACACTGATAACACAAGGGTTCCTGTGGGTTATTCGATATTTGGGAGTTAAAACTTTTAGGAAGCTCCGTGATGAAACTATAAATGGAACATTTCAGATGCTGAATTTTTAATACTTACAAGGAGAGGTCCAACCTTGCGGAACACGGATCTTGATGAAACTCTGGGAATCATCTCGTTTTGGTGAGAAGTGAAGGTATCTCAAAGGGTTTAGTCCCATGGGCCTCCTATCTTGAGATACAGCTACAGAGATTAGTATTGTTAGCATATCTATGTATACGACTTTTCAACATGGGCCTATACTGGCAATGCTCATATCCATAGCTGTATCTGAGAATAGGAGGCCCATGGGATTAAACCCTTGAAGATATATTCATTACTCATCAAAACAAGATGATTCCCAAAGTTTCATCAAGATCCATGTTCCACAAGGTTGGACCTCCCCTTGTTAGTATCTAGAAGATTTACAATCGTATTCTCCAAATGATATGTTTTCTCATGGGCAATTAATTTTTCATGGAGAATTAATTATAGACCGCTCTGTGTCGGACAAAAAGTATCTCGTCTGAGGCCCTGTACTATGGTCAAAATTACGGTAAACTTACTTTTTGGCGTTCACACAATTTTCACACTTTCGAGTGAACGTTGTTTTTCTTACATCCATTCTAGTAAGCTATCTTACAAGAAAAATTCCACGAAAGATTCTCCAAGAATTCAAGAATGTGTTTTAACTACACTGTGAAAAATTGGTTGAATTTTCAACGAACATTTCAATCAGCTGGTTGAATTTTCAACCAAATTGTCCGATAGCTCAACCAATTGGTTGAATTTTCGATCAATAAATTATATTCCGTGATGGAAGGATGGATGTTTTCATGGTTGGATGAGCGGGCGAAGGAACGAAGGGTGGTAAGGTGGTTGGATGGATGATAGATGGATGATGGACGGATGATGGATGGTCGAAAGATGGTCGATGGATAGATCCATGGATAGATAGATGGGTGATGTGTGGATAGATGATGGTAAAATATATGGATGGATGCTGGTCGGATGCCGGACGGATAGATGGAGTTATGATGATGAATGAGCTATGGATGCTTGCATGGATGGATGGATGGATCACGGGTGTATGGATGGTTGATGGGCGAATGGACGGATGGATGGATGGATGGATGATGGGTGGGTGAATTGATGGATAGACGGTTGACGTGTGGTTGGACGGAAGATATATCGTGGAAGTTAGCCGGGGTAAAGTAGCCGGGGTAAATTATTTTCCCGCGCAGAATCTATCTGGGGCCTTGTCCACCGGGGAAAGCGATTTGTCAGCCTGCGGGCACATCCAATACACCCCTCTGCGGTATTTTCAGTCATGTCCGAGCATGCGCAGGATGGGAATCGCATGTTTTGTGGGTCATCGCACGATTTTTGCGAGAATTCGAGGACACAAAGTGGGAATAGCACCCTGACAGGATTGTGTAAACACCTAAAATTGATCGAATGATGTTCAGACATCAAATAAATACCCTTTCGCAGTATTTCTGGACACTTGGGTGTATGCGCGAGTGAGGATTGGCCCATTTTTCGGCCCAAACGAAGGGTTTTCCGATGGTTCCATCACATTGTACGAATGTGAGACTATCCTAAGGTCCTGTCCACCCGAGAGAACAATCAGAAAGTATATTTATAACGTATAACTATGAGTTCCAATAGTTTTACCCCACCTCTGAGCATGCGGGAGCCTGTGTTGAGCTCTTTTCGTCCGTGAGAAGTTAGCCGGGGTAAATTATTTTCCCGCGCAGAATCTATCTGGGGCCTTGTCCACCAGGGGAACCGATTCGTCCGCCTGCGGGCACATCCGATACACCTCTCTGCGGTATTTTCAGTTATCTCCGAGCGTACACAAGTTTCACTCCCTCGATACTGGCAAGCTGGATCCAGATCACGGGATCTTCTTGTGATGTCGAGTGAATTCCGTCGCATCCTGTCCGATGTTCAGGCCATGAGAGCTCCTCACCTATTTGAGTCCGTGACGACGTCATCTTCGTAGCTGGGAGTTCCTCAAGCCGCGGGAATGGGATTCCCATAATGTCATCTCATGGGACACTAAACATCCGATAGAATGAGGTGAAGAGCTATTCTAAAATGCAGGAAGTCTCATGAAAAGTCTATGCGTACAGCCCTCAATGATTGTGAGACGATCTGAAAAATGCCACAAGTATCATAAGACTCTCACACGCTGAGTCTCCTCAAGACCCAATCGATTGCTCCTGAGAAGGGAGCTCTGGATTTGATTCATCCTTCTTCCTAGAGCAGGAAAAACTACTTCGAAGAGTCTGTAATGATGTACGACCCATCATTTCACAATGATGGACTTCCCATGAGCAATGGATAACTGCAATTCAGTTTAAGATCGCGGCAATGAATGACGAAAACTACCCCAACCACAGATCCCTCATCTTATCAAAAAGGTGGGGGAAGACTATTGGAAATCATAGTTATACGTTATAAATATACTTTCTGATTGTTTTCTCGGGTGGACAGGACCTTACGATAGTCTCACATTCGTACAATGTGATGGAACCATCGGAAAACCCTTCGTTTGGGCCGAAAAGTGGGCGAATCCTCACTCGCGCATACACCCAAGTGTCTAGAAATACTGCGAAAGGGTATTCATTAGATGTCTAAACATCATTCGATCAATTTTAGGTGTTTACACAATCCTGTCAAGGTGCTATTCCCACTTTGTGTCCTCGAATTTTCGCAAAAATTGTGCAATGACCCACAAAACATGCGATTCCCATCCTGCGCATGCTCGGAAATGACTGAAAATACCGCAGAGGGGTGTATTGGATGTGCCCGCAGGCTGACAAATCGATTTTCCCGGGGGACAAGGCCCCAGATAGATTCTGCGCGGGAAAATAATTTACCCCGGCTACTTTACCCCGGCTAACTTCCACGATATACGGAAGATGGAAAAAAGGAGGGATGGGCGATGAGTGGATGAGTGAGGTGAATGATGGCTGGATGATGGACGGACGGATGATGGATGGGTGGTCGGTAAATGGATGGTCATGGATGGATCGATGGATGGATGAATCATGGATAGATGGGTGATGTGTGGACAGATGATAGTGAATAGATGGATAGATGATAGTGAATAGATGCATGATTGATGGTCGGATGGGGGGCTGGATGGTTGAATGGGTGGGTGGCTTATGGACGGGTGGATCGATTGATGATGATGAGTGAGCTATGGGTGCTTGAATGCGCAGGTGGGTGGATAACGGATGTATGGATGGATGATTAATGGGTGAATGGATGGATGGATGGATAGATGATGGGTGGTTGGATAGACGATGGATAGACGGATCGACCAGTGATGAGTGGATGGGTGGGTGGATAGATTATGGGTAAATGGATCATGGGTTGATTATGGACGGATGGATGGAACGATGAGGATGAATGAGCTACATATGCGTGCATGGGTGGGGGGAAATATGGATGATTGGTGGATAGATGGATGGATAGACCTCATTCGTCCATTCATCCACCCATCATCCATCCATCCACCCATGCAAGCATCCATAGCTCATTCATCCTCATCAATTCATCCATCCATCCAATCACCCATCATCCATCCATCCATTGTTCCGTACCCATCCATCCATTCATTCATTCATCATTTATCCAACCACAGATACAACCATCATTCCTCCACCCACCAATCCACCAATCCATCCAGCCATTGACCATTAATTCATCGGTCCACCCATCATCCATCCAACCATCAATCTACCCGTCAACTATTTATTGACCATCCATCCATCATCCACGCCACCCCTCCACTCATCATCCGTACTTCTGATCATCCACCCATCATCCACCCACCCACCCATCAAACCATCGCCTATCTACCCATCCATTCACCCGTCCATCACCCATCCATTCGTACATTCACCGCCATCATCCATTTCGTCATCATCCATCCTCCGACCCTTCCAACCATCGATCATCCATCCATCACCCATCACCCATCCATCCATTCATCCACCCATCCATCACCCATCATCCATTCATTCATCGATCATCCATCCATCATCCATCATTCCACCATCCATTCCTCGATTCTTTCCTCAACCCCATCCATCATCCATCCATCGACCACCGATCCATCATCCATCACTCCACCCCTCCATCCATCCTTATCTACCCATATGACCACCCATCATATTCTACCCCTCTCACGTAGGCAACCTGGTATACTGGAACCGCACGGACAAATTGTGGCTGGGCGTTCAGTTATTATGATAATCCACATTGTTTGGAGTTTTCATTCAACCAGCTGGTTGGAGTTCTTCGGAAACATTTTTACAGTGTATTTTTGGGGACCGACGAGACTTCTGAGAAGCGAATTTCCTCAATTCGCGGTCGTTCAAATATTGGCTTCACTTGGTACTCGTCAAGAGTTATAAAACTGAATTCACATTTACATCCAGTTTCAAAATAATTAATAACTTCCTGCGTGGGGTCAAAATGACCCCGAAGCGATCGATGTTTATGCGTCATTCATTAGTTTCATGATTTTACTTGACGAGGTCCAATTATTGAATCTCTCTAAATTATTTCATCATCTCATCATGATTAACAATTCCGCAGACCGCAGACCATCAAACAATTCACAACAGACTAGCTTGAAGATACCTAGTGCTCATTTTAATTTTGAAAACTGACAGATGCTCCTCTGAGAAAACGTAAACTTTCAGGGGAAGTTTCAAGTGCTCATAAACATGAGCAACAGGATAGAATTTCTTACCGGAACACTTGGCACACTTGGAATGGCTTACCTGTACTTCGAGCTCGAATCCGGGCAAGAAAGACAATGGAACTGGATGGAAGGGATTGTCGTAGGGTGAAGTGTGAAACTCTAAAAGCATAGTATCACGGCTGCTGACGATGTCTGGAACTGCATCTCCACCGCAAAGTCTGACCAAGACTCTGTCCGTATTTGAACCTCCGTCATATACCGTCAAGTAGTCTTGCACCACATTACATTGATCCCATAATCTGTAATCATACATTTTTTCGATTGATCCTTGAGACATGGATTATCTCGTAATCTTATGGATAATCGATAGACGGTGATAGGGATGAAATTGACAAATTAGCGAGATGCAGTCGTCTATAAACAGACCTGTAAATTTGAGAATTTTCAGTATGATTGTACCAGTAGAAGGTTGTACAGGGTCTCACATAGTTCACTATAACTGAAATGCGGCTGTAGCGAAGAATCTGTGGATTTCGAAGAAATTCGAGTAATCGAGTTCGGTATTAATATCTCATCCCGGATGCTCGCTGAGAGTGGAATTATTGGAATGTTCAAAATCAATCATTTTGATTTTTCACGTCTATTTTTCACTGGAATAACATACAATTGGGATTGAAAATTTTTTTTTTTTCAACAGCCAAAATACTACCGTGTTGTAAGATTTAGGGTAAAATCCTCTTTAAAGGATCAATTTAGCTACATTTCCGGAGTTTGATACAATATTTTATTTCCAAAAACGTAGGGGTTGATAACATATGAAAAATCTAAAAGACTTCGTCGAGCTTCAACGTGTAGTAATTGAACGAACTGGACAAACTTCATCGCACATCTCGACCCAGGGTGCGATGGGTGTCATGAAAATGTCTCCGAAATCTGGCTAAGGGGTATTTTTCGAGAGCTCTTGCATAGCAAGAATCCGTTTCAACCTAAATCACATCAGCTCCTCTTCCAAAATGACAAGTAGAACAATTTTCCCCTATAAAATTGACACGAGATGGAAATCATCAGTTTGTCCATGATACACCCTACTACTCGAAAAGTGTCCATTTTATCGGCAATTGTGTAGAGTATCTTCTTGCCGGACTTCTCAAGACCGATTAAAATAAGTCTCCTGACAACTTTTTGAATGATGCGTCCATTTTCAGTTATAAGGTGTCCTTGTTCAAATATTCTGGATTTTGCAATATTCTCACCATACGTCATACTCGTCATTTCAAAATCCCAGCATTCAAGAAAGTCTGAAGATTCTTTAGAACTTTTTTCCGTGTATTCAATGAATATATCTAAGGAAGTGGTCTAGATGATCCCCCAAAATTCCGAAATGGAGAATGGAGTATCATGTAAGATGAAAATCTTGCGAAATCCAGAATATTTGAACAAGAATGCCTCATAACTCATAATGGACACATCATCCGGGAAATTATTGGAAAACTTTAATTGTAGGCCTTGAAAATTTGTATAAAAAGGTACTCTACAGATTCTCCGATAAAATCAATAGTTTTCGAGTTACAAAAAAATGATAGCGTTTTACGGTCGAATTGTCACTCTTCATACCATGCTCACTTAGGAAAAAATCGTATTACTAGGCATTTTGAAAGATGAATCAATACGGTTCAGGTTAAAACGGGTTCCCACTATATGAGCCCTCCTGAAAAATATCTTACACTCGGATTTCGGAGACATTTTTATGATATTTATTACACTTTGAAGAGAGGTGTGTGGACCAAAAACATTCTTCCTCAAGCACGATTTTTGACAGCTATTGTTTAATGACATCTAGACTCAGACGAATCAATATCTTGAAAAAAATAGTTGAATTCATCAGAGTAGAACAAGGATTGCATACAGATGACAGTATTAGAGCCTGTTCATATTGGCATCGAATTTCATGTATTTTCTACGCACCGGTTCGCAGGAAAAGCGCAAGAGATTCGCAGGTGAGGCGCAAAAGCAATGTAAGAGCGCAGAGTCTTGCGTTTTTCCTGCGAACCGGTGCGTATAGAAAATACATAAGATTTTAGAAATCGTGACTAGAGAATGATCACTGCAACTATTTGAGGCTGTTTTACTGGTTCGAATCCTCCCAATAAATATCTTCTGTTTCATTCTGAGGATTTCCTAATCTGAGGAACATAGATTCGTTTATTTCTCGTGTGATACTGGATTCAAGTTATTCGTCACATAAATAAAAAACCAGAACTATTGTCTCTAAACCTGAAACAAATCATTCCACGACAATGCTCCAATTTTTCGAAAATAATTTCTCAAAAATTTCCGGTATCACATCACCGCCTAGCGATATTATCCAACATCCTCATCTCCAAAACCTCGAAACCGTCAACATTTTGACAATTTACTATCTGGCAGAGGCCTTTTTCATTACTGGCACAAGAAAATGCCAAGCCATACCTCTCTGAATCGAGAGCCAAAATAGTGAAAACAAGACAACAAACCAAGAATAAGAGCATCTCTCCTAACTCTCCAACACCGAAATCAAAAGCGAAAAGTTGCAATTCCTCACTCCGTAGTAGGTAGTCCTAGCAGAAGCTACTCTTAAATCCACACTAGAGTTATAAACCAAAGGCTTGACTTTATCTAGATGCTGGCAGGCCTCTCGAAACTCGACTTATATATCAACAAGACCATCTCTCCATTTTCATCCTCCCCCATATCACACAGAACATTTTTGCACGAACAATTTTGCTGCCTGTGTGCCGAATCTGATGCTTTTCCTATATATATCAAGCGACGTAGACTACGACTACGAAGAACACGAATGAAAATCGTGTCGATTAGTCGTTGCCAAATTTCCGAGCTGTTGAATCTACAAACGTACTCTGCTCTGCTCTTGCTCTCTCTTTTTCGTGTGACACGAGAAAACTGGAAAGGGGGTGAACTACACACAATTCATAAAATTCTTGTCGCAGATAGAATCTGGACTCACTCACTTTTGCTCGAGCGCGCGCGCGTGAAACGCTTGAAAAAAAAAAGGTACATAAAGTTGCGAACGCAAACTGAAAAAAAATTTCAGTAACCGAGTAGTAATATAGGTACAGGAAAGAGAGAGAGAGTATACGTGATTTATTACCCCTTTGAGGGTAAATTTTGTGCCCAGCAATGCACTCTAGTTGAAAATATGAGCTCTAAAAATTGGGGTTCTTTTTTTTGGTGGACAACTACGAAAAGTTGGAATTCAATGCAAGCTTTTGCGAATAGAATTGAGTTCGTTTACTCTACTGAAAATTGCTATCTTTACAATCAAGAGGAATTGGAAATGGACTTTTAATTTCGAGTGGGAAGTGAAGGGATGATTATTACGATTTAAAAAATGCCTGGCTCTTTCAAGCATTGACAATATTTGAACGAAATTTAATGAAAATTTGAGGCGTATTTTCTGTAGTGTTTTTTGATGCATGAAAATATCTTCTCAAAATTTTCATGTTAAAAATGGGATGAAAATATTTTCATAAATCCAATGTTTATAGAATATCTCCATCTTCAAAATAAATATTGTATAGTAAATGGAATACCACCTAAGGCCACAACTCGCACAAAAAAACGAGTATGTATATTTTGAAAAGAGCCCAAGCTAGCCAGATTCTAGCAAGATCAGCTGAAAAAAGTCGTGAAAAGTTGACGTAGGCAAATTTTACCTAACGCCAATATTTTCAACCCACTCTCTCTCGAGAGAGAAAAACTTTGGTAACGACCATGCCATCCATATAGGTTGGAACCAAAGTAGAAGGAAACGAGTAGTAGTAGTAGTAGTGCCATTTAGATCAATCACTCTCAAGTTCTCTACGAAGACTCTGATCGAGTGTCTTATTTGGAATGCAAACCAGAACTGACACGATGAAAATCTTTAGTAGACGTATCGGTTTTCTCGTAAATTTTCCAACAGAATAGTATCTCTGAAATAATGGTTAACGATCGTATAAAAGGCAAACCCCTCTGGAGTGTCTCATTTTAGACTTGTCACGAAAAGAAGTTTAACATTGTTGGATCTCCTAAGAAAGAGTTTGAGATAGGCATGATTACTGTACAAGTATGTTTTAGAGAATGAGGTAAATTTACATTCATCTCGAAAGATAAAATACTTGACTGTATGTTGTTTTGGCACAGTTTTGTCGAGAGTTGAACAATGAGACAATGAAGTATCTGGTGAATAATTAAAAGTTTCTTCTTGATGCTGACCGTCTGTCCGTTCACTCTGAATGAGTAGAAATATACAGTGTTGGAGAAAGAGTTGTTTGCAAAGTTATTGACAGTGAAACAATTCTGGCAAGGGAATCTATATCGCTTATATTGATAACTCTAATAAAAAAAATTCTGACTTGGAAATGGCTTTGTCTGAGAAGTCAAGTTGGAATATAGACAGGCTGATACCTTTCACGTGTATTTAAAAAAAAACGGATTCTGACAGATGTTTATCAGTTTTATGGTACGTCGTGCAAGTTTGCATCGTGAATATCGTATGAGATTGAATTTTTTCCATCAAAGTTCTAGGAACTTGTAAGAATTTAGTAACAATCAAAGTGATTTTCATGAATGATATTTTTATCCACATCTTGTATCATTTTTATCAGATACTTCGGCAGAAGCCTACGAATCTCTTCATACGTTCATCGTAAATCCATCTAAGCGACTAGTATTACAAGCAGTACCTGTAATTAGTGTCAAGGACTCACAACAACCCTAGATATTTCTCCAGAAATCTTCTCAACATGATAATTAACTAACCTGCTTGTGCCTTTAGGGTGTGTCTCCAATTCAAGCGCATGCCATCCCACGGCGCACCACCGCGCGCCGGCAAACAGGTTCAAGCACAATAATAGTACCTGTTTCTGTTTGAAATCTTCTTGTGTCGCAGGCTATCGTGAGTTTTGAGTATGAAAATGCTCTCCCAATACCTTAGAGTTGGAAAATTTCAACAGAAGCGCTTTGTAAACAAAAAAACAAACATCAGTGCGTGAGCCTATGTGCCTGCGGTGCGCTGTGTCGTGCGCTGTGGGATGGCATACGCTTGAATTACAGAAACGCCCTTCGAAAAATCTGTCGTTTTTAGAGTCTGTAAAGTAGACCCAGGAACTAATTGGAGGAATTTTTTTATTGTTTTCAACACTTTCTTCCACCTTTAAGGACCATCTATTCAAGCCTTGAACGAACAATTACAATTTATGAAAAATTGTGTTGATTTTCCAATGATCATCAAACTTTGGTTCGGCGTTACGTGTATTTGTCTATGATTTTGATCTTCTCACTTCGAGAAGAAGACAATGAATCAACTTTTCCTGGACCGAGTCTCGATACATCTATTTTTCATTTACAAATTGAATTGCCTGACCATTGCGCCAGTGTTCTACTGCCAAAACGCGAAGTGTCATTAAAACCGTTCGATGAAACTTCAAAATGGTATTTTCAAAGAGACCACTTTCGTGAATCGACAGCTTATAACATCGGTATCTGCATATTTTCGATGGAATTGCACAAAATCATCATCAATCTTCATTTTTTTTAATTGATACGTGGGAATTAACAATGATTTTCCATTCTCAAATCTAGCTTCCTATATTGCAATATGTATCGAGAGGCCTCTAACCCGAGCAACTCCAAATATTTCATTCTATTCCAGAAAATCTTAGAGTCGAACCTAAATCAGTCAAAATTGACAAAATCGTCATCCTAACCTAATTATTTTTCCCTAATTTAATCAATTTACGTCACGGTGGTCTTGGGATACGGCTATATTCCGCTAACGATTGACTCTAAGATTCTCAAGGGATCTGTTTCTAAGGTTTTGGCGGCTCAATATCTTTTCCCTCCAAGAATCCAAAAAGGACTCACATTGAGAATAAGTGTGAACAGGCATTTTTTGGAGATCTTGAAAAATTGCGTGGAAAGAATTTATACTTTTTACCCACTAAAACTCACTCCATCTAAGATATTTCAGGATTGCTGTTCAAGAAGCATAATTATTTCTAAAATTCGTAGTTCTGTGGCGCAGAAAGATCTTGTATCATCCAAACATGCCGAGTATCACAATTTTGACTCCTATTAATCTTTCAGGTCAATAGGGCTGAATATCTCTCAATCATTCTGCTAATACACTCAAAACAATCACGGTTCGATATCACTCATCACTTGGAAAACTCTCTATTCGAGTCGGCTCAACGGCTTTAAGTGTCAGATTTTCAGAGAAAATTCATTCTTAGGCATCTCAATGACTGATTCGATAAAGTTTCTCATGGAACGAGACTGTTCTAAGTCACTAAACCACGAATTAAAGAAAAAACAGCAAAAAAACATCTTGAACAGCAATCGTGAAATATCTCAGATGGAGTGCACGTTTGACAATCTCAAGTGTGACAACCCATTTTACACAATTTTCAAGATGTATAAAATGTTGTTTCACACAATGTTTGATAAAGCAAGTCCCCTTCAAGATTATGAGAAAGAAAGATTGGAATGATGCAAAAAACACGTGGTTTGAACTTTCCTCGAGAACGGCCCAAGTACTGATTTTGATTCCCATCAGGAAATGACCCCGTGATGTAATACAAAATTAAATGAATATCATCAATCAGTGAAGAAAAAATTTTCTATTCTCAAGAATCGCCAGGTGAAAATAGATAACGATGCCAGATTTGAATAACTGCGACAAATTCAGATCCACTTCGCAAGACCTGTTCTTTACACTAGTGTATGCACATGCATACATACAAACTACAGATATAGACATATATAGAAACAGTCGTATGCAAACCCCGTTTGCGCTCTAATAACGCCAAGTAGGCCGAGTGCAATTCTGCAACGCATACAAATCGTATGTGCACCACTTCTCAACATTCCATATTCAAATTTCGAAGAAGTACCTTGTCGTACAACATAATAATCTCGACACTGCACTCTATGTAGATAACGTAAATAAAGTAAAATATATGACATATAATCTACATTATTCTACATGAGGATAGTAATGAATAAAAAGTTTGTTAACAGACCTTAGGGTTCGTTGGCTGGTATCGTATTTGTTGTTCTGATCTTTTATATGAATTTTGTGACTGTTACGTTGACTGACTGCAAGAAGAGCTCGATGTCCGGGCGGTGCCTTCTTCTGTTCGACCCTATAGTAGCAGGTGACATTACGAGGATAGACGCCCGGATAGTTGGGAGACTGCAGACGACACGCCCTCTTGTCGCATCTGCAAACCAGTCGTTTATCGTTACATTAAATGTTTGATTCTGTTCTAGGAATTTATTGTCTTCTATTGTAAATTTTGATCGAAAAATTTATGTGACATGAGACATACAGTTTATTGGTCAAAATCCAGACAGAAGTATTTTTAAAAATTACGTGGAATTTTAGAAGAATTGGGAATAATCACTTTTTATTTTTCGAATTTCTTCATGAATATATTGATCGTATCCATGATATTGCTATTTTTATTACACCTTCCACGATGATCATAGGATAGAAATTGATATTGTAGCATTGAGCTTCAAAATTCTAATTCGAAATTGACATGGAACTTTTCTACTGATCTCAATAGGGTGTTTTTTTTCGAACTTCACACCCACACGTACACATCAAATTACTCTGACACTCTTGGAGTTGTAATGATGTATCTTGGTCACACTGTTTCGGGTCTACATACTCAGGTGGCCTGCGATTTTCGCAGCCCACAAAAAGAATTTAGAAGCAATGGTCATATCACCTACATTTCCCAACGTATCATTCTCCCTAATATTTCTCTGTCTTAGACAAGTCTCTGTGTCGTCTAACTGACGAGCCCAGCAGAGAATTTACTCTTCCCTTTGACTCATTGTAAAATATCCAAATTCTGAACAAAGTTCCTTTCTTAGTTGCCTCTCATTCATTCTGATCACGATATGAGGCGGGAGTGATTTCCGATACTTGGCCTCTCAACGTGCGCCTGCAGAACCACTGACGATATTTACATCGTCGATTCACTGCACTGTGCGCATGGGATACACAAGTTGGTGCCACAGGATCCCTCTCATCATCGCAACATTGGCTCTAATTGTCCGAAGAAGTCCATAAGAAAAATTTCTAATAATGGATGTATTTTGGTTATTCAAAATTTTTAATTGTTGTCTTATTGATGATATTTACAAATTCAAATATCCATAGAACCCATTCGGTTTACTAGTCTCAGTTACATTGACACTGTGAGTTCAATTTTTCCTGAATGATGGCATATAGGCATCAAAGATATTTATTTATTATTTGTAGGAATGCAATACGGCTTGAAAGAAAATTTGGGCAATCATTCGCGTTTCGAAAAATTAAATGTCTTGAAAATTCATTGCCAAATCTTTTTTCTAATTTTCCCTGAGGGATTGATTGATTGATTGATTGATAACCTTGATTTGCCCGAGGGCAAAATTAAAAGAGTGACGGAAAGAAACAATAAATTTTAGAACCCCCGCATAGAAGAGTGTCAATCTCAATCAATTTTAATTCTTGATGCGCCCAATTCCGACAGATAGATACTTCGGTTTATCTGTGCACCAAACTGATTTCGTGATTACAGGATTACACAGGTATGCCATTCCATTAATGGTCCCTCAAACTCACGTTGACTATATGTTCAAAATTTGACCCAGTTAACAAAAGAGACGTCCAGTTCACATGTTGCATGATTTATTGAGCTCGTACAGCAAGTTTCTGAGATTCAAGTGAAAATTACAGACGATTCCATTGTTTGCCAGTTTATACGTATAGAGTACGGCTTAGACTAGACGAGTAAACCCATTCATATGAAAGAGGCGGTAGAGAGTATATTCTCCCTATATATAACTCGCGTTGTTTGAGGTGAATCAAACAGATATTTCGAGTGTGCATCGCGTTTCATTGAGAGATTTTCGAGACGTTGGATTGAATTTAATTGGATTGCCAAACCCTTGAGCCTTTTTTTTCAAACCTTCTTCAAGTGTACTTCCGACAACCACGAGTGTGTAAATCGACTCATTGGCCTCGTTATCCTGTGAAGCTAGTACTATTCACTGAAATTTCTCAGTCATAATTCTTATTTGCGTAGATGCTTATATTTCAGAGGTAGAATTTTTAAAATTTTTTGCTTTATGAAGTGAATTAGATTCTTGTAAGTGTCATAAAATTTCCTTCGTAAGGGTCCTCCCATGAAAGTCGTCGACGCGTGACGTAACACTGAATTCTTATCACTCTGCCCGAACCGTCCTTTTTGAATAGAAGCGTTTTGACATTTTCTTTCAATTGGTAGATGAGCTACTGTAATATATTAATTAATTGTGAGCTAGAAACTGATAAGGCTTTGTCTTATTTTAGGTTACCCATATAATCCTAGCATCGTAACATGGATCGTGAAAACGCCCTAAAATGTAGGATATTTTTTTAGATCTAATGGAATCACTTCCAAAATAACCAGCCGCAAAGGGTGAATTCAGTAAAAAAAAAAAAAATGAATAAATAAATGAATGAAATCTTTGTTTTGTATTGCAGTCGAAATTATCCTGAAGTTTCCCTGTTTAAAGAGGCAGTGAAAGAAATTTTGAAAACTCTCCCTCCCATGAGGATTGATGTGGACATTGGGCAATTTTTTAATCTTTGAGGACACTCTTACATGTCAAATTGAGTGATTTTCCTGTTTTTGGTTCAAGTATTCCAGTTGCCCAATTGTTATGTGAACTACGATTATAACTATTCATTTCTAATCCATGCCATTAATGATCTCGTCTGTGAACTAGAATGATTCAAGTTTTTTTTTTTATTAAACGACTGGTCACAACTGTGATAATAGATCCTTGGCCAAAATACTATTATTAGATATGTATATGTACATGAATTATATTATTGATTGATGTTTTTGCCTAAGAGCGAATAAAAAGGATATTCTATTCTATTTTATTCAAAATAGCATTAATGCGATGACCTTAAATATTTGTCACTCAATTTGAGAAATTTTAGTTCCGCTTTTTCCGCGCCTTATTTTTAATAAGAAATCTCACCACTCATTGGAAAGCACAGAGTTTAAGATTCCAAGATGATTGGTATGAACATAAAGCCGAAATTCGCCGAACCAGATTTGAATTAGAAATTCAACATATACCGAGGCAATTCATCAAATTTTTGTGAAAAACGATTTAATCAAATAAAGACATCTGAAGCCCTCTTTGGTAACGAGAAATTTGTTATGAAAAAATGCCATCATAATCCAACCATTGAAGTTCCGGATCCCATTTTATTAGTTCAATCTAGACGGAGATATCCCATACACAACTCATCGAAAAAAAACTTCCAAAGCTCCCAGACAAGCAATCAAATCCACAAGTTTTGAAGCTTATTCAACTGCTTGGATCTTCTATCCAAACATAAAATTCATCAGCCTCCACTCAATCGAACAAGTATAGAAAAAAAAGTCTCAAGGAATGAAGTAGAAATAATCTCAACTCGCGATTGCAGGATGTATGTGACAGGTACTCTCAAACTGCATCTAGGATAATAATCCAACGTAGTCATCAAGAAAAGTCCGACATTTGCAGAATCGGCATCTGGTTTTCTTTCCTCTTCTCACTTGAATTTTCTCAATCTTATACTCTACCAAGAGCTAAAGAGAGACGAAATTTGTGTGACGTCCGGAAAAACTTTGCTCATTCATTCTCAAACAAGGCATGCGACGCATCTACCTTTTGAAAATTTTCGATCAACTTTGTACGTCTTATGCTCTCTGATTCTCCTACATATTACTAGAATTTTCTTGTCAGATTCACAATCGTATAACTCTGCAAAGTTTCAAGGACAAGATTAAACCTTTTGGAATGTGCTTGATTAGCCTCTGGGTCTATTTCAACTTTGATATTTCTTGTATAAGTCATCGGTATAAATTGTATTGGAAATATCATGAAATTATTCCGATGAGCATCAAAATAATTGCACAGAACTGAGATGATGAGGAAAATTCTGGCCTGGAATTTTCTGTTCTATTGAACTTTGATAATAAATGGATTGCGAGAATTCAAAATTCGCAATGGTTATTCATTTCAAGTGAAAGACGAAAATACATTATATATGTACATAAACGATCACTGCTTGAACTTTGAATTTCTTTTCTTAGTAATCGATATTCAGATTTCTTGGAATCGTCGTTATTGCAAGATATTGCAGACTCTTCTGACGCAGCCAGAGTAATTAATTTATTCCAAGCGGACCGTCGACTAAAATTATTCATAATCCCTTACTCGTTTGATAATCATTGAAGATTGAGCGCCTGCGAGGTATACAATTTAAAAAAAAATATTTCAAAATTAATTTTTCGGTGAAATATGTAATTTGATCGTTATGGAAGAGCGCGGTATTACTGAAATTCCTGGTATTGCAACCGAATTCTGTAATAATTGCAGAAATGAATCGAAGCGTGCTGCAAATATTTGAACGGTTGTATGCGAGAATCAGATATGCAAAATTATTTGTACACAGTAGTGTAAACTGATACTATAATTACCTTTGATTATCATTATTATCAAATTATTGCAATTCCCAAGCTCTTGTAAATTAATAGATAACCTCACGATTACGAATCGTTAACGAACATTCTACTAATTTTGATTCTAGCATTGCTACACTTGAAATTTTCACATGAACAACTAAAGAGTTACACGGAAGGTTAAATATATATTTCAGAACAGCAATTTTGGCCAAATGAAGAGATAAATAGTGCAAGTTTTCATTACTTATATCGAACAATTGAGATAATTCAACGTCTCTTGAGTCGAATGGTGATGTACAATAATAGCTCGACGGGGGCCAAAGTTCTTTTGTCGCGTCAAAGGTATACAAGTCAACAGTCATACCAGTGGCCACTCTCCGAATCGTCCAAGCATCGGTGCTTCTTTTTTTTGTCCTCGGCTTTTATTCTAGCCAAGGCAAACTGTTGGCTAGTATACGATAAAGGCACTCTCTTTAGTTTTCGCTCTGTTTCGTTGCAAAAAAAAGTGTGAAGATTTCATCACAACACGGCGCGTTGTCGGATGGGTATTTGTCGGTCTTCGTCGTTTCTCAAAGTACAAACTTATGCAATCTAGTAGATGAATTCACTACTTTTCTCGTTTTGTCGCATCACAAAGTGGAAAGATTCTTGATCGACAAGTAGTCGGTTATCTAAGGACTTGAGTTTGATAAGAAAATGCTGTTGTTTGTTGTGGTGTTTGCAGAACTCGTGACTATATCTGAGGTGGTTGAAGGATTTTTCGGTATCATGATAATTTCGGTAAGAATCAAGTTATCACCATTCTTTCCGTTTTTTTTTTGCGTCAAAATAGTAATTTTATCAATATAAATTATTCCTCTGTAATGAGATGATTCGTTGAAAATGGAAGAAAATTAAAAAAGATTGTTGGGAAGAAGCAAAGCACAAAATAAGACTACCTTAAGAACACCCTCTCTCTGGGAGAGAGCATCTCTAATTAAATATTTCAAAGACAATTATCCTGTCTTGTAAGGTCATGGTAATCAAGTGTATTCGCGATCTTTCAAAATGAATTCTGAGAATTTTTGTCATTGTCTATTCGAAAGACGGACGACCATAACATATGATGTTTCTAATGAAATAATAAACTGCCTCTGAGAGCCCGGTTACAACAGAGATTTATCTTTCGAATCCTTGTCGATAAACGGGATACAGGGGTTTAACAACCTCATCTCTGGAAAATTGTATCTTGTAATATTTTTGAGCTTACCTCGCAACCACTATTTTTCATCATTTCAAATTTCATTATTCCTTGCTGGCATTGTGCGTCAGCAAAGTAGGTTAAAAATTTTTTATGTCATGAGATCCCTGTACAATACACCCTGACACGTACGATCAGAAAGAAAAATGGACAAGAGAAGAAGAGAATTAATTATGACTTAAAATCTCTGACTGATCATGCAAAGATGATTCGACAGATAATTGAGCTGTTACTTCCTCAGCTATCAAAAATTGACTCTTTAGTAGGATACTATGAAATCAAAAAGGTTTGGCGGTATTTTTACAAGTTTCAAATCACCAGAATTACGAAGGCATGATATAGGATGTTTCAAGAGTATAGTGTATTTTCCCGTAAGGGATGGAAGAACTTTGAATTCCAGATAAAATTTTTTTTATTATTTCTCATTCCTCTGGATGGTGACTGGATTTGATTCGAATCAGCATTTTCTAGAAGATCGTTTTCATCCAATACCCGATTAGGAATCATCAATCTAGTACTGATTCCGCGCCATACCAATTTAAGGCTCATACGAGAGGTCCGAGACACTTCTCCAGGAATGGCATGGCACTGTAACAGTACAATCGCAGCGTTACCAGTTCAATACTCATACAACAGATCCGTGACACTTTTCCAGGACTTGAGCGGTACCGCAACAGTACAACCGCAGAAATGCCAGGTCAAAACTGATAGGAAGGGTCTTCGGCACTTATCCGGGACTCGGATATTGCCGCAACAGTACAATCGCAACGGTACCGCACTTCAAGACTAATTGTTCAGGTCCGCGATACTTGTCCAAGATTTGAGCGGTACCGTAACAGTACTGACACAGCAATACCGGTTCAAAACTGATACGGCTGGGCAGCATCACTTGCCCAGGATATGACCGATACCGCAACAGTACAATGGTAGCGGTAACAGTTCAAGATTCATACGTCAGATTCGCGACACTTCTCCCGGACTTGAGCGGTACCATAACAGAACTAGCGCAGCCGTACCACTTCACAAGATTTTGATGGCAGCTTCACGACACCTCTTTGAAACTCGAATGGTTACGCAACAAGACTAGCGTATAGTAGTACCGATTTGAGAATGATAGGGAAGATCCGTGATACTTTCTCGGGACTTAGATTGTATCGCAATAACACTGGTGCAGCAGTCCGAATTTAAGATTGATCCGGTAGCACTAGTGATACCTTTCTAGAACTCAAATAGAGCCGTAACAGCACTAGCGTAGTCTTATCGATCTAAACCGACCGTGTTTCAAGTGGTACTGTTGTATTTCAAGTCCTGGAGGATTGTCGCAGACCTGCCGTAACAGTATTGTACTGGTAGTGTAGTTAAACTTGTAATGTTGTGGTATTTTTCGTGTTCCGAAGTAGTGTCAAGTCCTGATCTATCAGTCTTGAAGTGGATATGCTGCGCCAGTATAGTTGAGGGACCGTTCAAGTTCTAGAAGAGTGTTGCAGACCTGTTTTGAACCGACAACTCTATGTTAGTGCCGTTGCGGTCCCGGTCAAGACCTGAAGAAGTGTCACGGACCTGCCATATGAGTTTTGAGCTGATACCGCTGCGCTGGTACTGTTGAAGCACTATTCAAAGCCTGGAGAAGTGTCGCGGACTCATTCAATCAGTCTGGAAGTGGTGCAGCTGCTTTAGTACTACTGAGGTACCTTTCGAGTGTCCTAGAGAAGTCTTGTAGGTCTACCGCATGAGTCTTGAACTGATACTACCCAAGTCTTGGAGAAGGATTGTGGACCGTCAAGTGAAGTTTGAACTGGTAATGCTGCGATAGTACTATTGCGGTACCGCTCAAGCTCTGCTGAACTGAGGCAGATCTGCTGTGTCGGCCTTGAGCTGGTAACACTGTGCTAATACTGTTCTGATATTGCTCAAGTCCCAAAACAGTGTCACAGACCTGCCATATAAGTCTTGCATTGATACTGACGCGCTAGTACTGTTGTGGTACCGCTCAACTTCTGGAGAAGGTTCGCGGGCATGCCGTATCGATCTTAAAATAGTATGGCTACGTGAGTAATGTTATGCTCTCTTTCGAGTTCTGGTGAAGTGTCACAGGATTACCGTATCATTCTTGAACTGGTAACGCTGCAATATCACTTTTTCGGTACCGCTCAAGTTCTGGGGAAGTGTTGCGGACCGTCCATACTAGTTTTGAATTAATACTGCTGCCCTCATTTTCTTGCACTACCGCTTAAATCCTAGGGATATGTTTCACATTTACCGTATGAGTCTTGGAATGGTAACACAGTGCTTAAACGGTTCTGATAGCGCTGAAGCCTTGAGAAAAAGTAACGGACCTGCCGGATGAGTCTCAAATTGATACTGACGCGAGAGTACTATTGCGGTACCGATCGATTCCTGGAGAAGTGTCGCATATTAGCCTTCAACTGGTACTGCTACGCTCATTCTGTTGCAGTACCACTTCAGTTTTTCAGAATTGGTGCAAGGCTGTCGTATGAGTCTTAAACTGGTAGCGCTGCGGTAGTACTGTTGCAGTAACGCTCCAGTTACCAAAAAGTATTACGGACCCACCGTAAGAGTCTTGACCTTGCACTGCTGCCATGTACCGTTGTGGTACCGCTCAAGTCCTGGGGGAGGATCGTGGATCGTCCAGACAGTTCTGAACTGGTACTGCTGCGCTTGTACTGTTGCAGTACCTCTCAACTCCTGAAGAAGATTTTCGGACATACCGCTCCAGTCTTAAACATGTACGGCTGCGTGAGTAATGTTGCGCTCTCTTTCGAGTCCCGGAGAAGTATCACGGAATCGCTGTATCAGTCTTGAAGTGGTGCTACTGCGCTGTACTATTCCGGTACCGTCTAAGTCCAGGAGACTGTCCAAGTTCCGTGGACCATCCTTATGAGTATTGAATTGGTACTACCACTCTCATTTTGTTGCAGTACCGATCAAGTACTGGAGAATTGTTGCAGAGCTACCGTATGAGTCTTAAACTGGTAACGCTGCAATAACACTTTTCTGGTACCGCTCAAGTCCTGAGGAAGTGTCACGGATCTGCTGGATAGTTTCGAACGGATACTGACGATCTAGTACTATAGCGGGACAGCTCAATTCCTGGAGAAATGTCGCGGACCATCCGGATCATCCTCCAAGTGGTACTGCTGCGCTCATTCTACTGCAGTACCAATTCAGTCTTGCAGAATTTCTGCAGGACTGCCATACGAGTTTGAAACTGGTAACGCTGTGCTAGTACTGTCGTAGTACCGCTTCAGGTGTCAAGAAGTATCACGGACCTAATACCGTATGAGTCTTCATCTTGTACCACTGCGATGTACCGCTGTAGTACCGCTCAAGTCCTGGCACATTGTTGCAGACCTTTCGTCTCAGTCTTGAACTGGTAACTCTATGTTAATACTGTTCTGGTACCGCTTAAGTCCTACAAAAGCGACTCGGACCTACCGTATGAGTTTCGAATGGATACTGACGCACTAGTACTGTTGCGGTACCACTTGACCCCTGGAGGAGGTTCGCGGAATTACCACATCAGACTTGAGCTAGTAAAGTTACGTGAGTCATGTTGCGCTTCCTCCTGAGTCCCGGAGAAGTGTCACAGAATAGCTGCATCAGTCTTGAGTTGATGATGAGGCGCTAGTACTGTTGCGGTACCGTTTAAGGTGGTACCCGCGTGCAGGCCCGTGTCAATGAGAGGGCGCCGGAGCTCGAGTAGCGTTGCCGCATGAGCGCAGCAGACGACGCATACCGCAAAGCATGGCGTTGGACCCAAAAATGCCTCTCCGGCCGACTTCGGAATCAATTTGCTAAAGATTTTGATCGGCTAGCTACATTTCTGCTGCTAGCAAGAGAATTATCAAGACCGCATTTATACGTATATTAAAATTTCACAAAACTTAACATATTTATTTCCGCATGAGCAGGTATAAACAGTGACGCTCCCATAAGACCGCGTGTATAAGCGCGTCAGATGCCGATGCTTTTTTTTCAGAATTTACATCGGCAACCTCCTTTTTTCTTGGTAGATATGGAAAACTCAGCTTTTAAACTCAGCTCAACTCAGAGTTTCAGCTTTAATTCTAGCTAACTCTTGCGACGCGAAACATACTTATTTGAAAGTGCGGGTACTACCTTAAGCCCTGGAGAAGTGTTGCAGATCATCCGTATGAGTTTTGAATTGGTACTACCACGCTCATTTTGTTACAGTGGCGTTTAAGTCCTGGAGAATTGTTGCAGAGCTGCCGTATGAGTCTTAAATTAGTAGTACTGCGCTAAAACTTTTTTGGTACCACTCAAACCCTAAAGAAGTATCTTGAACTTTCCGTATGAGTCTTGAACTGATACCGGTGTGCTAGTACCGTTGCGGCATCATTCGAGTCTCGGAGAAGTGTCAGGGACTTTCCCATTAGTCTTGATTTGGTACCACTGCGATCGTAATATTGCGGTACCGCTTAGCTGCTGGAGTAGTATCGCAGTCCTGCCATCTCAGTTTTGAACCGGTAAGGCTATGATAGTACTGTTGCGGTTCCGCTCAACCCCTGAGGGAGTGTCGCGGACTTGCTGTATGAGTCTCGAACTGATACCGCTGCGATAGTTTCTTTGCGGCATCATTCGAGTTTCGGGGACATTCCCCTTTCAGTTTTGAACAAGTACCACCATGATCGTCCTGTTACGGTATCAGTCATTCCCTGGGGTAGTGTTGCAGTCCTGCCTTATCAGTCCTGAACCGGTAACGCTATGTTAGTACTGTTGCAGTACCGCTCAAATTCTGAAGAAGTGTCGCAGACCTGACACGTATGAACTGGTTCCGCTCCGGTTGTATACCACTACACGGTACCGTTCAAATTCCGTATGAGTTTTGAACTTTTGCATACGTTGCCAATCAAGCTCCAAATACCTCAAACGCCTTATCCAAGTATCCGATTAAATATAAGTATGTTGGTCGTTGTGTTTCTACACTGGTTTCGAAAAAAAAATCTGGAGCAATAGAAAAATATTGAGGAATCATGAATATGAATTGTTCCTCTTGACTATTATATTCTCGATTCGACACGCATAAGTGATAACGATAATCGCATAATAGTGAATGTTGTTGAATTTATAAAATCACTTGTTGAAATGAAATTTGTCGAATATATTGAAAAGAACGTTTCTGCTTAAGTGTGAGTTTCACGACGGGATTGTAATTCTCGTGAGCCGTATACCGTAAGGAACATGACCCTCGAGAGTTATTTACGAGTTCTCTCGGCTCTCGGCATCCGTCGGCCTTTTGCCACTTTAATATTTCATCTCTATCCAACTCGACCATTTTGGTATCGAAATATGATCTGAATATGTGTTCGAGAACTTGGGAATCTTCTAGAAGACATGGACATGCACATACATATAATTCCTCCACCTCAAACAAGGAACCGCTCTCGAAGAGCGGCAAGTGACACCATTAAATCAGTCTGTAGCCAGCAGTTGTATTGAGCGCATGTACATTTTTATCCGTAATAAAGCAGCAGCCGCATCCAGCCTATTTCTTTGTGTAATCAAGTTATTCCTTACCAAGTAGAAATTTACTTCGATTTAACTCATTAATAGACATAAAATGACTATTTTTTGCCAATTTTGGCTGAAAATGGCCATTTTATGGCTAATAATGTGTTACATTAGGATGAATTTCTACCAGGGTTACCAAGTATCAAATGTAAAATTAAATAATGAAATCGATCACATCGGCTTAATTTTTGATGTGATGCACTGACCAAGATCAGTGCATTCAACAGTGAATTAGGGTGAAAAAACTTAGCTAGCTTTTCAAAAAACGTTTCCGGAATCAGAATCGCCGAAATCGTCGCACGTGATACTGATACTTCGAGCTCCCAATTGTTGATCGGTACTGGTGCAGCCCCAATCTCGTCGTTACTTCGTCCGTATCAGTCATTTAAATCTTATTCCATTTTGGATGGGGTCACCCTGACCCCAGTATGTAATTCTTATTTCTGCTAGTCCCAATCACTCATCACTCACGATTCACTATAGCATTGTCCATTCATATCTTGTATATAGTCTTGGTATCTATATATTTGGAAATCGCAACTTTAAACATGATTATTGGATTCTTATGCTATAAAATATCGTGAGGGACTGCGTATAGATGGGCAGGGGCGGCACTTTGGGTGTGGTTGGTGTGGTCAAACCACACTCGGGCTGCTCCTGTGTGTGGAATTCCACACTCGGGCGAATAAGCCTGGACCGTCGCCTGGACTCTAGAGAGGAGCAAATTTTTGAGACAAAATGAGTATCTCTCTAAAATATTCTTAATGTTTTCACGCGAGAGAAGCAGACGGTTTGTTTCAGCATTGGTATTTTGAAATCTTCACCATGATTGATTCCCTACCATAAATACTGGAACACGTAGGGTCTCGCTCAAACAGTGGTATTTCCAATTTGATTAGTCGTACGGAAATTCCAAAAAAAGGGTTTTGAAGAGCACAAAAAAATCTATCAATTCAAGAGTTTTGATAACTTTTACGTACCTTTTAAGTGCCCGTACAAGTGGTTGAAAATCAGAAAAAATTCTCCTTCAATCAATCACCTACAATTTTGACGGGAGTGATCCGATCACAAAAATACTCACAGGATCTTGTGAATCGTTAAAAAATATAAAAATTTGGTCCTTTGTAAAATTTTCGTGCGACCCTTCCCGTCTGACTTACGAGTTCCGAAAGAAAACTTTGTATTAACATAGGGTACTTATGGAGATACCGAGCCTACTGGCACCTGTTTAATTTTCTCTCGCTCTTTTCTAGGGCAAAATTGGTTTTAAAAAATATCATGGCACATGATTTCGACGCACAATGATCTCATCTTTCAGAATATTTCATCAGATTTTGTTTCAAATGTGACCTACAGGTGCAAAACACGAAATTTATCAATTTTCACATCAAATTTCGAGAAATCGTTGCTACCTCAAGTCTTGGACAAAATCTGATGAAATATTCTGAAAGATGAGATCATTTTACGTTGAAATCATGTGCCATGATACTTTTTTAATCCAATTGTGCCCCAGAATAAAGCGAGAGAAAATTAAACAGGCGCCATGCAGGCCCGGTATCTCCATAAGCAACCTATGTTAATACAAAGTTTTCTTTCGGACCTCGTAAGTCAGACAGGAAGGGTCGCACGAAAATTATACAAAGGACCAAATTTATAGATTTTCAAACGATCTACACGAATGATTCGCCAATCCTCCTTCTTCCTCGAGATTTACGCGACCATTTGTCACTAAATCCGATGACTTTTTTTTTTTTTAGGGGTCAGATAGGGCGCGAGACTTTACCACACTCGAAGCTGACCCAAAGTGCCACCCCTGTAGATGGGGAGTGTTATAATATGCTTTTACGACCATCCAAGTCTCAGTTATGTAATACAGTCTTAGAGAGCCCTTGATGCAAGCCTAAAATTTTTCTTGTTCGAAGTATTGAATTCATACTAGGCAGCACCAAGTTTTTAGCCTGGGGTCAATTCGACCCCAGAGTAGTCCATATTTATGACTACAGATACGTGTCAACTAAGATGATATATTTTTTGTTTCGACCAACCGGGATCGTAAGAGCGTCACAATGTCTAAGATCATCACATTCACCACTCTTTTACTGCTCACATACTCTCCATTAAGATTTCGGCAAATTCATAATCCTCATCACGTGTAAAATTTCATCCTCTGCCTATGTTGAATATTAGAAACAACGATAAATGTCACGTTTCACATGGAAGAATTGGATAACAATTATCTTAGTTACATAGAAGGTTAGAACTTATTTTCACTCGACAACAATTGAAAAAAAAATTACAGAATCCTCAAAAGTAAAGGAACAGGTCTCCACTCACATCCAGAAAGACCCCATACAAGTTTTTGATTGGCCCAGAACTTTAGAGACTCTATAATACTCGAGGGTGAGTCCGCGTGTCAGATAATCAGACTTGGCCAATCATTAGCCCTTGATCTGCAATCTACTTCCGTACCCTAGATACACTGCATCAAAGTGTATAAATAGCCATATTTCAAGTACAAGAAGAGCCCACTTCTCTAAAACATAGGAAGTAGCATCAACACTCTCATCACGAGACTGAACGTCGAAACTGCGATTGGACTCCCATGAACTTATATACAGACACCTAATCGTGCCTTTGGCCATAATTCACCACGAGACACGTCTTGGCCAACTTGAAACGTTTCATCATCGCAGTCAGATATTCAAACGAGAGCTTGCGGTTTCAAGCTTTAGAATACATAATAATCGATCTTACAACTGTGAAAGACGCCAATCAGAGCCGGAAGATGCAACCCTTGGAAAGTGTCAAGTATAGTTCATAATAGCTTCTAATACTCAGACACTTACACATGTACAGGAATGTACTCACTCACACACACACACACACACACACACACACACACACACACACACACACACACACTTATAGATTTATAGAAGTGAGTAAGGGTACTGACCTTGTAAAGACACGATCACAGTAAGTGGCGTTGACAAGTTCTCCTCGCCATGTACTCATGCTACTATTACCGTAACGTAGATGTGCTTCGCTACGTCTTAGAAACTTGTACGACAGCTTGAAATCGAAATGGTAACCATTGCCCTGAAACCACATGGAGTAAATCACAATATAGCAAGTAAATCTAACTACTCTCGAATTTGTATTTTCTCAAACTTATCTATCTCACTTATCCAATTTACTGATAATCGATTTAGACATTATTATCTCTGTAAATGTGTGAGTGTGTTTGTGGCTTGTTGTGTAGTTACAGGACTTGTAGTAAAATTTATACAGATTTTAAAAATATCATATAATTAGGCAATGATAAGTGACAATGAAAGATATGAGATGATAAGAACTATTTTGTGCTCCGGAGGTCGTAACTTCCATTTATGAGTGAATGATGATGAGAAAAGTGCCGCAATCCAATCCGGTTACTCCAGGTGACGCTTGCATGATCGGACGAGCCCGGATGCATGGACGGATTATTAAAGGGTGCATTTGGACAAAGTTCGATACTTGAACCATATGTGAATATTTTCTACTGGTTGGTGTTACATTTCAAAATGAAACATAGAAATCTGTATGAAAATATAGAATAAGACCAATTTCAATGGTTCGTGATGAAATTCACGACTAATGAGCGTTGTAACAATTTTTTCTGACATTGTAATAACAGCCTATTTTCCGATATAACATTTGCCTTGATGTGGTGGATCGATTATAGGCGCTGCGGAATTCATATTTTTGAAACGGATCATTCAATACTTGATCTACGCGAGAAACATTCATAAAAATGAATGAGAGTAAAATTACCATCACCAAAATGAATGGCCCATAAAAGTTGAAAATGCGTCAAATATGATTGTCTATTCTGCACTTGTGTGCAATGGCTTGGAAACTTTTTTCAATTTTCACCCCTTCAGTTCACTCGTTCATTCCGAAATATTATTGTACCTATATGATGACTTGGTCATGCAGGGCTCCTTTGCCAAATGAGCTACAAAATACTCTTCTAAAAATTTATTTTGTTACAGTTGTACTTCCGCGGTACGATCATTATGAAAATTTCATTTTGGGCAGTTTCCATTACTATATTAGCTACGAATCATAGTTCATTTAAATCTAGAAGGATGTAGTCCAATAGAGTATCTTCTTAGTTTCAACGTCTGTGTGGTCGATGATACGTGATACATTGGGGTAAAATTTACCCAAATCGGAACTTGAATGTTCCTCGAAGTCATTCGAAGTGTCAACATGGAATTCTTTTTGGTTTCATTCAAGAAACTTTGAAGAAGGTGTTAAATCATTGAAATTGCAATGATTCCATCAAAATTTTCAAAAAGTCATATATCCTAATTTTTCTCCGAAACAAATTACTAATATCTTTGTATGAGGATGATCCCACCGAAAATCACATTCGATTTAAACTTAACGACTAATGAGACGGTGTTCTTTGTACTTGCTTCAACCAGTAATGGTGGTTATTCTCAAACTGAAAATGATTTGCGTGATTTGTTGACGTGAAAAAATTTAAAGAATTGCCTGGGATTATTTCAACCCAATTTGTCAACCATAAGGGCACTTGTTCGAATTTATGTCTTTTGAACTGTGTAAAAATGTCGCAAAGCACATTTTTCTGTAAAATTGCAATAACCTAGCCTCCAACTAAATCAATTGTCGCACACCACGACTCAAAATAATTCCTTTGTTAGTTAGTTTCTGATCACCAAACGGCGATTAATCTCTCCTATTTATGCAGAGATGGTTTAAATTTATGTATTTTCGAAGCTGTCGAATATAAGATACCCCTAATAGTACATTTCGATACAAGAGTGGAAAAACTTTTTTTCGATACACTGTGCGTAAAAGTGCACTTTGCGCACAGTTTGTCGACTTTTACTCACAGTTTATCGAAAAGTATAGTTAGATACACGGGCGTAAAACCTATTATTCGCATCCTCGTGATGATTTCGACCCTCGCCTGCGGCTCGGGCCGGAAACCCATCACTCAGACGCGAATAAAACGTTCTACACCCTTGTATCAAAATGTACTATTTCGACACGCTGTACGAAAAAGTGTCTCTTCCGCACTGATATCCACTTTCTTGCCCAGTTTGTCGAAAAACACAGTTCGATACACAGGTGTAAAACCCATTTTTTTGTTATTCTGTGCGCAAAAATGGCCATTTAGACGCAAGTGTGCGTGTGCAAATAGCGAATTTGCTCATTATTCCGACACAACTGTGTGCAAATATTTTTTCACGCAGTGCGCAAATGAGGCATCAGTGCGCAAATACTCGTTTGCGCACTGCGTAAATGAAGAACAGTGTGCAAATGAGGCATTTGCGCACTGTGCAAATTTCGTTTGCGCACTGGACTCGAGTTGTTTTCTGATCACTCTATACCATCATCTATCTATATATCATCATCATACATAATTGTGAAGAATATCTAACTTTGATCTTTCGAGCACCAGCGACAGTCTTGAGCAACGTGGTAACATACTATATGGGCGATAGAGTTTTTTCTGATACATTTCTCAGAATTTTTTTTCAGTCGGGGGGCTCCGCCCCCCGAACCCCCCGGCGGGGGCTCCGCCCCCTGCACCCCCGCCGGGGCTCCGCCCCTGGACCCCGCGGGGGGCTTCGCCCCCTGGACCCCCTCCTCCGCCCTCCTGTGACCCCGCCGTGCCACATTCCTCTGATTGCTTGAGATGCATTGATCACTCGTTGTAGGTGATGCTTCGGTCAATCCTGGCTACTGTCAAAATTTTTCAGAAAATCGTCATGGGTCCGAACAAAGTCCGTCAACTTTCGAGATGACGGCCAACTCTCACAGCATCCCCTAATTCTTTGATGTGTTTTAGGAGGCGGGTTACATTTTTGCTCACAGAAATAACAAAAAATATCGTAAGCAACTCGGGCGCCGACATTTGCGCACTCGTCCCCGCAACTCGTGTGCAAACGTTCCATTTGCGCACAATTTCGTCGTTCACGCAGTGCGCAAATGGCTCATTTGCGCACTGCGTGCGCAAATGAGCCATTTGCACACTGCGTAAACGATGAAACTGTGCGTAAATGAGGCGTTTGCACACTCGTTGCGGCGACTCGTGCGCAAATATCTGTTGGCGCCCTTGTTGCTTAATATACTATTCCACCCTTGCATCGAAATTTACTATTTTCACGTCCAAGTGATGGGTTTTTGCATCCTCGTGTTAATGAATCAACGCGAGGATGCAAAAAATAGCTCTTTAACCTGTACATCGAACTGTGTTTTTCGAAAAACTGTGCGAGAAAGTGGAAAATCAGTGCGTAAAAGACACTTTTCCACTCAGCGTGTCGAAAAATTGATAAATCTTCAACTCAAAACTTTTTGTCGCCAAAATTTACCCAATTCCCCCACATACACGTGTATGTAAGTATTATATTTATATTTGGTGAAGATATACGCCTGATGGATTTTCGCTTGATAAGCATAAAATATCCAACTTCCAAATTGTCGTATTACACTTTCGATTTGCAGAGACTGAATATGTGAATAAAATCGCAAGAGAGTGAGCAAATTATTTTCAAACAACATATATATATGGTACATCTCATTCCAGATTGTACCGCATTTATATACGAAATAATGGAATGGGAATTGCGCTACATATAGTACCGATGATTGGCGTGCCTCAAAGCTGCGCGCAATTAAAACACGATTACGCGGTTGTGTGATGCTGCGAAGGGTAACTCCTCCATCCATTCACATCACTCTCTGCTCTGCACCTATTTTCTCTCATCTCTCTCTCTCTCTCTCTCTCTCTCTCTCTCTCTCTCTCTCTCTCTCTCTCTCTCTCTTCCTTTCCCTTTACCTCTTTCTCTAAATCCCTCGAGAGTATACTAACGACAGCATATAGAAGCTTTTGTCCCCGCTGCCTTGACATATACGCGAGACATGCTCGATAATCGCCTCAGCGAATATTTTGTATATGTATACGTATACGATTTTACAAGTATATATATTCGTGTATAGGAAAATGTGTAAATGTGTGTGTACAGAGTCTTGAATTGTCGTTTTCAGAGAAATATTTTCACGACTGAAAAATTGATTTTTCAGTGAAATGGTATGAGTGAGATCCTTTGAAAAATATTACAACAAACCTATACCTCCCCGATATCAATACGACCGATATATCGTGTACGTGAGTATAAGAATCCAGGCTACACAATTCAATTTTTGAATATATGAAAGTGAAAAAAGCTATGGAATACCATACAAAAAATCATAGGGTAGATTATGAATTTGATTTTTTAATGAATGAACGCCGAGAGGAATGAAAAATCGAGTCTCTTTTAAACGTTAAATAACCTCCGTCGTATACGCTATTATTGTATAATCATGAATGAATGCTTATATAAGCTATACATAACCTCTCTTTTTTCCTTCTCCTGGTTTCCTTTAATTACGCTCCAGTTAACCACTGGTTTTTTTCCAAGCATTATTCTGAAATTTCTCTTGTATTTCAGGCGTATGTTTAAACGAAAGCTAATCGGGTACTTTAGTATAAATTTTCTTTTGTAAGAATATTCGAGACCTTTGATATTTACACGCCTCAAACTAACTGAATAAGTAAAATACGTATCCACATACTCATAAACGTGAATTGCAAAAGAAAAAATCTCGGTAATTCGTTAACTTTGTGTAAGGAATATGATTGGTTCTACGTAGAGGGAAAATTGATTTTATAAAAGTCTCGCAGATTTAAAAAAAAAAAGAATCGATAAGAAGCGATGAAATTGATTCACGTAAATTTCAATCAATTAAGCCGAAAACTCATCCTATATAGACAGACACTATTTAATCGCATCATACTCATCTGAAGTAATTTAGTTGAACGATGAACCATCTCTACCGATTCGCTATTCAATTGCATTTATATATGCTTCAATCGTCAATTGGAACAATCGAGATGTCGGTTTTAATGGCTACATCGATAAAATGGAGCATAGAATTGAAAATAAGTCTGACTAATTATCGAGTTCTACTACTGATTTCTTTTTAAATACGCTATTTCCATTTATGCCAGTTTCCAACTTCTTCGAATACTGATTCTGACAAGAGACTATTTTCTCTTCGATCACTTCGATCGTCTATTATTCGTCTTTGTCCTCGTCAGTGTAAGTAAGTAAGTAAGTAAGTAAGTATATAACACGCTGCTTTGAACAGATGGAAAGAATGAAGAGGAGGTTAAAACATCGAGAGCAGAAAGAAGCATCAGAGGTTAGTATTTTTTTTTCTTCTTCACTCGGGAAAAATGCCAAGAAAACAGTTGAAATTTTAAATTGAGCTCGCGAGAGAAACCCCCAGGATATGTTCAGAAAAGGAAGAACGAAGAGTAAAGTGGAATTTTTTACTAGATATGTATGTATGTATGTGTGGATGTTGAGGTTAGGTTTACTTTTTTTTTATAGAATTAACGCAGAGTTTGAATCTACATAAGTATACTTATATCCGGTTACTCTAGTGCTGAAAATACGAGTACTCGAATGTATGCATGTATGTATTTTATGTTCTATAGAGTGAAATGCAACTTTAGCAATGTAATTAATCATCGCATGGAATATAATTATAGATATCCGGCATGAAAACGAGAGAGAGGATTCATGCACAGATTTACATATATATATATATATATATAATGCGGTTGTAGATGTCGCAATGAAATCACAATTAGCTCGTCTAATCGAGTATTCCACTAACTCTCAACTCTACAGTTGACCCCGTGCTGAAATTATACTTTAGTAGAGTGGATTCGAATTTGAAAATCATGAGGAACAACTCAGAAAATGCCACGTCTGTGTGATTGAATAGTGATACTGAAAAATGATTAGTTGGTTAATTTTGCATCAGTGATTAAATATTTACCAGTCCATATGTGATCAAAATTTTGCTCTGAATAGTACTATAGAAGCGGATATTTCTGGCCAAAAAAATTGGCACAGTAAAAGCCAGACGCTACGGTAAGCAAAAAAGAAAAATAGAAAGAAGAATATTAATATCAGAAGGGATGACGACGGAAGTGCAGTATAATAATACATCGTGCATCCAAAAAATGTCAAATTTTCAAAATATTGCTCAACTCTCAGACGTCAAGTACTTGCCACTCAAAAGCACAATCCACATTGTTTCTCTTACGCTCGAGAGCGTCATATTCTTTTCTTGTACCTTCCAGGCATAAAAGCACCTCAACTTTTACGAAACATTTCGGGAAACGTCTACAAAGCTTGGGATGCACGCATCAAAAAATACATTGTGCAGAATCGAGCATGGTCTGATGATAAAAAATTAATGTACACTAAAAGGAGATGCTCATTTTCAGTCTCATCTTTATATATATACATACATATATATATATAGAGCACATGTAAATGATTTTTGGAGAGTGAGGTGTGAGTATTGGCTGTGTAGGATATTGTATTAAATATGTATGAAAGTAGAACATACCTGACCAGAAAGCCGAGCTAGGAAGAGGGTGAGATTGATAGAGCGAGTTTCGCTGTAGTACACGGTATAACCCCATGCACTTCCGCACCACTGGCCTCCGGTAGGTGGTCTGTCTTCCTCGCTGATGCTCATGTGCCCATCCGGACAGCCATCTGATGTGAAGGATAGAAAGCGACCCACCGTGAAGGTGTCAAAGGTCAGCTGCAACAATCACCGGAATAACCATCTCATTACGCATACAATTTTACCGTCTCATGAGATTCAAAACGAGAATGTATTTTCTTTCCCATTGGATTCACACATACACATGCATAGACATACAACCAGAAACCATAACACGCTCCATTTACCAACTTCCTCACACACTCACCCATTCATCCACTCATTTGGACTCACTTCATCTCTCACTCATTTGTATATTCACTGGTTTAACCACTTATACACACATCATTTACTTCCTCATTCCGAAAATGCATTTGATGACTCATTCTTACACGCCTACACTGGACTACCCATTCACTCATGCTCACACTCAATCATTGACCTATAAGCACTCAATCACTCATTCAACCGCTCACTCGCTGGCATATTTATTAGCCTGTCCCCCACTTACTCACTCTAATGATTTACTCAATTATTCATTCTGACACCTATTCAATCGCTTAACCACCCACTCGCTCATTGACCCAACTACCACTCCACTTACTCACCTGATCGTACTTTCATTTGTTTAACCACTCACGACCTCACTCACTTCCTTTGAACATGCACTCAATGAACATTTCTCACAGACATCAACCCAACTTTCTATTCACTCTTTGTAACACTTATTCACTCGCTTAATCACCGATCCACTCATTCACTGATTTATCGACTCACCTCCTCATCGCCACTCACTTGGACTCACATCCAATCACTAACTTCGTCCTCTACATATCCATCAACTTATTCAATCATCCACTCACTCGCTCACCTATTCACTCGACAACCTACTCACTCTTCTGCGATAATTATTCATACAGCTACCGACTATCTCACTCATCCACTCAACTACCCACTCACTCGTACTCATACTCATTCACAGCTAATTCAACCATACACTCACCTATTGACTCATTTACTGACTCATTCAGTCTCTTAACCCACACAATCACTCAGACTCATCTTACCACTCATATTCTCTCCCACTCAATTGAACATACACTCGCATATTAACTCATCAGCATCAGACTAGTCACTCTTTTACCTACACATTTGATTACTTACTCACGAATCGACTCATATTTGACGGATCCTTTCACTCAAACCCACCCAGCCACGTACTTCTTAGACCAATCATTGATTTACTCCGTGACCTAGTCATCCCCTCATCACTCATTCAATCATTGACACGCCCACTCATCTGCTCATCCACTTACTTACTCATTCATTTTCTCATTTTCACATCTATTGTTTTAACCGCCCACTCACTCATATTCACACTAATACACTCCCTAATCACTCACCAACTCACTCACTGACCTACCTACTCCATGACGCATATGTATATCCCACTCACTTCCACAACTCTTCACCCACTAACCCACCCACTCACTCAAAGACTAATCAACCCACTCATCTCTTTTCGCCCACTCAATTGAAGACGTACTCACTCAATGGCTCATCAGCCCACTCACTCAACTACTCGCTCAATAATCGACTCATTTTTCACTGACTCTTTTACTCACTCCCTTGCCCAGCCTCGCACTTGTTGAACCACTCATTAACTTATCCCCTCATTTCTATCCATCCATTCACCACTCGTTGAACCATCAACACACTCACTCATCTGCTCATCCATTTACTTACTCTAATGACTCGTGCAATTACTCATTCTCTCACCTGTCAACTCAACCACCCACTCACTCATTCTCACACTCATACACTTGCTAGTTACCTACACCCCAGTCCCTCCAACGGTCTGAACTGACCTAACCGATCGGACTCATTAACTTTAGAGCGTATGGCAAGAACACGCGCGAGATAGAGGTACCTCAAGTTGCCGAGTTAAACGGTTAGGTCAGTTCAGACTGTTGGGGAGTGTACCCACATAACCTCTTAATCATCGACTCACTGAATCAACCACATACCCACTCACTCACTCACACACTCATTCGCCCGCTCACTCACTCACTTATCCACACACACATTCTCGGACACATTTCACGTTTCTCTCATCTTCCTCTCAACACATGAATGCACTCGAACTCACAATAGTCGGTAAATACAAATACTTGAAGTATACAGACGAGAAGGGACATAAGCAGAGCGGAATTTTGCACGGGCAATTTATAATGCATATCTGGATTTATAGGTCCTACAGGAACGGATAGAAGAGAGCAAGAGAAGCATGGGGAAGAGGGGGAGGGGGGGGGGAAGAGTTGGTAGTAGAGGCTGGGTCGAAGCCAATGAGATTGGACGCGATCGAGCGGCGAATATATACTCTGTCGAGAGATGCGCTCTGCAGCAGCAGCAGCAGCAGCATCGAATCGCCCCCGTATCAAATTGAGCGGAAGCCCCCGTTGAGCTCTCTCTCTCAATATAGTATATATACAGCTCTAACCTCTCTTTTCGTCTATATGTATACTTCATATTCCCCGATTGTGCTTTTGCGGTGGCCCGTGTACAAGTCGAACCACCTATACCCGCCTTTCCACAGAGCTTTGAGAGTATGCAAAATAAGAGGTATACAGGAGCATCGGTGAAGAAGAAGAAAAATTTTACATTTCAGAGAAAAAGTTAGCCATCTCTGTATCTATCTATCTGTACCGTGTCCATCCAATCGACTCGTGACGAGGCAACTCGTTCGATGCCAGATATGTATTTCAGTATTCCTTTTTTTTTTTCATGAAGATATCTATACCTGTACAAACATTTTTTTCTGAGTGAGATAGAGGTTATGGTACTCTGTAGGACTCATAGATATGTATAGATATCGTGATACGAAAGTCCATATATATAGTTTTTGCGAGCATTTTTTGAAAAATCGATGTACATGAGCCGCGGGGATAGTGTATCGTGTTTTATATGTTACATACGTAACGGTTCGTGAATGCTTCGACAACGAATCGACAGTTTTGTTCACGAGCAAATGTACAAACATGTACTATACTCGTATTCCACAGATAGATATACATATAGATATATATAGGTTTGTAGAGGAATGTAGAAAAGGAGTTAGTGGGTTGGTTCTGCAGTTGTTCTGAATGGAGATTTTACGCTAGAGGGCGCTGAATTGAAGTACATTGTAGAGTGTATCTTGAGATATGAGTGCCTTGTCGAGTTTTGCAAGTGTACAGTTTTGTGTTTGTGACTTTATGTACAAATTACTGTATACATTTGTATGCGACTACATTTGGAGTGTTTGGCGGTACGATTGTCATGGATTTTGAACGTTTAGAGTAGGATTTTGAGCTCTTTGGGAAATAAAATCTTTTGGAGACTCGAGAACTCGTTTTTAGCAATGAGTTTGCTCTTTTATGGTATTTTTCTAATTGATGCGAGGAGTGTAAGTCTTTACAAAATTTTTTGAAGAACATAGATTTGAGATTTTTGAATTTCCGTAATTCTGGTGAAACTCTTTTAATGGTATGTTGAATTTGTTTGATTATTTCCCTCGGGAGGAGAATCAATGACTCTTCCTGGATTCATACGTAACAAGTTGTTAAATGGTATATGTGATTTTGAGTATATCTGTTTTATCGTGGTTTTATCGTGTACGACAATTTGACAAATATGGAATGAAACTACAACTTTGTAGATTTTGGAAGTTACAATTCCTTAGGTGCTTCAATTGTCATCTATGAACCAATTTGAAAAAAAAAAAAACGATTTTCCAATAAGATTTAATGGAATATCGACAATTTATTAAAAATGAGGTTAGAAATTCAAGTCAGGGTTTCGAGACTCATGGAATAATATCAGCTGTATAACCATCGGAAATCTAGAATAATCCGAGTGCGGATTCCAGTTGTATTATTCATGTTTATTATACTTGTCCAAGCAAAATGGCATTCTTGACTCCGCTCTTTCCCAAAATCTTCTTTTTATAATTAAATGACCGTTCAGTCACGCATGTGATCCACCCCGGATACTTGAACGATGCGAGATTTAACATTCCTTACAGATTATTTGGGAAATGTATCCACGAACCAATGTAATAGTCTTGCCGAGAGCAATTCTAGAATTTCAGCATTTTGAGCCCGTGGAAAATAAATAAAATTATTATTATCAATTTCACGATTTGAAAATTCTCGCACTTACAATATCGACGTATTCGACCAAATTAAAAAATGCTCTTGATTGAAAAAAAAAAAAAAATCATGCTTCCTACATTAATTAGTCGTAATCTATATTCTCATTTTTTTAACAGGTATCAGAGATAGAGGAAACGGTGATATTCAATTGATAGCAGCCGATTGAAGTGCGATTGACTGTCGTGTCGACGTAGACGGATAATCGATGTGGGATTGAATTGAAATTACGATGTTAATTCGATCAAGGTATACACTTCACTGTAGATATAACCTGTCGTTTGACTAGATTGAAAATTCAAGTGATGGCATAGCGTGAAAGTCGATCTCCAAGCTCTGATCGTATGTATGTACACGTAACTTGATTCGGGGTACTCTCAACTGTTCGTCGAAGCACATTTCACATTCAAAAAAATATTATGGAAACTTGTAGATGACAGAACTTTGTTGTGAAAATGAAGAGTTGAAGTGATATTCGGAAAAATATAATTGCAAAATCCACAATACTTTTCTGTTTGACGAATTTACGTACTTCTCAAACTTAAAAAAGGGAAAAACCTGTGGTGGAGTTTTCAAAGTAACGAAAATTTGTTATGAAAAAAAATGATTGATGATTCAGCCACCCCTAAAAAATTACAATTCCAGAATTCATAATAATATGCATAAACACAGCAAACAAGTATTGGAATCTTCTCATTGATAAAAATCCACTGATCATTGATGGAGAGTTAACGGTTTCAATCGTTCTCACTAACGTCACACCAACCGCTCAGAAGTCACATATCCGCAAACTATTTTCTGTGAATGGATTTTTTACGGTGAATATGATGAGTTAAGGTGATTCTATACGATTTAACTTCCTTGACTGGTGAGCCGGGACTTGTGAGACTGAAGATTGAGAGTCCATGAATCGATTGCCACCGAGAAAAATATGGGTTAACGATAAACTTTCCCAGAGAAACTCATTAAAAAATTGAATGTTTGACTTACGTTTTACGGGCATATAAAATTTCTGTATAAGAAAGTAACGGAATATTTTTGAGAAGAAATTGGCCACATGGATTAAAATGTAAGATGTTGGAAGCTAAATTCTATACTTTTCGATAGATCGATGAAAATGGCAGGTCGAAAACTTGTTGCGACGAGGTTACGGTAGTTAAATAGCAAGTAGCACATCCAAAATCATGATTCATGATTTCATATATATTCTACTATTGTAGGAATGATTTCTGGCCATACATAAAAATCCATCATTTCAATTTGCAGATAAAAATCTAGGTAATCAGAAACGCGAATATGAATTCCTGATTTTATTGCTAGTGTCGTGTGTCGGTCTTCACCTTGACTGGCGAGCACGCATTCACTAAGCATTCTGACGATATAACTTTTTTCATACTCTACGCAAAATTGTGAAAGATTCAAAGTCTGAGTGTGGTTGTCAAATCATTATGATTGACTAGCTTGTATTCCACTTTTCGTCGTTTGGTCCAAGTGACATGAATATAAGAGAAAAATTTTAATAAAATTCATTTTTCACGGCCCATTTAGTGGAACTGGGGGATTCTCTGTGGGATCTAGGGTAAAGGCACTAGTAGTTGCACTCGTTTATAATTTTACTGGTCGTCCGGAGTCCAGGTATGACTGTATACTATGCCTTCAAAAACTCAACTAATACATACTTTGAGTGCTGAAAAGTATAGTAGAATGTTTTTGGACCGTGAAATTGCAAGTAACGATTATTGGTAAACAATCGCAAAGAAATCGTAAGTTCGCTAGTAGTTGTCCATCTATTTACTAGGTAGCAGCCACCCGCTCATTTATTCTCTGAGTGAAATTTTTCTTGGATTTTCTGGGTTGTTGTTCTTTGAACATTCACCCACCATGTGCAGAAAGTTCCGGAGTAATAAAGACTCCCAATTTCTTTTATGAGGAATTTTTTCAAAAGAAAATTCACTGAGAAAGGTATGGACTAGTATGGCAAAACAAAAGTAATTTTCCAGCGATTTTAAGAAATCATTCTCAAAAGTTCCGGTCTTTTATCCAAAATTTTTTCGCATTGCCATTATACATCGTATGTAAAATTATGATCTTTTACATTTACAACACTGATATTGACCAAAAATACTTAGTTATTATGGTAACAACGTTGAACTGGGCGGCTAATAGTCCCACCAATTGACATGCGCAGCATTTGGGACGTTAAAAGGCGCCATTTCAAGATATTTAATATTTGTAGGTGAACGAGTCCCTATGGCTGAGGTTACCATTCTTCCTTCTCAAGAGAGGCTCATTTTTACCTAAAAAATAGTCAAATCAAAATTTTGAATGATCTCTGATTGAGACTATATTCACACTCATCTTACTATTCATATTTAGACTCTCTTAACTTCTCCGAGTGAGATTTTTCACTCGGATTCCGAGTGAGAGTCTTTCCATCTCAATCGGTACTCTGCTGAATATGTGCGCATGCGAGAGCATACGCCCTAGCGCATGCTCCAGCACGTGCGGGTGCGCGACGAATTTCGCAATTCAGGGCACATGCGAGAGCACGTGCTATGTGCATTATGTGACAGAAGAAAATCCAGGCTCTTGCGTACAGAGGGCAGGGTGACCAAAGGGAGGATTTCCGGAGTCCGGGGAACTTTTTTGGCCCTCCACGCTCATTATCAGACATGGGGAGCGTGGCGCTCGCCCTGTGGTGGTGTTTGCTGCAAAGGATACGACGAAGGCCGCGACGGGAGCTGTTCGCAGCCACGGTCATAAATAAGATAGGAATGTACCCAATGGGGTTGGGAAGCGAATTGGATCATAAATAAGACCTAGTAGACTCTAGATGCGAGTGCGGGAAAACTCAATGGCAACGTGAGTACCGCATTAGCATTTCCCGCAGCAGGCGCGGTGACGGATGCCGTAGCATACACGTTGAATGATGCTCGTATCGCCAAACAATTTGTCACCATGAAGGTTAAGCGGGACAAAGCATTTCCGTGGAAAAATAGGCCGGTAACCCATACCCCCCCCCCCCAGATATCTGCCTGGAATAAGTCTCATACCTGTGAATGGCTGTGAGCCCTGATGACACATTTCAATTACATGTGTCACCATCTTGCATGTCTCATTTCGTCTACCAGACGCCACAGCACAACCTGTCGCATTTTCTCCCGCGAGTACTTCAGTAATAGCAATTTTGGAGGATTCCGACGTCTAGTGTGAATATAATGCTCGAAAAATTGAACATCCTGATCTGGCTGCTTCATTCTCCCTCCCGCGTCGCAAATCCACGTGATTTATTATGAAGTAGCTAAAGTTACTTCTTTCCTCATCATGGCACCTAACGATAACCATCAGTATTGGAGATCAGCGGAGGTTGGGCCATCACCTCCGGTCCCAACAAAATTAGTTCTCCTCTGCGATAGTATATACGGACAACAAAGTTTGTCTTGAGTGTTTCGGATAAAGGCCGTCGCCACCTAACGGTGTGGCTCAGAATAAAATATTTTCCAATTTGACTGGAAGAACTGATTCAGTTTGCCACCGCTAGCTGGTGATGTCCTTGATCCGAAACACTGAAGACAAACTTTGTTGTACGTAATACTAGGCCAGAGGTGAACTAATTCTGATGAAACCAAAGGAGATGGCCCAACCTTCGCTGATCTATAATTCAGATGGTTATCGTTAGATGCCATGATGATAGAAGAAGTATTTTTCGCTACTTCATAATAAATGACGTAGATTTGCGACGCGGGAGGGAGAATGAAGCAGCAGCAGATCAGGGTGTCCAATTCTTTCTAGCATTATATCCATACACTAGACACCGGAATCTTTCAAAATTGCTATTACTGAAGTGATCGCGGAAGAAAATGCGACAGGTTGTGCTGTGGCGTCTGCTAGACGAAATGAGACATGCAAGATAATGACACATGTATATTGAAATGTGTCATCAGGGCTCACAGCCATTCACAGATATGAGACCTATTCCAGGGAGATATGGGTGGGGGGGGGGGGATATTGGTTACCGGCCTATTTTTCCACGAAAATGCTTTGTCCCGCTTAACCATCATGGTAACAAATTGTCTGGCGATACGAGCATCATTCAACGTGTATGCTACGGCATCCGCCACCGCACGTGCTGAGGCATCTGCCATCGCGCCTGCTGCAGGAAATGCTAATGCGGTACTCACGTTGCCATTGAGTTTTCCCCACGGTCGTATAAACAGGTCTGGAAACTCCCTCAGAAAGCTCGGCGCTCTTAGAGAAGACCGAAAGTTTCCTCTACCCGCCACTAGGATCCAGGGCGCTGCGGTCGAGTTAGTCAGTGTTTACTTTTTATGATCTTTCTGCTAGAAATTTCAAAACATTGCAGACGAATTACAACCTAGCAAGGCGGTATCAATTAGTGCAAAGGAATAATTCAGTCATCTCAAACTTTGAAGTGTATGAATGCTGATGAAATGCGTTTTTACACGAATCTGCGGCGTTTTATATACGGAAACTCACGAAAAAATTCTCAATACGAAGGTCATCGAGTCCTGGTGTTACTCTATCACTCTAATTTCTTTGTGGTCTCTCCAAAAATGTCAAGATTAGCGATCGAGTCAGTGATATCACTGACAGATGTTTCTGTAAGTGTGCACCATCTTGCTCCTTGTCGAGACGGCTGTATTCTTCTCAGACTTCAACAAATTATTTCACTCATGAAAATAGTCTGAACTGTGTTGTGTGATCTCTAAAAAAGCCACCAGATAGCCATTAGGTGTGTTTTCTGGTAGTTTCTTTACTGGAGCGCATACAATTCGATCACTCATAACACGAAGGCAGCTCTAATGTAATATCTTTCATTGGTAATCTCATTAGGTCATATTGATATTTTCATTTCATGATATGCTAACACGATCGAAGCGCCTCTTCTGCCGTGGTCAAAATTGAAACCTCACCCTGTCTCATTACGGGCGCCCGATAAACCAATGGAGTTTCTAGACCTGTGTATACGACCGTGGTTTTCCCGCACTCCCATCTAGAGTCTTTTAGGTTTTATTTATGATCCAATTTCGCTTCCCAACCCCATTGGGTACATTGCCATATTCGCAGCCCCCCTCGCGGCCTTCGCCGTATCCTTTGCAGCAAACATTAACACAGGGCGAGCGCCTCGCTCCCCAGGTCTGATAATGGGCTCGGAGGGCCAACAGAGTTCTCCAGACTCCGAAAATCCTCCCTTGGGTCACTCTGCCCTCTGTACGCGAGAGCCTGGATTTTCTTCCGTCACATAACGCACATAGCACGTGCTCTCGCATGTGCCCTGAACTGCGAAATTCGTCGCGCACCCGCACGTGCTGGAGCGTGTGCGCGAGGGCGTGTGCTCTCGCATGCGCACGTTTTCAGCAGGGTAAAGAGTCAGAAATTAGAAAATCAACCATCTCACTCGGAAGTTTGAGTGAGATTACACTCGGAAGTTTGAGTGAGATTCCACTCCGATGCAAGAGTGAGACGCTCAGATCAAAATTTAGGTTATGTTTTGCCGATCTTTTGTTCCTGTTGGATTAAGGCGTAGCTTACAACGAGGAAAATGGTAGATTTCCTGCAATATTTGTTGGGAATCCGAGCGAAGAAGTGTCAATATCCACTTCCATAAGTTGTAAAAATATATAGCCCAGATAGTATACCATATTAGATATTATCAAAAAATCCATCAACTCTACTAATATGGAAGCAATGCCCTGTTACCGGGGAAATATAGTGGAGAGGCATCCCAATTTCTAAGCAAGACAACTCAAGTTTGGTTCCCCGCACTTCCCAAAATACAAAAATAGTACATTACGCGACTAGGGCCGAAAGTGACCCATCGCGGCCCGGGTAGGTTGCCGCACGAGCCGGTAGGCGAGGGCGGCATACCCGCGGCCGCGATGGGTTATTTTTGGCCCGAGGTGCGTACACTGTTTTTCGGTTATCGAAATTCTATGCTTCCCGACACGATGTCGGAGCAAAATGCAACTTCGTCGTACAGGTTAGAAAACGTCGAAGCATGCAATGTACTGGCACGAGGGCTACTGCGCATGCTCACTCGTTTTTTCACCTGGGCGGCGTTGGCTAGAAAAGGCCACTAGAAAAAATTGAAATTACCATGCTACTGTGGGCGGAGTAGTCTTTTTTCTTTTTTCCCAAACTTCGGATGATTGATAATAATTTATTAATTTCATAGCTCGCTATGGAAATATTCAGTTTCAGCTAAATAACATTTGGATTCACTCAGATTCCCCGAGTGAAAAATCCCACTCTTTTTCTGAGTGAAACTCACTCGGTACCGAGTTGCCGTGATTTCACTCCGAAAAGTTAAGAGAGAAGTCTTTCCAAGGTACTTAGTAGCACATCCCAGTCTTCCTGATCTTGTTCTATAATTCGAAAAAATTAGACACATGGTGTATACTCTTCAAACGATACATTTTCCTTCAAAGGAGTTCTTTCTTGCGAATTCTGCTGTGATGTTTCAAATCTCCACTTCAATCAATTTTTCTTTGAATATATCAAGGCTAAATCGTAACCTTACAGCTTGCAATTTTCCAGAATATTCAAAATATTCCTTTCCCCATGGAATGTTTTATGAATTTTTCTTCCTTCCACCTCGGTTGTGCATTCGAAAAACTTTCAAGAATTTTAATTTCCCGGGGAAAAAATTGCTCCTCGAGAAATCATTCCCACTCCTGTAAATCTTGTTCTTTCATTTGTTTTCAAGCAACACAAAATTACCATGAATCCTTTATAAAATCTCAATTCAGCTCACATCAGCTCAATATAAAAGAAAGAAGAAGATGAAATTCACCAGCTATTACAGCACTTGAACCCAAACCCAACTTTTGAAGGAAAGTTTATTTTTCATTAGCAAACGAAAATTTTCATCGCCCAACAAACAAACGAGAGCACACACAGCGTACGCAAGTTTTAGATTCATTAAACTTAGACACGGCCATTAAGAACCCTAAAGAGGATAAACAAAAAAAATCCCCTCTATGAAAAAAAAAAAAAAAAAAAAGATAAAAGAATACGAATCAAAAGAAAAATGCCACACCTCTCGTGTCAAATTTATCACTTTATTTTACCCAATTCACATGCGCTGTATCTCTATATAATTCATACACACATAGTGTACATACATAGAAATAGAGATTGTCCGTAGTTGTCTATCTGTCTGTCTGTCCGTCTGTTTGTCGTTTGCGGCGCGGTGCGATGAAATCACTTGTTTATTCAAAGCAACAGCTCTCAAAAGCTCTTTCACAAGTGAGAGAGTGAGATAATACGAGCTTTATATATCCCCGTCATTCATCAATTTGCGCAAAACGATGATGAAGCTCGCTTCCATAACCCGATCTCGAGGGGCAGCGAACGAAATTGCTCTTGGTTTGCTCGAGTCTGCTTTCGGCTGCTCTCCGCTGCTCCCGGGTTCTCCTGACACTGCTCAGTGTAGCTTACGGCCCAAATTTATTTCGAAATATCAGCATCCAGCAAGTAGGTTTAGCAGTGTGCGACGACCAGAGCAGCAAAGAGCAGCCGAAATGTACTCTAGAGCAGCCGAAGCAGCGGGGAGAGTTTACTCCGGCCGCAGGTACACGGCCCGCGCGGGCGGCGCTGTAATAATCTCTCTTTTTGCCCTCGTCAGCGGGGGGTCCCGTGCAGCAGAGCGGCAAGAGCAGCTGAGAGCAGCCGAAAGAAGGCTGCTCTGGACTACTCAATGGTGCGCTGAGTATGGAGCGTATATGCTCCACAGTACAGGATAGATGCTGTAATCATGCGGCAAAGTCAACCGCTGTATCATCATTATATTAATAATATCTATCACGATCGATCGATCGACGAATGAGACTTTGATCGAAGACAAATGAGCAATTATATCATCGGCAGGGAATGTCTCGAAAACCGTGGTGGAAGTGCGATCCCATCAATCTGATAAGCGCTCTCTAAAAACTATCCGACCCCCCCCCCCCTTCTGTTAAATTTGCAAGTACATGAAGTACATGTGTCTTAATACCATTTCTCAGACCGTACCCATTCAAATTAAAAATTTTCCAGTTGACTTCTTGGCACAAGTGACTTATATTGGAAGTCTTTCTCCCCATTTATTTTGAGTTAACAGGAGAAGTCATCACATCCGGATCACGGATTTGGCTGAAAATTTGGAAATAGTCTTCTTTTAGTGCCAAAAAATAAAACCAAAAGATATAGAACCTAACGCTCAAGCGTTTCCGAGGTACAGCCAAGTACGTTAGCGAAAGTTGCGAAAGCGTGATTCGACAAAACAACAGAAGTTTACACACTCTTCTCTGGTCATAGAATAGAATAGAATGAAAAACCCTTTTATTCGCACGTATATAGGCAGAAATCTCAATCAATCCAAATCATAGTAAGCGTATACGTTGTCACGATCGAAAAATTCTGTCGGGGAGAAAATCAACCCCAAAACCGAGGAAGGCGAATCAACCCGCAAGTGACCGGATACTCGGACCGAAAATTCCTTTGGGGGAGAAATAAACCCCAAAACCCAGAAAGGCAAACTAACCCGGAAGTGCCCAGATGCTCGGACCGACATTCTTTTGGGAGAGAAATCAACCCGCCCGATCTCAAAAGACCCAACACATACACACATACACATAAACACATACATACACATAAAGAAGGATTGGCATCCCGATAAGCCGTATAGAATCACACGAATACAGGTTTAATCTCTAAAAGTGAAAATGTGGATAGCATTATATATATATACTAGGGGGGGCAAGCCCCCCTGCTCGCTCCGCTCGCCAACCCCCACAATGACTACAAACTCCTCCAATAGCTCTAAACATTGAAAACTCAAGTTATTGATTTTAGCAAATTGTTATTTTCGTGAATCTAACCTGAAGTTAGTGAACAGTATCTTTCTGCTTGTTTGTTTTGCATAATTTATATCCACCACGATTTTTCTGCTTCGACTTTTTTTCACTATTTTTCTCAGTTACAAAAATAAAAATCATCACACAAATAGTAAGTACCCATTATTTCTAAAATACTCAAAAACAATAATCTATCTAAATATAGAATATAAAACTATTCTTAAAAAGTCTGTTATTCACTTCCTTCAGGATCAAAATATACTGAAAGTACTGTACTTTTAGTTTACTAAATATGTACGGATACGAACAGTGATTTCATCGCTTGATTGATGAACTTCTACATATTCGTTTCGAGAAGTCAACCGTTCTTATTGTAATCAAGCACAAAATTTTCGAATTAAACAACACAGGTTAGTTATTTTTATAATTGATTTGAACTTTATCTACCAGATTGTATTCAATCGAATATGATCATCTATTCAAGTATATTGATGAAGCTATCAATAACCCATGTTTTATTTAATTTTTACAGCATCAATACTCAGAATTCTGTCACTTTAGTCTCCAGAAATCTATAAACATACAACACTTTATCTCATTAATGGATTCATAATACCATTTGAATTTTTTGAAGCCTTTACTGCTTTTCTTCTAACGGATTGAAATATTTCGAAGAATTTACAACACAGGTTGGTTATTTTTTCAATTTAATCGATATCATTTGCGTTCCATTTCACATTCGCTTCCAAATTCGATCTCTCAACCGTCATAAACTTTTCAGTTATATCATATAATTTCTCGATCCAAGTGATCACAATCGAGATCTTAGACGTCGCCATATCTCGCATCTTGTTTCTGAAGGTATGATATGAATAACAATAATATGAATCAAATCTTAATATTAACAACTCGACCCGCGAATTTTCTTGAATTCTTTATTTTACCGTTCATAATATCTCACAAAATACTACAGCTTTTGAATCAACTTTTTTTAAGATCAAATGATTCATTCCCAATATCATGAATCTCCCATGGACCACATTTGATAGGTATATATTGATCTTTTTTTGGCTTTTACTGAGCCGAGCAGCCGCGCTGATAAATTTTTGATCAACTCAAAAAATTCCAGAATCTTGCATTGCTACTGGAAAAGTCGGCTTATCGGTTCGTATCAGATTAGAGAATCGGAACACCGTTTGAATGGTGAAAACACTATGATATTCAATACACCCCATGATATCTGAAAGTTCGAATAATTATCAACCTCCTTATCAAATATCATCCTCTGTTCACCATTCGAACGGGCTTTCCATACTTTAATTAGATACGGATTGATAAACTGACTTGTGCAGTATTATTCCAAGATTTCGCACTTTTTAACCCGATCTAAAGAACTATTAGGGCGGCTGCATAACATTTCAAAATTTTTTTCAAATATACATGATATATTTTTTTCAAATATATATAATGGCGAATACACTCGTGTTGCCCGAGATGTCTATCGGCTCCCGGCGTTTCAGCCACATAGCCACTTGGCTAGGATGATAAAATAGGACAAGTCGAGAGTTTCTATTCGACTGAAATGGTCAGTCTGATAGACTCGACATACTTCATGCGTCTATCGGGCTGGTTCCACTTCAGGCCGATGAGATTCATGCTTTTCTTAAGTACGGAGATGTCTACGTGAATGTCTCGGCGATTGCTGTGAAAATCCAAACATCATTAGAATTCAACACAAAAATATGGATTTGCATGTAATTATGCAGCTATTTTATTGACAATAACTGGTAAAAGTTAATGTCAATGAATAACGAATATTCAAAGAAATTGACAGTTTATTCTGTCGCATAATTTATTTCTCAAATCTAGAAGATATTATGTTGTACTCAAGATTTACTTTACTTATTAAAACAAGCACAACTCTTGTGCCATTTCGGATTGAAAGAAGTTTTTAATCTGAAACAACCAGATTGTTTCGTCTCACACTCCTTGTCATTACCTTTATAATTAAATTTTTTGAGTGGCTGTTCACCAATCAAAGATTGATATGTCAGTGTTCACATCACGGATATACACTATCGATTAAAACTTTACCGCCTTGATCTTGCCTATCATTATGAAAACATTTTGTATCCATCTTCTATGCCCTATTACATGCTCACAAATGACTAACACAGTATATTTTACGGGAGTGTTATCAAAAGCTTAGAATACGCAAGAATAATGGATAAGGCGTATCGCCGATGCCGATCTTTACTGCAAATCTTATCGGCCTGGAGTACATCACTGCCGGTCAGAAGTTTGTGCACACCTCAAAAATTTAATTTCGATTTTGCTCACTCGTCTGCTCTCTTCTCCTTGGTCCAAAATGACTCTATTTGGGCTCATTTCGTATTTCTTTTCAAGTATTTTAAGTAGGATTGCATAAAAATCGAGTCATTATGCAAACCTCCGCAAGTTTAGCGGAAATTCATGGATTTAGATCATTCAAGGAGCATCTGAAAGTACAAGTCAAGAACTTCAAAATCGGTTTTTCAAAATTATTCTATCGTGTTTCTGGTCCGAGCTGAGATTATTTTCGTAAGGGAAGATTTTTCCGGAAGAAGAGTCCCAAAAACAACGAAAGTTGTAGAAATTGGACTGACGGTTGTATTGCTCTGAATTTTTACAATTTTTTCCATCTTGTTGGTTAGAGGGAACAAGATGAGTGCTTATACCTGTGAAAAAATAGTTCATTCATAATTTCTCAATGACTTGTCTTTTTTCAAATAAAAATCATCCTCACCAAAAAGAGTCACAGCTCGAGCCAGGAACAAACTATAATAACTTTCAAAAACGGATTTTGAAGCTCTTGACTTCTACTTTCAGATGCTCCTTAAAAACATCTAAATCCATCAATTTTCGCTAGACTTGCACAGGTTTGCGTAATGATCGGATTTTTGTGAAACTCTACAAGGCTTCAGATTGATTTTGCAAGAATCTCTTGTTCTGCGCAGAAAAAATATCAAATAGTTCTGAAAGTGCTTGGACCAAGCTACAAAATGAGCCCAATTAGAGTTAGTTTGAGCCAAGGAGATCCAAGCAGTCGAATAAGGAAAATCGAAATTTATTTTTTTAGGTGTGTACAAACTTCGGAACAGTAGTTTTACCACCCCGATAGACGCATGAAGCATGAAGAGTCTATCAGACTGACAATCCAGTCCAATAGAAACTCTCGACTTGTCCGATTCTATCATCCTAGCCAAGTGGCTATGTGCCTGAAACTCCGCCGGCCGATGCGATCAAGAGGTCGCAGTATTGATCACGCGACCCACGAGTGGCAGATCTGGATTGGTTATCACCCATCCGGATAAGATCACCTTCGATACGTTGTTCAACGTGGATTTCCAATCGACGTGACTGGCAATCGAATCACTTGTTCGAAAAAATTCGACCGTGTGGTTGAAAGAAAAATTCAACCACTCACAAGGGGAGGTTCAACCTCGTGGAACACGGATCCTAATGAAACTATGGGAATCATCTTGTTTTGGTGAGAAATGAAGGTATCTCCAAGGGTTTGATCCCATGGGCTTCCTATCGGGAGATACGGCTATGGAAGTTAGCATTTTTTTGTATATCTATATATACGAATTTTCAACATGGGCCTATATTGGCAATGCTAATCACCATAGCTGTATTTGAGAATATCAGGCCCATGGGATTAAATCCTTGGAGATGCCTTCATTTCTCACCAAAACAAGATTATTCCCAAAGTTTCATCAAGATCCGCGTTCCACAAGGTTGGACCTCCCCTTGTTGTTTGAAAATTCAACAAGTATAGTTGAATTTTTAACAGGATGGTTAAAATCAACAAAAATTTGTTTGAAGAAATTTGTTTGAATGGTTAGAATCGTATAATTTTCCATTACTGGAAGGGACTGGGAGAGATGGGGAAATTTTCCGAGATAGAACATACCAAATATCAAATGTAGTCCCAATTTCACCATTCAAACTGTTCTGTGATAATATGATCACCTGCAAATCTATTACCCGATTTTTGATCAGATATTGGGAAATTCTCCAACGTTTATATAATGGAATAACAATTATTTGGTGTGCTAAAGAACCATTCGATATTTATGTCCATTCCTCTTTCTTTGGAACATCAGTTTGCAAGTAAACTTCACAATGAAACATGTAAACGAAGTCGTGAATGGATTTGATAGAATTTAAATTTGCAAGGGGTATGGTTTTTCCAACTTCTCTTCACTTTTGTGAGCGTGGCGTAAACTCTTTCAAAAATTTGTGCGAACGCATGAAGGTTATAGTAACAAGTGTTTCACATCCATATCAAAATTCAAATTTAAGACTCCACTATATTTCTTCCCTAATTCTAATTTGAATGTATTCCAAAAAACGAAAACATTTTTGCGAACGTTTCTTATTTTCAAAACACATTGCTAATCGTGCAAACATAATTGATTTAATTCGCTAAGATTGTTCAAGAAATTTTCATATCTCCATCTTTAAAAGCTCTTGAATATGGTTGTTCTCGACATATGGATTCATATTCTCTGATTAGTATTTGATTTTCAAACCTCGAAGAACTCCTCGTCGATAGATCTTCAAATGATTCATTGAATTCAGTTCTACACTGCAGACTCATAAATATGAGATAGTTAATTAGAAAATCCTCTCTGTACAATTATAATCGAATTTGCAAATTTTTTGAATGTTATGAAAATATTTCCTTTAGATGGAGAAAAGTCACCATAACAGAACTCTATCTTTAAAATTTGAAGGATGTCCAGACAGAAGTTGATGCTTCCGTGAAAATTTAGAAGATACTGATTACAAAATTCATAGTTCAGAAACTACACTATGTTATTCCAATCTAATGTTATATCGATTTACTGTTTGGTCTATTGAATTCTAACGTAAACCATCCTTCGTTCCGATATTTTACAAAATTCGTTCAAAAAACAGTTTCAATTTTTTAAATTCACTGCTGCAGAATCATCATGGATAATGACATAATCCATATCCTTGGCGACGGGAACTGTCTTTTCAGGTGTTTCTCTTATTTTCTACACGGTAATCAGAATTTATACAATGATATACGTCATCGGATAGTAAAACACATTTCTTCGAACTGGTCAAGGTACAAGCAATTTATTCTAGGCAATGAGTATTATAAATATATTTTCAATTCAGTTCAGTATTGCCAATTCATGTCAAGAGATAAGATACATGGCTCTGAGATTGAAATAAGAGCCTTCACTGAACTCTATAATACTAACGTCTACGTGCATATCAGAGATACTCAAGACTTGTTTTCCTTCAAATCTGGTGAAGGAAACAAAAACTTGAACTTGATTTTCTCTCGAAATAACAATTCTGGTCATTATGATGTCATAAAAGGTGACCCATACACATTTTCCAGAGATTTGAGGCAAACATTTTCGAAAAAGAGAATACAAACTAAAGAATACAACCATCCTGAGAAGAAATTTAAATCATATCATTCTTTCAACGTTGCCTCAAAGAAATTCAAAACAAATCACGTTTCACGACTCGAAAATGAAGTTGCAACGAACAAGTGTGATCAAATTGAGATCAAGATGGAGATAGACCATCAGAATAAGAGAATGCCGTACAAAAAAGTTATGTCAAAATTGCCGAGGGTAAAACTATTAGAGAATACCAAAAAGTCTATTTTCCGGAATCCAAGAGATCTTAACTACATTGTTGACTACGGGCGTATAAAAAGTGGAAAGATTCCTGATTCTGTCAAGAGAGGCCAAGTGAAATTCAAAACAAAGAAAAGAAAGTTCAATAATTGTAAGAAACAGTTGAAGTATGTGTCAGATTACGGTAATTTAGACCACACCTGCAAATATTGTGGTGCTGTTTTTTGGAAGAACGAAAAGATGAAATCTACTTGTTGCCGAAATGGGAACATCATTTTATCCCCTCCAAGTAAATATGATCCAAGACTAAGAAAAATGCTGATTCATGATCTAGTCTTCAGGCATTTGATAAGGTTCTATAACAATTTGTTCAGTTTTGCAACTTTCAAAGCTGTTGTTAAGAATGAAAAGGGTATTTACAATATCAAAATTCAAGGACAAGTTTGTCATACAACTCCGGACCATATAATGCCAAATAAAAGGAAAAAACCGGAATTGTGCCAGTTATATATATACGACGACAAAATGGCAACTGACCAGAGATTAATTCAATGGAGTACATTGAAGAAAGAATTGAAACTATCGTCAGATATCGATGAATTTTCTCGTGATAAGCATTTGAGAATTCTCACCGAAGTTATGAATCAAAACCCATACGCGAAAGAATATAAAAATCTGTACAAGGTCACCAAGAACAATAAGTTGTCCGACCATAAACTTTATTTTGTGAGAAAAAAAGGATCACAACAGCACACATACAATAAACCTTTGACATCTGAATGTGGTGCTATACTCGTTTCGGACAAAGGTATACCAGAAAACTTTGATCTCTGTGTTTATCCCAGAGCATCCAAAGACAATGTAAAGCACACTTGCTTGCATAAATTATCTCATCATGTAGATCCCATGGTGTTCCCAATCTTTTATCCTCAAGGCGATTTAGGTTGGAGCACTGGGTACAAAAGAAGACCCGATGCTGCTCCGGGTGAAAAATAATTGTCAGTTTTGGATTATTATTCATATCGATTAGCGTACAGGCCTAATGATAAACGTTTTAGTCCAATTTTATATGGTGGTAGACTAACGCAACAAAAATTCATCCACGCTTACGTCATGGTTGAGAGTAATAGAATGAGGTTCCTCAGAAATAACCAAAAGAAACTTAGAATTGAATGTTATCAAGGTTTGTTTGACGCAGTACAAAACTGTGCTTCGAATCGTTCAGAAAATTTTGAAAATAAAGAGAGGTTGGGGAATTTATTCATTCTACCTTCTACTTTTATTGGTGGCCCCCGTTATATGCAACAACATTACCAGGATGCAATGGCTATAATGAGAGAGAAAGGAAGACCTGATTTATTCATAACTATGACGTGCAATCCTAAGTGGGAAGAACTGGAAAGAGTACTGAAAAAATTTCCAAAAGGAACTACAGTCAATGACATACCGGGATTGGCTGTCCGCTTATTCAAAACAAAATTGGATGAGCTTATAAGAGATATCATGAATAATGATATTTTTGGAAAAGCGATAGCTAAGGTACATACAGTCGAATTCCAAAAAAGGGGTCTTCCACATGCTCACTTGTTGGTGACTTTGCATCCTAAAGATAAAATGTTAACGCCAGAAGGAATTGACAAGTACATTTCAGCAGAAATACCGACACATGATCATGAATTACAGAAATTGGTTCTAAAACACATGCTCCATGGTCCACATTCACAAAAGACTCCTTGTTATGACATTAATACGAAAATTTGCAGTAAAAAATATCCCAAAAATTTCCAGTCATCAACTTGTATCAATAAAGATGGTTATCCAAGTTATAGAAGAAGAGATAACAGAGCAGAGCGACATCGTTATCCTTCAAAACTCCCAAGTATGAGATTGCTGGTTGATAATTCAATGGTTGTTCCATACAACGAATTTTTGTTGAAAAAATACAAATGTCACATCAATGTAGAATATTGTTCATCCATACAGAGCATAAAATACGTTTACAAGTATCTTCACAAAGGTCACGATAGAGCTCACTGTAGAATTCAGAAGGTAGAGAATGTGAACGAAAAAAAAATTGAGATTCACGACGAAATTAAGGAATATATAGATGGTAGGTACCTAAGCCCCATGGAATGTGCTTGGAGATTGGCTAAATTTCCACTCATTGGCCGGAGTCACTGTGTTGAAAGATTACCTGTCCATATAGAAAACCAACAAAGGATTGTTTTTGAAGAAAGTAGAGAAGAAGATGCATTGAAACGTTGGAAAACTCATTTGATCGCTTGGTTCGAGCTGAATAAAACCGATGCGTTTGCGAGAAAAATCAAGTATGTGAATATACCAAAATACTATAGTTTCCACAATTCCCATAGAAAATGGGTCAGAAGATCACGTTTGCAGAAGCATGAAACAATCGGTAGATTGAATGTTGTCTCTCCAAAGGATGGTGAAAGATTTTTCTTGAAATTGATTCTGAATAGAAAAACAGGTGCAACGTCTTACAAGGACCTGATGACACACGATGGTGTAACCTACAACTCTTTCCGAGAAACTGCCATTGCCTTGGGGTTGATTGAAACAGATGAGAAGATCTATGAGATTTTTGAAGAAGCCGTGTCTATTATGCTACCTTACCAGTTACGTCAGTTTTTTGCATGGTTTTTAATAGCTGAAAAGATACAAGGTAATGGGATTTGGGACAGGTTCAAAGTTTTTTTCATTGAAGACTTCAAATCCAACGGTGAAGAAATGGCTCTAAATCATATAAACAACATACTAAACGCAGAGGATACTAAGTGCGAAGATTTTGGTTTACCAAAACCAAATCCATTAGTTATGAAAAAAAGTCAAGAGTCAGATGAGTTGACTGTAGAAGAATGCAGGAAAAGATTCCAAGCATTATATTCTCAGTTAAATGGTGATCAGAAGTTGATCTTTGAGAAATTAAAAAATATGGAGAATATGACAAATTTCATAGATGGACCTGGTGGTTGCGGAAAAACATTCCTGTACAAAACTCTTATCTATTTTTTTTTATCTGAAGGTAGAAAAGTCTTATCAATGGCCTGGACTGGGATAGCATCGATACTTCTGCCTCAAGGTTTGACAAGTCACAAAACTTTTAAATTACCTCTAGATTTAGAGTGCATCGAGTCTATTTTCCTAAAATCGGATATGGATAAAAAGAAATTGAGAGAAGCTGAAATCATAATTTGGGACGAAGCTTCAATGATACCCAAAAAGGCATTAGAAGTTGTCGATAGAACATTGAGAGATGTTAGTTTCAATGATTTACCGTTCGGAGGGAAGTTAGTGATTTTGGGGGGAGACTTTCGCCAAATTCTACCAGTCATAAAGCGTGGAAATCGAGATTCCATAGTCAAAGAGACAATCAAATTCTCACATCTTTGGCCTCTTTTCAATGTCATGAGTTTAAAGAAGAATTTGAGGTGTGAAGATAAGGAATTTTCTGATTTTTTATTGAGGGTAGGTAAAGGGACTATAAATCCAGTTGAAATAAGAAATGAATGGAAAATAGAGAACGTTTGTAAAAGCGTATATGGAGACATTAATTCACATGATGAATGCAATCGGGTCGTTCTATCTTCGCACAACGAAGATGTTGTGAACCTCAATCGGAAAATTCTGAAAATGTTGGAAGGGAATTCTTCTACATATTTCAGCATTGATTATGCCACGCATAAGGGCGTTGATCAAACAGATGATAATATCCAACTGAATTACCCTGTAGAGAATTTAAATCAGATCAGAGAAGGATTACCTCCACATAAACTCGAATTGAAAGTGAATGCAATTGTGATGCTCATACGTAACATAAGTACGAAGGATGGTTTATGTAATGGAACTCGATTGAAGATTAGGAAATTATTTAAGTTCAATCTGGAAGCAGAGATAATTACAGGGGAAAACAAGGGCAACATCGTTTTCATCCCAAGGATAACTCTCAATACTGGAGAGTCATCCTTGCCTTTCATTCTTCACAGAAAACAGTTCCCTGTAGTATTGGCTTTCGCAATGACTATAAATAAGTCACAAGGTCAAAGTTTTGATAAAGTTGGGATATACTTGAGGAGGCCCTTATTTTCCCATGGTCAATTATATGTTGCTCTTTCAAGGTGTAAAAATCCAAAAAATCTGTATATTGAGAATAGCCTTGATGACAGAAATCGTTTGGATAACGTAGTGTGGAAAGAAATTTTCGAAGTTAACATTGTAGATTGAAAGGTCTCTAAATTATATTGAAAATCATTTGTCATTTTTATGTCGATTCATATGCTTGAAATTCGATTAAAATAAGATGAAGTATCCATGTAGTTGACATGATTTGTCATTTTTCTATTGTATTTTAGAAGAAGCATGAATTACTCAGTGGGTATATCCAAATTTCAGTGATGGATGAGAATTTCTTTAATGTAATGGAGTGGAATCCATCACTGGGAATGTTGGTAGAAGTGGGAGATCCGAGGGAACAAGAAATGTTACAATCAATGAATTTCCATATAGAAAATCATCTTGAAGAAAGAAGTAAATACGAAATTTACATTCAATCTCTCGAAATCTTGAGCGAGATAGAGTGTCTGAACTACTCAATAGTAATCCATGAAAGTAATGATAATGTTATTGCAAAATTCGATCATTGGGATAGAGTGCCCAGATGTTTGAAGAAGAAAGCTCTAACGATATGGCATTTCCGATCCAAAAAAAATTTAATAGACCAATCTATTAGAGAGAACAACGTCCTTCTAATGAAATACTTATTGAATATCGCCAATATAATTGACATGCTCAGGAACTGAAATGATCTATTGGAATTCAGGACTTATCTAAATTGGAAGTGAGTGTTGAGTCCGAAATTAGTCTGAAATGAAGAAGAAAACAAAGTAATTTTGTGATTGCTATGGAATATTGATGAGCTATGAATGAGTGAAACTGATTTAATATAGAATTCAATTCTTTACTCAGTAAGTTCATCACGGAGAATTTTGATGTTAGTAAAGCTGTGCAGTGCGCACTCTGCAGAGTAAAATTCTGTGATGCCTATCACTTGAAAAAACATATTAAGAGAAAGCACGAAAAAAAAATTGGGAAATACAGTCAATGCAATCGTTGCGGTATGGTATTGCTGTCAAGATTGGCTGAGAAACATATACTGAGCCATTCTGAAACGAAAAGATTCTGTTGCTCGTCGTGTAAATTGAAGTTCAAAACTAAAGATAATCTCATCAGACATCAATTGAATCATATCGAACCCCAATACAGATGTGAAGAATGTGGTAGAAATTTTCGTAGAATAGATGTGATGAAAAAGCATTCAAAGATGTGCAAAAATGTGAAAGGTTGATAAACTTCTATGACGAAGATGTTTGAATTTTGCGAAATTTCCAGTCAAGATGAGTAATTCAGGACGTAGTGATGAACCTTTGACCAAGAAATTGAAAACCATACCTGTGTCGAAGACAGAATTTTTGAAGAATAAAGTTAAAATTGGAGATAAAACTACGTGAGTGAAGCACAGCGTGTTATGAAAATGTTGATTAATTCGATAAATTCATAATGTTAATAATTTTTCTAGAACAATCATTGGTTATGTCGAAGAAATATTTGGCAAACAGAAATTCCAAAAGAAAGATGAAACAGAATTTGAAGTTTTTAAATTTCTCATCAACAATAATGATGGTATTAAAATACAATGTAATATTTACAACGACACCATTTCAAAATTCATTGGTGATATTAAGATCAATAAGGTAAACTATGATAATAATGATTATATAAAAAGATCGAAAGATGAATGAAGTAAATTTGGAAAATCGATTTATGTTACTGATGAATTTCTGTAGAAATTGATGTTGGAGAAAGTTTCAGTTATTGAAGCAAAGACACGTTTTTCTAAAGGAAACTTGAACTATGAAATAGTTGTCCAAAATTATTCTAGTATTTTTTGCTGTGGAGATTTTGACTGTAAATTCAAGGATATATCTTTCAAAGACGTACGGTCAAAGAATGGATTAATAAGTAAGAAAAATATTGCATCGATTTATTCATTAGATTTGAATTCTAAAAACACTATTTGCTTGAAGGGTTGAAAGCTTATCTGAAAGATCAATTCACCAGAAGATCAGACAAGAACGATAATGAGATTTTGGGAGTTGTCAGAGACGGTGAGCATAAATTAGATGTTGTTGTGAACAAAAATGAAGAAGATAAAACACCTGAATATGAACGCGGGACAAAGCTTGAGATATGCGGAGATTTGCAGGAAGATGGTAAATTGAAATTCATGAAATAAATACGAATAAATACTCATTCCGGAGAACTCGAAGTCACTGGAACATTTATCTTATTTTAGGAATCACATACATTTTGAAAGTCAAAGGGATTGATAAAATCAAAGAGTTGTCTGGTAGTAAGATGGAGCTGGAGAAATTGATTTTAGCTAACGAAATTTTCCTCATAGGGGATATTTGAAAATTCAATGTGAAAAACATGTGATTTTTAACATTCAAATTCATCTAGTTGGAGAAGAAATAAAAGATTGATGGACTCGATGTAAAATTTCTTTTACTCAAGAGGAACCAGGTAGGAACTATACTTCCGAGAGATGTTACGTTGGGCCCTCTCAACCACCTTGCATATGACAGCAGTGATATGCTAGGTGGATGAGAAAAAAATAGTGGAGCTAAGCGGCAATCAGTGGACTTCAGTGGTAGTCAGTGGACCTTAGTGGATTTCGGTGGAGCTCGGTGGAGGTCATTGGATTCCGGTGGGAATCAGTGGAAGTGACACAGATGAAAGGTAAAATAAGGGAATTTCTCGAGTGGATGTCTGTGGGGCTCAGTGGGTGTCGGTGGATGTCAAAGGGTGTAGGGGGGGTTCGGCGGGGGTCAGTGGCAATCAAAGGAAGTCAGTGGAGGTCAGTGGAGGTCAATGGAGGAAGTGGAGGTCAGTGGAGTTAAATGGAGTTCTGTGGAAGTCAGTGGACGTTTATGGAATTCGGTGGACCTTTTTTCTTACAACTATATAATATAGAGAGATATATATATATAGTTTTGCGGTATTCGAGTGAAGCAAATTCGCACACCTGCGAGAGTAGCCGAAATAATCAATGGCATCACATTTAGTTGGATCGTCGATGCTCCATATCGTGCAGAGACATTGGACGGTATTATATAGATCTATGGGTCAATTCTTGGAACCTCAATGAATTTAGCCTGTGTATTTTCATCGGTTGCAAGCTTTATATTATGTCCATATACAGATATATATATATATATATATATATCTTGTTAACCACTTCAAACAAACTTCCACTTGCATATCATCACTTCACTCGATTCATACGATGCATAAACGATTGCATATATATACGCTATTATGCTTCTCGGTTTACTATGTATCTTTGTGTGGTCGTAATTTAAAATAGATTGAGGATACCATAAGGTAACTACAGATACTATGAAAATCAGTCATTCGAATCAAATACCAATAATATACCTTTGAACAATTTCCCAATAACCACTGTAAAGCAAATTATTAACTCATGCAGGGGCCTTATTCTAAAACGTTTTTCCCGAGGAGGGGTGGAAGAAAATCTAGCGATTCCCATTTCCACCTCATTTACATCAAGTGAACTGTTACTCTCATTGTTATGTGAATATCATTCAACCGCACATGCTGGCTTGTCCTTATAAACCCCCACAAACTTTTTATGATCATATAATTCAAAGGCTGGTACAGAAATCACCTCAACATGAAATTGAGTCATTTTTAGATTACAAACAAAGTGATAGGTTAGTGAGCGGAAATGGTGATCATTGCTCTTTTCCTCCCGCGCACGAGGGAAAAAATCATTAAAATAAGGTCCCAGGTGTGATATACTAGTGAGAAAAAAAAATTTTCCTTTTCTTCACTCTGTAAAAAGTATAAAACTCGGGACAGACTATTCCGAACGCGTAGTTTAAATTCTTTCGAATTCAGGAAAAGAGTTTGGTTGAGAGGTATCCATACTTATGGAGAATGGAAAAGAGGAGAGGGAAAAAAGAAAAAAGAAATATGTATAACGTACCTGTACGAGATCACCAAACTCATGACCGGCTGCTGTGAAATTGAGGTGGCATAGAAAAGGCAGTCTCTCTTCTCGTGGTTTTCGTACTTGTAGTTCATACGTTCGTCCAACATCGCCGTAAAGCGTCCGGTTGCATGCTGAAAAAAGAAAGTAAAAAAAATTGAATATATATTTACACACTCTGATATTTCACTTTCGTTCGAGGTATGTTTATTCAGGCTTCAATTTATTCTTGTTTGAAATGCGTAAATTGCCATTGATAAATGTATCGATGTCCTTTTCTATGTATTCTACCAAAAAACAGGTTAATTTGATTTGACACCGTATCATGAGATATAACAATACCTTATTCCAATTTTTACACGTCATTTGGAACCGGATGAATTAATATCCCCGCCCCCTCTGTAGATTTAAGAAATATTAATTTGAAAAGATTCTTGGCTCATTTCGAAGAATTCTAAATTAATTAAACTGGATTTTCCAGCAGCGTCAAATGAATTCATTATTAGGTTAATACGACTCGAATCCTACACAAGGCCCTTGCATTTAGATAGAAACTTGTAAGCAGGCAATTCGAGTCAAATTTAAAATAAAGTGATGATCTTTCGTGGAATTTCTTATGGCATCACATAGAAAATGAGAGGAGCTATACAATAACCGAAAAATTAATTATTTTGAAGGACATTGTAGGGTTATTGTAAAATACTAGGTAAGACAAAACATTTGTCAAATGAATTACTCTTGACAATGGACATCGAAATATTAAGGACACAATCTCTACCAGGGACACATTGTACACATTTTTGCAAAGGCACACTTTTAGATTTATGTCGCTACTTTAAATTGAGATCCCACAATGAACCTTCAAGAAACTTTTTTTCCGACCTTGATAACAATAACAAATTACAAGAGAAAGTTACACCTTGAAAATGTTTTATCCGTAACTATTCTCGCGAAACCGTCTCCCCTAGTTTTTTCTCTAATTCCTTTGTGACGGCAACTGTAAAATTGGGTTGTCACTCCTGGCGTGTAAACCGTTGTCACCTAAAATTGGGTCCATCTGAACTTTTGTTGATTCGAGGCTTTTTGAAAAATTTCGAGCTCTCACTTGCAAAACTTGGAATTCGTGCACCTGACAGCTCATTCTCGGTACACTCATTTCAAAGATGTAGGTCTCATACATATATTACAAACCCAGAATCTGATACATAGTTTATTTCCCAACAACTCGACTTTCATCACACCAAAGTCTAAATATCTTAGCTCACATGGCGGACTGGAGTGATTGAATATGATGATTGTCTTGTTCACATGTGAATGGAAGCACGATTTGAAATTTCTCACACTTGATCAAAGTTTTGAAGTCAGGGCACAAATTTAGATTTCATGCTTAAATTTCCCTATCACAATTCTTTAATATGGAGCTGTAGTTTTTTGTTCGAAAAGCTTCAATTTATACTGATGCATTACACTTGTTATATCAATACCGCGTTCTGCCTATTATGAACCATACTTAATATTACCTATCGTTATTGCCTAGTTTACTATACCGCTCGTTTGATTTGTGAATGCTCTTGATGAGTCAGAGGCTCCTGAAATGCTTTTGTAGCTCAAAACTGACATTTGTGAAATGATGGGCGTTGAGAGATTGATGATATGAAAAAGAGCTTTCTGATGATGAAATTCGGAAAATAGTATATTTCCGTACTGAGCGCGGTGGCCCATTTTGGGCACTAGGACAGTTTGTCTGTCGAGCAAAGCGAGACAGAGATGTCCTCCAGTGCCCAAAATGGGCGAAGCAAGCGAGGTGCGGATATATTTTTTCATTACGAGAACCCTAAAATCCTATTTAAGCGCGGCATTTTTAGGTTAGAGTAATGAAAAAAAGATTTTGGCGAGCTGGTGCTACTGATAGTTATAATCACACACCAGCCCGTCCATTTACCCACTCATCAAATCGTCCGCCCACCTGACTGATCATAAACCTTACCAAATCACTCACGCCCCGACCACAACCTACACGGCTACGTATAAAATACTTTTCGATCGACTGTGCGTAAAAGTGCACTTTGCGCACAGTTTGTCGACTTTTACTCACAGTTTATCGAAAAGTATAGTTAGATACACGGGCGTAAAACCTATTATTCGCATCCGAGTGATGGGTTTCCGGCCCGAGCCGCAGGCGAGGGTCGGAATCATCACGAGGATGCGAATAAAACGTTTTACGCCCTTGTATCGAAATGTACTATATCGGTCGACTGTGCGTAAAACACTGTTTTACGCACGGCAGTTTTCGTTCACTTTACGCCCAGTCGATCGAAAAACGTATTTCGATACTCGGGCGTGAAGTTTTTTTGCTTTACTTGTGATAATTTCAACCCTCGCCGGGGCTCGGGCGAAAAACAATCACTCGAAAAGCAAAACCAAACTTCCCACCCTCGAATCGAAAAATACTAATAGACAGCCCAGTGAACTAAACTAGACTTACACTGGTATTCATATAGTCGTTATAAACCCAGAGTTAAGAATTGATCCGCGGGTGAGGCGCTGCAATCGGCGTAGACAAAAAATGAGTTCAAGTCTGTGGGTTTCTGCTGATGAGGTGAATGATGAGTCTTTGGTTCACTTTTCTGCCACGCCGATTACAGCTCCTAATCCGCCGATCAATTCTTAACTCTCCGGTTATAACGACTATGAATACCAGTGTAAACCATACCAGACTGTTCCAGACCATTCCAGGTTGGATCCGACCACCCCAGACCGTACCAGACCATTCCTAAGATTTCTAGGCTGTACCAGACTATCCAATAGCACACCAGAACGTCTCAGACCGTTTCAGACAATTCCAGACTATCCTGACGCGTTCCGAAACTTTTCAGACCGTTCCAGACCATTCCAGACCGCCTGAGATCAAACCAGATCATTCCAGACTTTAGCAGATCGTTCCAGGCCGTACCACAACATCCCAGACCATTCCAGGCCTTACCACAACATCCTAGGCCATTCCGGAGCTTACCATAATTTCTCATACCATTTTAGACCATCCCAAATTGTCACAGGTCATTCCAGATAGTTTCAGACAATACAAAAACCCCCAGATCGTTCCAGACCGTTCCTGACCATTCCAGACTATTCCAGACCGACCCAGACCGTATCAGACCGTCTCAAATCAAACCAGGCCATTCGAGACCTTACCAAACGTTCCAGACCGTACCAGAAACCCCAGATCGTTTCAGATCATACCACAAGGTCCCAGATTGTCACAGGCCATTCCAGATCGTACCACAACGTCCTAGACGATTCCAGACCGTTCAAGATCTTTCCAGACAATACCAGAACGTCCCAAATTGAACCTGACCATTCTAGACCGTTCCAGGCCGTACTAGAACAACCCAGACCGATGGGCTCACTGTAAAATATTCCTAATACGAATCGCGTCTAGATAATCAATGTACTCGAATAAGTGTTGAAAAAATTCCGAGAACGTTGGGCTATCAAAGATCAAGTGAAAATAGGGATGGAGAAAGTTTGATCTTCAGGATAAACGAACGTTTGAAATTTCAGACATTTATGTATTAACCGCTGTGCAGCATAGCTTGTGCCGGTTCCAGGAAACTTTGATAATGACCATAACAATTTTACTTTGAAATGTGCGCGGTGACTTTATTAAGACTTCTTTTACATCTGAATGAGTAAACGTTCTTCATTAAAGGGTGTTGAATTTCAAATTTTTGAGCCTCGCGAGCGTTGGAAAAATTAATTTATGCTTCATCAGACTCTGCACATCGAGAATGATGGTGGAATATTCACGTAATCTTGGTTGGGGAAGTGGTAGGATTACTCCTGTAATTGAATTCCAAGAATCAGATTCATCACTTTTGAGGAATGCGAGACGACATTCAAGATCATATAATAAATCTGTCATGAAGATAGTATGCATTCTCGGTCTTATATACGGAAATCTCTCCCTGTCCCAAATCGAATTTTATTCTGTTTGACATTTCATTATCGATTTCGGCAGAAAATATGAATGACTCGTAATTTCATGATCAACATTTTCATTCCAGTTATAGTATTTTACTTTCAGAAGTTTCCACCGTTAAAAGTCAGAAATTGCCTTCACAGAAATCTACATTTTGTTATGTCAATCTACATACTTGTTAGGTCAATCTCAAATCATTCAATATTCTGAAAAGGCTAAGTAACAATTACAGCTCAGTGAAGTATGAACGGTTGGATAGAACAGAGTTTCAGGTCGGTGGTTATTTCCTTCATTTAAAATGCTTTGTGTGTTGTGCAAAAGCGTAAAAATGTCAAACTTATCGGCTGAAAACTCAATGGAATATGAAACTATAATACACAAGCGTTATTTCTCCAACTGCGATTAAAGCTATGAAATAGCGACTAACAATATGCATTACATTGTACTACTCTTGAACGAACGAAAATATATCCGAGGTCAATTAGTTTCCGATATATCGGAAAATCCAATCCCTCGGAATGCAATGCTGCATAGGTATGGCTCAGTAAACCGGGAAAAATGACTCAAATTACTGCTGTTTCAAATATTTCGTTGCGTATAATTATTCACAGTTGTTGATACACCAATTTTTCCATCAATTTAAATTCTTCTACAGAGCCAAGCGGTTTTTGATATATAGGTATCAATATACACCGGGCGTGTTGAGTGAATTTTTCAAATGATATGGTTTCGTTTTATAAATATTGTGAATTCAACAGATTGCCATTGTACATGAGAGTAAAAACATGTATGTTCACGCTCGGGTTGTTTTCAAATATTTTGTTCGTAAATACGATACTGTGGATCATTCCGAGATTTAGTCGAGTAAATAATTTAAATCTTGTCAAGTTGAATATTTCATAGCACCGCTTACTTTTCACTCTATTCTTTGCACGTTTTTCATTGTAATGTATATCCATTTATCATGCACAAAAGGCCAGAATTTAAACTCATACTATTGTTGTTTAGTTCACTACATCGGTTGCTGTGGTACTTTGAGTCTCATTTGATAATATAAATCTTTTCATCTGAATTCACTGATGGTTGGTATTTCCTTGGACCGATTCCGCCTTTTTTTTTCTTGGACTAACAGTAAACAAGCCATGCAGACTTTCTTTAAACAAGAGTATTATTTTTGTGGCGTGGTGGAGTATCAAGCACTCGAATTCGGGGTATAATTGAATAACGTCACATTTACACTTAATTCTGCGATTAATTTTTTTGAAAGAAAAACACAGATGAAAAAATTCATCCCTTATTAGTAAGGTTTGGACTCATCTTTCGCTCACCAGGCGAGTGGCAACTAGAGTACTGGACAAATATAGCATTTTTCTTCCAAAATGACACACTCACGATCACAAGAAAATTTGAAAGAAATATAGAACATAGGATTTTTGCATTACAAGTACCAAAAATGGTATGAGTTTTATCTTTTTTTAACCAAGTGGTTGGATTTTTGACCAAGTGATTAGATCTCGACTTACGTCGGTCAAAGGCTGCCGTATCTGGATATTGACCACCGATGTGGATCATCTTCTAGATCACCACGCTTGGGTCGCGTAAAAAATTTACTGACTCTTCTAATATGGGTATAATACGAGGCACATGAGATCCATTAATGGTAGCGCGCACACGACATCTTAGCGTCCAGATGAAGAAGTTCCATCATATTTTTTCATGAAAATCGGAAGAAAACATCAGCGGTGGCCACGTGAGCCTTTTTGGTCAAAAACCAACTTAACCCGTTCGCTGCGGCGGGGCCGGCCAATGGGTCCCGCGTGTCTTTTCCCCAGTGCTGACAATTTTGGTCTCATGTAAAATAACATTGAGTAGGGCCCACCGGTGGGCTCCGATGTACCTGGGAGAGGATCGACGATTTCAGCCTCCGCAGCGAACGTGTTAAGCAATGTTATTTCTCGGTTCAGTATCGGGACTGATCACCAATCGTCTTCCGTTTGTCTAGTTCTCGTTCCAAAACAAGTTATGGGCTTCGGCTGGGCGGGGGTCACCAATCCGATTACTGTATCGTAAAAACGTTGCTTAACCTAGAATTTTTTCTGAGAAGGCTTGCGCGGATGCCATGGTTATTTTTTCCATATGTTCATGAAAAAAACATGATGAAAATTGTTCTTTCGACCCAAAAATGTCGTCCGGGAACCTGAGTATACTTCCATCTCACCGGTCGCGTATCGATGAACTCGCAACTATTGCATATCCAATCTGTGTGGCTCAAGTTCTTAATTCAACCAACTATTTTTTTTTTTTTTTTTTTTTTATCAACGCATTTCCAACCTTTTTTTCGAGGTTATTTTGCGGGACCTATACAGTTCAAGGAGAGTTCCGAACCATTGAAGCCACCGAAAAACACTCATGAAAATTCACATTAGTGCCGGCCGCGATTCGAACCCCAGCCTTCTGCGTTGAAGGCAAGGACCTTATCTACGAGGCCGCGGTGGCTTCATTCAACCAACCGGTTGAAGTTTTTTGAATGGATTTTCTATATTGTACGCTTACAACTCAAGAAAGGATAGTATCAAACCGGAAAGAGGAATCTCTACTCGAAAACATGAATCTCCAACTCTGAACGAATTGACTCAGCAAAATTCGCCAAGATTCTCGGCAACTTTTGCCGAGTCTCATTTGGTCATTTAAAACCGACAATTTTTTCTTCCCCGCCTCGGCAATTTCTTCCTGCCATCAAAAATTTTCGATGTCGACCTTAAATTACACTAATCTCAACGTTGCAGGATCAAAAAAATGTTCACAGTGCCATTCGAGACCGCAGTGAAATGCACGATTTCTTAGAAAAAATCCCAGAAAAATATTTTGATGAGTAGGACATGGATTGATTCATCGATTCGTTTCAGAACGTATTAGAGAGGCTTCTATTAAAAAAATTTACGTAACGTCATGTCAACAGTTCTTGTGTCATAACAAACATTAGGGTGGTCCTTATTCCCCAAACTCTCTTTCTCGACTTCTTCCACGGTTTTCTTGCATCCTTATGACTAGAGAATAGTTTTCGAACCGCGAGGAAGCCGAAAAAAATCTCTAACCGACCCGCCAGCGCGATTTTTAAATCAACACACATTGATTGGCCTTTCCTGTGCATGCGCGTATACAATTGCACAGGAAAGGCACCCTTGTGAAAGTACCTTCAAACGATAGCTGGCAGAATTTTCTTCAAAATGACCCCCTGATGAAGTCGATTTAATGTATCTCGACCAGAGTTGTACATGTTTTTCGAAAGTGGAAGAGTCCAATGTGTCAAATCTGTGAGTCGAACAACGTTCTTTGACAGCTTAAACTCGTTCATTTCCCAAAAACGGTCATAATTCTGGTTACAATTCATCAAATCGACTTTATCAGGGGGTCATTTTGAATGAAATTTTGCCAGCTTTCGTTTGAAGATACTTTCACAAGCATACAATTGTGCGCATGCGCAGGATAGGCCAAAATCTGGGTAAGGAATTTGATTTAAGAATCGCTGTGGCGGGTCGGTTAGAGATTTTTTATAGCACTCTAACCTAAAAACCGCAACTTTGAACATGATTTTTGGATTCTCGTGCCATAAATTATCTTATGAGATTGCGTGCAGATGGGTATTTTTGTTACGAAGGACTTATAGCACTCGCTTCGCTCGTGCCATAAACAGTCCTTCGTACAAAACTACCCATCTACGTGCAGTGTCATAATATACTATTTTCGGCTCCTTCGCGGTAAAAAAACCATTTTCTAGTCATAAGGATGCGAGAAAACCGTGGAAGAAGTCGAAAAAGAGGGTTTGGGAAATAAGGACCACACTAATAAACATGTACAATACAGAAAATTACCCTTTTAGCTGACAAATGGACCAAAATTATACTAATTCATTTTCGTTGCTATCAAATCTATAGTCCAAGCAACGCCTACAACGGATAATCTCCCCGAAAATCTAAATCGAATTATATCAAGACATGAAAGAACGTGGAGAGTGTGCTCACTAATGTGAGGAAAAATTCCAGTTTCAATGCATAAAGAATAACCACCTGCTTGTCTAAGCTATATTGGATGAAAAAAATTTTCCATTTTTGTGCGCCTTCACATTAAATATTCAGTATTCGCTTGGGAAAAGGTGTTCCAGATCTCAAAGGACCTTCCAAGTTGTGTTCGTGACAAGCTTACGCGAAGTGTAACAAAGTACCATCTTCTTGGGACGCTCAAAAGAAAAGCCTACTCAAACTAAAATATTTGAAAAGCATGGAGTGAAAATTTCTCTCACGAAATTTCCTTTGTCATTCTTTCAGACTCACAATAATTCTGTTATTGAGTGATTCTATTCCGAAGATAGAGAGAATTTTTTTATGAAAATGGAGAAATCTATGGGAGAAAAATATTTTTTTTAATAATAAATTGCGGTTGAAAGAATTTTCCATTATGAATGAATTTCCCAGTTCCAGTACTGTTTGCATACCCGTATTGTCACTCTGTGAAGTATTTAAAGATTAATCCAGATACTCAATCATACCCTCGGATAATTTTGTGGGATTTAGCAGAAATGTTGATTTGATATGGATAACTGTTTCATTCAAAAATTCACCCAGTGCAATATTTACTCATTCACAACGAATTCGTTCGGCGATACGGGCAAATATATTCCACCACAATTTCGAAAATTAAATGTCATTCAACTGCAGTTAAATGTGAAACAAATGAAAATAAGGAATTATCGACAACCGATTTCTCTAAAATGAAATTACATCCTCGTTACGCATCGTCACCGAATAATTGCTTTTCAAATCATTAAAACCCGCTCAAATACTCATCGAATAACGATTATTCAGCACTCATCTTACTGTTTTTTGACTAAAATCAAAAACTCTTCAATCAAAAGTGAAATATCTCTCATCTCCCCGTATCTTAAGGATGAAATCGCAACGCGCAACTTTTGCGCATTGGCCAAAAATCGATCAAAAATAAAACGAAGAAGAAGAAGAAGTTGCAACCCAATGGAAGGGAAAGCAAAAAAACGGACTACCACCGGCAAGGAAATGCTAGACTCGGCAATTTTACGGATTCTAAGAAGAAAAAGAAGTAAGGAAAGTCCATTGGTCTGCACTTACAATGTAATGGCGTAAATAATTCCGTTCTTTACATCAAGACTAGTATGTATGAGTCTTTGTCCGTCTAATACTATATACATGTCTAGTCGTATTACTATAGGTCTGAAAAATGTACTTTCCATTAAAGGGTAGTCAAATAAAAGCCATGCGAAAAATCTATTGTGAGCGATGTTCCATTGTCGCATTCGGTCATATAAATACATGTCAAGCTTGAGCGCTCTTGCAAATATCTACGAAAGGGTGGTGTGTGTTTATAGCGATGGTAATGGCATTGCTCCTTACACTTGGGTTAGTGGGCATCAGTTCTGCGGGTCTAAATCTGACATCTTTTCAAATAGCGAGTAATTTTTGTGTAATGAGTGCATGGATACTTGAGCACTGAGCTTAGATAAGAGATTCTAATGTGATTGAGAGTCGACATTAGAAATGAACAAAACTCCGAAAAAATATTTCTTTGGAAGGCTTGCGATAAATGATGATCTATTTCAGATGAGATGACATTTAAGATTATGATAATTATTTGCTAGTTCATCACTTGCATCTGATAGGGTGTAACCTCATCCACTTGTGTAACGCACGATAAACGAAGCATCTGTAATTTAATCACTTTAGAAGAGCTGACAAAATTGAATCACAGTTCAGTGGTGAATTCATCATAACACAGGATGAATGAATTTTGTAGCATAATCGAGTTTAATTTTGTATCCCAAAATGTCACTGACAAGTTCTACCAAAGCTTGAATTCGGACAGAAGTGGTATTCCAGTAATTCTCAAAATAGAGCTTTAACGAGTAAATGGGATTGATTCTGTACAGGAAACAGGTAAGCTCGCCAACATTTCTTGAAAAATGTCGCAAATCTCAAATGTCAGGGAAATTTTTTATGATAGAAATTATTGTAATTTTTGGTAATTTTGCACATCTCTGATGCGAATAGATGATTAGACAAAATAGCTCAACGATTACATGAGGTACTCAAAGAATATGTAAAGGAATTAATGACGTTGAAACCTGTATATTGGGGTGTCCGTTATTTCCCAAGTTCCTCCGATCCTCCGTGCCACCCACCACAACCTAATCATTTGTTGAGATATTGCGATAAAAAAATTTTCGTGGACCTAGGTGATATTTAAGTGCTGTCCCACCTGAAGCGTTCTTGTCTGAATTAAGGCCTTAAAACAAATTTTGATTCAGTATTTAGCATTTCTTGGGCATGAACGTGCTTTTTCATCCTTGATAACTTTCTCAATCGATAGCCAATACGATTTCCTTTAAAATGACCACTTGCTGAAGTCAATTTGATGGAGAAGAACTAGAGTTATGGCTGTTTTTGGAACTTAGAAAATTCAAGGTACCAAATCCGTGAAACAGGGTTTTCCTTGAAGAATCCAAAAAATGCGAATTTTGAGTCGGTTTATTTTAAAGATGTGAATATGTGTTTTTGGTGTATTTTTGAACGTAGAAACAGAACCCGTGCTCAGTTTTATCTCTAATCGTCAGGATTTTTTACTAGGCTCAAAAAACCGAAAAAACAAAAAACGGTCGTTTTCAGTCACTTTTATGTCCTTCAAGTGGATGATATGCGAATGAGTGGGCTATCTACAGTTCTACCGTATCAAATTGAATGTCTCAGGTAGTGATTTTGAAGAAAATTGCACCCACTTTCGACTGAAAACCCTATTAAGGACGTAGAAGGGAATGCATGTGCGGTAAATGAGGATCATTGAATCAAATTTTTATTTAGAAGGTTACATTTCAAATAAGAAACTTTCTAGGTGGGACAGCACTCAAACTTCACCTAGGTCCCTGAAAATTTTTTTCTCGCAATATCTCACCAAATGATTAGGTTGTGGGAGGGGGGTGGCATGGGTGATCGGAGGAACTTGGGAAATAACGGACACCCTACTGTATATCTTGAGCACTCCTGATTCCATTTGAACTTGCTGATAACAAAGATGTGCCCACATTATGGAGAGAACTCTATCAATGATCTAATTTAAATGATTCCAGATCCAAATTTAGAATATATATTATCTAAAAATAAGATTCACTGTAATTTTATTAGACTGCACAAAATACATTGCAATCAATTTGATTCTACACGAGCTCCTACTATTTCATTGAAATTACCCCATTGCTGTGGCTCAGTGAAAAAAATTATGTAACATGAATAATCAGTTCTGAATGATCGCAAGTATTTTTTCTTCGTCTCAGTTGAGCATAGCATTGAAATAAAAAATCGGAAATGATTTGGGGTGCGTTCAACATTAAATGATCCAATACCGAATCAAACGAAAGTCACCATATCTTCTCTTCCATTCCAATCAAACCTAATACCAACTCGATATATTTCCATTCAATTTTTCTATCATAAGTACCCCTATCAGCTCGATCACACAGTACACCATGAAATCATCTTCTACTACTCCAAAAACCCACAAAAACAGCAAAACTTCATAAAATCCGTACAAATCATCCATATTCCAATGGTACTATGCCGCAAGCTCTGCTCAAGAAAAATGCAAGCTCCTAAAGCTCGCATCCCCCAAACAAAACGTCCTCACACCTTTTCACAGTATAAATCAACATATGTACACCAGGACCCGCAATTTCTCACTCCACAAGCATCTAAAAACCACCCAACCATCCCTTCACCCCCCATCCTTTCATCCCTTACATTTCAAAACACAAACAGAGCTTGCAAGCTCAAAGCTCGACTTTCCCATCACCTTCCCAGTAGTACCACCCCCCACAAACCCTCCCAACCTTCTTCAACTCAGACACATACTCACCCCTTGTTTACCCGGCAAAACTGCCCAAAAAGCACAACTCTAACGCTTGCAAGCTTTCCTGCAAGCTCTCATCCCTTCCTTCCTCAAAAAAACTTCACACGAATATATATATTTATACTAACGTGTACAATATGCAGGTTCGTCGCTCTTATCGTCGCAATCATCTTCTCCATCGCAAAATTTATCCTGGGCAATGCAAGCTCCTGATCTTGTACACTTGATTTCACTGAGCTTGCAAGCTTTTTCATAATTTTCTTTTCCAATGATACCACTTCTCGTAGAAACTGTTGTAGATTTTGTTGTTGTGGTTGTCGTAGACTTCGTAGGAGTAGTAGTAGTAGTAGTAGTAGCTGTCGCATCCAGGGCGCGGCCAGAAATAAGTAATATAACGAACAGGAGCAAAAGCTTCGTCGTTGAATTATTAGGCAGTTGAAACATCTGCTTTTTCCTGCTCCAATATGAGCAGGTTTTCTTATAATAATTATTATTTTTTTTATTATAACTATTGAATAATGATAATTTATCACTTTGTTTTTTAATAATTTTGATGATGATAGTGGTGGTGTTGGTGGTGGTAATGCAGGTGGTGGTTGTGTTGGTGGTGGTGCCAGGAGCCGTGAGGGCATCCTCCTCCCGGCGGCTGCTCGGGCTGATGCTTAGCTGCGGCGCGCCCCCCAGCTTTCGTTTCACGATCCTTCACTATATATATATATATATATATATATTCACAATTCTCACACTACATATGTATATATTCACGCACTATTATCGTAACGTCTGTCTATTTGTGTATGTATTTATGCATGTCTGTGTGAGAAAGATGTTATATGTAAGTTGAGAGAGGGGGGGGGGGGTTGATTTTAAAAGGTCGAAGTGCCCGGCCCGAGGTCCCGGCTATCACTGACGCTCATCGGGGGGAGCTTGCAGGAAAGCAGGCTCAACATCGTCAATGCGCCGGGACGCCCCAGACCTATCTGGCCGGGTTTATATATGTATATGTATGTATATGTATGTGTGTATGTACGCTATGCGCAGTTGCGCGCTTGCATTTTCCATCTCTGGCTTGCGAGGACTATGCTATACGAGACTATTTTCTGGAGTACATGGGGTTTATGCGGCGCGCGCATTCTACTACTACTTATATCTGTCTGCCTGTGTGTAAGTGTATGTGAGATCCTGCAAGAGTTAGATGTGCTTGCAAGCTCTCTTGAGAAAAAGAAGGATGAGCTTTGGGTACCTGCTATGGTTCAGAGATACATTTTGGACTTTCTTGATTTTTGTGTGAGACACTTTTTTTGAATTTTGGAAAAATGGAATTTTAAAATGAGCTTGCGGAAAGCTTGCAGGAATGTAGGAATTAGTGTGAGGAGAAGAGTGATTGGAGTTTGGTGAGTGGTAAGGAAAGTAGAGGATGATGGGTGTGAAGTGGGATGAGCTAGGCGAGTGACATCTCACTTAGGATGAAGAAGAAGAAGAAGACGAAGATGTGCAATGCTTTGGAGAGTTAGATAGATGGATGGATGGATGGTCGATGCAATGGAACGCTTTTGCCTTCTTTTCTGTTCGTTCGCGAGAATACGAGAAGGATGAAAGTGGAATGGGGTAGCTTTTGTGTAATCTTGAAGGGATTTTAACGTTGACGAGAGTATTAGTTTTTATGTATGTATGTGTGTGTGTGTTTTTGTGTGTGTGGAAAGCAATGTGGGATGTCAGAGCTTTCAATTTGCTGGTATTTCGCGATAAGAGTAGTGAAATAATTGGGACTTTCAAGTTTAGTACTCATTCATGGTTGGATTTAATTTTTCATAATGTAATGAGAGGGATTGTTTTTTAAATTGTGCTTGTGTTTGTGATGAAAATGAGAGTAGCTTGAACGAATATGTTGGTAGAATGTGCATTAATTATTAGATGGTGCAAGCGTGGAGTAATCTGGATTAGTGCAGTTTTAGTGGTTTCTTTGTCATCTACGATCCCGTAAATTTTCTATTCTAATATTCTAGACATTTTAGCTTGTATGAGAGCCATAAATCGATCGTGAAATACTAATAACATGAAACTACTATCAAAGTGTTGCGAAAATCAACAAAATGTAAGGACGAAATGTCCGTAAATCTCTAATAAAATTCAAAAAAAGAATGAAAATGTAAAAACTTTCTTTTTTATGAAAATATTAGGAATTCAAATGATTAAATGTGAAAAAATATAAAGGAACAAGTTATTTTAGTGATACTATTCGTTCAAATCTTGGAATTGAATTAGATCAAAATAATGATGATTAATTATTGAAATTGTATTTCAAACAGATGATGAATGATTCATACGTTTCAAAATTTTTTATGACCCATCCAGATATCATCAAACTGATGAAATCATTTCTGTCCAGAAAAAAAGACACACACCTCTTATGAATTACATGCCAATCTCAAATAACCCTGACTCATTCCAGAAATGAGTATAGACTGTTCTTCCTTCGATTAATGAATTTGCATTCATGTCTCATCTTGACTTGCGGCAAATTGAATGTCTCAACGAAATTTTTGTGACAATTGAATGAAGAGAAAAGATCTGACAATTACGAGAATATTATTTTTGATAAGTGTCACGAGGTGCTCCAGACGAGATTCCGATTCCTGTCATTCATCCTAAGATCCAAAGTCTAATCCTTTTTTTTTATCAGAAAAGCTTCAAATTTTCAAACGTTGGTAAAAAATCCAATATTTGCTAAAGTTCGGGACGCAATGAGGAATGTTTTACATTTTTCGATTGTAATAAGCGTAAAAATATTGATAAAAGGGTAATTTTCATGATGAGTCAACTTTTGTATGATTAAATATTCATCGAACTTTGTTCGAATTATTTTATGAGGTATAGGAGCCCAATTGTCGAGTAATTGGATAGTCGAGTGCACACCGAGAGGAGCAACTAAATGTAAAAACGTAATGGTGATTTCAACTTCTCCAATCATTCCTGTGATCAATCACATATCTTCTAATGTTTGATTAATTAATGCAATGTTAAACAAATATGTTATATTCCGTCAAATTTTTATTCGACCGTTTGTCGAAATTTGAATACGATATTGATACATCTAAGTGATTGGGAGCCTATGCCACACATAATATAGTAAATATACTCAAATTTTATCCCCCCACTGAAACCTCTATTTTGTAGAATCTCGATTACTGAGAAATAAGTGGAGATTCGAATTATTGGTTCTCAAAAACTTTGTGAACTTAATCTGAAATTTATCCTTTTAGGGACGATCCTGTTAAATAATATCTGTGCTATTTGATTAACTGATGCAATTATGAGAAAATATTCCATGAAGCAGTAGAATTTTAAAAATGGTCATTCGGCGAAATCTGGACACAATATCGATACATTGTGAGCATTGGCAGAATGTTCTTCGCATAATAAACTAAAAGGTAAAAAGATTACGTCCATTAACTGAAAAATTCTGTTTCATGATTTCTGATGACTGAGAGGAAAAATTCAAACTTTCGGCTTTAAAGAAAATTCTGAAGCTCATCTGAAATACTCTCAACAATCATCGAAGCAAATTGGATTTACTTACAGGCATATTAGCGCAGATCCTCCTGGAGACTGGGAACGTTGAGTTTCCCAATTAGGTCAATGCCATTGATCATACTTATAAATATCAGAGCTAAAGCAAAGTCTCTCCGGGCGAATGTCGGATACGTTTTTAGATTGGCTATAGGCGTTAATTGAACCAAAACTGGACGTAAGGCAGTGCTTTACGCTCAGGTGATCAAAGAATACATCGACAATGACTTGGATGATTGTTTTCCCCGCAGACGTTTCAAGGATTCGTACAAAGTGGCACCCATTAATTCCTAATTGGGGTCTTGCATTTTTTTTGACCCCCTCGAAGAAAGGTTTGGCAAATTCGAGCAAATTTAAATAAGTATTGTGCAATTGGAAAAAAATCCCCAAAAATTTTTTTGATCGTGCGCAAATTGTTTGAAAGTCCACGACTGTATCGCTGTGACGTGACACAGTGCAAGTCGTCCTAACGTCAAACAATTCGCGCAAGAAGAAAAAAAATTTTGGGAATTTTCTTTTCAATTGCACAATACTTGTTTCGATTTGCTCGAATTTGCCAAACCCTTCATCGTTTTTTACTTATCTTTCGAAACAAAATCCAAAATAGTAGCAGTCGACGATTGTATCGCTGTGACGTCACACAGTGCAAGTTATCCCGACGTTGAACAATTTGCACAAGATGAAAAAAATTTTTGGGAATTTTTCTTCCCATTGCACAATACTTATTTCAATTTGCTCGAATTTGCCAAACTTTTTTTTAAGAGGGTCAGAAAAAATGCAAGACCCCAATTTACACACTGAAAAACTCTTATACCAACTTAATAATGTGTGTTATTCATTATGAAGTTGTTTCCTTCGTAAAAATTCAATTGATGATCAATTGAACATTCTGTCTCTAAAAGTTCGCAAATCAACTCATCGGGACCAAGTATAAGTAATTTGTCGTCAGTCGTCAATTAAAGAATTCAATGCTTTTTTTGAGGTCAGCTCACTCCGTATCAGTGACCAAGAGATAGATCCAAAATTTCCATCATAATGTCTCTGAGGGATAATATTTATCTTTGCTAATTAATAATTACTATTTAACACGAATATGTAACAAGCAGTGAAACTCCAAACTGGATTATTTGTTGAAATCCCACAGACGATATTGACACTATCGTAAGAGATTGGCATCAGGCCTGATTGGCATTATGCTACACACGAGCAACATATAATGTATAACATTTGTCCTATTGTGATATAGAGGTTAGAACATGTGGTGGATACTGCATCAGGCACATATAGTGGACGCAAACAGGTTCTACATTTTGAATAGGCTAAATTTCACCCCTCTAGGCGATCATCCCTCTATATGTATCCATCTATATATATACCCTGCGGTATATTTCCTCGACAGATAATCCCTTACATTGGTGGATCGTGCATCTCATTCTTCGCACGAAAGCCTCCATATATAGGTATATGCATACATATGTATAAATACAGCAGAATCTGCGAGTGCAGCATACGAGAATAACTGTTTGCCGAGTTCGGGATAGCGAATCATTTTAAGGTAATCCGGTTTTCATAGACGAAATCCTATTCTTCAAATTTGAATTGTAGGAGATCCATGTCAATCTTGTATTTAAATTTCGAAACTGGTTCCTCATTGTGATCCCTGTGCAATCCGAAGAATATGAAATTCGATTTTCTTCTCTTACACGAATTTCTCGAAGTGCATGTCAATTTTGTGATATTTGAAATTTCGGGTTCGTGCTAGCTCTGGCTCTTAATATATTTATCTCGCGCTTCTATCTTTTGTGAATGAAATATAATTGGGTTTACACCATCATTTATAAAATTGCTGGATCGTAAAATCATTTTGTGACCTTTTTAACAATAATACATTATTGTCTTGGGCGCGTGCGCCCAGTTCGGTCCTAGGTCCTACTATCGGTTTAAAAAAGATTGACACCTCGAGAAATTTTGGTATCCTGGCTCCAAAAAAATTCGGTAATTTTTTTGACTCGGATAATATCAAAGCACATTTAGTTGCGGCCATGATAAAAAATTTTCGAAGTCGATCGGATGATAACTGCGGCCGTGGCTGTTATCAGAATGTAAGAAAACGCAGGTATAAGGCCTATTTCGAAGGTATCTCGACTTTCGGATGCTGTAGCTCTGCCAAAAAAAATTTCAGCGCACTGCAAAAAATTTAGGTGATAGATATTCGATTCATCAATAACCTTCAATAAAGATCAGCCGGAAAAGTTTATAACTTTTGGAGATAATCCAATTTTTGGTAACTCGAGATCCACTGGAGATAGAGACTTGATTCAAAAACAGAAAAATCATAAAAAAATTCTGGATATTAAAAATGATAACGCGATATCAGGAATCAGAAGAACAAACGAGAAGCGAGGTCGCAAAGTTTCAAAAAGATAAAGTCTGCAGTGCGCTGAAATTTTTTTTGGCAGAGCTACAGCATCCGAAAGTCGAGATACCTTCAAAATAGGCCTTATACCTGCGTTTTCTTACATTCTGATAACAGCCACGGCCGCAGTTATCATCCGATCGACTTCGAAAAAATTTCATCATGGCCGCAACTAAATGTGCTTTGATATTATCCGAGGCAAAAAAATTACCGAATTTTTTTGGAGCCAGGATACCAAAATTTCTCGAGGTGTCAATCATTTTTAAACCGATAGTAGGACAGTTTATTTCCCGAGCAAAGCGAGGGAAATAAGTCCTCCGCGCCCGAAATGGGCCTGCAAGCACAGAGCAATAATGATTTTTCATCATGAAAACCCTAAAACCGCATTTGAATGCGGCTTTTTTAGGTTAGAATGATGAAAATAAAATTTGTCTCATTAAAAATTGTCAACTAACTTCAGCTCATGTTTGTTTTCTTGACTCAAGATTTTTCAGGTGCTCTTTTCAGAATTGTAAAATTGTATCCTCAGGCAATTTTATGGTCAAGGTATGTTGCCATAGAACAACATCCAACTCCTCAAGAATTCCATATGAATTGGTTTTGCATATGAGGCAAAACACGTTAACTGTCCTAGCCTGCTGTTTGGGTCGTAAAACATGTAGTTTTGACCCATCTGTGAATGCCGTAGGACCACCGTAGGACCCACGTATAAAAAAGTCAATGACGTCATTTCCGACGTATTTTTGCCTCAGATTTCTGATGGCGGGGTTTGTTTTTGAGGTTTGTGACACCATAACCTCAAATAGTACATTACGCGACAAGGGCCGAAAGTGACCCATCGCGGCCCGGGTAGGTTGCCGCACGAGCCGGTAGGCGAGGGCGGCATACCCGCGGCCGCGATGGGTTATTTTTGGCCCGAGGTGCGTACACTGTTTTTCGGTGACACTTGTATCGAAATTCTATGCTTTCCGACGCGATGTCGGAGCAAAATGCCACTCCGCCGTACAGGTTAGAAAACGTCGAAGCATGCAATGTAGTTGCCCGAGGGCTACTGCGCATGCTCGCTCGTTTTCTAGCCTGGGCGGCATTGCGGCATTTTCTGCCCCGGGATCGGGGCGGAAACCATAGGCTTTCGATGCCAGTGTGCTGAAAAATTAATAATTTGTTAGATATTGTTTGTTTCGAAAAGATTGGAAATTTGGCATGGAAAAATTTAGAAGTCAAACAACTCATCGGAGGAAATTCAAAATTCATTGGCACCACCATTAGATTCTTCAAAATATATCCTCAAAGTTTCGGACAGATTGGTACAAGTATCCGAGATATTTCGTGTCCCATACGAGCCCATGTTATGGCTGTTACTTCTTGTGTCTTATTGGTATATGGGTATTATCGCGATAACTTACCCGGAACGTGTCATGGCCTTGCATTTCGACGCGCGAGCTCCGAATCATGCCACTCGAATTTTCCCCACACGTATTTTATTGAAATACGATCGGTACTAAAGTTTCAAGTCGATCCATCAAGTCGTCTCCCCTATTTTCAAAGATCAAGAGTCGAAATGTCGGGTCCATGTACTGTTGTATTCGCAGTTACACGTATATTCTTAGCGCCAGCGTCAAAATACTCAAGGCAGTGGATATCACCAAATTTTCCTCTCAAAATAAGGTAAGTATGCCTAATTTGCCCCCACTACTTTTGTTCTACTCGCCATCCTGATTCATCTCTATATTTTCCATTAAAACGAGCTAAGGTACGTTCAATTTCAACAGATTGGAGCCGAGATATCTTAATTTTTGCAAAAGAGGATTTTTTGCGAGTTTCCAACAGTGTGTTTCTAATTTGCCCCCAAGTAGAAAAGAGGCCTATTTCCATGAGATTATACGGTTTTTTTCGTATAATCGGGATATTTCGGCTCCGAGACCTCCAAATAAGACGTACTTTAGCTCATTCTGTAGCTTTTTTTACCCTCTTTCGAATTTTTTGAGTGAGATTGATGTATTTGAATGGAGTGATGAGGAACGAGTTTGGAAAAAGAGCATGGGGCCAAAGGAACACTGCACTTTTTCTAGTAATATGGGCGCAGAATTGGCTAAAAATCGAATTTTGCAATTCTGCAAGAAGCATTCTAAAGTTGGGACAAAGGCAAAGAAAATGAGTTAAAGTACGTTGGAATTGATTACATCAATTTTGTTTGGCATAGCTTTTAGTGACCAATAAAACAGAAGTCGAAAGTACCAAAAACCACTTTTTTGTTGTAAGAAGTGCTCGGGTCATTGAGGATCGGCCCAGAACGTTGATTTTCTCATATTTTAACGTAACAAACATGGAAAAAAATGCGCGGAAAGGTCTGCGGGTACATACACTTGAGAACTTGCAACTTGCGTGGGGGCAAATTAGGGAATAATGGCAAATTAGGGACAATTACATTACATTATTGAACCAATTATTTTTTATAGGTTTCATGTCCAAAATCCTCATTTTAGTCCCCGAGCCATGTGCTTCAATCTTGTTATGGGATTTTCACTCAAAATGAGAATTATTTTAAATTCTTCACAGCGTATCCTAAATTTTACTCTAGGTCGCTTTGTCGCGGACAAAATCTCAAGGAAACATGTCAAACAATCGAATCTCGTTGCGAGAAAAAGCCCTGATATAAAGTTCCCAGTGCTGCATGTACATTTGTAGCCAAAAATCAGCCATGTAATTAAGTATCAGGTCCATGTACACCACGTCACTCTACCTAAAGTCAATTTATCTGGGCGGGATTTTTTTCACTAAAATATGATAGTATTATATGAAATCTACGTGGAAACGTTTCTATGGCGGTTCCTAGATTTTTGCGATCGATTTTAAGGGTGAAATGTCAGGTCCATGTACTCAAAAAGCGTTCCATGCGATACTCAATAGTACAAAAAAGACGGAGAAATGGAATTATCTGCTCCAGAGCTTGTATTTCCGACTCAAATCAACCATCTAAACACGAATTTCAGGGTCATATGATCTCATCGCATCAGAATTCCTCTCTAGAGAATAAATCGTCAAAAACCGGAAATGTCAGGTCCATGTACTATTCTTCCTATGTCTTATACATGTGACAATGACGTATACCGTTCTAACTCGTTCTAAAAAAATTTCTGTATATGTTTTTTGGTCCAATTATTCTCGAATTCTTTTGCAATTCGAGGCGATTCGAGCTGAACGACGAGTTATGTCATAGCACATTATTAAATCATCGTTCGTAATTAAATTATCAAAGTAACAGCTCAATGAGTCGTGGGAGTAAACAATCATAAGCGAAATTAATCGAGCGTGCCGATTGATTGATACGAGTTTTGTGACGCCCGCCACTATTCATTTCAATACAGTTGGCAATTCATCAAAAACAATTCGAGCTTAATTGAATACAAGGTGCTGATAGCATGTTGATCTGATGATGCTCAGGAAATGTGGTCACTTACATAATTTTCCTTCGCGTGAAATTATGCTGGCATAAGAAGAATAAGATTCACGCGTAGTTCACGGAAAACACTGTCCTCCTAAAGGAAAAGCAAATTCCAAATTCAAAGATCAATCCATTAGTAACCTTTTTGCAGAATCTTCCTGGAAATAGAATGCTAATGTAGTCGAATATTCATAATGTTTCTCATTTCACCTTCCCGAAAATGCCATCAAAAATTCCTCAGATACGTCCCTCGCAATCACATACGAAGCTTTAACGGTGCATTGATTGAATTGGAGTGGAATCCATTCCGATCGATTCAAGAAGTTCAGCAAATTAGCTGAATTTGACTCGCAAAGACTGATCAAATATACCAATCTTCTTAGCCAAGTCGAATCGGCTAGTGTTTTATCAAAGAGTAATATGGAACAAGACGTAGACCTATTTTACAGTATTTTGGATGATTGTGTAGAAAAACGTGTGCCAGACGGTAATATGAGTGAAATTGAATATCCTAGTATGTACAATAATGAACTCATTGGAGGCGCTGTAAACTGTTCAACATGACTTTTTCTCACTCCGCTAATACCAAGTTCACCTCAGGTCACCTCATTTCCACGAAGTAGTATACTCATTAGGATGATTGTAACAAAATAATCAGAATTTGATGAAGAAAATATGGTTCTGGGTCCTAATTTTTGTATGTTGGACACCTCTAAGTTGGACAATTTTTTCCGGAACCGAGAGTGCCAACTTAGACAAGTTTTATTGTACTAAATTATGTATTCGAAGTTTGCTCTTACAGAACAATAAAGTGGTATCTATCTATCTACCTGTCCTTCTTCTGGGACTATGACCTTCGGGTTGGCGCCCTCCGGAAAGGGATTTTAGTTGGTAGCTGAATCCAGCACTACTCAAACCCTTGATGGGGATATCTTTGAAGATTTCCTCTTCCCGGCAGCCGGCTATTTGCGCCACGTATATGAATGGTGATCTATCGTTGCTCATTAGCACTCTGAAAAGCCCGAGCAATGAGAGAAGTTCAAAATAGGCACAAAATCAGTGTGGAACCAACATTTTTCGTAATGTTTCTCATCTCATCTTGCTGAACATTCTATCAAAATCCATCAGATACATCTTCGCAACCATACAAGGCTTTGAAGGTGCATTGATCAAAGTAGAATGAAATCAAAAGGGTAGATCAAAGGTATTTTCATACGCTTTTATTGCACTTCATCGAGCCTTGGCTCCTTTCCCCAGATCCTACTCCCGGGGTTATCTTTCTGGCATCCGGTTTTTGACATCCGGTACCGTAAACCGGGTTGACTTTGTACCATTTTCCCGAAAGAATTGCCAGAGTTACAAAATCGTCCTGCAAGCTCCAGCAAGAATTTGTGGGAGGTCATTTGAAAGCTCAAAATCTCTACTTTCATTATAAGATAACGAAAGAACTGTATAAATAGTTCAACAGGATTGTTCCCTCATCTGAAAGGGAATGAAGAATATGTCAATTTTCCCTACATTGCAAAAATCCTGCCGGACGGGTGCTTTACAGGGCTACAATGCTTTCAAATATCGTTTCAAGTTGTCGACACGAAAATTTCCTTCGAGAAAACCTATTACTCACAGTGTTTTGGGTCAATGGAGCATCTACACGTCACTTGCATAGAACGAAAGTAGTTCCTTTGGATGTGTTTCCATATCTTCCAAACGCAACTTAGACCCCTCAGAAGTGCACGAACTGAAATCGACAGGACGGCATCTTGTTAGACAAAGAAAATTTGAGAGGATCTCGTTCGAATCATGTCAATCGGTCGAGAATTTGCGTGGCATTGAGTTATGCAAGAAATACCTATTTGTCTCCGCTGTGCGTCGCAGTCGCTGTCAGCACAAAAATTAACATGTTACAAAGTCACCCCGCCGGCCTGTTTTTTGCGATGATCTGCAAAATGATTCGAGTTTGAAGAAAAATAGCTATACCATGTTGTAGCTGAAGTCAAGACTGACATTTTGACCTACTGCAAAGTATATAGATGACCTTGCATTTAAGGGAAATCCAAACTGAAAGTAAAAAAGTGTTCCAAAGTCACCCCGGTTTACGGTACACTCGGGAACAAGGTGAACTGCAATGGGATGACGGTCAGAGTAGCATTCGAGATCTTTCGTCTCGTTCGCACCTAATGGGTTATCCCACGAGTGCGAGTGAGACGACAGATCTCGAACAGTCACTGCTCGTCATGTGCATGTGTGAACTAGTCGATGAGGCATTGTATGACGGATGCCGAAAATTTGATAGGTGCGAGAAGTCTGGATGGAAGTCTGGCATTTGGTCAGTCTTACTGGACGCAGCGAGACTTTTTAGTCTTGTGAAACAAGGTCTGGTTGACAATGCCAGACCAATATGGTAACTTATCCGGAGTTCAGGTGTAACGCTTCACGTTTAGGTGAAAATTTTCGTTGATTTCCAGATATTCTTCCCTATCGAGAATAGTCTGACTCTATCAACCATATTCGTGTTTCTTCGTGAGAAAAGTCTGGTGGAATTTGTCTGACTTAACTCCAGACTGACCGATGGACCAATTTTTTGCTAAAACGTGTCGTAGGATGTCGGGGAAAATTTTCCCAGATTGTTAGCGAGAGAGTTTGTTCTTGTTAAAAATCTGCTGATTTTTCCCAGCGACTGCAGGGTAGACTAACGAAAACGTTGGTGTCCCTTTATTGGAGAAAATCTGGCAAATTCTCCCAGACCAAGAGCGTTAGCAATTGATATGCGTCTGAGAAGTCTGGCATGCATCTCCAGACTTTATGCCAAACTAACCGTCGGAGTAAATTTTTCTCGAAAATGAAGCAAAAAGTCTGGCAAAATTTCTCAGACTAAAAACGAGATTAATAGTTTGTGTGTAGAATCCTAAGAAATCTCACCATTCACAATAATACGCTCTGTCATCGCGTCCTCGCGGACTACCGACTTCTTACCACCTCGGTGGGATGGCAGCTTCCCATCCAGTAGTCGAACCGTACTCCCCCCAGAATCCAACCCTATCACGGGGCAGTAGCTGGCACGCAAGCGCACACAACTAAGGACTTACGCCCCGATCTTGGGTACCTTTGTTAGAAGCCTTACGACTTCAGTCTTGAAAGGTCACAGCCGAGGCCTCTTGCGAGGACACTCTCCCTGTTTTGCTCATGCACAGACAGGTTACTGCTCGAGCGCTCCAACGGAGTATTCGTTCAGATCACCATTATTTGGCGGCAGAAATTCTGCCTGTAGCGCTCGTGGTGGCCAAAAGACACACGAAAACACGGGGGCCAGCGACGGGGGCAGCCGTGACGAGTCGTATATATAGGTATAGATATAGGTATGGAGCTCCCGCGTCGACTGGCGTCTGCTGATGCTATCTGAATACTTCTCATCAGTCTAACATCATGACTCCGTCAATAGGCCAATCATCATTACTAGAGTTCCAAATAAACAGTGTCAGTGGTGAGGATTTACCATAGAAATATAATACCAAATTATATCTATGGAGTTTACTTGTTGCAGTGCGAGAGTTTCTCTCATATTCGCCCAACACAACAAAAGCGTGCCCGACCGTCGGCCCGGCTCCACTTTGTCGTCGCGTTGTGACTTGTTTCACACAAGTGTATTGCGTGGTCGATTGGACTCGACCTGTAGTGTATCTTTTGGCGATGAAAGTGTATAATGAGAGTGTAACGTTCGGGGTAGTATGCTGAGTCTGTCATGAATTACATGTTGGTTGGAGCAATTGTATATGAGTCATTCTTTTTAATATCGCCAACTTTTGGGTCGAGGGTCACGGATTTTTTTGTAACTTTGGGTACATGTCATATATGATGAAAGTAGGTGGAAAGCACAGTTTTTAGGCCCGGAAAGTGATCCGTGGAGGTTTGGCGACCTATTTTCGTTTTGAAAATTTGCGAAAAAATCGGTTTTTTCATTTTTTGATTGATTTTTCACGCAAATAGGACCCAGGAGAAAAAATATTCCAAACACATGGGTCGACGTAAAAAAATCTGAACTTTTTGAAAAAAATACTTGCAGCATCGAAAAATGTCAACATAACCTCAAAAAAAGAGTTTTTTTGAAAAAAAGTAATTTTTGGGGCCTTAGGGCCCACTTTACATCAAATCTGATATCCTCATCGGATTCCTCGTCAAATTTTACGTCGAAAACCGTTTTGAACAGATTGGGATCTACTTGGGATGGGTTGCTTTGAATGAAATTTCAAGTAAAATCGTCGAAAAATTGCCTTCATTCGTGCTTTCGCATGGGGAGCACCTGCGTACAGTGCCATGTGGTCGAGTTATACGATTTGGCTGAACATGTTTTCATACGTAATTTTTGACGTAAAAACTGAATCTGCAGCCCATTTTATCCCAGTATTTCAGATTTTCCCTTAACATCGTAAGATATTGTTCATATAGAAATCATTTTTGACCATTTTTTCAACATTTTCAAAGTTCACCATCTCAAGAATGCAGCCTTGACAATATCATCATAATACTCAAAACTAGATTCTTCCCCGGAAATTGAGGTACTCAACGTGATCTTCGTGATGATTTCGCCCTAGAATGCTCCTGGTGTGAGATGCGAACCAATCATTTGAGTTGCTATCAGCAACATTTGCATGATTTCATCGTTTATCGTTCAAAAGCTCGTTGAGTGAGTAAAAATCATCCTTCCTTGAACCAAGGTGCACTTTCTTTGTTCCCACATGATCACTCAGGAAATATGATTATCATCTCAAGTATGGATGTCCTGAATCTATAAATCTGTGGAGCATATTATACCAACTGATGAACTAGCAACTATTGAGATTCGAGGAAAGCTCCCACTAGATAGGAGAATTCAAAGTGTTCGAGGACACTATCCTATCACGAGGACAAGGAAATGTTTTAGTCTGCCAGGACAAGATGACATTTTCAGTTGAAAATGCCGGAATTCATCCTGCTTTCGTAGAATTGAGAAACTGATTCATTTGGATGCGTACTGAAGCTGTCCACATTGTTTGTCAGCGTCAAGGTTAGCACACATTGGGATACTTCTACTAATTTTCTACAGCTCACTGGATCGTAGTTGAGTATTAAACATGATGAAGAGGAAATAACATCTCGTTATGATGGACGAAGAACCATCCCATGTTCCTTGAGGTACCGACCCCCAACGCTTTGAATTTTCCTCACCAAGTGATATTCTCATAATATCACGATGAATATTGACCCATTCGATTTGTACAAGTAGTTCGTACATCCTAGACATCTATACTTGAGAATAACAATCATATTTCCTGAAAGATCATACTGAAACAAAGGAAATGCACCTTCCTGGTTCGAGGAAGGGTGGTTTTTATGCACTCAACGAGCTTTTGAACGATAAACGATGAAATCATGCAAATGTTGCTGATAGCAACTCAAATGATTGGTTCGCATCTCACACCAGGAGCATTCTAGGGCGAAATCATCACGAAGATCACGTTGAGTACCTCAATTTCCGGGGAAGAATCTAGTTTTGAGTATTATGATGATATTGTCAAGGCTGCATTCTTGAGATGGTGAACTTTGAAAATGTTGAAAAAATGGTCAAAAATGATTTCTATATGAACAATATCTTACGATGTTAAGGGAAAATCTGAAATACTGGGATAAAATGGGCTGCAGATTCAGTTTTTACGTCAAAAATTACGTATGAAAACATGTTCAGCCAAATCGTATAACTCGACCACATGGCACTGTACGCAGGTGCTCCCCATGCGAAAGCACGAATGAAGGCAATTTTTCGACGATTTTTCTTGAAATTTCATTCAAAGCAACCCATCCCAAGTAGATTCCAATCTGTTCAAAACGGTTTTCGACGTAAAATTTGACGAGGAATCCGATGAGAATATCAGATTTGATGTAAAGTGGGCCCTAAGGCCCCAAAAATTACTTTTTTTCAAAAAAACTCTTTTTTTGAGGTTATGTTGACATTTTTCGATGCTGCAAGTATTTTTTTCAAAAAGTTCAGATTTTTTTACGTCGACCCATGTGTTTGGAATATTTTTTCTCCTGGGTCCTATTTGCGTGAAAAATCAATCAAAAAATGAAAAAACCGATTTTTTCGCAAATTTTCAAAACGAAAATAGGTCGCCAAACCTCCACGGATCACTTTCCGGGCCTAAAAACTGTGCTTTCCACCTACTTTCATCATATATGACATGTACCCAAAGTTACAAAAAAATCCGTGACCCTCGACCCAAAAGTTGGCGATATTAAAAAGAATGACTCATATGCTGTGATGTTTTTAGGCTCAACGTGCTTGTGTGTGTGTGTATGTGTGTGTGTGTGTGTGTGCATGTATGTATGTGCAGCCGTGCGCGCGAGCCCCCGTTGTTTAATGCGCGGCTCAGCCATAAGAGGCGCTCTAAGACAACTTGAGCGGAGCGAATATGCTCTCCCACGTTTCATGAATAGACCACAGTCTCGTGGTCTAACCCGTGTAATAACTCGGGAAGCCAGAGTAGTCGTGACATACTCACCTTTCGCGGTCAGCAGGTCCTTATGGCGATTCTAATGGAGTGCCCTGCGGCGCTCACGATGGACTCAGTCCGCCGAGGCCCCTTGCGGGTTATCTCTCCCAATATTTACTCCTTGATTAGTAACAGCCGGAGGACCGGGTACTAGGTGGTTTCGCCTAGGCTACTAACACTTTTCGCGGTTTGCCCGTCCCAGTGTTACACAGTCTCCACTGTAAACGTTTGACTGGTAACCATCGAGGGTCCTATCGGAAATCATCTCCCATCTATGATTTAAGCTTGCCCCAATGGTGGTTGACCGCGCCGAGACTGGATTCTCGGAGCGGCATCACTCCGTCGGCCCGGTAGAGGGTCTCCTTACGAGTACTCGGGAAACCAGAGGGTCGTCATTTCCCCGTCCAACCTCCGGCCGCAGCCAGAGGCAGCCTCCCTGTGGCTTATCGTTTTTAGCCCGAAGGCATCGCAACGATAAACGGTTCGCAAGTCGAATCGACTCCTCCAGTGTTGCTCAAAGAACGGTTGACTGGTCACCGTCGATGGAATTGCACCGTCTACCACACTTGAAGTTTGAGGTCTTTCAGGCTTATGTGGTCCGTGCCGTCAGACCCTAGCGATGAAAGGCATTCGCTCACGGCTCTAAGCCGACTCACACTGACGCCCGGTGCTAGCAAGCTAGACACCTTCGAGAAGGCTCCATCCATCACTTGACCTCCAGAGGCTATATTAGCAGAAGTTTCAGGTTTCAGGAAGGCTGAGCACCTAGGTTAGTTTCCTCTACTTCCCTTACTTGTCCCTAACGCATGGAAGGTCCTTGTGTTCACAGTTAACCGCTTGTACCCCATAAGTCCGCCTCGGGAGACAATTTCCATCTCACCAAGCACTCATTGGTCACTAAAGGGCTGCTGGCGTCCGAAAACACGTACGCACTCGGCGATGATCGCCATGAACACGGTCAGCATTTCGATAGAGTATGAAGGAAAAAAACTGCCAATAGCCTCAAACATAGGGTGATACTGTGGGAGTGCGATGTAACTTTATTCGCATATCATCTCGTGTCCGCTGCAATTCGGCGCGTCAGCTACTCACAAAAATTTGAGTGATTCTTTGTAGATCACTTTTTTCTGTTGCAGGAGGAGTGCATGAGTGGCGCCTTATTTGAATACGAGAAATAGCTACCGTCAACCGGGGTAACTTTGGAACACGGGGGGGGGGGGTGTAACTTTGGAACAACCCATGAAAGAGTGGTTATCACGCACAGTCCGCTAGGCAGATGATCCTGAGACATTAATACCGATTTCTCCTACTTGGGGCACGTATAAACGTTTGTTTTGTACCGGCGCGAAGGCCTCCAACAGCTTTTAATTCGTTTATATGCGACTTCTTCAAAAGTGCGTTTTCCACCCAACAAACAGTCTCTCGAAAAAGGGGTGTGGTTCCGACTTTAGTAAGTCGAATTCAAGGTAGCTAAGCTAGATTTCACTTGTCTGTACACATATCTGGACGAATCCATTGTTACATTAGAGTTTTTTCACGAAGTTTCAATTCTGTAGAGTAAAAACTGACAAGTATGTATTTCTTTTCAGAAACCGGGGTAACTTTGGAACACTTGTTCATGTACTCTCAATCATTTCCCAAGATTCATATCATCCTCGAATTCTACATATTTGAGTAGCCATTCATGAGAGCTTCAAAATGAGCCAAAAAACGTCTCATTTGGACCCACGGAAGCCAAGTTATGGCAGTTTTTGTCAGAAACCAACTGTGAAGGTATTTTTCTCCACGAGAGTTAGCCGTGATACAGACAGTGAGGTATGCTGAAGGCGTCTATGCTCAATTATAGAAGTTCAATTCAACCAAATGGACTTTTATAATACGTCAATGGAAAGGTAAGACACTCAGCTTTCGATTACTGATGATGAAAATCGATTGCGTGACCTAGTTTATGAATTAATTGACGAATAAATAATGATAACAATTTCTGTTCCAAAGTTACCCCAGTCCGTGTCTAACATTGGAGCACGACTTTCAGCGCTCATTGCTCCAACCAGATATGTCCAAATGGACCTTATAAACACCGCAATCGAAAGCTGAAACCGTAAGCTTTCGATTGACTACAGATGCAATGCACTTCTGATGTAAGACGTACAAGTTTCGCGAAGTTTAAGGAAAAAGATGCAATTTTTGTTCCAAAGTTACCCCGGTTGACGGTTACATACCCGGGCCACCCAGCGCATTCACGTTTCCGACACAGTTCCTGATACATTTTTCAATTCTTCCCCGACATCTTTTTTACGCCATCCCAAATTCTACAACGCTTTTTGCGTAGTTCATAAAAGCGTATTTTAAAATTTATCATCAACTCTTAAATATTCATTCTATTATCACCAAGAAAACATATTGTCAATGCTAGAAATATGTATCTCGATCGTTCCAAGCTGGCGGTGGTGGATGGGTAGAAAAATACCAAAATTGAATAAGGAGTCCCCAAATTTGATAATTTAAACTCGAATCACAGGAAAACAAATGAAAAAGAGTTCATCCGTAAATTTACTGTAGCCCTATAGAATACGATCGCGATAAACACTTTACGTTCAATACCTTCATTATCCACAGCTCAATCATACCTAGAATAAATCTAAACGAAAGCTGGTGCAACGATATTAACAACATCAACACATGATTAAATAACTTTCAACGTATTTATCAAATTCTAATAACATCTCCCATCCAATTTCAAAATTACAGCAACTGTCAACTTACTTCATACCATACCAATTCAATTATCCAACTTCTTCAACATTCGAAATCTCAGGACCATAAAATATATACGTATCCCTGTAAATACATAAATGCATACATACAAATCTCTCATATCTACATCTATAGTTTTATGAAATCAAAATGATTACATTGGGTAATTTTAAACTTTGATGATCATTAATTTTGCTACTACTAATTACTGAAGCTCTGCTAAAGCTTTGACTGCCTAACGCTGATAACTGTCCTTTCACAAACTTGCCATCTAGAGTGAGTGAGAGAGAGAGAGCCGAGTGTCTTGCCAACTCAAACTCAACTTTACGCCCTGAAGCATCAGCAGTATAGAGAAGCAGTAGAAACCTCCGCGTACACTTTGTCTCTTGCGAAATATACGGGAAAGCCCCAACTCAAGAGAAGAAGAGACACACCGTATCGCGCGTTTGAATTCTGCTCGGATTAGACGTTTCGCTTCTCCTCGTTCTCCTTCACTTTTGTATTGTATCTATATAGGTATATATTCATCTGGGTTTCTTGACTGTGTGCAAAAAGTGCGAAAGACGATCAAAACTTTGAACTTGCTCAAAACTAGCTTCGTCAAATTTACTCTTAGAAAGTCTTCAAAAAACCATCATGCAAACTTAACAATTGATTTGAATCATAGCTCTTTAACGCAAACACGAGTCTAGAAGACCCTTATAAACTTTTTTTTGTTCAAAAAGTGGTATCCTGTCAAAATTAAAGTTTAAAAGCTCATTTTAAAGGTTTAAAAGTGTGTATGGGCATTAAATACTCGAAATTGGGGTGATATTTTTCAAGCAAAAAATATGAATCGTGCAACTTTTAAAGCCTCATCTCTCTCTTTATTTTTTTTCTCTAAAGAGAGCTTTTTACATCAGTCTAGTGGGTGGCAAAGTCTGAACGTTGACAGTCGACTGCTATCGTTGAGGCAGCAGAATAAAAATGTGATAATTGACTTCGCTAAGAGTTGCAGAAAAATTGTTTTTTTTTTTTTTTCCTACAAACCCATATAGTATACAGTGAAAATGTAATTTGAGATGGAGAAAGAGAGTGAAATTTGAATTATAAAGTCAACAGTTGACGTAAGCGCAATGATGTTTTGTCTATGAATATGTAATTTTAAGCTCGACCTGTATTTGGTGACCCGCTTTTAAACGCACGATAAAAGATGCGGTAGGATTCAAAGGAGAAAAATTTAGAAATGCACGCATGAAGGGAGTAGAAAAAGAGAGAAGAAGAAAGAGCTTTGAAAGAAATACGATATCAAAGACTGTGAATTCAAGTCAAACGATACGTACTTTTTATAATAGTAAGCTCCTTTAAGCGTATGGATGAATATTGAATGTCTGTTTGAATGAGGAAGCAGGTAGGTCGTGTGCTAACTGACCCTCATTTTTAGGATCGCTGAATTTTCTTTTCATAGTGATTGATCAGACGGCTTTAGAGTAAATGATCAAATTTGAATTGGACCGAGCTTAAATTGAACCCTGAGTGAACTTTTTCCGATCTTAGTACACTGAGAAAATTATTTTCCAGGATTGAGTAAATATATTTAATCGTAAATGCCTTGTGTAGATTGAAAAAATATTTGTTCTCAGTGAATTCAAGATTCTTTTTCCAGAAAAATATGTATTCACTAGTGATTTTTTGATCTATTCACTCATGAATTAGGCCACAATGAATAAATTGTATTCGATTCGAATACATATTTATTCATAAGTTGTACATTCAGTAAAAGCTGATAATAGAACCGAATAATCGAGTTTATTCAAAACAAATATATCTATATAGTTGAGTAATAATATGCGACCAAATGATAATTTATTTTTCGATACGCTGTGCGTAAAAGTGCACTTTGCGCACAATTTGTCGACTTTTACTCACAGTTTATCGAAAAGTATAGTTAGTTACAGGGGCGTAAAACCTATTATTCGCATCCTCGTGATGATTCCGACCCTCGCCTGCGGCTCGGGCCGGAAACCCATCACTCGGACGCGAATAAAACGTTTTACACCCTTGTATCGAAATGTACTATTTTGATATACTGTGCGTAAAGTTGTGCGTAAAAGTCCATTTTGGTGTGGGTGTGCGGTGTGCAAGGTTGATCATGATTCCATTAACGTTCAGATTTTAGTGCGTAAAAGTGAAACTGTGCGTGAAAGTAACTTTGCGCACAGTTTTACAGTGCGCAAAGTTCTCGAAATCGTGCGCAAAGTAGAATCTGTGCGTAAATAGTACATTAAGCAACAAGGGCGCAAAGAAATTTTACGCACGAGTTCCCGAAATGAGTGCGTAAAAGTGAACTGTGCGTAGAAAGTTCACTTTTACGCACGAAAATTTCGGGAACGAGGGCGTAAAATTGCGCCCGAGTTGCTTACGATTCTTTTTGATATATCTGTGCGGAAAGTTGGTGTCCGGTCCATACCACCGAAGTTGGTGGAGGGCGCGAAAGGGGGAGGAGGTGGGGGTGCAGGGGGCGAAGCCCCCGCCAGGGGGTGTGGGGGCGGAGCCCCCCACTTGAAAAAAAAACTCTGAAGAATGGATCAAAAAAAATATATCCTGAACCAGCTGATAACCAAAATAAGGTGCTAGAATTCATCTCGAATATTGTAATCTTGTTGCAAGAAAAGTAACTCCATGTAACATCCCAACTTCCGTTCCAATTTGATGTATTCAGGGAAGAAAATCAGAGACGTCACATGATTCACGTCATCCCAAATATCCTGATTTCTATCAAAAGGTAGAAGTTTACTTGAATGCATTGGTACATGAAGAACAGGATTGGATTAAATTAAGGATGAATTAAGGATTTAAAAATGTCCTTGATGAAACTTATATGGGAAACTTAGTGGAATTGTTGTCGATATAGAAACTACGTTAATACACAATATTCTACCGATGACCAACATCTCTTATGTTCACGATTATTCACTACCTATGACTTGCAATTTCTTATTGAATTGCCGCCTGACCTACGAATCTTCGTATATACTCGTGATCTTGTAGATCAAGCCCCGATGAGGACAATGATTAGGACGATGAGGCCCCGAAAGGCTTGATCTACAATGCTCACTTGAATTCTCTTTACATTTGGAGTCAACGGCGAGCTATCGCAATCTTGTTAAATTTCTAACTTGTATGCGACAATAATTCAGTTATCACAAATGCATAAAGAATTCGCTCAATTTGGTGACAAAAATGTACTCATAGTATAGATTAGGAGGTGATCAGCCACTCAATCATTCTCAACAGCCGGGTTGCAAGGCAACCGCATGCCCGTAATTTGATCTCAAACTGCAACATCTTTGACCTCAACTCCATGGATACCAATTCACAAAGGGGCCGGAGGAATTAGAAAAATGTCGAAATTATCGTTTACTGCTGTGTGATCAGCCTTTTTCGCCGTAAAAATCGAAATTGGAAAACGGTTGATTAATGTTTTTTTACGCACAGATTTTACTTTGCGCACAATTTCGAGAACTTCGCGCACTGTAAAACTGTGAGCAAAGTTACTTTTACGCACAGTTTCACTTTTACGCACTAAAATCTGAACGTTAATGGAATCATGATCAACCTTGCGCACCGCACACCCACACCAAAATGGACTTTTACGCACAACTTTACGCACAGTATATCAAAAAAAAAAAAAAAAAATGATGAGAGTAGTCAAGATAATAATATAAAATAAACAGTACAATCAACCTACATTCAACCTAACTTGATACAAAAAAATGAGGTAATCCGCTCCTGTGTAGACTTTTCCGCGGCATTTTCAATGCTTCCTTCCGTGTGAACAAACTGGATATTTATATTTTCATCGTTGATTGTACATTAGAATAAGTGGCATATCCGCCGTAGTATTTGCAGAGTTTGGGAAGAATTTGGAATCTTGATGTGACTTTCATCCTCTTTGTCGAGAAGACCGATTTCTGAGTCACATGTATCTTCTTCTTCTAACAAAGAGAGGCCAGGGAGTGCTGGTCACGGATTAGGATGGAACTCTGGGTATAGTCTCCTTTTAGCACCAAAAGATAATGCCTACACCCGCAGAGATAACGCTCAAGCGTTTTCAAACTACAGCCCATAACATTAGCATTGCCCGTATGGGCCCATATTTAAGGGACGATATATACTGTAATGCACATGATCTAGGCTGTTGTTCGGAAACGCTTGAGCGTTAGACTCTGCGGCTCTGGATATCATCTTCTGGGGCTAATAGGAGACTATACCCGGAGTTTCATCCAAATCCGTGACTCGCACTTCCTGGCCTCTCCTTTATGAGAAAGAACTCAAGATTCCATCGTCTGCTAAAATCTCATTTGTAGCAATATCTTGATCCACGCTCAAGAAGTCATCTAAGAAAGTTGAGACGTACATAACTTCAGAAACGCACTCGTATGTACAATCTGGCCAAGGTTGGAGTAACTTCCGGCTCACAAACAGACTCCACTCTTGCGAGAAATTCGAATCCAGCTTCTTTAAAAGCAGTTCTGGATGGTGCTCTCCGAAACAGTAGATTCCAAGACGCACGAATGATGTTGCAAGCGTCTAATAAATCCAAATTGAAAGCCTCGCCCGCCTCTAATGAAGCGAGGTAGCATCTTGAAAGGTTCTTGCGGTAATCGAATTTCAAAATTCTTGATGATCCATTGATCACATGGTTATAAAACACTTGTTGAATTCGGCGGTAGAATAGTATATTACGTATCGAGTGCTGGAAAACTTTTCTCTTCGTGGAAACCTTACTGGACGTCGGCGCGTCGGCGAGGCCGACGTCCAGTATGGTTCCCACGAAGAAAAAAGTTTTCCACACGAGATACGTAATGTGTTTTACATGCTAGTAGCGTAGAAACATTTGTTTCCAGGCTTTCTCGCCAAGCGAGGACGCCTGAAAGCAGATGTTTCTACGCTATTCTCATGTAAAGATGAGTTCAACTGCTTTCAATTCTGCGTCACATACGTGTGCTGTACAGTTATCCACGATATGAGCTACTTTTCTAGCTGTCTACGTCGGAAGCACGATTTTCGACTCGTCCTCGCACAAAGTCGCGCTTCCGACGTAGCACAGCTAGAAAATGTCGTTTGCGACTCGTGCTGCTTACTCGTCACATAATATACTATTTTTGCCTTGCTTAACAAAATATCTGTCAGCTTTCTTGAGCGACTTAACAAATTACATTATAGTCAGCCATGCTTTTATGTTGGCTTTGTTGTCTACAAGCAGATTTTTTATGTTCTTGAAATAGCGTGGTTACATACACTACCGGTCAAAGTTCTGAGGACACCTGGGAATCAAGCTGGTGATTTTCAGGGTTGGATATCTCAGAACCTATTGGTCGTAGAGAGCTCTGCGTAGTCGCATTTTGTAGCTCATATCGAGCACTTTCAAGTCTATTTTCAGTATTTCCCGTCCCGCGTATAATACCGGAGACACACGAGTCAGAGAAATGACTTTTTCGCAATTTTTTAGGCTAGGTACGAACGCCTAACGATTTTGGAGAAATTGGTGGAACGCTATCAGATCGATGACATCTTCAAGCCCATGAAAAAACCTTAAAAATCCGTTTTTGAACGTCTCTCAAAGTGGTTCTGGCATTGAGATATGACAGATTGTCTGCGGGTGTTCTTCTCTCAAAAAATTTCCAAAAATGATGAGAAACAGACCAGTCCAAGGTCGGTAGCCTTCACTTTCGATGGCTATCTCTATGTTGAGTCGAACTCTTGCAGAGATGAGGGTCAGCTGCCCCAAAGTGGGCTGTTTCTCATCATTTTTGGATTAACCGTGTAATTTTTCGAGAGAAAAACTCCCTCACTGAATCACTTGGATCTCGGGACAAGAACCACTTTGAGGAACGTTCAAAAACGGATTTTCAAGGTTTTTTTATGGGCTTCAATATGTCATTGGTCTCATAGCGATCCACCAATCTCTCCAAAATTTGCAGGCGTTCGTACCTTGGCTGGGAAATTGCGAAAAAAGTAATTTTTCTGACTCGTGTGACTTTGGCATAATACGCGGGACGGGAAATACAGAAAATAGATTTGAAAGTGCTTAATATAAGTTACGAAATGCGACCACGCAGAGCTTCTTACGACCAATAGGTTCCAAGATATCCAGCTCTGAAGATCATCAGTTTGATTCCCAGGTGTACTGAGACTTTTTGACTGGTAGTGCATTTTTACCTGAAATTAGCATTAGTCGTGTTAAACGATCCTAGACATATTCTGCTTCAAATTAGCCTTACCTATGACAGGTAAAGGTAATTTTACAGATCCAGTGGCATTACATGCGACCATAACAGTGATTCGTTCTACGTGCTTGAGACAAGACTCGAATAATTCTGACCAATTAGTTAGACCAAGTCTATTGATTGCGTGCCCAAGCTAAGACTACAGACCGAGTTTTCGAGTCAAGATTTGTGACTGATTGAATGACACTGGATTGAATTTTCAATCTGATTGAAATGTGTGTTTCGCTCTGGTCTCTCTCTTGGGCTTGTCAGTGGGACGAAGAGAGACCTGTCTCGGACACTATTGCAAAATTGGTGGATTGACATCAGAAGATATAAAATTATCTGCTCCGAGCATGTATTTCCGACTCGAATCAACCATCTAGACACGAATTTCAAGGTCATTTGGTCTCATCGCGTCAGAATTTCTTGCTAGACGATGCAACGTCAAAAACCGGAAAATTTCAGGTCCGTGTATTACTTTTCCTACGTCTTTTACATGTGAATATCACATATACCATCCTAGAACGTTCCAAAATCTTTCTGCATTTATTTTACAACATATTATCACTCAATATGCAAAAAAGATTTTAAAAAGTTGGATAAGACATGCAGTGCATTAATTTCCAACTTCTGGATTTTGAGGACCAAAGCGTGTAAGTTTTCACGATAACGCCCATATAGCATCTAGAAAACATCCTCAATGGTCTGTTTCACAATAGAGTATCCAAACTATTAAAATTCAACTAAATTAACTTCTACATACTCACCTGTCAAATGAGTTCCAACTTTTCTTCAACAAAAACTCCAAGCTCTCACGCAACCAAAGAGAACAATTAACAAACATTCTATCTCTCCACTGAGAAAACTTTTCAGAACTCATACCTTGTTTGCACTCATTATACACCGTGTAATGTCATTTAATTACATAGTACTGACTTCGTGCTTTGGAAAACACGCTTGCCCACACACCCACACACACACGAATTTATGACCCCAGAGGCGTTGAAGCGTTCTTCTCGAAAAATATTATTCTCGTACACCAACTCATTCTCTCCTATTCTCATATCGCAATTTCATACTCATTTTTATCGATTGTAGGTCGTATATGAACACGAATCGACTGATCTCATCGCACACGTTCAACCGATCAATTCTTCTATATACCGCATTTTCCCACTTCATACTCTACACATTGCGCATCCACTTATCCATACATATATCTATCTATATACATGATAAATTTTATATAGTATAGTTAGTACCGAGGCAATTTCATTCTCTCGTTATGCATCAGCCCGATTCGGCGTGCCGAAAAATTCCACCATCCTCTTCGTCTGTCTCTCTCTCTCTTGAAATGAAACTCGTTGCCGAAAATATGTTTCCCACGAAGCGCGAATAATCAGCCAAATGATACTTATAGCTATCATACGTACACTCTCATATTCGGTTTGAAATATTTTCCAGTCGTTAAATCTGCCTGTGATCAGTGTTTGTACATACACATAATCGACAATCGGGTGAAAAAAAAAACATACAGACAATCGACACTGTGATATCATTTCACACCTATCTAGACATTATTTCATTCAATTTTATAGACTTCATTATAGCCAGTCAGAGGTGCTCAAAAACACGACTCGTTCATCCACAATAATCGTATTCTTTCCGTACTATGCGCATTGAACAAAAGAATCCCATAAAGAACATCATCGACAACGCGAGTCCTCGCTCGCCTGATTCTGAAATTCATTTTATACAGGATTTTTCACTTTATATCTATATCAGTGGTTCCACCGAAAGTGTTATTTTCCGTGTTCCGAGTTCCCTCAAGTTTCTGAGGGTTGGAATGTGCATTGTCACAATTTTCAGGGTGTATTCTATTGACATGCATGTATGTTGATAGTTTTCGAGGCAATTCTTAAGTCCCCGTATTTTATAATACTTGATAAAGGGTCCAAATGTCCATTCCGTCCCCTGTAGTAAACCGAACTTGGACTTTTGAGTTCATCACGACGCATATGCGGGGTCAAAAATCCCATATGTAGCTAAGGACTTTAATTTGTAATACTTCAAATAACATAATCTACGACTCTGCGAATCCAAATTAGACCCTCAGCTCGAGCACGGCCATCCGACATTTTGAAAACGGGTTTGCACCAAAAACTGCACGCACAGCACTGATTAGGTCGGCAAAGTCTGCGATCATCTACTGAGCCTTTCTAACCAATGAGGTTGATTTCCAGATACCCAAATACACTTGATCTATGTGCAACAGTAGCCGAAAACTCGAATCCGCAGCCAGGCGCACCACATAAACGTGTTTTCAGAATGGCGTACAAAATTTTCTGTCCTTCGCGTCCCCATGTTGTGCTCCTCCCCAACGCGCTATATCGCTTTGTGAAACACATTTTCTTGAATTATTTGATTGCATTAGAGCAAATCTATGCGGAAAAGAGTCTCCGATTGGTTGTCGAGCCGTGGGAATAATTTTAGTGGCGAAATGTCCTTTCCGTCTTTGTCCATTCGGTCCCCCTCTGCGACCCCTGAAACTCGACATATTTTTGTCCAGCTTCAATTTTGAGCTACGTAGCTCTAGGTACTTCCTTTTTGTGCCAAAACAAGTGGAAATCAACTGCAACGACCTGCTCAAATTCGTCTGGGGCTGAAATAATTTTTTGGCCCAAATCACGCTCGGTGACGATTTTAGACCCAAAAAATCCCACTTTCGGCGGAATCATCCATATCTATATTCAGTTGTTTCTGCTGTCGAGCACCTTGGCGATTATCTACAATCGGAAATGTTCCCTTACACACATATTTGACCATTTATTTGTATGTGGATAAGAAAGAAGAGGTAAGAGGAGATTTTGAAGGTAAAGGAAGCTTATTCGCAGAGATACGAATAGGATGGACGAAACACTTTGAGAAAGAGAGAACACTCTAAATCTCTTGGAGGCGAACGCGCCTCTATTGGAGGCATTTTCGCCTTCATGGTAGAGGCAAAAACGCCTCTAAGAGCCACCGTTAGAGGCGCTTTCGCCTCTAACAGATTTAGGGTGAACCGTCTGTTTGGGGTTGGAACTGAATTGCGACGTTGTGCAAGAGGGTGGTTTTCAACTGACGCCTACCATCTACTTTACAATATAGGTTACCTCTCACCACGAAAGCGACAATAATGCCAAACCGCGAATGCAGTAGTATATAGCAGGAAGCTTTGCAGTCGATCGATGCGATTGACCATTGAGGCGATTTTGCAATATATATATATATATATATATATATAGGTGGATAGAATGTGTGTTGGGTGGTGGTGGTGGTGGTAGTAATGGTGAGCTGGAGATAGATACCTATCGTTGACAGTGGGAGGAGATATTAGGCAATATCGAGTGATAGGAACTGTACTTGGATGATTGAGGATCGTTGAATTTCGGAAGAAAAGGGGATTTGTAAGGTGGTATAGTTTGTTAGGATGGTTTTTGAAAATATGCTGGTTATTTTGTAGGAGATTGGTGGTGAGATGTGGAAATGATAATTATGTCAATAGTAATGATATCGTAAGATAGCTTTTAATGAAACATGGTAAAATTGTGAAAATTCTAAATGTTCATGATTCGCTAATGTATTTTAACACACCTTTGATATCATTTCAGATCGATATGATCAATCTTGATTTTATCGCTCGTGGGAGTTTCAATTTAATAATATCAATGATGTGAATTGGCGTTGTTGAAAGCTCATTAATCTAGCAGATCTGTTGATTTTTACTACAAAGGACACCGCAGAAAAAGCGAGGATTTTTGCCCTCGGTGGATTTTCATGAGAAATCAGAGACAGATAGATGAAAACACGCTGACTTCGATGACACCCTGGAAAAGTCGGACTAAATTCGCGTTTTGTAGCACGATTCATTAGAAAATCAGTATTCTCTTGGTTAGGTTGACTATCTATTTACACTGGCGAGAGAGTTGTGGAACACGAAAATCGATAACAGCACATCAAGATATCCGATCCGTGCTCTCGAATCGCAGAGTATTTGTATTGGGGGTTGAGCAGTTTTAAGGAAATCTTGATATTTTTATCACCTCTAGATCAGTTAAAACTAGCTCGTTTTATTGTTCGAACGAATTGATGAATTCGGACTGCATCATCAATGTTATGACTAAATTCGTAAAAGTGTCACTCTAGAAAAAACTGCGTATCGTGCAGCATACGTGTAATGAGCACCATCGGCTAACAATGAAAATACCACGAATAAATCGACACGGTTCGCAGCATAACGATCATCTCGCGTGAAAAATTCATACTTGTCATGATTCAAAATATAACTGCCGATTGCTGGGGGCTGAGCCTAATTCTCCGCTTGATGTCTGGTTTCAGACTCGTAATGTAGCGTAACTACCCAGCCCTCAATACGAATACTCTGCAACACTGAAATGACACTATGAATGATTCCTATTCTATGCAAAACCAAGAGTGCGGACCGGATGGCTTGATGTGCTATTATCGATTTTTTGCGTTCTACGACTCGCCAGTGTAAACACAGACAGTCAACCTAACCAAGTAAATACTGATTTTCTAACGAATCGTGCCACGAAATGCGAATTTAGTCCGACTTTTCCGCGGTGTCGTCGTAATTAGCGCGTTTTCATCTACCTGTTTCTGATTTCTTGTGAAAATCCACCGAGGGCAGAAATCTCCGGTGCTTTTTCTGCGGTGTCCTTTGTACACGGATCGATATTAGATTAATCCAAATCAAACTACGTTCTTCCAAGGCATCTCTTAAAGTGAGACGAGATTTTTGACAAAAATTAAGACTTTACGGAACCGCCAGTATTCTAAATTTTACGGTAAAATTTTCCGTCAATTCTAGCGCTGATTTTGCTGACATAGATGGCGCTTTGTTGCTAACCTGTAATACTTGCCGCGTTCGCTACAGTTTGCCGGCAAAGATACCCTGGCACCGAAATTGTGACGTGTACAAAATTCAAGGAGACAGATCGATGCGCCGAAAATTCTACTAACCGGATCCTCAGCCGGAAAAAACTCCACTTCTTCTGATTTCCTTTGAATTATCGAAAAATTAGCTTATTTCATCCATTCTGGTTCGCCTTAACCCTTGCTCGTAGCGACACACTCATGGTCTAAAAAAATTCTACCCAACCCAAAAAAATTCCACCACCTCGGTTTTCCACAATTTTCTATTGGGTTTTCCGTGATCAGAAGAAATATTTTCCATCCCAAGCCCTGGTGTGCAGGTGCTACATTATGCCACGTTCACACCAGCCAACACGCCCCAAACCGCTGTAAATGAATCAGCTGACTGCAGTTGACCACGAGTCAAAACTTAATTCCTGCTAATCACGGAAAACCCAATAGAAAATTGGAAAAATCGAGGTGGTAGAATTTTTTCGGACTGGGTAGAATTTTTCTGGACCAAGAGTGTGTCACTACGAGCAGGGGTTAAGGCGCACCAGCATGGGTGAAATGGGCTGATTTTTTGATAATTCAAAGAAAATCAGAAAAGGTAGAGTTTTTCCGGATGTGGATTTGGTAAGTAGAGCTGTCGGCGAATCGATCTGTCTTTTTGGATTTTCCACACCTTACAATTTCGGTGCCAAGGTACCTTTGTCCAGTTTGCCACGCGGTTTGCCGTGTGTTGCGGTGCCGATGGCATCATTTGCCGTAAAAACACGGCAAACCAGGTGGGCAAACTGCAGTAACAGCGGCAAGTTTTACTGATTGTAGGGTAATTGATACCATACATGCGCAATAGATGGACAGTAGTCCCAGCTCCTTTCTCGCAGTCGACGGCACCTCGAAGTTTCGACTCGGCACTGCGGCATGAGACACGGTAGTTCGGTGTCACGATAGATTTGCTTTAGGCATTCGCAGCTATAGCGCGGGGCTATGGAAGAGATGGAAGTGCAATTCGAATATTAATTTAAATGATCCCTTGAACGCTATGCTATGGTTCCGAAGCGGGGGGGGGGGGGGGGGGAGGTACGTAATACCACACATGCGCAATAGATGGACAGCAGCCCCAGCTCCTTTCTCGCAGTCGGCGGAAAAAAACCTCGATTAGTATATAAGAGCACACAAGCATCCCGCGTGAAAATCGTTTCGATTGCCAATATTCTGGCGATATATTGCAAAATTGCCTTGCAAAAATATCGCATGTATATTGCAAAGCCAATTTGCAATATATCGCAGCTACAGCCTCAATGAGGCTGTGCGGCTATTTCCCCAATATATTGCAAAAACAACTAGTTTTTAATTCTTTAATTGAGTTGTAAATCAACTTCCAGTGCATCATCAGTACAATATAAACCATATTTTTCCAAGTATTTTCTCTCAAAGACTATAGTTAGTAGAATAGGGTAGTCAGGTCAGTTTTATTCAACACCAAAGTTGTTAACACTCTCACAAATATAAGACTTTCCATTTTCCAAAGGCACGTGGAAACAAATATCAATGACGTCGCGAATCTTTACAGGCTGGACTGAATTCAATACTTCCAAACACTCGTGTATGTACTCTGGACTCACCCCCGGTATGCATACTGGGAACGATAACTGCGTTCTCAACTTTTTAATGAAAGCATAACTTTTACCTGCGCAAGTACACACATGATCACATCTACAGTTCGTCACGTGATAATATCCTACAACTATCCCAAAACAAAAGTTTTGGTTACATTCTTCTGATCTACACTTGAATGTTACGGAGAACGACTCTGTTTCTCTTTTACGTTCGTCATCTGCAGAAGTGAACATCATTTTTTGTTTGTATATTTTTTTGAAGGAAAATACATTGGAACCACTAAGATTATATTTGGTCAATAATCTTAGCCTCTCCGTTGATCTTAATCGCGATACTTTACCGACTGCGCTCACTGAGTCATCTATTCTGACGAGTTTCATTCTTCTTTTTGGTCCAATATTGTTTTCGAAAAAGTTGTGAGCAATGGTATTTGGTTTCAGCCACTCGTATCGAAGAGTGTGCTACTTAGTGTGTAAATCCAAATTTGAGAATATCTGTAACTCCGGTTTATTACTGCTTGTTACAAAACCTTTGACTGTACGATTTAAATTTTCAAGGAGGAAACACGAAACGGTCCACACAGGTCCAAATCGACGAGTTATCTCGACAAGATGTGTAGTGCAGTGTGCATTACACGTTTCATTTTTCTCTCCGTAGAGCAGTGAAAATCGACTCAAAATAGTAGATTATGCAGCGTGTGCTGGAAACTGCGTGTTTTCCGCGGCGAGTGCTTGGACGTCGGCGAAGCCGACGTCCAGCACGAGTTCCGCGGAAAAAAACGCAGTGCCCAGCACGAGTTGCATATATTACTTTACACCACGAGTGCCCCCCACTGTCTACACATAAGTTTTTGCTCCCAAATCGTTCATTATTGCAATTTAGCATTGTTGGGTCATTGTTGTTTGTCGCTGTTACGTGTTTCTTGACATCACATTTTTATGCGTCTCCTTACGCGTCGAATCGACGTGTAGAGGCTTGCAAACTTTCCCTAGATTTCTCCAGCGGTGTCATTGTATTACTGTGTGTTGATGCAAGTCGAGTCGTGTTGCTTTATCGAGGAATCTTTTGTGTTTCTGTGGCGATTTGCGAGTGCATGCCGTCATTTACATTGAATTCTTTTTTGTCATACATGAGCTAATTATGTGCCTTTAATTCATCATCGTTGTCATTAGTTCATAATTCATTATCGTCGTCATCAGTATTGGTTATGGCTCGGCAAAGTACTCGTCTTGCTGTTCCTACAGTGAATCATGCAGTCCCAGCTGATATCGCTGCTGAGGCCAAGGAGGCGAAATTAGCAACCATTCCTCCAGTTTCTGAGCTAACATGGAGCTATCAGATCAAGGAAAAATGTGTTCGTTGTGGTGTTGTTGCGCGTGAGGGATATATATGTCGCATCTCAGCGTGTTCCCCCTATCCCAGGACATGAATTTCCTTGTGTCAGCTCATAGTTTCACCACAGAATATTCAATATCAGACAGAATAGTGTGTTTTTTATATGCAAAATGAATTAAGAAATTTGGTCTACTTATGGAAAGTGGAATGAAGTGGAAGTGCTATGTAAAAGTCATTTTAGTTGAGTTGTTGGATCTCGTTATTCAGATTTCTCAGTTACGATCAACCCCGTACATAGTCCTTGACCTTAACGTTGGTCTCTTGATGTTTAATGATGTATTCGGAGCCATTTTTAACTCCTAGAGAACTCCATTTATCAGTATCATGACTCCATCAGACTGCACGCGTAGATTCATGATGGGTATACACCCATGGCGAGGAATCGTAGAATGAGACTTTAAATTGTTAGCAGATTCTGAGGCTCTCAGGAATACAATGAAGAGCTATCCGTATTGAGATGACAACAGATTGAAAACAATCAATCAATGCACTCCTGTAATCATACAGTTGCAGCAGCTTATTGTTAGTCATTGTAAAAGATCATAATTCAAACAAGAATTTGCCAACTCACAATAAGTCTCCCAAATTTCTGACGACTCTCAACTATACTTAGTATCAATTTCAAACTTCTGAATCAGGTGAGATATTTCAAGTTCGTGGAAAACCCTTGGAACTACAAACAGTCTAAAATCTCAAAAAATTGGTGCACAGAGAAAGTTTTAGGATGATGTTTAAGGAACAAGTTCTAGCAGAACTCCACGCTGATATTCATGTATTATAAGAAAGGGGTTCGAATGAATGTATATGTTCTGTTACTACTCTCAAAAGTTACTTGGCAATGGAGATGTCCAAGAATCGAATCCATTTGTTCATCCGAAAGGGACATTATCGAGTCTTCTAATCAGTTGGTATTCCCAACAGTAACTTGTTATCCAAGATGTGAAATAAGAGGATCGACAAAACTAATGATGAAATCCATGGGTGCTATCGGATTGACTTCAACTAAAAAGAATAAAATAAAATAAATAAAAAAAAATTTTTAAGGCAAACGCTTTTATGAAGGCTCCATTCAACTCCCTAAAAAGTGAAAAATAAGTGAAAGTATAATGACCAAAGTAAAGTATAACAGATAATTGTACCATTACTTTATGAAAGAACACTATTGAGGAGTTTGAAATGATTCTGCCAGTCTCTGAACAAGTATTTTCCAAGTTCACTTTTGGAATCTTCAAACAAATAATCAAAAATGCTGAAAACATTACCACTTTAAAATCCATATGTCATGAAAGCGTGGGGTGACCAAGAGGATAATGTGGTCTACTTTTCCTTGTCATGGCACCCCACGCTTTCATGACATATGGATTTTAAAGTGGTAGTGTTTTCAGCATTTTTGATTATTTGTTTGAAGATTCCAAGAGTGAATCTGGAAAATACTTATTCAGAGACTGGCAGAATCATTTCAAACTCCTCAATAGTGTTCTTTCATAAAGTAATAGTACAATTATCACTTATACTTTACTTTGGTCATTATACTTTCACTTATTTTTCACTTTTTAGGGAGTTGAATGGAGCCTTCATAAGAGCGTTTGCCTTAAAAATTTTTTTTATTTATTTTATTTTAAGGTGTGATTTCCATGCAGATATGGGGTAATCAATCATTCACGCATTCATTTGGAAGTCGTTTTATATCAGTCATTCATTGCTCGTTCTGCGTCGTAGCAGCCTGGAAAAATCTAGGGATATTCGGTGTATTTAAAGTGATGTGGAAACTCTTTGTTTCCGCGACACTCCACAGTTTTAGACGCTGCATAATAGGCTTGTTTCCATGTACCCCCACCCTCGTCTCCTGCCTTGGAAACAGTGGCGTTTCCAGCACGAGTGGTATAAATTCATGTATCAATTTGTAACTGAGGGTTAACTAAGGGGATAATAAGGGGGGTTTCAGGTCCTCAAAAGATCAGAAATGCCGGGTTTAGAATAATAAATATGAACTATTTATTCAAGTCATGTACAATGGTCGATCCTGTAAAAAAAGAAGAAATATATATATAAAGACGTACTGATGAATTAGTGTTCGGACATAACTGTGTGTCTACAAAATACGGTCTAGCCTTAAACATGGGAATTACAATCAGGTATTATTACGGTGCTTCTAAGGCCACGAGAGAGCTCCTCCGGGCGGGTAAAGATATAAGTGGCTAGCCGGTGTGTACTTGGACGGGCCTAGTCTCCTCACCACTAGAGCTCCTAGAGGTGGGGAACACTTTGGTACCCTGCAGGCCATCTCGACTCCTGGAGCTCCCAGGGAATCAAGAGGCGTTTGTCCGGGAGGTAACGCGGGTGGGATGATTGACTGACTACTGTGCTCCAGCAGCCAGCCTTCAAACTACTCTCGTCTGCAGCGCTCCTGCAGATGAAGAGGAGTTGCCTGCAAGTGGATGCGTAAGCCATCCTCAGACTAGAGCTCCTAGACTGGAGAGGCGAACGAGTCCCATGCGCGAGGCGGACTGGTGAAACCGGCACGAATCACGGCTATTAAAGCATGCGCGATCTGCGGTGCGGCGGCTCATGGGTTGCTCTGCCGGGGGTAATCGACGCCTTTGGCCCGCACACGTCTGTGCGAGCGCACCAAAGCCCAACCGGTTGCGAGGGCTGAAGGGGTGCTCGTCACAAATTGTTCTGCCTGCAACTCACGCATCTCACGCGTTATCTCACTGCTGTGAAGGATACGCATAGCTAAGACATAACATTTATAATGTTCGAAATAGAGTGGAGGCAAGAGATCACTCAACACGGGTATGGAGTAATCGAAAAACCAATAATAATGTTCTGAAATTTTCCAATATGCACGGTGAGTTTCGATAGATCGAGGACGCCGGGTAACGAATGATGGAGGTTTGATGGCTGACAATCTCTCATCCGCAATTTTAACCAAGTGAGAAATATTAAAATCCTCTCCTGCGTATTTTGGCTCAAACCAGAGTTCAAGCAACTTTTTCGAATTCCCTCCGAAAACATTGTGCATTGCATCGATTGCAGTGGTGGTTGATGGTCGCTTACAGATTTTTGATAACATTGTTGGACCTTTCTGGCCACAAACAGGTTTTAGAATTTCGAGAGCTTGCGCAGACCAAATTGCGGTATCCTCATCAGTGCGCAAAATGAAATTCTCTGAATAGGGATACACGCGAGTTCTTTGAACTGTGCGACCTTCTGCGATGCATACATGGCACCCAAATCGTCCATTGTACTGATTCTTTCGCAAAAACAAAGCTAACGCTGGGAGATCACCCGTACCACATAACATTATCCCACGGATTGTCACACTCGTTTTGAGGTCTTCTACATAAAATTCCACCCCATTGAACAAATCTTTCATTGAAGCGCGCAATGGCTCCAAGAATAAATTTGGGACTGGTTTTTCATCCCCAAACCACAATCCAATCAAAATGAAGTTCTCGATTTTAAAACGCTGATCAAAAGATAGCTCTAAAATTACAAGAAAAAATCCCCAAATATTGAACTTCGAAGATTTAAAAATCCTCACTCCATCAGTGTACCACATGAATGAAATATTGCACCTAAGCGATAATATACCCTCTCGCACTTCTGATTGATAAATAGATCCATCATAAATATCTCTCAAAACAACCAGCTCGTGACAATTTGGCCTGTTGACTAGTTGTAGTGTTATAAAAGCCAGGACGTTTGTACATGTATTGCAACTGTGGAATTAAAGGTATCTCTATAAAATACTTATTCTTTTCAACGCAGTCACATGACACGTTTTCTTCTCTGATTAATTCGTCTTCTACCGATTCTTCCTCTAGAGTATTATCGATAGGATTCTCTGTCAGAGCCACGCAATCAGAACAATAAAAATGTTTTCTCATTTCTAAGCCACCCATCTGATCCAAAATCTGTTTAAATTTGTAAAAGCTAGTTGGACACTTATTGGGTTGCGGTAGAACATGAGAGAATAGTTTTAGATACTGATACGTATGGGTGTTAGGCTGCTTCAAAATTGATTTCACGAGACCCACGCATAATACAAATTCGCGAATCGTAATCGCGGCGTTTTTATAGAGAGCTTCATCTATGGGCAGTGACGTATCTCTGGACAATTCATCTTCGTCATCATCGCCACAACTCGAACAGCAGCTTCTGATATCGTCGTGATCAAAGTCGTCGGAATTGAATGCAGTGTCTATGAGGGAACGTATAAGCAGTAAGTATTTATCGTTCCGATTAATATTCGAATTCCACGTATTATGAGAAGTTTGAATCATTTGATCAATCCCAAAATTTTCGCAAACAAAATATATACCTGTTTTTCTGGCACGATCCCGATAGTCAGATGAATCCATCGTACCGTAGACACTGTGCATGGGATCGATTTCTTCAACCACGCCAATATTCTATGAGCGAATTGAAGTCGATTAAAAATCATTAGCTATATGGCGAGCATGTAAATATAAGTGCGAAATTTAACACAGTTTTTACATCAAACGACAACAGAGTTCTGAAAGCTGTAGTCGATCGGTTGTCAAAATTATAGAAGAAATTTCTCTCATAGAGACAGCGTAATTTTTGAACTTAAAGGAAGCATGGTATATCGTAATTCCAAGAAAAATCATTAAGCGAATATTCCCATGGGGTAATTACCGCATCACTTGGTATCACTCGAGAACATCCCATGAGATTTACAGCATTGCTAGAATCTTGAGCTTCACGAGATTCATCATCGCGAGACGGTTCACTGTGCAGAATTGTGCCGATGTCTCGTTTGAATACGTTCCCTAGAGTTTTTTGTATTTTATTGCTGAGATTTTGGAAATTAATTGGGCGTTTCTTCGCATTCATGGCTGCATAAATGCTCGTGCTGCCCCAGGAAAGCTTCTAACCTCGAATTGATCTGTTGCTCTCGATCAAAAAGCACAATTTATTTCCAGAGAAAAAGATGATGACGAGTTTAGAGGGCTAGCTTATATGTGAATTGACACAGAAATCTAACTCTCTGAAATTTATCTCCATGAGTTGGTTTTTAATTTAATATGTTCAGCTCAACGAGACATAGTGTGAATTGCGTTATGTTTGTTTGGATGGTTCGATCGCACGTTAGACGTTGGACTCGTCAACGAATTCTCGACTGTTTGAGGGCTTGTTGTGTATAACCTGCAAAATTGTGCAAAACATTCATAGATCGCGCAGTTAGCTGTACGTGTTGTTTTGAAACTGCAACTAGAATTGTGAAGAAAATGTACGTTCTAGTTTATTGGACTGAGTACGGCAATACAAGTATTATTTTGGAGGAGGATCTTGACCCGAATAAAGTTGTTGGGGAGATTACATCGGCCAAATACTTGGATGGATCGATCTACGAAGCAAGAATAATGGCCAAGAGCTGTGAGTATTCTCAAATTTTTTATTTGTTGAAGTCTCATTTCATTAATTTCAAAATATACCTGATTCTACTTTAAGATATATCGCATTCGATTTTCATAATGGAATTTCCCCAAACACGAAAAATGTACCCGTAGTCATGAAATCAAGTACAAACATTGAGCATTGGGATTCTCAATCGAATTTTTTACGTTCGCGGGATTGCCATCAGTCACGAAAGTTTCAATTACAACAACAGCATCAAGTAAACTGCTTTGAAAAACGTATAAAATTTCCATCTTAGATGACCGCGAGTACCTGGAGAATCTCACAGTCAGCGCAGATGGTGAGACGATGGCTCATAAGAGGCAACGTTTGAGGACGAGAAAATTCGTCCCTGGGGGCCCACCACCTAAGCAAACAACTAGAGCAAAGAGCTCGACATGCGCTCAAGATGCAAGATTGTTGGAGGCCCCTTCGATCTTTGATGGAATCCAGGACAATTATGACGCACCGGGGACATCACAACAGGTGAGATCCGAACGATGCTTCTCATATGAAATCCATCGTAGAATATTCATTGTCAGGTTCGGTCCGCGTTAGTCCGTGGAAATTTGTCTGTTCGACTCTGACCAAGCGCGTTGCTGTCGCTTTACGTGATATAACTCGTGCCCATTTCAGTCCGTATGAAAATTTCTGATCCTTGCCGTCGTTTCGATCAAAACCTTGCACCCGTTTTGGACTAATTTGCCGACTCCTTGCCACGTCGGCCTAGTGTAGGTATTCCAAATGAGTCAGTAGATTTTTCCTTTTTGCCTCTCCGCATACCTCTCAGCTTCAAGTCAACGTTCTCTTGTCCGTTCGAGTCAGATCACAATCTCGAAAATGAGCAAAATTATATACTTTTCGAACAATTTTAATCGGATTTTTCTTACAGGCTCCTTCTAAAAAACGAAGGAGACTCAATCGAGACAGGCAGGATGATGGAGGTGCCCATGAGCTTGAGAACGAAGTGGGTATTAGAGAAGAGAATGAGGCAGAGAGAGAACGAGTCAGACTAGAACTAGAACGAAAGAGAGAGCAGATTGAGGCTCAGGCAAGGCGAGATAGAGAAGTCGAGGAAAAAAGAGAAAGGATTCGCCGGATCGATCAGGAGCGAGAGAACCAACGACAGAGAGCTCAAGATGAAGCACAGCGTTTGGATACAGAGCGAGAGAGACAGAGAGCGAGGGAAGAAGCGCAGCGTTTGGAAGCCGAACGAGAGAGGCAGAGGGCGAGGGAAGAAGAACAGCGTTTCAGTTGGAGAGAAATCGGCAGAGGGCACGAGAGGAACAAGAACGAGAGCAACAAAGGGCGAGCCAGGTAGAGCTGGAGCGACAGAGAGAGTTGGCGAGAGAGCTCGAAGAAGTAGAACAGCAACGATCGGAGCTTGAAAGAGAACTGCAAAGAGCGAGAGAAAGAGAGGAGCGTTTAGCGAGAGAACGAGAGCAAGGAAGAGACAGAGAGAGAGAAAGAGAGAGAGAGAGAGAGAGAGAGAGAGAGAGAGAGAGAGAGAGAGAGAGAGAGAGAGAGAGAGAGAGAGAGAGAGAGAGAGAGAGAGAGAGAGAGAGAGAGAGAGAGAGAGAGAGAGAGAGAGAGAGAGAGAGAGAGAGAGAGAGAGGTTCCGGAAGGGACGGAGCACTGTGCACGCGATCGAGGCGGTCCAAGAACGGGTTCAAGCGTCGGTAGGGAACCCATACCAAGGAAGAGGAGGATTCTGTGCCATCATTGCGTTGGACATAAAGAACGCATTCAACTGCGCGAGCTGGGAGCAAGTCTATCAATCCCAAGCAGGTAAAGTGCCCCCCTATCTACTAGCCGTCACGAGTGACTACCTGCGAAACAGGACCCTCGTGTACGACACCGACGAGGGACAAGAGATTCGGGTACTGTCCGCCGGAATTGGACAGGGATCGGTCTCCGGGCCGTTCAACTGGAACACCCAGTATGACAGCTTACTGTCTATCGAACTGCCAGAAGGAGTGATAATAGTGGCTTTCGCGGACGACGCGGGACTCATAGTATGGGCTGACAACGAGGAACTCTTGGGTAGACGTGCGAACGAAGCGCTGGCCCGAGTCTACGAGTGGATGATTAGCAGGCTTCTGGAGCTCGCTGTCAAGAAGTGCGAAGCAATCGTGGTCACAAGGCGTAGGAAGTTTGACTTACCCCGGTTTTATATCAACAGGCAAGAGATTCCACGGAAGACAGAGCTGAAATACCTCGGTGTATGGCTCGACGACAAGTGGTCGTTCAAGAAGCACATCCAGGAAGCCGCCCAGAAGGCGAGCAGGGTCGGTGCGGCGCTCCAGCGGCTTATGCCGAATATCGGAGGACCCAAGGAAAAGAGGCGCGCACTTCTCAACACCGTCACTACCTCCATCATTGCACCCGTGTGGGGGAAGAGAGTAGAGAAGACCATCATCGAGAAGAGAATGGGGCCTGTCCACCGAAGAGCGGCCCTGAGGAGTATCCGTGCCTACCGCACTATGTCAGGAGATGCGGCTTACGTATTGGCGAGTACTCCGCCCATCCACTTGCTCGTCGCGGAGCGAGTGAGGATCTGGGACCGCCAAAAAGTGATCGGAGCCGAACGAGTACTCACTCCGACGATGAAGGAGATCATCCGCGACAACGAGAAGGAAACCACCCTTGAGCATTGGCAAACTGAGTGGGATTCGCCATTTGCAAACGGCAGATGGACGCACCGGCTGATCCGTGACGTAGCCAAGTGGGCGGAACGCACCCACGGAGAGATGGACTACTGGACGACGCAGGCACTGAGCGATCATGGTTGCTTCGGTTCCTATCTAACCAGGTTCAAGAAGAGGACGACCCCAGCATGTCAGTCATGCGGGGACGAATGGAATGACGCCGAACATGCCCTGTTCAAGTGCAGCGACACCCGGAGAGAGCGCGCCGAGCTGGATGAATGGCTGGGTGCTCAACTAACACCTGAGAATCTCGTCCCATACTTGCTCCGCAACCAGGAGACATGGGATAGACACACCGGATACATCAAGCTGGTGATGACCCGCAAAGAGGAGAAAGAGAGGGAAGTAAGGCGCCTCGAAGCAGGCGAATTACAGTGACTCTGCCAATTGAAACAGAAGAGGCCCAAATGATTCCAGGAGGAATCTGATGCACTGAAGAGGGAAGAAAGAAGAAAGAGAGGGAACAATGGAGAATGAAGATAGAAGATGCCGACAAGTGGCCGAAGAGAGAAGATGGAGAAGAGGAACGCTCGCAATCGAGCGCGAGACATGCCGCTCATCCTGAAGTAATGCTCACGCGGTTCCGGGATGAGATGGTAGATGCAGGTGGATCTCCTTCTTGATTGCCCGATGCCCTAGGTATCGGACATCGAGGGGAGAGGGATATTACACGGCCGGGCCCACCTCTCGGTGGGCCCCACCCAAACCCGTGTCCCGCCTGGTATGGCCTGCGTGGGCTATGCGTAGTCCGCGTAAGCTGAACCAGTCCGGTGTCTGGGGACGGATCCGAGGGATCCTGAGGCAGATTTTGCCCTCTAACCACCTTAATAAAAAAAAAAAAAAAAGAGAGAGAGAGAGAGAGAGAGAGAGAGAGAGAGAGAGAGAGCAGGAAAGGCAACCAGATGGCGAGGATGGTATTCCAGGTGAAGTCCAACTGGTACAGAATGAAGACGGAGTACCTGCTATAGTGCGTCGGAGGCCTGCAGCCGTGCCTGCACCAGAACAAGTGCCACCGGCTCCAGAGCTCGTGCCTGCACCAGAACCAGTGCCACCAGCTCCAGAACTCGTACCTGATTATCGGCATGCTGGAGCTGGTAGAGTCCAGCTTTGCAACGTATACAACGTCTGGATTGATGCAGGAACTCTCACATTCTTTTCACGTTACTGGAGTAACCCGAAGGAGCTCACCCGGAAGCTCTTGAGGAGCTTACTCGGGGATGCAGCTCTAACAAATATGTGTGCCCGAGGTCGAGCGACCGATCGTAACAGGAGACGAGTCCCCGAAGAGGTTATGAACAGTGTTGAATGTAAGTTATACATCTTCGTTGGATTCGAGAATTATTTCGATACAGATAATTAAACTTCTTATCTTCTTTTTCAGATTATGTGAACAAGAAATGTTCGAGGAGGCTGGAGCCGGTCGACTTCACCAACGTGACGAACATGATGTGTGCGTCTCTACGAAATCCAAGACGATGAGAGGACTCTTCAGCTGTTCCCGCGGTCTCATTGGCTCATCGTGAATTCAAAATCAACCGAACAATACCGAACGACGTATGATATATCGCCACCTGCGGAGAAATCTCTTCCGAATTTAAAAAGTATTCCATCAAGACCGGTGCAAAATTTAACACACAGAATTCTAGTTCCAATTACAAGCGATCTCGGAATTTTCTCGCAACTCTGTAATCGAGCTCAATTTTGCCACAATTTCTGTAGAACTCTCCCAAAATTTCGAAATTCATCCGCGGGTCGTGATGTACGGAACGTCGTTCTTTATTCTTCGGTTGATTTCATACTTTCAGTGAACCAATCTGACCACAAAAGGGCAAAAATTTACTTGATGATGTTGCGAGTTGTATTTCTAAGATAATTTTACATTTGTTACCTCGTTCTCTTTGTTCACTTAAGAAAGAGTAATAAATTGATACCCTGTTCATCTCAAAATCGATCACTCAATGTATCTATCTTTTTAGTCTTATCAATATTCATGATTTTCACCATTTCTACTAAAATTTCACTAAATATAATTTTCAAAAAATGAGATTTCCACTCAAAATGAAGATTTAAAAGCAACTGAAGTGGAATGCTCACTAGGAATCAAAATTCAAAATCAACTGAAGTCAAATTCTCACTAAAAGTAAAAATCCAGAATTAAAAATCAGATAGACTTGCAATATATTGGGGAAATAGCCGCACAGCCTCATTGAGGCTGTAGCTGCAATATATTGCGAATCGGTTTCGCAATATATATCCAATATTTTTGCAACACAATTTTGCAATATATCGCCAGAATATTGGCAATCGATATGATTTTTACACGGGCACTTAATCGCCAACCCGTAAGGGAGATCATCGGATCTTGAGAGAGTCGACTCCCCGGGATCTTATTGTGAAATAACGATGCGCCACGCGCCAAGAGCAGCGCTTGCGCTCGCGCTCGCGCTGGCGTACGCGGTTGCACATGACGTCAATGACTCGTCCAATTCAAGAATGACGAGTCACTGGACCAGTCACCGTCGTCCTCACGCGTATCTGGACATGTCACTGACGTCATACGCGACCGCATACGCCAGCGCGAGCGCTGCTCTTGGCACATGGCGAATCGTTATTTCACAATAAGATCCCCGGTCCCAGTTACCCGCAAGGAGGATCCTTAATTGATCCTGGCAGACAGACGCACTCCCCGGCCCCAGTTAACCGGCAAGGGAGATCTTAGTATCTCGGGAGCACACGACAACTCCCCCGCCCCCAGTCTTCAGCCCCAGCACCCATGTGTGTGCTTTTACCACCTTGTCCGCCTCAGTGCGTATAAGTAGCATCTTGGGGTACTTCAGGGCTCCCGCTTCTTAGCAAGCCCCCTGTACCTTTCATATTTTCTCGACTCTGTTCCTTCCTTCCTTCTTCTGGGACTATAAACTTCGGGTTCGCGCCCTCCGGGGAGGGGTTTTAGTCGGTAGGCGCCCGAGGTTTCTCGGGTGAATCCGACACTACCCACACTCTTGTGGGTGTCTATGAAGACTTCCCCTTCCCGGCCTACAAAAAAGAAAAAAAAACAACTCCATACTTCATCGCCAAGCGTCCAGGGCACCACCTGTAACTCAAGCCCTGCTGATGAGTCCGGTTACGATGAACCAGGTTGTACTTGGCAGACGAAACGCATAACAGCCTTCTGCTCAATACGTGTAGTCATAATTCTTTAGTATGGACGAGGTTAGAGCCAGTCCCACAAGATTACCGACAGAGCGACATCTGTGCCGGCAAATTCAGCCGTGAAATCTGCTGGAGAATTCTACCGTCAGATTTAAAATACGGGCCCTGATGTTATTGGTGCATTTCATTTTTCTCGACAGATCGGGTTCTTCGGGGGTACGCATTCACATGGTTTTATTCGTTACACCTCATCAGTGGAATAATTGATGGAAGTTGGGATGTGAACATGAATTTTCAGGGTAATGAACTGATGTTCTCTCCATAATCAAATTGGCCCCGAAGTCGAAATTGAAGATTTAGCGAACGAAATTTCTGTACTATATTCCTACCCAATTATTGCCCACTCCAAAATTTTCGACAATCTGAACCTGTTTTTACGATATTTTTTACACGATTGTTGATTTTTAAGATTCTAATATTTCCTGTATAATTCTCACAATATATCACATAATCAATATTGCCATACAAACCCATGCACGTTATCCTCCATGTTTTGTCAACTGTCTAAGTAGAGACCTATTCTTGAAGAGTTCCCATAGCTTTTTTTAAACATCTGAAATACGTATAACTTTCATCAATTTTTATTAGAATGATACACGATGTCTTCTCCTCCAGAGATCGTCTCATATATTATCATATTGACAAGATTTAAGCTTCATGGTCTAGAATATTCTCTCATGTTGCTCTGTATCCACCCCCGATAAGGTCCCACTGCAGTAAAAATGCTCGGAAATTGTGGATCTTCGCATGATTTTTTCCAAGAAAACAAGCCAATCAATCGTTTCTTGGATTGTTTTTCAGTAACGAGAGATGCACCTCGCAATTTCATACACATTCCGACATTATTAACGCCACAAATTTGGTTTTCATAGACGTGACCTTCTCTTGACTGCTCATAAATTCCATTGCACTCTTCGTGGAGTCGCATAGTCAATGGTATCGAATAAACATTAAAGTCAAAGTAACCTCCCTCATCGAATGTTACATCTTCTGCAATGAAAAGTAGATTCTGCGATGATTATTCAATGACTTCCACAATCTCAGAAACTTGAACACATTTTTCCATTGTGACGAATGAAGATGGGTAGGTACACTACCGGTCAAAAGTTTCACCTCACCCAAAATTTGTTTTTTTAATTTTGTGAGTTGAACTACTCGGCTCTATTTGACCGTAGAGGACTCTTCTGGAGCTCATTTTGAAGGTTTTTTCACGTACTTTGAGATAGCATAATTCATTTTTATCCGTACGGATCGGGATCTTTCCAATTTGAGCTTGGAAAAGTGTCAATTTCGACGATTTTTGAGGAAATCTTTTGTCTTGTGCCAATTTGAGCCACATGAGTGTTTCAATATGGGAGTTGTGAGACCCAAAAATACAAGTCTAGAGCTTCCAAGTCCTTTTCTGAACGTCCCTCTACGCTACTGTTAATCCGAGATATGACATTTTCTCTAAGGGAAGATTTCTCGCGAAAAATAGCATTCTAATTCGAGAGAGATACAGAGATGCATTTTTTATGAAGTATAATCATCATTTCTGTTATCCATCATCTATATCTTGATCGAAAAAACGAGAAATCTTTGGAATATGCCCCAAAAATTGGATTCATTTTTTGAAACAGGTGCTCATTTTTGCGAAAAATCTTCCCTCAGAGGAAATGTCATAGCTCGGACTGGAAGTGGCGTAGAGGAACGTTCAAAAACGGATTCTAAAGCTCTAGACTGGTACTTTTGTATTCCACAACTCCCATATTGAAACATTTATGTGGCTCAAATTGGCATGAGCCAAAAGATTTCCTCAAAAATCGTCGAAATTGACACTTTTCCAAGCTCAAATTGAAAATATCCCGATCCGTGCGGATGGAAATGAATAATGCCATCTTGAAGTGCGTGAAGAAAACCTTCAAAATGCGCTCCGGGAGAGATCTGTACGGTCGAACAGAGCCGAGTAGATCAACTCACAAAATTGAAAAAAAAATTTTGGGTGAGCTTAAACTTTTGACCGGTAGTGTACACTCGGCGTCAATGAATACTTTCCAGAACACTGATTTCTAACCTAGGGTTGCGTGTACTTTCAGTGTTCTAGAAAGTATTCATTGACGCCAAGTGTAAATACATACTCGGATTTTTTTTAGGAAAACGATACAAGGGAAATTTTTCTGATGAACAATATGAACAATAATGGTCATCAAAACTGCTATGATAATCATAATTATGGTCCCAACAAATTTGAGTATTACATGATCATATAGTCTGATACTCACCCACAAAGTACACTTGACCCGGCCAATTTTTAATGATAGGCTCATCAATTTCCGCCATATCAATTTGGGATACAGCTTCGTTGAATTCAAAAGGTCTGTCAATACGTAAAATAGCTATATCATTGATTGGTGCAGAATCAGTGCCACGATAATTTTCATGACGGATGACTAGATCAACTTTATACGCTACATAATCTGTAGAACCGTACAAAGATGCAGTGTATACAAAGTAAAGGCCATCTTCATTAACACAACTAGCCGTTGTCAAGACATTCCATGAATTAATAATTGCACCTGAGCACTCAACTTCGTTAGTTGTAAGAGATTGTATGGCAACAACCCATGGAGTGAATCTCAAACTGAGCATATCTCCTTTGTTTTCCATGAAGTCTCTCTCTTTTCCTGGTGAAACTAGAAGAATGTGAGATAGCATTAATAATATTCTCTGCACCAAACTAACTGTAGTGTTTTCATATAACAATCATCAGATGTGCAAATTATACCGATAAGGTAGATCTCATCGATATTTTGACTCTATCGCTCGATTTGATGAATGAATTCATCGTTTTTTCGAGCTCATTATAATCGCCGCACTCAGGCGGCGATCACAGTTTGACAAATGTGAAACTGCAATCTTCGAGGCTCCACTTTCATAGTGGCTGCATCACGAAGGTATTTTTTATTGTTTTTATTTTTAAAATTTTTTTATTGAAAGATTGACCAAGAGATGAAAAAATTCTTCCTCGTGTGGGACTTGAACCTCACAGTCTCCGGTACTCCGGCCGGCACCTCAACCAATTAAACCACCGAGGGGATTGCGTATTCACACGCCCGGGGAAACCTTCTCTCATCTTTTGTGCCAATATTTCGATGCGGTCAATCAAGGAAGGAATTTTTCATCTCTTGGTCAATCTTTCGATATAAAAATTTAAAAAAAAAAAAAAAAAAAATGGAGAGTCCCTCCGTGATGCAGCCACTAAGAAAGTGGAGCCTCAAAAGTCGCAGTTTGACATTTGTCAAACTATGATCGCCGTCTGAGCGCGACGATTATAAGTGGCTCGAAAGAACGATAAATTCATTCAACAAATAAAAAATCTTCAAATGTGTCAAGTGCATGAACTTGAGAATGAAGTACATTTCAAGGTTTCTTGGAATACACTGTAAGAAATGTCCGAGGTAAAAATACTTGGTCAAGTTGTAGATTCACAGTGCTGAGCTTGGTGAATTCACAAGAAAGTGAGGAAGTTCACAAGTGGCTTGTCAATTTACCATGCTCAGTACAGGAAATCTGGGGACGCCATGCTGAGCATGGTGAATTTACGTTCCGAAGCTTGTGAATTTGGGCAAAGGTACCCTGGCACCGAAATTGTGAGCTGTGGAAAATCCGAAAAGACAGATCGATGCACCGGAAATTCTACTTCCCGAATCCGCAGCCGGAAAAACTCTACCTTTTGCTTTCTCAAAGAGAAAGGGTTGTATTCGTGACAAGACATTTTTGCTCAATTTTTTCACTCAAATTAATTTTTTATTCTAAAAATCTTCACTCATAGCGAATCGGCTTCGTACATTTTGTTCCTCTCGCCACTATCTATCTATTGTAAGTCACGGTTTTTCCTCCAGTCTTATCCCTGGTCCTCCACGAATTTAACTTTCTCTGTCGTTGTCTGTGTCCGTCCGTGTGTGTGTCTGTGCAACTTCATTTTTCGTCAACGGTTTCTCCTCAGCGTTTCGACCGATCTTTCTCAGATTTATGTGAGTGGTAGAGCACCATGTGAAGATGTGCTGAAAGGATTTATAGCCCAATCTATTAAACAGTTCTCGATTAATGAGTATCCGAAAATAAAAATGTCAAAATTTTCCAAAAATCGATTATTTTATATTCAAATATCTTTTCTCAAAATTAACAAATCAAATTTTGGGTCACTTAAACAACCATTTTTTCATCATTTTCCGTCAATTGGTTAATGTGGAATTTTCATTCATATCTATCTCTACCAATTAAATCATGAATCTTCTATCAATGAAAAAAAAATCATGTATATTTCTTTTCCCATACAGTTTAACGTAATTCCGTATTAACCAATCGATCAAGGATGGCCAGATTAACATTTTATTAGGTCACCTCAACTTCCCTTATAAAGTTTTTCTGGACATAAATTCTAAAAACTCCTAATAATTTCTTGAAAATTTTAACATTTTTATTTTCCGACACTCATTAATCGAGAACTGTTTGATAGATTGGGCTATAAATCCTTTCAGCACATCTTCACATCGTGCTCTACCACTCACATAAATTTGAGAAAGATCGGTCGAAACGCTGAGGAGAAACCGTTGACGAAAAATGAAGTTGCACAGACACACGCACAGACGGACACAGACAACGACAGAGAAAGTTAAATTCGTGGAGGACCAGGGATAAGACGGGAGGAAAAACCGTAACTTACAATAGATAGATATCGGCGAGAGGAACAAAATTTACGAAGCCGATTCTCTATCCTTCAAGATTTTTAGAATAAACAAATCATCTCAATTGTGAAATATGTTTGAAATCTGTTGTCTAAGCACATTTCGACGTGAGAAAGCATTCTGCTAATATCATTTAGCAGCGTATTTTCATTTTCTTTGAATTATCAAAAAACTAGCTCATTTCACCCATTCTGGTGCACCTTAACCCTTGATCGTAGCGACACACTCTTGGTCTCAAAAAATTCTACTCGGCCCAACAACAATTCTACCACCTCGGTTTTTCACAATTTTCTATTGGATTTTCCGTGATCAGTTGAAATATTTTCCAATCCCAAGCCCTTGTGTGAACGTGCTACATTAGGCCACGTTCACACCAGCCAACACGCCCCAAACCGCTGTAAATGAATCAGCTGACTGCAGTTGACCACGAGTCAAAACTTAATTCCTGCTAATCACGGAAAACCCAATAGAAAATTTGGAAAAACCGAGGTGGTAGCATTTTTGTTGGGCCGAGTAGAATTTTTTGAGACCAAGAGTGTGTCGCTACGATCAAGGGTTAAGGCGCACCAGAATGGGTGAAATGAGCTAGTTTTTTGATAATTCAAAGAAAATGAAAAAAGGTAGAGTTTTTCGGGCTACGGATTCGGTAAGTAGAATTTTCGGTGCATCGATCTGTCTTTTTGGATTTTCCACAGCTCACAATTTCGGTGCCAGGGTACCTTTGCCGTGAATTTGCCGTGCCAGGCTTCTATTGCTTCTAGAGTTCATGCGACTGCGCATATGCGGCTTGCGAAGGTCGCATTATCAGTCTTGAAATTTTGAACCGGTCCGTTGAACGATAACAGCTGCGAGAGTGATGACTCGGGAGTCGGCGGCGTTGGTCAGCGTTTTCGTGGATTTTTGACTCCCAAAAGAGTGAGGTTTCCAAGCTTTATTGATTGTGTGTATGATGCTGGCAGCAAGAAAAGGTTTCGACACAACTTTTGTATCAGATTGAGGATACTTGCATGGACGGATTTTTTTATTAGAATGGTTCAATCGTGAATCATTATAACGAGGCTAAATTCATAGGTAGAAGGCTTAGACTCCAACGAAACCTTCTCGCCGCTAGTTCGTTATGATTTAATTCGATTGGTTCTTTTGGTTGCAGCTATACGTGATTATGAAATTGCTCAGTTTGACATCAAAACAGCTTTTTTAAATGGTGATCTCGAAGAGGAAGTATTCATATGGATATCACCGAGGATTCGGAAGTCCAGGGTGAAAACATCGTTTGTCGTCTGAAGAAAAGTATCTAATGGACTGAAACAATCTCTAAGGGTGTGGAATAGAAAACTGACTGACTGTCTGAAAGAGATTGAACGCAGCCAGAAACATTAGCAGTGTCAATCTGTACGCCTGTGTAGATATTTTAGACATAATGGTGTACTATACATGCTAATGTCGTTGGCTGTAGCTCGGAAAAACTTGAGCGTTAGGGTCTGTAATTTTGGGTTCCATCTTTTGGTGCTGAATGAAAACTATTTCCAAAGTTTCACCCAAATTCGTATTCCGGATGTAAAAACCTCTCCCGGTGAGACGAAAAAGACCATGTGTACACTTGTATGATATTTTTAGTCAACCTCCCGTCTCTTCCTGCCCACCGTGTCTGACGAGAAAACTTTTTTGCGGGCCTGTGTTATGATTCTGACAAGTTCACCGAGAGTTGCAATTAAGGGCATGCAGTAGCCGTGCAGCACGGCCGTAAAGTTCGATTCACCACTTATGTGAAAATTGTAATGGTACAATGTTTGAGGTGAGTTGTCTAGTTATTGTTATTGTCCAATTCATTCTTGGTAACTCAATGTTCAGCCCAAATCATTAGATTATTGCAGAAAAGTGGAAACCACTGGGTACCTGGGACATCCTAACCTATAATATACACACATTTTTGTTCCAAGAATTCTCAAATTCTTTTGCGATTTGGGCTAAACGACGAGTTGAGCCATTCAAGTTAGATGATAACAAATATGGCTCACCTCGTCGTTTAGCCCAAATCGCAAGAGAATTCGAGAATTCTTGGAACAAAATTTGGCTTGCACGGCTAGCGCATGGCCTTAAATCGGATGAATGACTAAATTCTGACCAGTATATCGACTGTAAAGGACTACAAGTTTCATTTAGATCTTTTGCACGGCCTAGAATCAACGTATCTGAAAATCATCGACTTCTTACAGTCCTCTAATCCACCGTCAAACAATTTTGGGAGTATCCTCTCGTAATTAATCCAACCCTCAAAACCATTATACACAATCAACAAGAGTTGAAACTTACAAGGCTGACGAGCGTATGGCAATCGATTTGGATCAAGTAATGAAGCAGATTCCTTCTCAATCCATCTCCGATAATCAGAAACTTTTGTCCAGACCATAGGTGCAGATAAATTATCCGCACATTTACTAGAAGAATAAACACCAGCTTGTCGCCAAATTGAATCTTGCTGTATCAAAAATGGTCCTCCGGAATCTCCTGGACAAGCCGTAGCATCTCTAGGTGCCCATGAACAAAATGTTCTCGGCTGTCTCACATCGTATTTTTCGTAGCAATAATCTGATGAATAAGCCGTTGTATTCAACTGTTGCAAATTTGGAGATGGCTTCTGTATCGCCAAATTACTAGGAAATTCCGTAAGACCCCAGCCAGCTGTTAAACCTTTAGTCTTGTGACCAACTTCCTCATCCGCTTGAAAGAGTGACACGCTATCAATATTTTCTGTAAACTCAATCGATGGCTCAACTCTGACGATGGCTATGTCACCAGTATATAAATGTTCATAATCTGAAGGATAGGATATTTTAGTAACATTGTAGAGGCGACCACCGCAATCTGAACGCTCGGTTCCTGCTCTGATTTGCATTTTTTCAATCCATCTGGCTTGGACGCAATGTGCAGCTGTCAAAATGATATCTTTGCTAATTATTGTTGCACCACATTCGTGTTTGCGATAATAGACTAATGAGACCATAAATGGATACTCCTTGGGTCCTGCAGAGAATCCACCCCTGACGCGCGGATTTCTATTATTTATTTGTCGTAATTCGCGTCCCAGCATATAATTTGTATCTGGACCTGAAATTTGTTCCAGAATTATAATGAATAACTGCCATCGTGAGTCAAGTATTTGTGAGTCCGTCTAAAAAGTATCAGCGGTTCTTGAGTTGTAGTTCGATAGTTACAGTACCCTGCAAAAGAAATGGAACACGGATACCTTAACTAAAACAGTCATCATTCCGACGCATTTGAGTCTACAACAATTTCTCAAAAAGCACTTGAAAGATGAGAAAAAAATCTATCAAATTATGTGTTTCAAAGATTTTTTTGATCGAAATTTCATGCCCTTAATTGGTACTCAAAATTGGAAAAATTTTCATTTCATTCAATCACTCTTCATTCATATACAAGTCGTGCTAGCGTAAAAAATCTTGCGGAATTTTGTAGCTCTATTGAAGACCTTCAAATTCTTTTTTTCTGAACGTTGCTCTACAACTTTTCACACCTGAGTTACAAGCGATCTCGTTGAAAGAATTTTGGACGGGTTGAGAGTATTGAAAGTATGGAGACATGAGTTTTTCTTAGTTGAGGTGGGCGGAAGTCCTTTCAACCAATTTTTGGAATGAGCCCGGCAATTATTTCATAGGATTCTGAAGATTTTACGTCAAAATCGTAGATTATGACCTTTTCCGTATTTTTGTTACCCTCTACCCATACGAATTTCTTTCTACGATGAGATCGCTCGGCACTCGGGTGTGAAAAATCGTTTAGCAACATGCAAATTATATCGATAAGGTAGATCTCATCGATATTTTGACTCTATCGCTCGATTTGATGAAATACATTTAATGAATGAATTTATCGTTCTTTCGAGCCACTTATAATCGTCGCGCTCAGGCGGCGATCACAGTTTGACAAATGTCAAACTGCGACCTTCGAGGCTCCACTTTCATAGTGGCTGCATCACGAAGGGATTTTTTATTTTTTTGGATTTTTTAATTTTTTTATTGAAAGATTGACCAAGAGATGAAAAAATTCTTCCTCGGGCGGGACTTGAACCTCGCAATCTCCGGTACTCCGGACCGGCGCCTTAACCAATTAGACCACCGAGGCGATTGCGTATTCACTCGCTCGGGGAAGCCTTCTCTCATCTCTTGTGCCAATCTTTCGATGCGGTCAATCAAGGATCCATGACCATTCGAATATGCAAATTATATCGATAAGGCAGATCTCATCGATATTTTGACTCTATCGCTCGATTTGATGAAATACATTTAATGAATGAATTTATCGTTCTTTCGAGCCACTTATAATCGTCGCGCTCAGGCGGCGATCACAGTTTGACAAATGTCAAACTGCGACCTTCGAGGCTCCACTTTCATAGTGGCTGCATCACGAAGGGATTTTTTATTTTTTTTCGGATTTTTTAATTTTTTTATTGAAAGATTGACGAAGAGATGAAAAAATTTTTTTTTTTAAAAAAAATAAAAAATCCCTTCGTGATGCAGCCACTATGAAAGTGGAGCCTCGAAGGTCGCAGTTTGACATTTGTCAAACTGTGATCGCCGCCTGAGCGCGACGATTATAAGTGGCTCGAAAGAACGATAAATTCATTCATTAAATGTATATCGTTTAGCAACGTTTGAAAAAAGAATTTGAAGGTCTTGAAAAAAGCTACAAAATTCCGCAAGAATTTTTACGCATGACTTGCATATGAATGGAGAGTGATTGGATGAGATGAAAAATTTTTCAATTTTGAGTACCAATTAAAAGCATGAAATTTTGATCAAAAAAATCTTTGAAACACGTGATTTGGTAGATTTTTTTCTCATCTTTTAAGTGCTTTTTGAAAAGTTATTGTAGACCCAAACGCGTCGGAGTGATGGCTGTCTCAGTGAAGGAAGCCGTGTTCCATTCTTTTTGCAGGGTATACTGTACATGTGGATTTGCCAAGTAAATATTTATCAAACACGATGATATCCAAATCAATCAAAAGACAAAAAAAATGATTATTCTAATATCCTACCAAATAATCCTAGATCTGAAACTCAATTCATGTTTTTTTCGAAACAATATATCAATCTTATGGTTATTTTTCCATCCAGAGTTATTAAGGATGAATCCAGAAAGATCAATACCTATCCCAGGCTATATACTTCAACGTCAGAAAATCACCATCAACCTTTGTTGTAAGAAAAAAATTTTCATTTCAACCTGCTTCAGAAACAAGACGTTCAGTCGGATCTAATGACATGAAAACGAACAATATGCGAAAAAGCTATTGAGGAAATCATACTCAAGTTTCATGAAGAACATTAATCGAAGATATGAAGATCTTTGAAAATTGTAAGACAAGGAAAATCAACTAGTCGGCAGATGACACTCGCCGTTTAATTCATTCGCTACACCGTATATATTCAATTGAATTCTTTGACGGGTACTCAGGTCTTTGGGAATCAAAAGACTAACCAAATTTTACAGTATAAAACCAGGAATAATTGGGAAACTAAATAATGAACTTACAATAATCATATTCTTGGGCATGGCTGTGATAGTTCAATACTTCGAGACTCAAAACGTAAGTAAGAAATATCAATTTCAGTCTAGCCATCGTTGGATCAGTTAAATATCTCAAATCTCTTCCGAAGCTCAAATGTCAGAATAACAGTTTATGTAGAAGGTTATTCTCAAACTTCCGAGATTTTTACTTGAATACGACATATAAACTAAGTTCCCCCGGAAGGGCAATTCGAAGAATCCAGAACATTAGTTTTATTCTAAAGTGTGGTTGAGAAATTTGAATATCTCTCGCTCAGTTTCTCACCAGAATACAACGAATAGAGTCTGCTAATGAATTCATTACAACGCTTTGCGAACAGAATGCATGAAAAGAAAACCTTATTCATATGTTTCATCCAAGGTCGGAATAGATACATACAATTATTTGGCTGCATTTCAAATCTGACTTCCGTAGCATTGTTATCAATTTTCATTTCAAATTGTATCTACAAGTGAGGACTTTCCTTGTAATTTTTATAAAGTTCGACCCAAGCAATCTACGGGATTTCACTTTTAGTCAATTACTTCTCAATCTAATTATGTTCTTTTCTCTTGTTTATGATAGCTTTAGTTGGTACATTTAATTTCATACCACTATCATCAAACGACATTTGAGCTGCTGACCTAAGGGTTTTCGGTAGGTCGACTTGAATCCTCAAGGAAGATTCATAAAAATTAGTTCAGCATTCAGACCTCTGCAAGTCAGACCAAAGTTTATGAATCAGATGCAGGGAGCATCTGATAGTACAAGTCAGGTGCAATAAAATCAATTTTTGGAAGTTATCCTCGGTTATTTCTAGTCCAAGGAATGATGGATTTTCTGACGAAAGATTCCTCTCAAAATTTGGACCAGTCATGGAAAAATCATGAATGGATCAATATTTGAGTCGGTATAAGCATAGGGAAGAACTTGAGAAAAATCAGCGAAATAGCACAGAAAGTTTCCTCAACGTTCAGACGTTTTGAGACTCTTTCTTGAGAGAAATCTTTCATTGGAAGAATTGTATTCGGATGAGGTTTCAAAAATGAATTTCGAAGCTCTTGACTTCTACTTTCAAACTTCTGCTTTCTGAATCATTTTGATTCATCATTCGTATCTGAGTTGAAGAGGACTCAGTTGTGACCCAATTTTCATGTATTCTCCAGAAATGTGATTATACCTAGCGAAAACCTGTTGTGCTGCACAATAAAACAACGAGTCCTTGAAGTACTTGAAGAAAGATACAAAATGAGTTGAATCAAAGTCATTTTCGAAATTTCAGGATGGAGAAATCGAATTTTTCTAATTTGGATTTTCTATTGTTAGGTGTGCACAAGCTTTTAACCGGTAGAGTATTGATTGTGAGATGAACGAAATTGTCCAAATTGTCGGATTTCTCAAGATTTCTCATGTATTTACCATCACTACAGTACACTTTTATTCAAACTTGATTTATTTGATCGTCTATCCAAGCTCGATAAGGTGCCACTCTGGTGAAAACATGTCCGTACTTTGAATCCTTGCAAGCCTCGTTTGAATCATAGAATCCAATCAACCGCTTGGTCGTCACATTTCCACTCACAAGTGAACTACCCCACAAATCCAACATGCACAAGGTCATGTCACTCACACCGCAGATTTTGGTCTTGTACAGAATTGGAACATCTGATTTTCTGAAATGTCCGTTACACTCATCATATGTATTTATTGATAGTGGCAATGAATAGAGCATGGATCGCACATATCTCCCTTCAGAATTCACTTGATCTTCTGTAATGAAAAATTAAATCAAATTGGTTTGACATCGATCATAATATTCCTAAATTTCCTCGGATAAGTTTCGAGTAGACTGCTACCTTTTCACAAATTCTTCCAAGATTCAGCGATTATATGAACTTCCTCGTATTAATAAAGGATAGCCTTGTTCGAAATATGCTTTTGTTGCCAATTTTCTCATACGATCAAATAAAAGGGTCTGCTCTGGATTCCCGAGGCCATGTCGAGTGCTAAGAACTTAGTTTCCATCAAATAATGAAAAAGAAATGAGGAGCCTAACTGTTTTACCTGCATTCGCAAGTGCTCAGAACAGAAATTAAATCTTTCTTGGTATCACGAAACTGCCAAATTTCATAATTAGATTTGGAGTATCAGGCTAATGAGTATCGACATTCTCTTTTCATACTGAAACATTTGCTCAGTTGAACAAGCTCAAGATAATGAAATAGTCTATCATGGTACAATAGGGTTTTTCCTCTATCCATTTTCGATCGATCAGAAGATTTTTAAAAATTCTTATGGCCTCAGTGATGTAATACCTTCTTTTCGGGAGATGACAGACAAATCGCTACGATACGACTGTCATGCCAGGCCACCACCCGACACGACACGTAATTCATTCCGGTAAACGCAACCATCAATGGATCTGATTTATTTTCATAACCCATGACTGAAGTTATCAAATCCATCGATGGTTGCCGTGTCGGGTGATGGCGTGACGTAAGATTCGTGTCGTATTGCGTTGTCTGTCATCACCCTTAACGACTATCAACTAAAAATAAAACTACTTTCGAGGCAAAATATCGAATGCACATTGAGAAATATCACTTTTACTTTGACCCCAGTGTGTCACATATGAACGGATAGAAAAAGATATCTCAAGCACAGGTCATGCGAATAATCTCCAAATCTTGTCCAAAATATCGAGCTCGCGTGGTTTACACTCAAGTAAGAACCAATAATACTTACGCCAGAAGTACATATTGGCCAATAAACTTCCAACTATTTCTTCATTCTTGTCCGCCATATCAATTAGAGACAAACATTTATCAAAATCAAAAATTCTGTCAACACGTACAACAGCTATGTCATTGACGCTCTCGTAGTTTGGTTCCATTAATCCATAATTTTCGTGTCGGAAGATTTTTGTAACATTGTAAGATTGGTTATCGTTCGGTAGGCATGTGCCTGCATAGACAAAATATTTTTCATTGTCTGCATCGGAGACGCAACTGGCAGTCGTTAACACGTGTTTGGGATGAATTATTGTGGCTGAGCATTGAAGTGTTCCAGATACAACCAATTTTATAGCAACAGTCCAAGGTGCGTCACTGGGAAGAATTTGATTCCCTTCAATGATCTCAAAATCCTCTCTTTTACCCGGTTGATCTGGAAAAGAATACTTATTAAGATCGAATGATATCACACTTATTACCCGATATCATGGCAAGAAATTTGATGAAGTTATGATTCAATGGAATGAATCAATGCGCACAGCAATAAGTTTACAATGGTATTTTTTGCTTTAGAATAAGCAAACGATTGAGTTTTATTGCATTATAAAAATAAAATCCAAGCGAATATTATTTCTCGATTTGACAGTGGAAAGTTTGGGTTTTGCTTTTCAGGTGTTTGTTTTCGGATCGATCCTCAACAAGGATCGGAATTATAACAAAGAAAGCGAAAAACGACATGCGTACTAGGACAGGCATGTCCTTCAGTGCGTGGAATGGGGCTTGCAAGCGAAATGCGAAAGTATCAAGTCATCGTGAGAACTCCACAATCGCTTCCAAAATGTGGCATTTTAGTGGCAGAGTCGAGAATAGTACATTTCGATACAAGGGTAGCAAACTTTTTTTTCGCGTCCGAGTGATGGGTTTCGAGCCTGAGCCGTAGGCGAATGTCGGAATCAACACGAGGATGCGAAACACCCGTGTATCGAACTGTGTTTTACGACAAACTGTGCGAGAAAGTAGATAATCAGTGCAGAAAAGACACTTTTCCGCACAGCGTGTCAAAAAATACTTTTTTTGATCGACTAGTCGGACAGAGAAAAAGAATAATGGACGTAAAGCATTGCTGTCCAGTCGATCAGAAAAAATGTTGTCTGGAAATCTCTGGGCAGTTCTCATGAATCCGGAAATAGGGAAACTTCCGAATTCACGCGATTGAATAAGATATTAGGAACAGAGCTCTATTCCAGCTATGACGAGCTCAACACATAGTATTCGATGAGGTTTGAGTTTCTGCTCAATTTACAGGGTGTCCCAAAAGTCATCCCCCCCCAAAACTCAAAAATGGTCCCGGGTGTCGAAAAACCCCGAATCACGTATCTCCTGAAATCGAGAGAGAATCTTAGAAATGGTCTCAGATTTGGCCTTGAATGTGACCTTGATGGATTTTAAGAGATAAAATCAGAGATTTCAAATGCGAACCCTCATTTTTGACTCCGGATTCTGAAAGAGCACAACATTTAACGTTCAAGTAGAACTCACTGCCAATTCCTTAGATGACCTCTAGGGATCATAATAATATGATTATCATACTATGCGGGTCACAAGTATCTGGACAGTGTATTTACATACCAAAGCCAGGGCGATATTTTAGTTTGGGAAGGTTTCTCTCAGAAAAGTTTCAAGGCTCATTTCGACCCTTGAACTGTGACTTTCATAACCTTGACTCTCAAAACTCGAAAATAGCTCCGGGTATCAGAAACTTCGAGACACATTTATCCAGCGAATCTTATCGAAGGGGAAGCTCAAGGATGGACTCAGATTTGACCTTGAGAGTGGCTTTGATGGTTTTTTGGAGGTCAAACTAGACTTTTCAAATGAGAACCCGTGTTTTTTATCTCTGAGCCCTGAAAGTTCAACAGATTCTGTGCCAAGATATGACTTTCCACTAATCGCGTATATGACCCTCAAAGGTCATTTTGAGGTCACGAGTCTCTAAATAGTTGTTTAACGTGCCAGAGCTGAGGAAATTGTATGGATCGGGTGATGTTTCTCAAAATTAAATCCCAGACTCCGTTAAATTTTTGAAATGTGACCTTGAGCGAGGCCTGGACCCCTAATAGAGATCAAATCGAGTTCTTTGAATAGGAAACCCTAGTTTTTGACTTTGGGCGCTGGAAATGTGACGAGTTTTGAGTCCAGATATGACCCTCTCTCTCTTTTGCGTGAATGGCCCTCAAAGGTTCTCTTCAGAGATTTGTAATCTCAACAAAATGACCTTCGAAAGTCATTTACACGATTAGGAGAGAATCAGATCTTGACTCGAAATTTGTCACATTTTCAGGGCCCAGAATCAAATACAGGGGTTCCCATTTGAAAGATTCTATGTGACCTCTATGATCCATCAAGGCCATATTCAAAGTCGAATCTGAGTCCACTCATGAGCTTCCCCTCGATAGCAGGAGACAAGTGTCTCGGAATTCTTGATGACCGTAGCTATTCTCGACTATTGAAAGTCAATCTCATAAAATAACGCGTATGCGCAGAAAACTTTCGCGTTCTGATTGGTCGAAAATACAATTGCAAAAAACGCTCAAAAGCCCTATGGGAATGGGAAACACTCTCTAAAACATTCTTCTTGTTAAGTGCATCAAATTTTACGTAAGAGAAGATGTTCTTGACATTTTTTTGAAATTGGGTTTTCGAGAAGGAAATTAAATAGTGATTTTCACGGAATCCCCTATGTATGAGCCCAATTACATTGGAAAATTTTTATGTGGTTGATTTGAATGAGGTTTTGTCTCGGCTTTCATACACTGTAAAAAATTTCTGCTTGAATATTCAAGAAGTGTTCTTGAAGCTATTTCCAAGTTGGTGCTTGAATTTTTTTCATGTACATTTCGTTGAAAATTCAAGTTGTTGCTTGAATTTTCAATCAAATGTTCTTGAATATAGTTTCGATGGCATCATTGAATTTCCAAGAAAACATTCTTGTATGCGCCTCTTGAGTGAGAAAAAGTCAGCGCTTCATTCATTTAAAATATATAGTCAATAATTAAATCGACTTGCTTACCAGCTGCGTAAAAATTTTTTGGGATCTCGGGAGCTGGTTGTTCATCATATTTTGAGGCATAGTATTGGGAAAGAATCTACCGCAGGCAATCCGGAACATGATGTTTTATCGACTATTCATTTTACGTGGAACTGCTCATGTGTTTCGGGGTTTTTCGATACCCGGAGCCATTTTAAATTTCAGGGGGGGGGGGGCTGACTTCTCGCAAAGAAAGATCAAGGCACGAAGCATATAAATTCCCTCAGCTTAGTAGAAATTTCTTTTTTTTTTTTTCTATCGGAGTCAAGTGTATTTACCAATCGTTCGTTTTATATTAAAATGGAAAACGTTTCAAGTATCTAAAATATCGAGCTACTCCAAAATTACCATGAGAAAAATTGTGAGAACAATAAACTGTTACAAATGAGCAGAATGGATCCCATGTCGTGTAAAAATTGAAATTTTCGTGGTTTTTTAACAAGGTGGTGTATAGGTTTTTCACTTGTCATAGTAAAAATACACTCACAATCATCGTCCGTCGAGAACCGCGAAATTTCTTCAGCCTGAATCAATACTACTATTAAGAAGACAACACAGATGAACTTCAATGAAATCATTCTAGCATGAATAACGAATTATCAACTGGTTTTAGTGCATGTTCATCGGATGAAGTACAACACGCGAGTGCCTGTCTCTGCGTACCCAACTTACCAGATATTCAGCTCGCGCATACATGTAATGAAAATGCGGGTCGTTATCAGCGTTTTTCATTCATTGGAAGGATGTTCAAAGAAGAATCTTGTACAAATGTTATAGTTTGTATGATGTGATAATGATAATTTTCATTACAATGACAATATCGAACTCATGTTATTCCACGGGATGCTAAAATTTTTATTTATTTCATTTATTTTATTTCATTTATTGAATATCCCGAAGACCCTTTGCAAATATAAATAAGGTAAGTGTACCCAACTTGCCTCTGTACCCAACTTGCCCCCATATGCCGATCTCAGGAATGGGCGCTCGTTGACCTTCCCGCAATTTTTTTTTACGTTTGTTATGTAAAAATATGAGAAAATACGTAGTTTTCATCGACCCCGGATCATTTCCGCGTTCTCCAGAAAATATAAAGTGAGTTTTCCATTTTTCGTGTTTGCACGGCTAAGAAATCGAGGAGGAAATCGCGTTCACTAAAACCGGTGCCAATTTATTTTTATTCGACTAATCTTGACGTACCTTAGCGCATTCGATTCCTTGTCTCAAGACCTTCAAAATCCGCTCTTTAAGGTTGCAGAACTCTGGTTTGGAGCGATTTTATGTACAAAACACGAAGATGGTTTGAGAATCAAGAAGGCCGACATCATGTACCCAACATGTCCCCATATGGTTATCTCAGAAAGGCGTGCAGTATGACTTTTTTTACCACTCAGAACGTGTTTATCACGTCAAAATAGGTCGGAAACGATGTCTTGGGCCAGCTCAAAGCCATAAATGTCGCTGCACGGTGATCAAAATGGATCAAAGCGATTTTATTCACTTCATCGCCGATTTACATTGTTTTAAACGATGGGGGCAAGTTGGGTACACACTTTTGTAAACTCTCAAAAATCACCTTTTGGGAGAATTCAAACAGCTCGGCTCCACTATATCCAAATTGGACGTATCTTAGCTCATTTTAAAGGTCTTGAGACAAGCTTTAAAATGAGCTAAGATACGTTGGAAAATATGGAGATGGGCCAAAGTTATTAAGAAAATGGCTTAATGGGGGCAAGTTGGGTACACTTACCTTAATACAATTTTTCTTACAATCTAGTCAAGAGTAGAACATTTCCTCAAAACTAAACCAATAATTGAGTAATAAATCAGTAACTTTAACCCCATTTGATTGGAGCTCATAATTCATTTGGCTACCCATGGAATTATTAATCAGAATTTTTCTATAATACACTCAACATTAGAATCTATAAAGATTCTTAATCAACAAATTTCAACAAATTTTCTCGTGCAATCTCTTCGAATGCCGAGATTGTTATTCCAGATTACTCATACCATTCATGATGTTTTCATCATCCTCGCAAGACTAGATTTTTTTCTCGTTAGCTTCATTCTTAGTATAAGGCATATCATTTCATTACTCTTGAGTCTAAGATCAGGGATTCTTATACTTATACTTTCATGTAACTTTGGAGCATCAATATAATAGTGAAGTAATTTAAAGAGAAACAGCGCATCCTAGTAGATGCAAAAACTTCCAAATGTGGGATTGTTCCAAAATGATTGAGTAATCATGTGACTGAGATTCCATTGGAGTTCCTGCAAAGCGTGCAAGAACTCTCAAAAGCTTATGTTGAACTGTTTCTAATTCCTTCCTACATGTCTTTGTTTTTGGATAACATACCGACAACGCATACGTTAGTATGGGACAAACAAGACCCGAGTAAAGCATGCACAAGATTTGGGGGTCTCTAAATTTAGAAGATTTTCGTTTTATAATTCCAAGTATTTTCATGGCTTTATTTTTAACTCTTTGTTTATAAGATAATTCAAATTTCTATCTACTATGACTCACAAATCCCTTTGTTCATATACCTGAGCGAAATCATTTCCTCCTAATGAATAGGTGTATTCAATGACTCCATTAGAATTCTTAGCAATCGAAATAATCCTGCATTTTTTGGCATGAAATTTCACCAAGTTAGCTTCAGCCCATTTTTTAATAGCATCAACGTCTCTTTGGAGTAGCAATGAGTTTGCCCCATTACTGATCATTCTGAACATTTTGAGATCATCTGCGAACACAAGGTCCTCAGAATGCTCAACATAGTTGATAACATCATCGATGAAGACGTTAAACAGTAGAGTTCCTCAATGAGAGCCCTGCATTACACCAGAATAGACATGAAAGGTACTTGATTCAAAACCATTCATTCAACAGATTGCGTTCACTCAGATAGATATGACTTTTTATCCAGTTCCAGAGTTCACCAGTTATTCCACATTTCTTTAGCTTTTCAAATGAAATAGAATGATTCACAAAATCAAAAGTCTTACACATATCCGTGTTTATTACATCAACCTGAAAGTCAGCATTTAAAAACTTTTGTAATACACTGAGTGGATACTATCAAGTTTGTTGTTGTAGATCACTTGTGCATAAATCCATGCTGTTGAGAAATAATAAACTTCTTCAAGTAACAAGACAATTTTTTTTGAAATAGGAAATCAAGTAACTTTGGAAAAATAGAAATTTTTGAGATTGGCCTATGATTTTCAACATTATTTCTGACCTCAGATTTAGGGATTGGAGAAACTCAACTATGTTTCCATTGCTTTGGGAAACAACCTGTCGCAAGAAAAAAAGGGATACAGTAAATGTAAAGGTTCAATGAGAGTATTCATACAATTTCTCACAAATGAAGCATGAATTCCATCAGGACCAAGTCCTTGATTCTCATTCATTGACTGATAACAGAAGAGAGTTAATTTCTCCTTTCGAAATTTCTATATTTCGATACAAACGCAGAATCATTTTCATTGACATTCTTTCTGGGAAAACCAGAGATTGATCATTTTTTTGATAAAATGTTGAGAAATATTTACCAAATTAATGAAACCGATTCTTTGCTATCATTACATTGAGTGTTTTTGTTACATATCGTTCCAGGGATGTTATCTTTTCCGGGTAGATTTACCACTTTCCAAAAAGATTTTCTATCAACAAGGATTTCAGACTCAACTTTAGTATTATATAGTTTTTTTAATCTCTATCAACGAGATATTTACATCTTCTACTTTGTAATCTGAAAAGGGCCCTATCCTCCTCAGAATTAGATTCTTTGAATTTCTCATGTGGCTCTTTTTCAAGTCACACTTCTCTTTTTAGCTCATGGGTGAACAATACTGGATGAGTAGTCTGGAATTTTTGTAAAATAGAAACATTACATGCTATGAGCTCAAAGATAAATCAATAGAATTTGAATGCAAATCGTAAAAAAATTTTTGATCGTGAATTTGACTGTAGAAATGTCTTCGAGGATGTCTTCGATTAGGATAGATGCATGTTGTTAATCGAGTAAAAATAATGTAGGATTAGTATCCAGAAAAATATTTAACTGGACTTTCAGGATCTAACTCGGAACCTTCTTCTTGCCGAGAAGGCGCTGTACCCGTTAAGGTAATATCTGGGTCTTGACAACTTTTTCGATATAAATCCCATGGTAGCGCCATAGTAGGCCCAAGACGCTCGATCTGAATGATTTCAGATTTTATCGTTTTCATGATGTGATAGAGAAAAATTTTATCTTACGGACAATACCAAACCAAAGTTATTCTACGAGATACTCAAATTTGAATGCAACTCCAACAACCACTTCGTAGATGGCGCCACGGTAATCCGCATAGCTTAATTCGAAGAATTTCTAATTTTCAAATAATAGCAAACATTTTTCAGATCGAATCATTGAAATAGCGCGCTTCTCAGTGCAAATTTTGATAATCTGAGCTTTTTCGCGACTCAAAGCTTACAATATCTTTTGAATGATTAGGAAAATGACAAACGTGCATGAACGCGTGATTCCTTGATGCAGTGGCGACACCTCAAGATTGCAGTTTTCCAAAACATTCAATGAATATTATGAGTTTTGACATGCAACAAAGCTCACATTATTTGAAATTATATTGCGATACGCGCTAACTAATTGATTTGATCAGAAGAGTGTTTGCAAGTACCGTAAACCGGGGTAACTTTGGAACATTTCTTCACTTTCAATTTGTATTCCTCTACAATGCAAGGTCATTTATAAGCGTTGCAATAGGTCAAACTGTCAGTCTTGACTTCAGTTACAACATGTTGTAGCTACATTTCTCTAAACTTGACTTATTTTGCAGATTATCGCAAAAACAGGGTGTACGGTTGACGGGTTGATTTTGTAACATGTTGATTCTTATACTGACAGCGACTGCGACGCACAGCGGAGACAAATGGGGATTTTTGCATATAACTCAGTGACACGCGAATTCTCGACCGATATTCAAACGAGATCTTCTGAAATTTTTCTTGTTTAACAAGATGTGACCGCAAGGGGAGTGGGGGTATGGCACCTCATCCCTGGAGTCTGACGAGCTTCCGGCCCCAGTCATCACCCGCCGGAGCGAGGAGACCGCACATCTCCATCCGGCACCACGGGAGTGGGTGATTCTAGGGACTCGAATTGGAATCGCCCTCGGGCGATAACAATGCGAGCCCGAAAGACTTATTCATCATCCCGAGGGACTCCCTGGGCTCTCAGGAAGCCTAGACGAGTCCCAAAACCCCCCACCGAGGGGTGGGCATCGGCCTTGTGCTGGGGGCTGAGCCCAGAATTCGGTAGTCGGGGAGGAGGACTGAGTCATCATCGAGCCTGGCTCGGTGTTGGCCACCCTCCAAACCGACGATCTGGCAGGGTGTATCCCTGCCCCGTGCCCATGGCGGCAACCGGGGTTGAGCCGAAAGGCAGGGACCCGGTATATAAAAGACAATATTCCTGTCTAACAAGATGCCATTCTGTAAATTTCGATTCGGGCACTTCTAAGGGGGTCTATATAACGTTTGAAAGAGATGGAAACACAACCGAGGGAACTATTTTCATTCCATGCGAGTGTTGTGTATAGATGCTCTATTCACTCGAAACACTGTGGGTAATAAGTTTTCTTGGAGAAATTTCCGTGCCAACAACTTGAAACAAGTTTCAAGAGCATTGTAGACCTCTAAAGCACTTGTTCGGCAGAATTTTTGCAAGGTAGGGAAAATTGACATATTTTTCATTCCCTTTCAGATGAGGGGACGAGCCTGTTGAACTTCTTGTATACTTGTTTTGTTGTCTTATAATGGAATTAGAGGTTTCGAGTTTTGAAATGAGCTCCAACAGATCCCAGGTTTTGTAAAAAGTGTTTTGCTTCTACGACCGTATCTTCGACTAGAATCCTCGAATCGAGCTCTAGCTTACGCCAATCGAAAGCTAAGATCTCAAGCTTTCGATTGGTCACTGGCTGAGGTGGGTTTCATCGTAACCTTCCCGAGCTTTACGAAAAACAATGACGAAAAAAGTCGAAATTGTCCCAAAGTTACCCCAGTTGACGGTACGGACTTATCTCAATTACAATAGTTCGGTATTGTCCGTATACAATGAAACTTGTCATCAGTATAAATTTTCGTTTGTAATGTATGCCTACATTAAGTAACTCATTTTTGAAGCTATGTACTCATCCAGCTAAGAATAATCCTGAAACGCGAATAACACGTTCACTGCAGTGGGCCCCATCGATGGAGCCCACTTTTTCTTGAGTTTCGGCCCACCGCCAAATAGCGGATACATATCCAATGGCTTGTGCCGCCGTCATTTCTTCTTGTATATGTCATAATGAACATGCGTTCAAGACAATTCGCCAAGATTGACGTAATATCACCGTGGAGCTTGGCAATCTACCACAGGACCCTTGGACAGTAGAGGGTTAATGATCAAAGAGATAACACGTGAATCTTTCAGGTACTATTTTTATGATTCAGTGAAGCACATAAACGATGCAAGAGATCTTGTTTCAAAAGCAAAGGACTAGAGAATGTGATGTTACTCAATACTAAATATTCTAGAATCACAATAATATTCATGTATCAGACCAATCAGTAAAACGAGCCTCTATCCAAGTTCGATAAGGTGACAGTTCGGTAAAGACATTAGGGAATTGATTATCCTCGCAAAATTTCTTCCACGTGTAGATGCCGAGCAAACGTTTTTGTGAATAATCTTCTATCACCAGAGGTCCGCCTTTTAATTCCATGCACATGCCAATATAATTTGATCCGCAGATTTGTTTTTCGGGAAGGTAACCTTCACGTGACTGCTCGTATATTCCATTGCACTCATCTTTGGCCTTCATCTCAATTGGTAATGAGTAAAGCATGTTTTCACCATGTCCTGATCTATCGACCTCAAATTCTGGAACATGAAAAATTTTTACGTCAACATTTTCATCCACGATTTTCGTGAAATTCATACTTCATAATTTGGGACCCCAAAAGTACCGAGATGTTGACATGAATGAAATGGTAACCACTCATGATCCAACATTTCATTTCAAACTTCCCTCGTATTGACTGATTTTTATCCGCGTAGGTAGACACAAGGTGTCTTCCAACACTGATAGTGCTAGCATCTAATCCATTGCATGGGTAGATTGAAGAATATCAGCTCATGATTCTAGAGATAAAGGTCAAATCAATCGTCCTCTGAGGGATACGAAAATTCATAACCTAACTTCACATATACATGTCCTAACCATATATAGACTGCCAGTCCCGTATCTTCGCCGTTGACGTCGAGGCCCCCAATGAGAGTGAGAGAGACGCAACATAGAAATCGCATGTTAAAAGCGTGCGCCTTGGAGCATGCCGTCTCTCTCACTCTCACGCAAAGGCCTATCTCTCGATGACAACGGCGAGTATACGGGACCAGCAGTCTATACTTCTATGTCTATGGTCCTAACGAATATGCTCGTTTGATATTTCGAGTCGACTAAAATTAACAGACGTTCATTCAAAACCAATCGCAATCAATACAACCGTAATGAAGACTTACGCCAAAAGTACATATTGGCCGGCTTCGATCTGATTATTTGTTCATCCTTCGCAGCCATAACAATTTGGGACACATGGTCGCTGAACTCGAAAGTTCTGTCGACTCGTAGCACAGCTATATCGTTCACGGGTGTGTTGTCAGAGTGTTTGTGATAATTTGGGTGTTGGAAGACCCGTATAACATTGTAAATTTGATTTTGTTTAGGGGAGCCTGAGCCGGCATAGACGAGATGTTTTCCATCCTGGCTAACGCAGCTAGCCGCCGTCAAAACATGCTGTGAGTGAACAATGGCGCCTGAACATTCAAAGTCTTGATACGTAGCAGACATGATTGCAACAGTCCACGGAGCATCACTGGGAGTTATCTCAGTCCCTCGGTTTTTGTGGAAGTACTCCCTTTTCTCTGTTGAAACTGTAATGAAACCAATATTCAGACAAGACATCAAAACTTTGAAATGATTTCAAGCGAAGAGCTGGGAGATTTCAAGCAGAAGAGTATTAACAGCAGAAAAGTTACTGATTAAGATAGAGACATATTACTTTTTAGGATTTGTTGTTTTCAGCAGAATCAAAATAGAATTCTGAGGCCAACAAAGACAATGGATCAACTTTGGTGAGATTAGAAGTTGAATCTGTATACGATTGAAATAGTCATTCTTTGAATCTCGGTTGAAATGATCATAATCTCGAGCGTAATCCATTTTACTTTACAGCTATGAATTATTATCTCATGAATTCAATATGGATGCATGTAATCTCATGTCTTCACCAACGCCATAACAATTGGGCTCCTTCAGCTCTGACGTTATAGAAAAAAAAAGATTCTTTAATTTTTTTTAAACCGCTAACGCCAAGAGCATATATACTGGTAATCGAATGCTGACAGCGATAACATCTACATAATCACCTAATTCTACGAATCCTCAACTTCTTCAGTTTCCATAAACTCAGAGATCGACCAATTTCCAAAAATTGTCACACTTACACTGCGAAAATATTACTCGTAAAACATCCACCACCTAGTTGAATGAAAAATTCAAGCAGTTGGTTGAAGTTGATCGAAAAATTTTTTCACAGTGTAAGATACAATTTCTGAGGATCGATTGATCATGGGAAAATGTCTTTCATTATGAACGAAATTCCAACTTACATGGTTTACGAGTATAAGGCAATTGAGTCGGAGTGAGTAGAGAAAAAGATTCTTCTTCTATCCACTGCACGTGAGCGGCGACTTCAGCCCAGAGCATAGGTTCTGTTTTATTCAAATGACATTTACTTGAAGAGTAAACGCCAGCTTGTCGCCATTTTCCATCTGTCTTAACCAAAAATGGTCCACCAGAATCTCCAGAACATGCAGTCTTATTCCCAGCCCATGTGCAAAATTGTTTCGGCCCTTGCACATTGTATCTTTCATAGCAATACTCTGGTGAATAGGCCCACACTTTTAAAAATTGTAATAGAGGCGATGGTCTTGAGAATGCTGATGGTGATGGAAATTTTGTAAGACCCCATCCAATTGTGGCTCCCTCTCTTTTATGACCAACTTTTTCGGTCCAATTAAATATTTCTACTGGGCTGACTTTTTCATGGAACTCAATAGATGGTTCAACTCTGAGAATGGCAATGTCATAACCAGCTATCCAATGAATGTATTCCGAAGGATGAGATACTTTCGTTACGTTATAAATGTTCCCTCCCTTATCTGAACGGACTGTCCCAGTCCGGATTTGCATCATTTTGATCCATCTGGCTTCGACGCAGTGAGCAGCAGTCAGAATTATATCCTTCGAGTAAATAGTTCCACCACATAGATGTCTACCATAGTACATAATTGATACCATGAATGGGAATGATTCTACTGTAACGCCTATTCCTCCAAGGATACGTTCGTCTCTTAGATTTTCTGGAAAATCAGTCTCCACTATTTTATCACCTGTAGTATGTAATAAAACCAAATATTGTTAATTTTATACAAATTTTACCCAAACTTCTCGGGACTTGGAATTACAGGTTGAGATTTGTTCTATTATCATTCAAGAGATTCCTAGTTCCACCAGTCTCGAGTCCCTGATGGGACTACTCAAATTATTTCCTGAAGAGGAAAGTACTAATCGTAAACAGAAGGTAACTCACGCTCATTATCTGATGGAAAGCCAAAGATACTTCCGAATTGAACCAACAGTGCCAGCGATGCGATGCAGATGAATTTCCTCGAGATCATCTTTCCTCTTAGTACCACAATTTGAATATGAAGTATTTCGAAAATATTTGGACAACGACGGGAGTGCAGGGCACAACATTCAGATTCGACATAATGGCTTGATTATTTCTTCTACCTTTTATATATTCATTTTGGACTGATACAGTTGTTGACTTTTAGATCACTGTGTAATGATTTAATGAAAGGCTTTTACAAATTCAAATGACGATGGGTTCATCTAGATGAATCGAAAATCAAACATTGAATTAGTTTGCATAACATTCCATTTACAGGCCGAGATATTCTTCATTGAAATATTTAAATTATAGTGATTCAGCAATCAAATCTGGGACCAAGTACGTCAAAGTCTTCTAAAGTTGAATGAACATAAGTCGAATGAAAAGAAACTGAAGAAGAGTTCTGTGACCCAGAATTGACATTCAGATCTTGTATTTGGGATCATTGATGCGAGAAATCATTCATGACTATTCAATAGTACCGAGGATCAGAAATGTGGTCTTTTAAATCATTTTGAACGTTTTTAGCAATTCTATAATTCAAACGTCTCTATAATACCGTTAATCGGGGTAGGTTTGGATAGCCGGTCTAACTTGGGAGCAGTTAAATAAAACTTTGTACCCATATTTCTGCGATCGGGAAAGCAAGTTGCTCCGCGGTTCTAGTGTAGCAATTTCGTTCGGGCATGTATGAACAATGTTTTAAACCGGTGTGAAGGTCCCGAATAGCTGCATGTTCATTCATAACAATCTTTTTCCTCGACTTTTCCCTATTAAAAAAGTTTACATAACTTCTTCATGTGAACCGACATCATGACGTTTGTCTCGAAACTACACATGGACGTTACGTAAGAACTTCATATGGTTTTAACAGTCCCGTGAAATGCGCCCATGTAGCGAAAATTTCCATGACAAGTTTCCATAAAATGTTTCCATTTGATGTCCTGATGTGAAGTTGACCCTTGGTGCATAATGTTTTCATGTGATGTGTCCATGCGAGCTTCATATGGGATGATCTTATGTCATGTGATGTGATGTTTATTTCATGCGACTTCTTGGAGCTCTGTGTAACGTTTTCGTGTGATGTATTCATGTGAAACTACTATATTATGACGTTGAGTCATGTGATGTTTATTTCATGTGACTCTTTGGAGTATTATGTAACTTTTTCGTGTAATTTATTGATGCTAGACTGTTACGTGACGACCTTATGTGACTCCTTGGAGCTCTATGTAACATTTCCATGTAATTTATCCATGCGAGACTGTTACGTGATGACGTTATGTCGCATTCGCGACCCCATGTTCATTTCATGTGACTTCTTGGAGCTCTGGGTAATGTTTCCGTGTGATTATTCATGTGAGACTACCTATGTTATATGACCTTTCGACTTATGATGTGATGCTTATTTCATGTGATTTTTTGCAGCTCTATGTAACGTTTCCGGGTGATGTATACATGAATATCCTGGGTTGAATGCTGGGTTTCAAATATACTTCAAATAAGCTATAGACGCCCGAATTGAAAGAATAAAGTTGAAAATGAGCATTTTGACTCTAATCGGCGGTGCATTTTCAGTCAGGAGCGGATCCAGGGACCGATCTTAGGTGGGTCGATTGGGTCTTGGGGAGGGCGATTTGCCAAATTTTCCGGACGCGCGCGCTGCTACGCGTGCGTCCGCCTATGTTCCCCGTGCAAATTTTTTTCCTCGGGGCAACCGCCCACCCCCCGCCTGGATCCGCGCCTGTTTTCAGTTCAATATTTGTTGATATTTTGGAGACAAAATTTTCTTGCAATTGCTTCATTTGAAAGATAATGTAGAAATATGGAATCACGTGGACGTGCCAAATGACGTGGGTAACTAAGAGTTAAGGTTGCAAAATTCTAATTGGGAGCTAATTCATAAGCAAAATACGGAGATGGTTTGTAAATCATGAGGGCCAACATTGGAGTGTACACAACATGCCCCCATGTGGTTATCTCGAAAGGGCGCGCAGTATGACTCTTTTTACAATTCAGAACGTGTTTATTATGTCCAAATAACCCGGCAATAATGATTTGGATCGACGAAAAAGCTCTAAATTTGCCTGCTGGGACAGCTTGGGCACACTCTCCCGCAAACTCGCGAAAAATCAGATTTTGGTAAAATTGTAATAGCTTGACTCTCATTGGTGAAAATTGAACTCACCTCACAGTATTTTAAAGGTCTTGAAATAAACTATGAAATGAGTTTAATAGTACGTTGAAAAATATTAAAGTGTGGCAGGACTGTTGGAAAGACGGTTCAGAGAGGGGGGCATGTCAGGTACATTTACCTTATAATTTGATACTCTATGATTTGATGTGAGTCTCTAATGAGTTGTCCGTGGATCAAGTAAGTTGTTTGTATATTCTTATTTATTTATTATTGCTCCCATTAATCGTATAAAAATTCTCATTTTGACTCTTGGTCAACAACCACGGTCAATAATATTGCATTCTCGCAACCATTAGTTACAGGTATATCTGTACCACAAATCATTTTATCATCAGTGAGAAGTCAATGTATAGTGTTTGCAGTGGTACGATAATACTGTGATAGCAAATGTGAAAACAATGAGAATCATTGGAATTCCCAAGAGCACGATTATACCAGCAAGTAACTCACCTACAAATGATGACTTCAATTGTTATTTGAAGTTTTACCTTGGATGTCACGTTTGGAACCACTTCCTGTCTCTAAATACGTTTCATAAGAGATAAGATGTAGAGCGACGTGTGAATGAAATCTATTGGATTAAAAAGAATTAACATTCCGGGTCATGGAAAAGTTCAAGGACATTCTAGCTTTTGAATCTTGATTCACGACAATGACCTAATGATAAACTTCCTTCGGCGTTGAGTACGAAAGTCCCAACACAAGTCGAGAAATGGAATCAGATTGCATAGAAGATACACGAAGCATTCAACGAACTGAATTAAAATCATGTTTCTTGTGTACCCAAGGAATTATCATTCCATTATTTCCGGCAAATTTTGGTTGCACATACATACGTCAATACAATTTTGGTAATACGTTTACTGCAAGGTCGTTTGCTTTTTTCGCCTTTTTCCTTTGGTCGTAGATTAGACTCCTATACCTCCTATATTCTAGCAAATACTTCTGTTCACCGTTGAAGTGTTTTGTAGCTCACTGCTATTATCTGGGACAAATTAAAGCACCATGAGAGATTGTTATTGAAAATATTCCTCAAATATGGGCGGATAAAAATTGAAAAATTCGAAAATCGCGGGCCTTACCGGTGCTGATGATGGGAGCAGCCGCAGCAAACGTGTAAGGCCTAATTTACAGCTTTTACATTGAATCATTATACCTACTGCATGACTAATCAATTATAAAATAGATGCGGGATACCTGAAGTGGGCAGCAAGAAAAATATAATTACTTGTGTGGACACCGCGTATTCTACCCATCAGGAATTAATGTTGGTTATGAAGATTCACAGATATTTCTGTATTTGATGAATCGGATATTATAGAAAGATAGTCTCTGTAAATTACTTGGTCAGGAAAATTTCATATTGATTCCAGAGTTCTTTTCGATTGATGCTGTTTCGATAAATAATTACTGTAGTCGCGCAAGTTCGAACATTTTTTTCTGACCTACAGAATGAAAGAATATGAAGAAAAATTTAATCTAAGACCTAATTATTTTTTAGGTAGTGTACATGAGTAGTTTTGTGTGAACTCTGAGATAATGCGTGCCCCCTTAGTCTATGGACGCCAATGGGTAATTCTGTGGCGGTCAGACTAAAGGGCGTAAGTCCGATTTTCATAAAATTTGAGTTAAGGCATCTACGATGTTCTACTGGATCATCTCCATCACTTAAAACTCCTTCCGGACCAAATTGTTGCATTGCTGGCAAAAAACTTAATTCGTAAAAGGGCGTGAGCCCACTCTCCTGTATTATAATGATAGCATTCAAACGCATTTTTCTCGATTTTCATTCAAATGGACTTACGTCCTTTAGTCCGACCGCCACAGAATTCCACGCGAAAGCGGACCTACGAGAAAGGGCCATGTCTCAGATTATTTTCTTGGCTTTTCAATTCAATTCCTTGGTACGAAATATGGACTTTTCACCACCCATAAGACCCCATAAAAATTTTCAGGTATCTGGTCCACATTTTAATTTTTTTTTTTTTTTTCAATTATCTCCAACAACGAAATTTGGGTCTTTTTTCCAATAAAATTCATATTTCTCAAACCACACGTGATGTACGGACACGCGGTTTGCGGCATTTGAAAGGTCTTGGAAAAACCTATCGAGACCGGCCTTGTCAAATTGATTTTGAGGTTATGGGCGGCTTTAGTGGGCAAGAAGATGAAAAATACAAAAATATCAGTTTCTTAAACTATTATCTTTTTTATTCCCTAAAAACCTGACATTTCATTTAAAATGTTGTATTCTTACAGAAAAAGTGGTCCCGGGCAGTTTTTTGCTATTTCCTGCAAATTTATTCTCTAGACGATTGAGAATCGTCTGTTTTCTGCGCATGCGTAGGAATTTGGCTTCTTGAGGCCAATTTTATTTGAAAGCCAAAAAAATTCCCTTCAAAATGACCAGTTGGCGAAGTGAATTCCATGCATTTGAACCTCGATTTGAACCAGAGCTACAACGTCTAGAAAACCACTGGATCCCAGGAGGTAGGTCGTAGGTACCGGAGGGAGTGCTATAGAGGAAATTCGCACAGAATGGCGTACCGTAAGCCTATACTTCGCACCCAACTTCATCTTCCATAAGTTGCAGCCCCGGTCCCAGTTGATGGAATTGACTTCGCAAAGTGGTTGTTTTGAAAGGAATTTCCTCGGCTTTTGAATGAAATTGGTTTAAGGAATCAGGAACCCAATAAGTTCCTGTACATGCGCAGGAAACAGACGATTTTTAATTGCCTAGAAAGTAGATTTGCAGAAAATAACAAAAACAGGCCTTAGGACATAAAGAGATGTTCAGGACTGCTATTTTCTGACATAGCACAACATTTTACTTCAACTATCAAATTTTTAAGGAATAAATAAGTGGCTTTTTGAGAAATTAATATCTTTGCATTTTTCATTCTCTGGCCGATTGAAACCGTCCATAACCTCAAAATCAATTATACAAAAACGTTTCTCTTGGGTATTTCATGACCTTTCGAATGCCGCAAACCGCATGCCCGTAACTCACGTCTGATTTGAGGAATATGAATTTTATTGGAAAAAAGACCCAAATTTTGTTGTCGGAAATAATTGAAAAGGATAAATTAAAATGTGTCCCAGATACCTGGGGAATTTTTATGAGGTCCCATGGGTGAAAAAAATTCATATTCCCTACCATGGGATCGAATGGAAAAGCCAAAAAAATAGTCTGAGACATGAACCTTTTTTGTAGGTCCGTTTAGCGTAGAATTACTCTCATAACATGCACTTGAGGAAAAATTGTACAAGTCATTTTCGATGGATTTTGTCAATTTGTCAGTTCCGCGTGATCTGACTTTCCTTTTTTCGGCTTTCATAAATGTAAGGTGTCAAGGTACGGCGCTTCCAGAATTTTGGCGGGCAACCATATGACATGTAATCGTAAGTATCATAACAAGATGGTTTTTCTGTGCAAGGTAAGCTCGTGCTCGTTTTGTGGCGCAATTTCACTTGAAATTTCAATCACTCCGTTTTCCTCGAAAAAGCTAATCAGCCTCATTCCCTGGACCAATCCGCATCAATTTTTTCTTCGAGTTTGTCGTCGGACGTTTATTTCTTTCATGCTACAGAGTATCGAAAAAATTGATTCTTACATTCCAGGGAGTACTCTTCGTAAGAATCTAATTTCGCTAAAACTTTTGATCAAATCCGTGTCCTACTGTTCGGACTCTTAAATGCGAGACTACAGTAATCCTAAGGCATTTGATGGCCAAATCAAAACCGTAGAAGCTCAAAACTGTGGCTAGATCGGACTGAACTGTTTGGCTGTCGGATTAATTTTAGTGGTAAAATGTCAGATTCGTGTGATGCTTTAAAATGTCAAATCCGTGTAACACTACGATTTTATTCGTGTTATCCTTATACTACTGATATGGAAATATATATTCGGGCGCGAGTTGATTCGTATAACTCTAATATGTTTTAAAAAGATAGAAAATATAGAAAACCACTGAAAGTAAGTTTTTGAGTTGGCACATTTGTGACATACTCGTGGTGTGAACTAGTTACTCATTTTCTTGTGGAATTATACGAGGAATCAAGTAGCATATTTTCATCAACAGTTTTATTGAGAATCTTGGAAACTACAATTCTTTCTGTTTAATCTGTCATGATAAGAATCTATAGGTATATATAGTTAGTATTGCTGGAATTTACCTTTAATAATGGAAAGCCAAAATATCATCTCAGCTATAGTGTTTTACCATTTTTGCAGGCATTTTGGTTTTCAAGGGATTTCTCATAACTTGAAGACTTGTTTGTCTTTTTTTGGCATCATAAATAGTTGATATACCATTATGCAATGCCTTTTTTGAGAATAATTTGAAAGCTCCCGGCTTGCGTACACTTCGGGATGGAGGTTTACAAACAGGTTTTTCAGCTCAAGAATTTGCCCAAGAACGAAATTTTTCTTCAAAAATTTGGGCAGAATTTATTCCCATCTACTGTACAGTATATAGAATTCATCCATAATTTTGTGGAATGACTGAGTTCATGAACAAGTAAAAAAACAAATGATCAAGAGTTGCTGCCTTATTGTGGAGGTCGAATTATATAGTCCAGTCCTAAGCCGCTCACGCATAGTTTACGCCTGTACATCTGCAACATATCCACCAGGGTGTAGTATTTGGACACCAATATATAGGCGCTTGCCTGGCGTTCTCCGCGGATGATCCTTTGAAAAGGTCAAGTTGGGTTAGGTCGAGCTGTATATGTTTGTAATGCCAGCCGTAAAAACATCAGGGAAAGCGGCTTCTGTCTGCTGCTTACCCATCAGTTTGTTACCGTTCGTCCAGGTGAGTGAAAAGTGCTACCCACAAAAAATCAGTGATACTTAGGCTTTTTCATGTCCAAAAACTAAATTTTCACCTTAAAACTTTACTCAAACATCCAACAAGTGAAAAGAGTGTATAAATACAAAATATAATCGAAGCAGCCAAGGCTCGAAGAAGAGCATGCCGTCGGCAATGTATGGGAGGCTAAAACCGACGAGCCTAATCTTCATAGCTCCATTTATTCTACTTCCAATAATTTTTCCAACATCAGTTGAACCACAAGCATCAGATATACCATGGTATGAAAGTTTACCAGCAGTTGCAATGGATTATAAAGTACATATTGATCCTGGAAAAGAAGATTGTTACTACCAGTATGTAAATCCTGGCGCCACGTTTTATGTCAGCTATCAGGTGTGTATTGTTTACTTTTTTTCTTGTTCATCTAACACCAAATTTTCTAGACTATCCAAAAGTCAATTTTTTTGTGATTCAACAATTGAGTGATAGAGATTTGAGGACCGATGTAGAATTTTTAGCCAGCTGTGCTAACGTTTTGTTACGCTTTGAGTGAGCCATATGTTGACATCGAGCGGGATATGAAAATATATATATATATATTGTATATGGCCCGGGTCGACACGTATTATACACGAACACCTGATGATTATGTGTGTGTGAGAGAGGAGGTGAGCACGCGATTTTTTATGAAAGTTGATGACAATAAAATCAGGAGCTGCCATAAATCGGGATTGATAGTATTTAATTTCAAAGTCTAAGCATCGTAAGAAAATTTTAGAACGTTAAACTATTTACATTTATGAATAAACTCGAGTCAAAGTGAGCTTTTGGTATTGTTTTTGTTCGTGCTTTTTGTTATTGCAACCATCGATGCATTCCCTTTGGGAAAAAACTTGGCTATTAGGGCTCTGGTATTACAAGTTGCGACACAAAATCAGGAAAAGAAAGAAAAACCACTTGACGATTAGTAATTTAGAATGTCTCTTGTAATAATCTATATTTTTCAGTGCAATAAGTATTTAATTCTATTTTTTCCAGATATTTGTTCACCAAAAGACAAAATTTCAAAGCTAACTAAAATTTTAGTCAATACCGGTAAATTGAACATAACGCCATTAAATTTCATCAAGTTGATTTTTCATTAACCAAAAGGTAGAGTTCATGATAACTTCAAAAAATCACGAAGAAACTAACTCATTGAAAAAAGAAAGAAACAAGGCTACCTCGGTGATATTGCTATTTATTGACGATGAAGCTCAATCGATTTTGATTCGATCGAACATCCAGAAACCTTCAAAACGACTCCAAAAATATCACTGCTGCGGTAAACATTCAGCCGGACACACATCATCGATCGCTCTCAATTATTTCGTAACCAGAATTTCTTATCACCTCGAGGTAGCACAAAAATGCAAGGCTCTCGCATACCACCATAAAAACCTGGATTTACGATTAATTTAAACAAATATTCTCCAGGCTCTCAATATTCCAAAATAATTTTCTTGAAAATTCATCACAGTGCCTTGATACTTTTTAAATCCGTGAAATATCCAATATCCCTTTTGACAAAAAAAAATTTCATTTTACAGGTTTTACGCGGTGGGGATGGAAAAGCTGGTTTTGCAGTGAGAAATCCCGCTGGAGAAATCGTGCATCCTTATCAGTGGAGAGTAAATGGAGATTATCAAGATCAATCGCAACAAGGAGGCTACTACAGCGTCTGCGTCGACAATCAATTTTCAAGATTTGCCGGAAAATTGATCAATTTGTACATCACTGTCATCAGGTATTTATCTATATGTCTACAAAATTGACATCGAAGTCAACATTTCATTAATCATATTCTCGATTTTCAGGTATGATCAGTGGGAAACATTTACCAAGGAATTAGAGGATATGAATCTTTCGGTTGAAAATGTCACGGTAAAATTCTTTAACTTTCAAAAATAACCAATGATTCAATAGGTTAAGCCGAGGGTTAAGCCATGAATATTGATCTATTTTCAGAATACTCTTATTGGTGTGGAAAAGAATATCCAAGAAGTTCTTCAACTACAACATTTCAGCAGGAGTCGAGAAGATCGAGATTACAATTTACTTATGGACAACAATACTTACGTTCAGCGATGGTCGTTACTACAAATAGTGGTTATCTTCGCTACGACAATTTTACAAGTTTATTTTGTGCGAAAATTGTTTGACACAAAGTCTAGCGGATACTCTAAAATGCGCATCTAAGTTACTAGTTTCTAATTGTGTGAGTTATGTTTGCATTTTATAAACACTTGTGATAAAATGAAATTATTCCATGAAAGTTAAGAAAGAGTTGCATAATTGTTTAAATAAAAATGCTCGAGTGATGTATCACTCTTATTTTATACGCCGATGTTGAGATGTTCTCCTGTACTAGGTCATTGTTTCTGTATAAAAATGAAATTCATTTAGATTTGTACGAATTGTATAGTATTTCTGTAAGAAAGTTTTTTCAGAGTTGTGAGTCAGTTGATCAAGTTGCGTGATTGTGTGGACTGTCGATAACTTGAGCGTGGTTTTTTGCTGTTGATATGCGAATGAATCTTTCATTTAATAAATGATGAGGATAATGTTAAAAAGAAGTTTGAATAGAAAATGTGTATTTTTGTGAAATGGGATCATCATTTTCCAACTTTCCTCTCGTCTTGAAACTCATAGTTCTTTTTACCGTAAAATTTTTTCATCACATGACGAACTTGTGCGCATGTTTCACTATGAATTCAATTTTCAAAGAGTGCGTACTTATCGTCAGAATGTGTGATTTCGGCAACATCTCGGACAACAGGCTATCGTTAGATATGCATGTCTGTACTTCCTATCCAATCTCATAAATAATTTTCAAGATGTCTTCGCAAAGCTTAAAGTGCTTAGATACCATACAACAAAATCTCAAAGATGAACAGAAAATTTATTCCATTTTTTTAGTTGAATTTGAGAAAAACCTTTTCTCTGACAAATAATCGAAGACTATGACGCACGCCCCATTATTAGATTCGATGCGCACTCGTTAATCGGTTCCGCGGAAAAATTCGCAAGTTCCCCAAAATATGAAAGTAAACTTTGAATACTTGAGCAGATAATCCATCTGGCTTGTCTTGTGAATGATTAAGACGCTTTCAATTCTTTTAATCCCGAAAAATCCTGGACAAGTTTGATTGAGAGAGTCATCAGTTGAAGAAGTCTAAAATACTCGAAAATTACGCTGCTCAAAAAGATTACCATGGGATTCAGAATTCCTCAATATTCTTTCGATTCAAGAGTAATTATCTTGGAAAAAAGTATTCTACTTCAAATGTATTCATACTCAAGGATTCATTTAAGAAATTGAATTTGGGTTCCGCAACGATTGGCGATGTTACTTTACAAAGCCAGATTCAGAATTCAGTAAATATCATTTCAAGCTTCCGATCTAAGAATGGGCAACAACGCTATCCATCTTTGCAGAGCACGAAAATAAATCGAGACGAATTTTAATCATTAGCTCCTGAACAAGGAAGGAAATGAGTAGTCGAATGTCTCAACACCATGTCGTCATGTTTCTTAAACTCATATTTATATATCACTGTCGGTACTCCATGGTCCTTTTGTGGCGGACAGATAAATATATAAATCTCACTGATTCGATTGCATACACTACCGATCACTAGTTTTTGTACACCTTCACATGAAAATTCGATTTCTGCGGTCTCGTCGGTCCAAAATGACTTAGATTTAGCTCATTTTTCATTTTTTTTTTCCATATACCTCAAGGGCTCTTTGTGTGTTTTTTCTTGTGGCATAACAGCGCGGTTTTCGGTAGGTGAGTTCGAATCCCTAGGAAAATCCCTGAAAATGGGTCAACACTCAGAGCTTTACTCTCAGAGTCAGGCATTAGTTGATGGATCAAAATGATTCAGAAAACATCTGCACTTGCAAGTGGGAGTTCAAGGCTTCACAATCCGTTTCAAAGCGTTATCCTTAACAAGTAGGTTATTTGTGGTCCGAAAAACTATGGTTAAAAAACTCTAAAGATCAAATGCTCTAGAAATCAATATGGGGAAGCTTGAGAAAAATCAAAGGAATATTGACGTAACTCCGAATTTTTCACCCTTCATAAATTTAGGACCGTTTTTCGAGAGGAAAAACGTTTTCACGGTAACGACCCAGCAAAGTTTTGTTTACTGGAAAACTAATGATCTTCAAAAATATTAATCTCCATGAAATAATTCTCTGAATCGTGTAGGGGGGGGGGGGGGGGGGGAGACTCCTCGGTCTCGATCGACAGCAAAAAGGCAATCTCCTGCCGATCCTGAGACACGGATGCTTTCCTTGGTCATGGTCTTCCGGCAAGAAGAATCTCCGGATCACGGGAAGTTTGCGACTCCATTTCTCTCACTCCCCTTGGCAGGCCCACTAAAAAAATGTTGACTCCATCTTTTCTCGATTTTGAATTCAGAGCCATCTCAGGGGTTCTTGAATCCCCTAGGCCCGGATGGCTTGGGGCCCATGTAAGACCAGAGAAATTTCAGGTGCTGAACCATTTGATCCCCATTGCTCAAAATTTCACACATTGAAGCGCACTCAATTTCATAAGCTCATGGAAAAGCTGACAAGCAACACTCATTTCTATCCATTATCTTTTAGAAAGAGTCTATGATATCGATCAAGTTTATGAACGTGATGTCGTGATGAATGTTTGTTTGTTGTGTTTGTTGCAATCTAAAACTTGAACATTTTTTTGTTAAATAAATAAAAACTTGTTATTTTTCGGCAATTCAAGACGTCCACATCCAGCACCGAGCACACAACACATAGACTGATGAAATTAGTTCTTTCACACTTTTCGAAAAATTATCGTACCCGGCCTCGATGGGCCCCGCGCAAGCGCGGTATACTCGGCCTATTGGGGGAGACGGCCCTGATTTTGATACTTGAAGATATTTGCTATTCATTCTTGACGTCAGAAAGTCATTCCGAATCCTAAAAGTATGTACTTGAGTCGTAAGGCCATGAAGACTTCTAAAAGTATTCGGGATGTTGATTCCTGATGGTGTCTATATCCGTTTGAAGTAAGGTAAGTTTACCCGACTCGCCCCCATTAAGCCATTATCTTAATAACTCTGGCCCATCTCAATATTTTCCAACGTACCTTAACCCATTTTAAAGTTTGTCCCAAGACCTTCAAAATGAATTGAAGTACATTCAGTTTGGATTAACTGGAGCCAAACTGTTTGAATTCTCCCAAAAGGTGATTTTTGAGAGTCGACAAAAGTGTGTATCCAACTTGCCCCCCCAATGTGCATAAAATCGCCTTGATTCGTTTTTATCACCGTCCGGGGACTTTTGTAGCTTTAAGCTGGCCCAAGACATCGTTTCCGACCTATTTTGACGTGATAAACACGTTCTGAGTGGTAAAAAAAGTCATACTGCACGCCTTTCCGAGATAACCATTATGGGGACATGTTGGGTACACTCCAATGTCGGCCTTCTTGTTTCCCAAATCATCTCCGTGTTTTGGACATAGATTTGCTCCAAATCAGAGTTTTGCAACTCTGAAGAGGGGATACTGAAGGTCTTGAGACAGGGAATCGAATGCGCTAAGGTACGTTGAGATTGGTCAAATGAAAATGAATTTGTACTGGTTTAAGTTGAATTTGATTTCCTCGGTTATTTCTTAGCCGTGCGAACACGAAAAATGAAAAAATCACTCTGAATTTTTTGGAGAACGCAGAAATGATCCGGGATCGATGCAAACTACGTGCTTATTTCTCATATTTTGACGTAACAAACGTAAAAAAAATATGCGGGAAGGTCCACGAGTGCCCATTTCTGAGATTGCCATATGGGGGCGAGTTGGGTACACTTACCTTATAATCATTAAGTTTTGCAATTGCTCATTCATCGCACAAATATTCAAAGAAGTATAGAGTGCATCTTACATATAATATTTCGAGAGAGAATTGATGCACTTCTGAGAGTTTAGAATTTCTATACATGGTCATTATAATACGTTCCCAGCGACGCCGAAAATCGCAGTTCTTTCCCTTTGTGTGACGGGTCCCACCGGTGGGACCCATTCAATGAAATTTTGATCATCGATGCACACAGACAAGGACGAGGGGGTCCCACCGGTATGGAACCCGTCGCGTCGCAGCGAACATATTTGAAGTAGTTTGCATCCATTTATGGTACATATGGGCCTACTGCATGCATAATTATATTTTTTGAATATGAAGTGAGGGTTTGCACCGACGAAGTGCGACGCGTAACTACAAAAGGGTCATTTCGAGCAAATCGATAAAATTCTAACCAAAGTCGACGCAGAGGCATGATTATGGGTGGAACAACCTGGCTTATTTCAAAGAAAATGGCGTCCTCAAAATATATCTGTACAAGCATTGGAGGATTAGAGACGATTCCGTGGACTTTACAGCGATTTTAAAAATTGTAGTTACGCCTTTATTCCGAATCACGGTCGAATTTTCGATACAATAAAAGTTAGATTGAATTCGAAAAACCAAGTCCAATCATTCTCAAAATTCACAAGCGTGCTCATATGGATAGCCACTGAAACATGTTTCGTCTAAAGTCATCACGATATTGATGTTAACTTATTTCGGAGGTAGAGGAACATATTCTGATAGTTCAAACCCATAAAGTGTGCATTACGCAACTAGGGAATAAAAGAGGACGAGCCCCTCCCGAGTGGATATTAGCGCTCGAGGCGCAGTCAAGAAGAGCGTCAAGAACCCGGGAGTGGCCGGGAGGTGGTCGTCCTCTTTGCTCCCCAGTTGCATATTTTACTTTTTACTACGAGGGAAGGAAAACTTGCGTTACTTACGCTCCGCGAAAAGGGGGTAAAACGCGTATTTTAGTCCCTAGTAGTAAAAAATGAGTTTATAGCACTAGACCCTAAAAATCGCAACTTTGAACATGATCTTTGGATTCTCGTGCTAAAAAATATTGTATGAGACTCCGTGCAGATGGGTAGTGTCATAATATTCTATTTCATGAAATCGTGAAGGCGGTTACGGCCTCTCGTCGAATCGCAGAAAGGGCGTAATGGCGTTTACGCCCTTTTCAAGATCTCGAGGTTCGTAGACACTTTTTGAAAACGGGGTTCACGAGTGGTTAGAACGCCCGGCCCCTCAGAGGGCTCAAAAGGCGACAGGGCGAGACCGCCATTATGGCCTTTTTCCTCGCAGTTCCCCAATTGTCACTCAAGGCCATCGCTATTGATGGCAAAATAGCGTAAAAATTTATATAAAACCCATACTCTGCCATGTTATCTCTCAAGTAACGTGGTTTTCATCAGATCGAATTAGTTCGATGACAATAGACGCTATATTTTACATATGAAAACGAGAATCTGTTCCATTTTATGATGGAGACTACAGAAATCAATACAAAAATCGTCAATTTCACCATGATTAATAAATCGATAAAATTAGTGTTAAATATTGTTTGACTACAATGATCACTGCCTTTTTTTGTTTCTTCCTTTTTTGTAAGCACGGCGTATCTGCGCATCATTTTGTAAAAAGAAATTCTTTACAATGAAAAATAATTCATCACACGATCCGTCCCTCTAGGTCACAGCTTGGTTTGACCTTTTATGTAAATATGCCTCTTGCCATACCAGACACATTGACACTTGAAAGTACAATCTCCATGGAAAATTCAAGATCCATTATCTCTAATTAGAATCACCGCAGCTTGCTCGGTTTCGATTTTGACCTACTCAACTGAGATCTTAAAAATTTAAATGGCTAAAATTTTTAACAGTTCAACGTAAGTAAGCCACGAGGACGTAGCAGCAGTTGCACATATTGCTTTTTACTCAGACTTCAAATGGTACTCAAACTTCATCATCCTCTGATAGTGCTATACCATATTATATATTGAATTTTGATAGAATTAGGTAATAATGCGAATACATTAAAAATTGGAACAAAGATTGTTGCTATTTGATACATTCGAATCAATGCCTCTCAACAGGATTTTAGCCCTTGATAATTCTTATATAGTTGCTAATCCTTATTTGCTAATTCTTGCTAATTCTTGCTAATTAATGCTAATTCTTATATAGTTGCTCATCTGAGGCGAGGACGTAGGAGAAAACTTAAAAATCACATCTCAAAAGACTCAATCTACGTTATACGCCTCCTGCAGAAAACGTAGAAAAATAAAATATGTATTAGAATTCAGAAAGTGTCGAATTTATATACATTTCGTTCACACAAGTACAATTCTTACAGAAGAATGCCTCCCTTCATTCAGTTTCAAGCTAGCCGGGAAAACATCGGACAATATTGATCAGCCTAAATGGAGAATTCTTGAGCAAATTCACTAGCTTCAAAATCTTCATTCTATTTTGAATTCAGACCATCCATGATCCGAAATGTTGTTGCGTTGTACTTATGAGAATGGGATCGGGCGTACAAAAATCTACGTGCCCGAAATCATCGGAGTTACTTTAAATATTGATAAAATGAGACAGCTCGATTAAAATCGTCCAAATCTGTATACCAACTCGCCAATTTTCATATCTTAATCTCATTCAAAATCACAAAACTGGGAACATGCGTCGACCTCTACACAGATTTGACTCCGACAGAAACAATACAGATTACCCCAAATATGAGAGCTAAATGGTGGGGGTCTTTGGCAAACTGTTACTTAAATACTAATCTCTTCCGCTTCCAATGTCGTATTAGCTATTAGCATGAAAATCTGGAAGGATTCCAGGAATTTATGTGTACTCCTTGGTCGTGCATCACGATGAGGAAGAATGTTGAATGACGTCGCAGATGCAATAGAAACAATGAAAACAAAAAGTATCATTCAAAATATCATTTGTCTAATTTGAAATCAGTTTTTATCCCACTAATACATAGAAAATATGATCATACCGATGTCTCAACTAGCTTATAATAAGTTCGACAGATTATTTAATGTCACTGAAATCTTGATCCACAGAATACATGCGGGGCTCTCTCAAACATACGAATTTAATCAGAATGGACGTAAACAAGGAATACAGAATCTGCAAAATCTTGCTCGAAGCCATAGGATTGTGGCCCGAACAAAATAAGTTCAGGAGATTCTTCGCCTGTATATTTTTCAATATTTATCATTTATCATACTTGATAACAACGGTGAGTGGATCAACATTACGATTACTACTAAATCTAGCGCAGATTTTAACCCTTAATTACCCTGGTGGTAGTATTTTGGCACACTCAGGAATTCATTCGCGTGTCAGAAACTGATTTTTTTTTTTTTTTCTGTAACTCGAGACCTCGATGTAAATTCATTTTTTAGCATCCTCTTTCAAACATGGCATTGTGAGATTTTGCAACTATTGGATTTCTTGTTAAATCGAGCAATCGTGTGTCAAAATTCTACCAGGTGGGTTGGAGCGTAAGTAAATTCCTCGACGTAAAATACGCAAAATTCCAACCTACCTGGTAGAGTTTTGGCACTATCCCGCGTGATCGTGCGGAGCTGCTCATAGTCATAAAATAGGATCAAATTTGTGATACCAGAATCAAAAATAGTAGATCGAGTGAGTAAAATCATCATCATTAGACGTTTATGATGTCTAATTTGAACCTCTCAAGTGACGGAAGTGACTTTTTGGAATTTAAGTAAGAGAGGTTAAGTGATGCGGATAGTGATAGTCCTGATATTGAAGAAAGCGCATCATCTAATGATGATGACGTTGAAGATGATGATAATTCTAGAAGTGTCAACTACTATTATAGGAAGAATAAATTCAAGTGGTCAAAAGAACCCCCTGAGCGAAGAGGTAGGCCCCCGATGCCTAAGCTGTACCACTAGATTTATATACATGTGTTCCACTCTGGAATTTAGTCGTTTGAGAATACTTGCTGGAATTTTTATATCAAAATATAACTTCTCAAAATGAGTCAATAATGTTAGTTTCAAGCCTGATCAACAATTGAGAATTGTTTTTGAGGTGTTTTAGGCAAATTCAATGTATTTTACTTAGATATTGTAAAGTCATAAATTAGTATAACCTAGCTTTCGAGGGCTTGACAATTATTTTATTTAAAAATTGTCTGACATATTTTGAAATGAAAAAAGTTATTGGGACTGATTAAGAACCTGCTTGAGTATATGGGATAACTTTTATAGGCTATTCTCTCTTAACCTTCCCGAGTGAACCCCCCTTTTGTGGCAACTCGGAAAGAGTGAGATTCACTCGGGCCCGAGTGGAATTCTCACTCCGAAAGAGTGAAACTCACTTTTTTCGGAGTTGCCACAAAGGGGGGTTCACTCGGAAAGGTTAAGAGAGTTAGATTGCTTCACATTTAAACAATTGCCATTTTTACTAGCATGTGCCAAAATACTACCAGGGGGTTGGAGTGTCATAAAATCTCACCAGGGTAATTAAGAATTAACACGTTCGCTGCGAAGCCGGTTTTTCGTGATTTTATTTCTCTCATGAGCTGCACCCCCGTATCCTGGTAAAAATTCTTAGATCGGAGCAAACCTTTTTTAGTTCGTTGGTTGAGCCCTAGACAGAGTAAATCACCTTGGAAAGTTCTTACTGGCTGTATTTTTCGAGTCATTACGAACTAAATGAGATTGGAAAATGAAAAATCGCGGGACCCACCCGTGAGCCCCGCCGCCGCAGCGAACGTGTTAACTAAACTGGGAATGGGTCTAAAAGTAATTGGATATCGTAGATAAATTCATGAGAAATCATAATCCGCCAAGAAAAGAGATGATCGCCGGCGAAAATCGAGAGAAAAATCATTTGAGAGCAAAAAACTTTATGCATGTATTCTTATGGGATCGGCGAGTATAAAAGAGACCACGCGCAAACTAAATCTCCACCATCGATTATGATAAAAGAAATCGACGATATTTTGCACGCCGCGTCCAAAGACATTAAGAAAATGATAGGTTGCCGGCGTGGATTTTGAGTAAATTGAATTCAAAGTGAGTTTTGGGACGCAACGGCGCGCAGCCCCCGCGCCGCTTGGTGTTGTGGGACTGGGGGCCGATTTTAAACACTGGTCGTGGCCACTCGACCACGGACACTGGCCGCGTGACCAGCGCGGACAGGTATATATGCGCGGAGAGACGCTCCGCGCTGCGTTCCTTGCATCCTGCGCCGTGGTTAGGTTAGATTTACTGTAAAAGTCATTAGTGGAGACGATGAAATGATGAATATCTAAGGAACGATCATAATTTTGTTATCGCTATTGCAAATTTTCCCAATTTATTGGTCTTCCCACAGGTGGTGATTTGAATTATTGCCCGTGCCGTGTATGATTGTTTTAAGCTTATCTCGAAAACGTGTACTGTTTTGCTGGAAAATCTGCTTATATTACAAGTTTTGTACTACCTAACCTAACCACGGCGCAGGATGCAAGGAACGCAGCGCGGAGCGTCTCTCCGCGCATATATACCTGTCCGCGCTGGTCACGCGGCCAGTGGCCGTGGTCGAGTGGCCACAAGTGGCCACGACCAGTGTTTAAAATCGGCCCCCTGGCCGGCCAAGGCCTGCGCGTGAGGCCCTATGCGTCGTACGGCAGCACGCGCCCGAGCACCTTAGCACTGATTAAGAAATTTGATAGATTTAGATGGAAATTTTCAAGTCGGAATCGGAAAGCTCCACAATTTTTTGAAAAAATCGGTGAAATTGGTATCTTATTGTATATAATTAAGCAACCAAAGGTTAATAGAAAATACGCTGCTAAATGAGCTTAGCAGAATGCTTTCTCTATCGAAATATGCACATTTGTGAGCTCGATTAATTTAAATTCGGTCATCATTTTTTCACTCAAATCTATTCTTCATTCAAAAACCCTTGACTCACAGGAATTCTGCTTTAACCATTTTGTTCCTATCACCCAGAACTTTCGATTGGAGGTCGCACTCTTTTGTCCATGATCATCATTGGAGAGTGAAAATAAAAATTTCTGTTCGAGACAAGAGACTTTTGTCCAATTTTTCCACTCAAATTCATTTTTCATTCAAAAAATCTTGACTCACAGGGTCTCAGCTTGAACGAATTTGTTCGTCTCATCCAGATCTTTCGATAGTGGGTCACCTTTTTTTGTCCATGATAATTAGTGGGGGAAAAAAATCAAAATGTGTAAGGGATCGTTGATATTCATGTGCGTGCGTTGTTTCTTTTGTCTACGTTTTATCCTTCACCCTTCAACCGATCTTTTTAATCTGCTGAAAGGATTTACAGGTGGCTCTATCACACATTTTTCGATGTATGAGTCTCACCAGATAAAAATGTCAACATTTTCGAACAATTAATTCGATTTTCAATAATATCTTATAGAGAAAGTACAGTACCTTTCAAAATTAATGGATCGCCCATGGTCTCACTGGATCCATGATAACTCCGGCCTAATTCATCGTGCGCAGTTTTTGAGAAAAGCATCTCAAAGATCACAAAAAAATCTATCGTTTTATGTGTTTCAAACATTTTTGACGTGCTTTCATAGTAGCCGTGATCAACGTTGAAAATCTAAAAAATTTCGTCTTCAATGGATCACCTACAAGTTTGACGGGAGTGATGCAATTACAAAAATTCTCACGAAATCTTGTAGATCGTTTCAAACCTACGATTACCTTTTTCCGAAGTTTCCTCTACGATCTCTTTTGTCTGAGTAACGAGCCTGTATAACATAGGGTGCTTACGATGATACCGTGGCCGGCATCTGTTCTGTTTCGTTTTGCTCTATTCTAGGGCAAAAATACACGAAAAAATATCACGCCACATGATTTTGATGTGAAAAAATCTCCGCTTTCAGAATGTTTCATCAAATTCAGTCTCACATTCAAGATAATCACAAATTTTTCAAGTTTCATCGTGAAAATTGTTTTATTTCTTCTTTTGTCCGTACAAGTCACATTAGAGACAAAATCTGATGAAATACTCTCCAAAATGAGATTATTTTACGATACGATGAAAAAATGACATAAGATGAGATCATTTTTTCACCCGTTTACACCTCTGCATCGTGTGAATGTGTCGCTATACCGATGATCTCTAGAAGAATTCCATTTTACAGCCTGATGAGGTCAGCGAATTGCGCTGGCAAGACGTAGCAAAATACAATCACTTTTCAACACCGATTCGTGTTTTTTACTGCCACAATGCCCTGGTCCTCCATGATCGATTAAAGTTACCTACCTATATTATACAAGAAAAGGACGATTCAAGTTTTTTACTCACTGAGATCATTTTGAGTCAAAATCATGTTGCATGCAACCATCATGTAGCACAATCAATTGCATTAATCTCGATGGGACTTTTTCAAAAAATTTGCGAAAAGATTCTCTGCACGCGACGCTACATCGCAGATCTTGCGAAGTAGTTTAGTTTATTATTTATTGGCATCAAACCAATTTGACCACAAGATGACGATAAAATCAGCTGCGAAAACTCAAAGATCATTTCGAACTCAACTTTCGCCCTTCCCGCCAAATCTATCGAAATCTCTCCTCACACCAAAATATCATTTGAAACCTCAGGCTTCATACTGCCTACTGGATTGGCGACGGGACGATATTCCAATATCGTCGATCATGTCAGTAGCTATAGAATTTACCTATCTTCCAACATTCTGGATCATATTTTTTACTAGGCATAAGGTATGTATAATCATTACTGTGCTCCTTGTCCAGATAAATTTGAGTGAATAGCTTCTAACTATCCGAATGAAACTACCTTTCAGATAAAATTCATGATCTGCCATTTGGAGACTACTCGCGAAAACATTGTGGATCAAGATGAAAAGAGGATAATAGGGGATCATGCGGCTTTCGCACATAAATTAAGCCTGTTTTTGGCAGGTAAATGTATATAAGTCAGGGAATAGGATTCTATGTTCCGACTGGAAGAAAAGCGTCAATTTTCACAGACGAGTGCTGAAGAGTATACGTACCAAGATGCGAGAAAGCATCAATTTTTCACGAACAAAACTCCGTTTTCAGCACGACTTCAGGAAAAGACGGGTCTCCGGAGCATGGCACATAATATCATATTCTATTGCTGGAACCGGAGAAATCGCGTTTTTTTTTTGTTTGTTAGAAACAATAAGTATCAATGTTTGATGTTGATTCAAAACATTATTGTGGCCATCGCGGTCTCGTTAGCAAGGCTGGAATGGCTACATTGCGAGCCATCTATGGTTTCGAATATTGGCCGGTACCATTGTGAAGTTTCATAAGTGACTTCTTCGGTGGCTTTGGTGGTTTAGAATGCGACTTAGACCCTATACTGCAAGTCTCGCAATATAACCTCGAAAAGAATGTGATAATACTTCAGAAACAAAAAGATAATCATGAATACCGTCAGATTGGATGGGTTTGGTACAGAGGGCGCAACTTTGGTACACCGCACACCATCAAAAAATGACTTTCAAAGCTGAATTCGGGAAGGTCAATAATGCTATCGCTCTGAAACACGTTCTCCCCACTTAGGGCGTACATGAATAATGTTTTGTGCCACCGTATATTCCACGTGAGTAATCGTACATTGACGCTTTTTTACAATATTTTTTAATGATTTCGAAAATGGCAAAGATGCATGCCCACGTGGTTTCACGATGCAGCAGCCAGTAACTCATAAATCGTAGTTTTCCAAGACATTAATTTCGTGAGTTTGGAGACGCGAGAGAGCTCAAATGATTGGAAATTCCATTGGGAAGTGCGCTGACTCAATGATTTGATCCGAAAAGTGTTTACGATTATTTAAAAATCAGAAATTTCTTCAAGTGAGCTATGCGGATTACCGTGGCGCCATCTATGAAGTAGTAAGCAGTACAGACACGATCCTTTAATTATCTCACCTAACCTCCACTATTCATTTGAGTGCTGAGTTGCTGAGTAACGTCGATAAGTATGATTGCAAATATAGTAAGTGAGAGTTGAAAAGAATTGTTAAAATACGCTTTTATGAACTGCGCAATAAGCGTTGTAGAATTTGGGATGGCGTAAAGTAGATAGTTTTCGATACTGAAGAAAATTTGCAGGTAAGAAATTGCACGATATAAGTATGAGAAACTATAATAGCGAAAACGCGAGGGCGCTGGAGTCCCGAATATGTATATAGCTATAGGTATCCTGTATTTCTCGTATTCGGATAAGGCACCACTATTTCACGGAGTCACATATGAATGCAGCAGACATCAGTGAACACGTAAACAGATTAGCACTGCGCTGATCAAATTTTTGTCATCCTCCGTACAATGCTACAATGCCTTATCAACTAATTTACGCATGCACGTGCACATGTGGATCTGGCCTGATGTGGATATGTACCGGGCGTCAAAAACCGGAAGCCACAAAAAGATAGCGCTGGGACTAGATCTAGAGGGGAGAAACCATCAGGGCTCGGTGAAGTGCAATAAGAGCATATAATTACAATAGCCCCTTTCTGTCTTTACATTTAAATCAATGCCTCACTTTCTATACTCTGATTTCAGGGGGCATGTTTTCAATATTTTTATGCAGTTGTGTCCAGCTGGGAATCAGCATAATTGCTTCGCTGTTCTTCGATTTAGATGCCCCTACACGTCTAAAACTCATTCTCGTACCAGTCGAATTTATATTTATCGATGAGGCAGAACATTTCGTATTGGCCAATTTGCAGATTTTTGGAGTTGTGACTCTGGGCCTTAGCTTATTCTGTGGCTTCGGCACTTTGTTCATTATCACAGTAGAACAAACGTGTGCTCTATTTGCTGTATTGAGGTGAGTGAATATGAGTTATTTAATGGCTGATACAAGTTTGACACCAAACATACTCATAAGTCACAGGAAATTATTTAGGAGTTTGATGGATTTGATTACATCGGGTATTACTTTCAGTTTCCGAATGCGCAACAAGATCTGTCGAAAGGAACCTGACATCAGCTCGGAACAATGCACTAAAAAGTTTCGTGTAGATATGAAGCATTTCCTACATTTTCATCACCAAAGTTTCAAGTATGTATGCATAATGTCAGTTCCGTGCATTAGTAAATTCATCATATGAGTATCCAGAATTTGATCTGCTCAAGACTAAATAGTTTTCTGAGCAAGAGAGAGAGTAGTCACGATGGCCCAAAATTGTCTTGGAAGGACGTTAGAAGTATTTGAAAATTCTTGAAGAGATACGATCCATCTCTAAATTCCTGGTGGAATGAGTTTGTCTGATATATGGGTGATTCCCCCGAAAAATTGATTTTTTGGGGCCAAAATCGTCGCAGTGAGTGATTTAGTTCAAAACATTATTTCAGCCCCAGACGAGTTCCGGTGTCTCATAGCAGTTGATTTACACTTGTTTGGGCACAAAAAGAAGTATCTAGAGCCGCATATCTCTAAAGTAAAGTCAAACAAAGATATGTGCAGTCTCGTGTGCAATTTAAGGGGTCGTAGATGGGGACGGAATTGACATTTCGACCCCTTCTGAGGCATTACAAATTACGGGGACGTCAGAATTGACTCGAAAACTATTAAAATAATTGCGCACCAATAGAATACACTCCAGAAAATTGCTACAATGCACATTCAAACCCTAAGAAACTTGGGGGAACTCGGAACATGGAAAATCACACTTTCAACGGAATCACTGATTTATATTTTTTCCAACTGGGGGCAAAAGCGAGCACATAAGAGGAAACTATCAAACTACTGCAGTAAGATACTTCCTAAACAATCAATAACTGTATAGACGATTGGGGTAACATTGTTAAGACATACTTGAGTTAGGAACCCAGCCAGCAACATAATTCTCAAAGGGTTCTTATAGAATTCTCGAGATGTGGTTCTTGAGGGGTTCCTAAAGGATTCTTATATGCGCCACCAAAAAGCGTTCTGGAGGGATTCTCGGGATGTTCGCCAAGTGTTCCTGAAGGGTTCTTGAGGGGTTCTTGGAATTATATTATATATATATGGGGTTCGGAAACGATTGTTCAGACTTCACTAGGCGTCTTCACAGTGTTCTCACGTGAGTACGAAAAAGTATATTCTAAGATCTCCAAAGCCATCCTCGAATTGGTGGAAAACTGACGATCCCCGCACAAAAACAATATCGCGCCAAAAATTCGGCGCGAGAAAGGATCAACACAACCTAGGAAGGTAGTTTAAGCCACAAATGCCTGGATGCTGGAACCAAAAATTCTTTCTGGGGAAAATACCTCCCCAAAATCCAGGAAGGCACATTAACGTTTATATCTCTATGGCATTAACACGTTCATCGTTGTGACGGTGAAAATTGGCATTTTGACCCAAGTGCAATAGATACAAACGCGTGATTTCGCACTTAGGATAGTCAAACTTTTCGATTCGTCATCAGTATATATAGCATCTAAGGTAAGTGTGCCTAATTTGCCCCACTACTTTTGTTTTGCTCCTAGTTTTGGCTCACTTCAATATTTTCCAACTTACTTCACCTTATTTTGAAGCTTGTTTTAAGACCTTCAAAATGAGCTAAAGTACGTTCAATTTCAACGAATTGGAACCGAGATATATTAACTTTTTGCTAAGGAAGATTTTTTGCGAGTTTTCGAGCGTGTTCCTAATTTGCCCCCACGTGGAAAAGATGTCTACTTCCATGAGATTATACGGGTTTTTCGTATAATAGGGATATTTCGGCTCCCAGACGTCCAAATAAGACGTACTTTAGCCCATTTTGTAGCTTTTTTTCACACCTTTTCGAATTTTTTGAGTGAGATTGATGTATTTGAATGAAGTGAAGAACGAGTTTGGAAAAAGACTATGGAGGCAAATTAGGAACACTGTGCTTTTTCTAGTAATATAGGCGAAGAATCGGCTAAAAATCGAATTTTGCAATTCTGCAAAAAGCATTGTAAAGTTGTGACAAAGAAAAAGAAAATGAGTTGAACTACGGTTGGATTTGATCACAACAATTTTGTTTGGCATAGCTTTTAGTGGCCAACAAAAAAGAAGTCGAAAGTACCGAAAACCACTTTTTTGTTGTAAAAAATGCGCGTGTCATTGAGGCTCGGTCAAGACGTGGATTTTCTCATATTTTAACGTAACAAACATGAGAAAAATGCGCAGCAAGGTCTGCGGGTGCATACATTTGAGAACTTCAGTAGGGGCAAATTAGGCACAGCTACCTCATATACAAGAAACCTGCGAATCTTTTCAGTTATCACCAGTGGGGCCCGGCATGCGGTAGCCGTGCAAGCTGAATTTTGTTCCCACCTTACGCGAATTCTTTTTCGATTTGAGCTAAACGACGAGTCGACGCTTATTTGTTATTGCTCAACTCGTTTATGACAATTCGTCGTTTAGCTCGAATTGAAAGAGAATTCGCGTAAGTTGGGAACAGAAATATGCCTGCATTATAGGTGAGGAAGTACCAGCGGTACACTTGTTCTCATTTTTCTGTAATGTTCTAATGGTCTACAAACTCTGAATCATCGAAATTTTCACGTAAAATGTGATAAAAACTCTACGGTCGGGTTGGCCCGGCTCCTTGCAGTATACGGACGGGTCCGACCGTTGGGACTAGCTAAAATTTCTGGGGTTCAAGTGATTGACTAAAATACCAAAATGAGTGACCCCAAGGAGAATTCTTCAGCTTTTTCAGGGGCAATTTTTGATTCTTCGGTATTTTCCGAATAATTTGCTAGTAAGCAGTTCCACGTGCAATAAATGGTCGATAAAACATGGTATTCAGCATCGTCTGCGCATCATTTTTTACCTATTCTATACCTAAAAATGAGATCGGTAGCTAGGATCTCAAAGGAACTCTTTACGAACCTGGTGAGCAAATCGATTTAAATTATGTTTTTTTTAGATCAACAAGGGCTGAAATTTTTTCACTCGAATAGCTCTGGCTTGGAAACGAAAGAAGATAACAGGCGATTCACCGCATTTGGGAGCTGAGACCAAAATCTATCGAAATATGCCTTGAAATACTTTTTTGGAGATATTTTGGCTCATATGTAGGGGACTCCGTGAAAATCACTATTTAATTATGTTCTTTGGAAGCCAATCTTGAAAAAGTGTTAACACGCATATTTCGATGTAAAACTTGATGTTTCTCTCGAAAAAATCGTTTTAAGAGTGATTTGCGCTCCGTAATGAGTTTTAAGCGATTTGTTGCGATGGTATTTTTCGAGCAATCGGAACGTAACCGTTTTCTGTGCACGCGCGTAATTTTTCGAAATTGAAAACTCGCATGATCGATAGCCCGTGAAAATTCCTTTAAAATGACCACTGGTAAAGTTCATTTCAGTGCTGTAAAACCGGAGTTTTTAGCTCAAAAAGAACAAAGATATTGGAGTATCTCGAGTCCCAGTTACCCAATGGTGGGATCCACCGTTCCGAAATTCTCGAGCGAAATGCCGACGAGATTCCGCAAACTTCTCCATCCATTCTGTTCGCTTGAAAACGTCATGGATTCGGTCTAGGTGCATGAAAACGAACTTTACCGGTGGTTATTTCCAAGGAGAACAATACGGTAAAAAATACGGGCGATCGATTGCGCAAGGTTTTGATTCCGTAAAATCACGTGCTTGCGCAGGAAACGGTAGCGTTTTGATTGCTCGAGAATTGCCTTCGCCGGAATTCGCTTAAGACTCATTTCGGATCGCAAAACAATCTTCAAAACATTTTTCTCAAAAATAAGCATCAAAATTTACATCGAAATATGGGTTTTGAAATTTTTCTTAGTATTGGATTTTTGATAAAAAGACTTTTTGGAGTTATTTTCACGGAATCCTCCATATATAAGCGAAATCACCACTAACTCAATATTTCGAGACATATTTATCAGGTTTCTTGAATATTCCAGTGGCGGTTTTCTGAAAAAGTTCATTTAAAACTTCCAGACTGACACACTTTCGTTGTTAATTTTTCAGTGCCGATAAGATGAACAACTACTGTACGAGGGTAATTTTATGCCTGAATCGTGATTTTGATGGAAGTAACCAGAAACTACTGGAAAATTCCCCAAATTCAATTGATGAAAATGATGAAAAACTGCTGCCAAATCATTTTGAATTCACTCTCTGAATTTCATACACTTCAAAATATTGAGGTATTCTTCCGAATTTTCATCAAACTGTTTCGAAGGATTTTCTAAAAATTTTTGATTATTCCGATGAAAATTACTCTCTTTGGTCATGGAACTATCCTGACAGAGTAGGTTCATCTTATCTGAAATGAACAATAAGAAGATTGTCGTTTGAAAATTCCGCGAGCACCTATTTGAAGCCACGATGACAATATACCCGGATGCTCGGGCCAAAAATATTGTCGGTGAAAGAATCGATCCCAAAACTCGGGAAGGCCAATTAAAGTTCCACAAATGCGTGTTGCTCGAGTCAACTATACTGGCGGTGAAAGCATTGCCCCCCCCCCCCCCCTTCAAACCCAGGAAGGCAATCAACTCCGCAAATGACCGGATGCTTAGACCAAGAATTCTTTCGGGGTGTAAATCAACCCCAAAATGTGGGAAGGCAATTCAACTCCCAAATAACAGAATGCTCGGACCAAAAATTCTATCGGGGAGAAAACCAATCCCAAAACCTAGGAAGGCAATCAAACCCTCTAATGATCGGATGCTTCAATCAGAAATTTTGTTCGGGGTGAAATCAACCCCCAAAGATGGGAAGGGATTTCAACACCCCAAATAACCAAGTGCTCTGGCCAGAAATTCTGTTAGGGCAAAAATCAACCCCGAAAACCTAGGGAGGCAATCAAAGCCCCAAAACCGAGTGCTCGGACCCAAAATTCTGGGGGGGGGGGGAAGTCAGACCTAAAAACTAGGAGCGCAATTAAAACCCCAAGTAACCAAATGCTCGGACCAAAAATTTTGTCGAGGGAAAAGTTATTTCCAAAACTCAGAAAGGGAATCAATCTCGCATGCCCGGATGCTCGGAACAAAAATCCTTTCAGGGAGAAAGTCAGTCCCAAAACCTAGGAAGCCAATCAAATCCGCAGATAGCCGAAATTTCTGCCCACGAGTACTGTTGTGGTGAAAAATCAATCCTAAATCCCATGAATGTGGTTCAACGCGCAAATAACCAGAGGCTCGGACCGACATCTTGTAAAAATCTGGTGCTCGAATCCTATTTGACTGTCATAATCCTCCTTTCTGCTGTGATTCTAGAGAAAAATACCCAAATACTGGACTGTCAGACCTACCGCATTAGAATTGGGATTTGCACTCCGAGTACTGCCATCTTTGCAATTCATACTCTACACAAATTTGAGCATTCTCGTTTTTGGGCAACTCTAAGTGCAGAGATAGAAGTATGAAATGTATAAATTCAAAAATTATGAACCGCCACCAGAGACAAACCAGCTCTTGAAGGAAAATCCGTTTCATCCCCAATAGTTTGATTTCAACGGTGCCAGTTGATAATCCGATTACATGAAAGATAAGCCAGTGAAAAAATTACAAGTCGCGAATTTTTCTGGTAATGGAATGTATCACTCGAGAGAAAAAATAAGGGAACTCGTGTTTTTTTGTTTTGCCCAAATTGACTTACCAGGAGAGGTCATCACATCCGGGTCACGGATTTGGCTGAAACTTTGGATACAGTCTCCTTTTAGCACCAAAAGATGAAACCCAAAATTATAGACCCCAACGCTCAAGCGTTTCTGATCTACGGCCAAGTAAATTAGCATTGCAGGTATACCTATATTATGTATTATTTTCAACATGGGCCTATATGGGCATTGATAAAGTTTTCCGCTCCAGCTTGAAAATGCTTGAGCGTTAGGGTCATTAATTTTGGATTTCATCGTTTGACACTAAAACAAGACTATTTCCAGAGTTTCAGCCAAATCCGTGACCCGGATGTGAAGACCCCTCCTGGTTAGTTCCGGAGGTACGCGACTTGGCAGATTGACAGCTCAAAAACGAATTTTTGGATAAAAATTTTCCAAGAACGAGATATCTTTGATGGTAACCAAATCATCTAGTCGAGCCATTTGGATATTATTGGGAGGTGGATGATACACACAGAACCTCACAGATTCGGCGCTGATTGGGATGACAGTGAAAAAATATCTTTTTTATTAAAAATAAAAAAAAAACCGATGTCCCAAAAATAGCCCCGCGAAATCGGCTGATTTTTTAGTAGTGCTTGGTGATATGTACCACCACAGTGGTTTTTGAGAACTGGAGCTGAAAATGACGTACGGCCTAAAAAATATTTTTTTCTGTCAAAAATTTTCTTTTAGTGCTTGAACTTGATTAAAACGTCATGTAAGGATTAAATATAAACTGGATACTGTCACGACGAGTAGCAAAAGCCTGTAAAGACATATTTTCTACTTTTTTTACCAGGGAAAGAAGCGAAGAGACTGTGGTTGTCGATGCACCACATTTATAAGCTCAATGGGCAAAAACATACTCATACTCATCGATGCAGTGGTGGCTTACGCGCTCTATGGAAATTAGGAAAATCGTATGAATTATCAATTATTACTTCATTACAGTCTTCCGGAGTTCGAGTTGGAACATTTAATCAACCAGATAATAGAGAACTGTTGAGATGCTAAAAATGTCAAAGTATATCGAGGATTAGAATAAATAATTAATGGTCGATACCATTGTTTTCTACAGTTACAGGCCATGTTATGTGTAAGCAACCACAAGTCTCCATCAGGATGAGTATGTTTTTGCATAATGACCTTAGGAATGTGGCGCATTGACAACCGCCCTGCGCTACTTTTCTCCAGTACAAGAGTTAGAAAATGGGCATTCATAAGCTTTTGCTACTTATCGTAACAGTGTCTAGCTCATATTCAATCTCTTATTACGACATTTTTGGCAGAAAACAATTTTTCCGACCATGCGGTGCTTCCAGCTTTAATTCTCGGAAATTCCTCTGGGTGTACATGTCACCAAGCACTACAAAAGGAATCAGCCCAAGTCGCGTGGGTATTTTTGAGATATTGATTTTTTTATTCTTTATAAAAAAAGCGAGTTTTTTTTTTCACTATAACGCCAATTGTGTGGGGTTCTGTGTGCATTATCTATTACCTCCTAACTATATCCGAGGAAATTCAGGTGAATATTTTGAATACCAAAATATTGCATTTTCAAAGCATCAAAAGAATTGCATTTTCAAATTTTAATTTGAAATTTTCGTATTTGAGCTATCAATCTACAAACCCGAGTATCTCTGAATGAGAGTCAATCCAGGCGAAACGAAAAAATACTCGTCCCCTTATTTTGTCTCTATAATGATTACCTCATCGGAAGAAATATCCGTGATTCGAACTTTTTGATTGGGGTTTAGTTGTCTTCCTGCATTTCAGAGTTAATTTTCCCCCGACAGAATCTTTGGTCCGAAAGTCCAGTTATTTGTGGGTTTGATTGCCTTCCTAGGTTTCGGGGTTGATTTTTTTCCCAACAGAATTTTCGGTTCGAGCTTCCGATTATTTGCAGGGTTGGTTGCCTTCCTACGTTTTGGGGTTGATTTCTCCCCTGACAAAATCTTTGATCCGAGCATCCGGTCATGTAGGGGTTTGATTGCAGGCCTTCCTGGGTTTTGGAATTGATTTTTTCCCCCGGGAACTTTTGGACCGAGGACTCGATTATTTTCAGGGTTGATTGCCTTCCTGGGTTTTTGCGGGGGATTCTCTGGTCGTCAGTAGTTGGTCTTGAGTTGGTCCGAGCATCCGCGCATTTGTGGAGTTTCAATTGGCCTTCCCGAGTTTTCGAATCGATTCTTCCCCCGACAGTATTTTTAGTCCGAGCATCCGGATATACTGTGTCATGGTGGCTCCAACTTGCGAAACTTTCAAAGGACAATGTTTTGATCGTTCATTTCAGATAGGATTAACCTACTGCGTCAGGATAGTTTTATGCCCGAAGAGAGTGATGTTCATCGGAATAATCGAGAAATATTAGGAAATTCTTCGAAACAGTTTGATAAATATTCTGAAAAATACCTCAACATCTTGAAGTATAAGACATTCGGAATATGAGTTCAAAATGAGTTGGCAGGAATTTTTCATCATTCCCATTATTTTCATCTTTAGTAAGCAGAATTGATTAATATTCCAGTGTCTCGAATGATAATGTATCGACATGATGGAAATGGATTCGAAATAAAGATTCCATTCGAAAAAGGTAGATTTATGTAAAAATACGCCTTTTTCACACTCTAAACGTCGTTCTATCCTGATTCTGATAACAGAATCTGAAAGAACAGACATCTGCACGTCGATAATGATTCGTGTGATATTTTACTAGGAGGTATTTGATGCTGAGAATTGAGATCAACAGGGGTCGGAGGGTTTTAATAACGATGAAAATGAGTTCCAAACACTTCTTGTTTTCGTTGATATCTCGAGTGCAGATTAGTTAATTAACATTTTTTTTGACCCATAGATTCTGTGATTTACTACCAAATGACACGTTCTTTTGACCTCCCATATCTATCGTTTTTGAGTATCAAAATGCCGTCTAAACACGACTTTGAATTTGAAAAGTCGTATCTTTTGGCAAATTTCCTCATAAAGGTGCTTCAGAGTCGGGTTCTGCAACTCTAAAAGAGGTATTCAGAAAACTAATCGATCATCTATTGAAGTAGTTACAGGTTGGCCACTTCAAATCCATTTGTGGGGCCAAGTATTTCTGATTTCTGAGGTTTGCGAGGATGAAAAATTAAAAACTTACTTCAAAATGTCTAAAGAAGGCATTCGATTTCTGGTTTGACGTAAAAATGTGTGGGTTCGCTGGACGATTCCTCCTTATTGTGGCTAAATTGCCGGCAAGATGAAAGAAAACTGTCCAGTGAACCCACGCATTTTTAAATCAAACCAGAAATTATTTGATCCGCCTGGACACAAAAAGTATAGCAATCTTTTTGATTAAAAAAGCAATCTTTTTGATTAACCATTAAAATCAGATTATATCTAAATGAGTTCGAATCATTAAAAGTGTAATCATTCCATCAAAAATAAAAAAAATCTGATATTTGTCATCAACCCCGTTTTTTCGGTGTACAGAAATCGGAGAGATTCGTCCAATAAGTGAATTCCAAATATTCATCTATGTAAGTCTGATTCGTTTCGTACGTGACCCGGTCATACATAGTCGGCTTTTTTCAAAATATTTGATGGCCAAGTTTCGAGAAATACCTCTTGAACCTTCCAAATGAGACTGGGAGTTGGAACATTTTCGACCTCCAAAAATTGAAGCTTTCGCGGAACAACTATATAATATTGCGAATAATAAATATTCACTTTTGAAAGTTGTTACTGAGCGATAGCGAGTTCATAAGGTCTCACAATGCGTCAAAAATTCAAACAAAAGGTTAAGACAGGGCTTTAGACTCTCATATCCAACAGCATCGATGGCGCAGTGGTCACGGTGGTGGCATTCCAACTTCGCTCAAGCAATGGAGCGTGGGTTCGATCCCCGGGTAAGACAAATTTTCAATTACAATATTAGGTTTTTTTCGATTGAATTATAAAGATGAATTAAAATAACAGCGTAAAACGTGTGAAAAGCGAGGTGAAATGTTATTTTTTCCATTAGATAAGTATTTAGAGAACCCCTCGCGAACGTCTCAAGAACCCCTGAAGAACCATCCCCGAGCGCTTCTCGAACGTCCCAAGAATCCCTCAAAAACCCTTCTCGAGCGCTTTGCGAACATTCAAGAGCCCTTCAAGAACCCTTTATCGTGGCGCATATAAGAATCCCTCACGAACCCTTCAAGAATCACCTCAAGAATTCTTCAAGATTCTTAAAGAACTCTTTGAGAATTCTAAAAGAATGGTGTTGCTTGCTGGGGAAGAATCATCTAAGAGGTTTAAAAACGTATGATCTTGAGAGTAACTAAATGAAAATATTCTGATTGAAGAACCTTCTCCACTACGTTGGCATAAAAAAGGTATTCAAAAGTTTAGAGGCTCGTAGAGGCAAGGCAGGAACCATATAAAAATGAAAGAACAAGGAATTCGTGCAGATTAGTTTCTCTCTATCATAAATATTTGATCTGCATCTCTCAACCCAGAAAATCTCTACTTCTCATTTAGCAATTGAGGAAGATGGTCGAATATATCCCTTAGCCGCGCCGATCGTATTCCTTCTACTCATCTTCGTAGGACTTGCACCATTATTCACTTCCACTGCCATAGGGTAGAGTGGGGTATGACGGCCACTCTTTCTCTCTCTCGGTGAGTCTCATCACACGTTCTTCACACTGTCTCTCCGTATTTCGTCATCTTTCTCTGCCGCAAGTTGCCTCCGGGCTTTTATTTTACAGATTCTTGCACGCCAAATCTTGCAAGCTTCCACATGATCTATTAATTCCTGTAGATCTGTGCATCTTGCGAGAAATTCACCTGATATTCCACTGGCACGTTTTGCATTCGGAGGTTATGCTACCCAGTGCTTGATCTGCCGATCTGACGAATCTTCGAGCTTCTATCATCAGCCGCTAGATGTCAGCAGTCTCAACTAGACCTCTGCCTTACCGATTCTGAAGCCCGATTCACACGTGATCCACGCAGAACGCTCTTTCCAAACACGAGCCTGACAGCTGATTCCATCTTGTGTTGCAACCATCATTATACTACAAATCATGGCATCAAATTTCACTGCAGCAAGTTCCCCTCAACAAGATCAACTGACTTCGTGTAACTCAAGTGATTTAAGTAGTACTAAGAAGAGCTCAGAGATTACTGATCATGCAGGTGACATGCCCATTTATTTCAAACTCTTTATTTCTCATTTCAATGCTTCTCAAGAAAAAATCCTCTTTAAATTGAACGAAATTGAAAACAGAATGGCCAAACGGATCACTGCAGTTGAAAATGATATCTCTGAGATTCGTCAAAATTTCTCTCAATTGTCTCATCAATCAACAATAGTAGATTCAGCTGAAATGATCCTTTCAGACATTCCTCGTGATTTAAATCTTCTGAAAACTGAGATTGTCGGAAAAGTTTTTGATGCTATGGATCAACCAGAACTTCGAAATTCTGTGATAAATATTAGAGAATGGAAAGGTCCTCGTTTTCACAATAAATATCCACCAACCTCCACTTCAAACACGAATTCTGATCGAATGAACGATATAGATTCTCAATCCATTGTCATACAACCGTCATCAACGACCATTCGAGATAAAATCATCTCAAACTCAACTCGATTAGAAAAGAAATCTGTGCGAGATATTTTTGGTCTCGAAAATGATTCGAAAATTGCTTGTAGCCCATTGTGGCCCAAAGAAGTACATAATCTTTTTAAAAAAGCACACTTAGCTAGTGTTCGCTTGAAAATGCTAAAACCAGTAATAAAGAATCTCATTGTATGCATGAGACCCTCGAGAAATGGGCCACTCATCCCGATTTTCTCAGAAGTCGATCTCGCCAATTTTCAATCTCGACACAAAATTGTTTCCTGAGTATAATCTCATGTTCATATGCTCTTCACTTGGTTTTTTTCTATCTAATATTTTTCTATCTAATGATGATTCCAGATTTCTGCAGTAACTTGAAAATAGCGAAGGCTTATTTATATTCTCATACCAGTTGTTCGTTTTATTCTTCCTTAATGTGTGATTCTGCATTTTTCAATATTTGTTTGTTTGCAAACTTTCTATGTACATTCTAACCATCATATTATACCTCTCGACCAAACTAGGACATTAGCGATATCAACTGCGCAACAATTTGATAATGAGATCTATTTTCTATACTCATTTAAGATATTTTATATTATATTATTATGTAATCTGAACTTTGCCATTTGTACCAGATAGGGTTATACCCCAAGGTACCAAAAATAAAACCAATCAATCAATCTTCTCGAGCTACTCTAATCTTCATGTAAACTCTCTGATCAAACCAAAGGGCCTAAATTGAAAGCAGAGACTCTAAAGAATACAATACATCAATTGAAAAAATTTTTGAGGCGATATTTTGCGAGTAAATGAATTAAATATTCGAATAAAGCCATCATGCCCCACTCGAGCATGATGGCCAGTCCGAGTTGGGCCCGTTGACCATGGAAATGAAGCTGTATAAAATTCAATTTTTCCATACAAGTTGGCATGATTTCACTATAAAACGTCAAAAATGATTGTATGAATGATGAATCAGAACCAGAAAAGCACCGGAACGTGAATTTTCTAATATATCAATTTTCGCTACAATGCAGGGGTTATACGAGCGTTTCTCTGGAACTTTTGCACTTTGCTGAAAATCGATGAAAAATGAAAAATGAAAACCGCTCAACGCACACCTGGGACCTTTTGCTCACGTATTTGTGTAGTATTGAGAGTTACAAATCCACTATTGGAACTCATATAGAGTAAGTGGCATCGCCAAAATCACGTTAATAAGTCGAACTCAAAGTTGTTTTTCGCTGATTTTCCAGAATTTCCTAAGCAATTATTTGGCAAAATTGACAATTTCAACGAACGCCTTGGGCTTTTTGCAGCTTCGTAAGGTCAGGGTATCCGGTCACAATTGGTTTTATCAACATAGAGCTCGATCCGCCAATGTGGGATGAGAAAAACTGAATTTTTTTCATGAGTCACGTTTTTTTATTTCACTTCAGAACGGCCGTATTCTAGACAAAAATATCGCACCAACACGAGACTTTTCGCAAAATCTCCGCAATTGCATCTACTTTAGATATGCATTCCAAAAATTGCGTTCAGAGTCACGGCAGGAGCTTGGCGTAATCATCTTTGAGTTGAACGAGACATGATTGATTTATTATTACCAATTTTCAAAGTCATACAGTTTTGGCTGAATTAGTAGCACACCATCGCGCTTTTGGGCCATTTTCCTTCAATATATTACCCACCAAATGCAGCTTGAATCAACCCGAAAAGTTGCGCGCCATCACCAGAATATCCGTAAGACTGCCCGAGAGTACCAAGTATTTCCACAGGATCTTCCCCACATTTGTTCTCTTTGAATGATCTAGAATGAATCAAGTTCTTCTGATCATACAGAGGCCGAAGATATTTCATTTTGAGACTCGGATAATGATATTTTCACTTCGATCGGGACCGATAGATTTGATTGTTCCCTTATATCATTATCCATAGCTGTATTCCAGCAGGTGTAAAAGTTCCAGAGAAACGCCCATATCGTCTGCTCGTCGGTTGGCGCCTGACTGCAAATTTCCCATGGTCATCGCCACCCGACTGGTCCAGCCATCGTACCACAGCCGACATCTCCTTTTTCAGATTTTTACTGACTATACTCTTTGAATGATTGAAGTGGCCATTAGACATGCACTGGCCAAGAGACCCGCCTCTCCCCTATTCCGAGCAGATCTCGGGCGCCATTATTCGAGGTGTCAAGCGTGGCCTAGCAGACAATGTATAAGAGATAGGAGTTGGCAGAGCGACAGTTCAATATTCCGCCACCTTACGCGTTCATCCGTGGTATTATGGCGCTTTAGTCAGGGTTGGCACCTCGAATACGAAGATGAGTAGAAGGAATACGATTGGCGCGGCTAAGCGAGTTATTCGGGCACCACCCTCAGTTATTAGAAATTTCTGAATCACAAGTAACCATCGGGTAGTGTTTTGCATTCATTGAGGAATATCTAGACATCTTTTGTAACACCAGAAATTTCTTGAGATTTTCCCCTAGATTTCACAGTGTTCAATAGTTGCTATCAAAGTAAAAATTATTGAATGGATTCTTTCAATAACTGCAAGTTTTGGATATTTTCGGTCCACCAGAGTTATTTGAAGAGCAGATTCTTTTCCGTAAGACTTCCAAATACTTCCTTTAATACTCCACACTTTCTGATAGCTCTTTTCATTTCTCCGTCATCTAATGATGCAAAGTTCTTCACCCCATGACTTCATTCCAAAAAGTTCATATATGAGCTACCGATGAAACTCTGATTATCGGAAACCAATAACTGACGATACATTCAATTTTTCTCGTCCCGATAAGGCTACAAATGAAAGATCACGATTATAGTTCACAAGTATTTGAAATGCTTCGAAAAATCTTCTCACTGGAGCAAATAAACTTTGTGCGAGCCTGTGAGTGAAGACATTTTTTGTCATGTAGTACAGAGAATTTGCTATTTCGCTCATGAAAGATCAGGTACCGTTGAATGTGTCAAAGGTGAATCAACTTGAGTATCTTGTAAATATTCTGATCTCTTATAAAATATACAACATCAGAAGACGAAGAATGGCTAGAGAGAAATTCACGCTCTTATTACTCACATAATGATGAGATCTTAAAATCTGAGCGTAATTATAATGATGTTCACCACATTTTGCAGAGCATATCAGCTGTTGGACGCATTTTTTTGTTGGGTAACCGTAGCGTACCAATGCTTTGTTGTATTTATGGTGACTTTTGCAATATATTTTGTAAGTTTCTAACTAGCAACCCTACAATATTCTCCAAATTTTACACATATTTATTGAGACTGATTAATCCATGAATCAATTCATAGCTGACGAAAGTCGATGCTCCATTGGCTAGGCACATACTGGTTGGTCAGGTCACACTTGTCATCGCTAGCCTATCGTTTATCCTCAATTGGTTTGGCCAGCGAATAATTGATTATAGTGAAGATATGTTCAGATCTACGTGAGTATCCGTGCAATACCCGCTAAACAGTTGTCATACAATAAAAACGAAAAAGTTCCGTTAACTCGTTGACCACACTGGAGTGACCCGGGCCCCGGACAATTTTCAACATTTAAACTCGGACACCGAACGTTTGAAATCATGCTCAATCGTACCTAGGGCGTTTTCAGCCATCAATACAGACGTGTCTCTTTGTAAATCCGTTCTGTAAAGAGTCGGTAACAATTTTCTGCTTGGGGTTTGACTGACCCGATGATTGGTCAACGTTATGTTTTGGAGTTGTGGGGTCAACGGGATATTCACCAAATGAGAAACCAATTGAGTGAATGACAAAATGACAATCAGATTCTTCATTCTTTGAAGCATCTCTCGCGAATTCGTGACCACGCTCACATAAACATTTTGGTCTTGGGGGACTAGTTTCCCTCGCTTTGCTTGGCAATTCGTAAGTCCAAGGCCTCGAAATGGGTGTACAACTGTACATACTCCGGACAAAATATATCATTCCTTTGTAATAGCTGTAGGAAACAACCTCATTTTTCGAGTATGAAGGCTTATGTAGATGATATGACTACATATAGTGACTAAAGATACACTACCGGTCAAAAGTTTAAGCTCACCCAAATTTTATTCTCCATTTGTGAGCTGAACCACACTGAGCTCTACTCAACTGTAAAAGACTTTACTTCGGTTTGTTAAGGTCTTTCTGCGTACTTCAAGGTGGCATTATTCACTTTGATACACACGGATTGGAATCTTTCCAATAATCTTAGTCCGAGAAAGAGTCAATATCGATGATTTTACAAAGAATCTCTCGACTTGTGTAAGTTTGAGACATATGAATATTTCGGTATGGGAATTGTGGCACTCATCAGAAGTGCAAGTCTAACGCTTGAAGATTCGTTTTTAAACATTTTTCTACGCCACTCCCAGTTATCCGAGCTATAACATTTTCTCAAGAAGAAATTTTTGGCACGAGCTAGGACTTGTATTAAAAATTGACGAGGAAAGTCACTTTTTGTGGCATATCTCGAGGGTTCCTCATTCTCTTGATCAAGGTGTTGATGGTATGTGGCAAAAATCGTAATCATATTCCAAGGAAAACTTAACTCTCCGTCTTCCTTAAACTAAAGAGCGAGAAGTTTTTGCAACAAGTCTCCCCACAGAGAAAATGTTATGTATAGCTCGGACATGTCGTGGCGTAGAAGGACGTTCAGACACGGATTTTGAAGCTCTCAACTTGCACTCCTGAATCTCACAATCCCCATCTCCATGTGCCTCAAACTTGCTCAAGGCAAGGAATACTTTCAAAACTCGTCGAAATTGACATTTTTTCGAGCCAATTTTGGAAAGATCCCGATCCGGGAGCATGATGAAAATGAATACCGGCATCTTCAAGTGCATGCAAAAACCTTCAAAATGAGCCCGAGTAAATTCATCGACGGTCAAGTAGATCTGAGCAATTCGACTCACAAAGTTTGAAACAAAATTTTTGGGTGAACTCAAAAATTGACTCTTAATGTAAGATAATAGACTTGAAAAGGGCGATTAAGTACAAATTCCAATACCCTATGAGTGATTTATCAATAAGTCAATACTTTGCGTCGCGCCTAACACTCTGAACCTTCAAAGCTTTTGGAAAACCATACAAGTGAATCTTGCTACAATGAGTGCCAATTTACAATGTTTGTTTGTAAAGCTATTTCAATAACCAAAGTTTTCTGTTCACAGATACGACAACGATTGGTATCTTTTAGGTCCAAAAGACAGGTTGTACATTTCTCTAATTATGTGTAGATCTAAGCAACCATATCATTTGACTACGGGAAAGATTCTTATTCTTTCAATGAGTACATTCGCTGGGGTAAGAATGGCAAACTTTCTTGAATATCTAAAATCCGAATTCTGTAAATCTGAACCAAGTTACAACTGTTTCAATATGTAACTGAGTTGAGAAAGTATTTACCAAAAATTTGTGATCACCGCAGAATGGGTAAAAGATTTCTATAGAAAACCCATGTTGTTTCCATGAACGATTATTATTGATGAAAATCGATCATGTTCAAATTTGACTGAATCATATTCGCCCCTGACTGAAACGCTCAACCATTTATTTTGTATGTCAATTCTCACTTACGAAGAGAGTCCAGGAAGTGCATGTCACGGATTTGGCTAAAACTCTGGGAACTGTCTTCTTTTAGCATTAAGAGGATGATATCCAAAGCCGCAAAGTCTAACGCTTAAGCGTTTTCAACCCTTACGAAAACTATCACCGGTTGTATCACCTGGTCCCATACCCGCAGGGACATCTCTGTTGGTTTCCTCGCGAGATTTGGGCCCAGTAAAATCCCTGTGGAACACCCACGGGGGTTATTCTCCGCGTTAATTTGTACAGTAACCGGTGACGATTGGACTTAGAAATTTTTTGTTAAGAAACAAAGTTATTTATGAAAATTCAAAAGATCAGAAAGAAATAGAAGAGCAGGCGCCATATTGCGGAAGTCACAGATTGAGGTCATATTATATACTTTATGGTTGACCACCAATCAGTCGTGACCTCAACAACGCTGCGCCTGCTCTATGCTATTTGTTCCCGATTTTTTCCATTTTTATAAATAATTTTGTTTCTCAACAAAAAATTTTCAAGTCCAAACGTCACCGGTGGTACAACCTATAATTATTTTCGTAAAAGAAGCTGCGAGTTATGACATAAGCACCACAGTATATCCATGTTTATCGTTTTTTAACATGGAACTATACGAACAACGCTAACTTCCTAGGCTGTATCACTAAAATGCTTGAGCCTTAGACTGTATAGCTTTGCACATCGTTTTTGGTATGCCAAAAAAAAATAGCCAAATCCGAATCTTCTCGAAGGAGATCTGATAACTGAGATGGTTCAATATTTGATGTTTTTCGAATTAGAGATGAGAAATAGTACATTATTGCAACTCGAGCTTGTGCTTTGAGCGAGGCTACCCAGGTAGCTCCCAACAAAATTATTTTTCATGCTCTACAACTTTGGAGTCGATTTTTTTAACTGCCGACTCTGATAGTCAAATCAGAATGATAGTTGCAGGATTTTTTTTCGATGATACGTATACAAATATGAAGCAGATCCAAGCTTTTGCATTGCGAGATCAATTTAACACGTTCGCTGCGACGGTGAAAACCGGCATTCCGTCCCAGAGTGCGAGAGAGTACAAACGCGTGATTTTGCATCTATCATAGTCAAACCTTTTGATTTGTGATCAGTTTAGTATGTATATACAAGAAATCTAAGAACTTTCGGGGGTCCAACCGGTGGGACCCGTCGCACACAGTTAAGTCCGACTCCTTTCAGTGCGACGGGTCCCACCGGTGGGACCCGCGAAAATTCCTATCGTGTAATGGGGGATGAAGTGAATGATCGAAGTACCAAAATTAATGATCCTAAGATGTGATCTTTAGCTTTTTGGGAGCATTCGTTGATTTCCCGGCACCATTCGGGTGATTCGATCAAGTCCGATCCCGAAACTGGCCTGTACGCATGTTCTTGGCATCGTATATAGTGAGTCAAGACCGCTATAGAAGCCATTGGACGTGTCTACGTTGTTTGGTGCACACTAGAGCCCGAACAAAAACGGGTCCCACCCGTGGGACCCGTCGCACACAAAAGAGGACGCGCGGGTCCCACCCGTGGGACCCGTCGCAGCGAACGTGTTAATGATGCTCAACCATATACTCAAAATTTTTAAACTTGAGAAGTCCAACCGGACTCTTAATAATTGCTCAATGTGCAAAAATTTGTAAGAACAATGATGTGTGCTCTATAGAATCTATATTCAAAGATCAACCTTTCGGTCAATATTTTTCTTAATCAGGTTAATGTCCGAGCTCACGATCTCAATTTCATTGGAGCACTTCTACCATGACATTGACCTATTGAACATATTTCTAGTTGATGAGGTTATCCATAAGTTACTTCACGGCTCTAAAAACTTTGACAGAAGAAGAAACTACTTGAAACTTGTGAAGACAACACTAGCATTCATAGGAATTGAGACCGTCATCAAGAGATGTATTAAAATTGCAATGAAAAGTTTCTAACTGCTGTTTCACCGTATATTGTAAAAATGTTTAGCGATCTAATGTATCACAATCTTTTGAAACAATAAAATTTACTTGAGAAAGCATTCATCTTTCATAATTCAGTAGAAGTAAGGAACGGAGTATCTGAGTACCTGAAAAAAGATTCCAACATTTTGCTATAAATTAATGGCTCTACAGTCAGAAAGTTCACGAGCAAGCTTTGGTATTCCAAGTGCTTCACTGCATTGAACAAGTTTTACTGATTCTAAGGGAGAACAATCTCGCATCTTTCACCACAATGTTCACGATTGCACTAGCGAATATCATATTTTGATGGAAATAGTCTCACTCAGCACATTAGTTCATTATAACCCCTGAAACAAAAAAAAAATGATTGATGAAGATCCGCTGATGAATTGTAGGGTATATTGTAAAGTACGCCAACGCTTGCAAAATGGGGTGAATGCGGTATTGATATCGTCCTATAAGAAAAACCGAGAGTTCGTCAGAAATTCCCGATACTATTGGATCCGTGTAATGACTGGATTTCGTGAGACTGTGTGTAATGCAACAATGGCTGGAATTCATTCAAGACGTTCACTGTCCGATCCGCCTGCTCCTTTGGCCCTTTGATAGCCTTGCCCGACTCTAACAGTGACTGCCTTGAGTCTACTGCTCCATACATTTACTTCTTCCAGGATAAAAAAAAATAGCCTCATTCTCCAAATTTTCACCAAAAAGCTAGACATCTCTGCCAAATTTATGTAAATGCAAATTTTATTCGAATAAAATTCCACCATCACTGGGAAGTGAGCAAACTCTTTAATAGTCCGTAAATGAACTATTTTGTTGACTGATGAGTATTTTTTAGGATAAAATTATACATATTTTCGTACAAGGTTCGTATTTCGGTACAAGGTATACAATGTATTGAAATGGAATAATTATACATTATTATCTCTTGTTCATTGTACTCAAATTGAGCGGGTCCTTGAGGCTCAGGTGCAACATAACGGTGTGGAGAATCAGAGGCCAACTAATCAAATCAAATCCAAGTAGTTCGCTCAACACATTTACAGCCCCATCCATAGCTCTACGTCTTACTTCGGCAATTGAGAAAGAATGGATCAATCTACGTGCATAAATGTCAGACAACTCATAGATTTCTGGTGATTCCATGACAGCTATGACCTTTTCATTTTGTACGAAACGAGAAAAATCTTTTCCAATAAGAAGATCATACAGCGTCATTGACTCAAACAAATTTTTAGTTTTCAAGAGTTCAAACTGAGCTGAACATTTTTTTATCAACACCGAGTAGTCTGGCACATGTTCTATAAAATAATCCTCATACTGCAAACTCAACGACCGATTTTGATCCTTGAGTAAAGCTATGTGACTGATCAATGAGTGGGTAATCTTTTCACATTCAGTATCTTGGTTACCAATACGAATCCGCCTTATTAGATCACTTTACGAGTTTAGTAATATTTGGGAAGCTTGGTAAACGTCGAGAGTGAAAATATTAGCTCCTGCTGAGATACACTGTAAAAAAATTTATGTAAATTCACCATGCTTAGCACAGGAAATCTAGGGACACCATGCTCAGCATTGTAAATTTACAAGCCCGGATGGGGAATTTTCGAGCGTGCTTGTAAATTTTCTTACCGACGGATCCGAATGGCGAATTCCCGTTCCCGCTCGAGAGGAGCTGCCGTGCCTTTGTTACAGATCCTCATCAAAGTCTCTGTAAAATGCCGAGTTGTTGTTGATTTTACCATCTAGACTTCTTTTCTAGCATAGTATTGAAATATTGAGATGTGTTGATTCTTACGGTGAATGGAATTTTTTGGACAAAAATGCATCGATTTTGTTGCGGACCGGTCATAACCTAATACTGTGTGGCCTCGTTATAGCAATTGATCGCGCTTGAATGATTCTATAGAAAGAAATCCGTGGATGAAAATGTTTTCTAATATCGAGAGTCACGTCGAGCTCTTTTCTCGCTGCCAGCATCACACACAATCACACACGTTCACGAGCAGTGCTCATCGAGCACGTTCACGGAGAGCAGCACCCTAATTCATTTACATCGTTTATTTACGTAGACATTGACGGATGCCCACTTTCGACTTTCGAGTCTGCTGTCCGTTCTATACAGTTGTTCTCTTTGAACGGCCGATTCAAAAATTTTCAGATCGCAACTTGCGCACGCGTACTCAAATGAAATTTACAAGCCTGGGACGGGAAATTTACAAGCTCCGGAACGTAAACTCACCATACTCAGCATGGTGTCCCAGGATTTCCTGTGCTGAGCATGGTAAATTTACAAGCCGCTCGTAGGTTTCCTCACTTTCTGGTAAATTCACCATGTTGAACACTGTGAATCTACAACCCCACCAGGTATCTTTACCTCGAAAATTTTTTACAGTGTAAGGTAACCTACCATTTTTAGAAGTACCCAGATGACGCCTCACTATTCTTGGATTGAGCTCACTCAATTCCTGCAGAAGTCCAGTCATCACAATTGCTTTACTCAACGGTGTTCGCATACAATTTCTGGATGGGTCCTCGTCACTCACTTTTTCAACCGGTATGTCAAAGTTTGCGCCTGATCTAACAAGTTCTACAGCAGTCGCAAAATTACCGTGGCTGACCGCAATAAATAACGGAGTAAGTCCAAAATCGTCCAACTCATCTACATCATAAATACGTTTATCGATTAAAAATCTCATAACTTCATGATCATCAATTTCTGCTGCTAGGTGTAGAGGGAACTGGATGCCTGAATTTTCTAGTTTTATGCCATTAATTTCCAAGAAAGAAATTGACGAACTGCATAGTTCCATGGGAAAGCGCCGATGCTAGTGGTTTGTATTCACCATATTCAGGACAGTCTACAGACACTCCACAAGCTAGTATCGTCTTGAGTATTTCAAAATTTTCGTTAACCTTGGATTGAGTTGTGAATAAGGTTGCATAGTATGCCCGGTATTCTGAACTCTGAGAATTCAGTTGAGCGGCATAGTAAAATATATTCTTGCCCTGGTAGAAAAATGAGCGTAGTACGACCGTAGTACGGCCGTATCGGTACGGTCGTAGCTCTACGATCGTACTACGGTCGTATTACGGTCGTATCTCTACGATCGTAGCACTACGACCGTAGCCTTACGATGTTATTAGTACTACGGGTTTGTATTATAATACGTATATTTTCTTTCATGATTATAGAGTCATTGCGGAATGTTTTGATCCATGATCAAACTCGTGCCCACTATTGATCTAAATAAAAGTCATTACATGAATAAAAATATTCGACATATAATGCTCAATTTCTGAACACTAAAAAATATTTCTCAATGCAGGCATACTTATGGATAATATTCTTCGACGATTCAGCTATTTGACTATTATAATAATTATATATATATAGCTATCATAATATTCGACGATTCGAATATTCAGCTAGAAATTTCCGAAATCCATTGAATTTGAGTGCGCTCGCGTCAAAAAAGGGATCATTTATAATGGAAACTCGCATCTGGTGTTGATGAGTAGAAGACCCAGTAGACGAACAAAACGGGATACGGGCGATTTTCAGAGCTTGTTTTCGAGCAATTGCTATGATTTTCCGGGAGATTTCTATTTCTGTGAGCGAACCCCAAAGCCTCCTAAAGAATTTCGCGAAAGAAATTCCGGGAAAAGTTGAAAAGTCTCAAAATCCCAGCATATTTCGCAAAGTGTGTTTTGTGCCTATAGATGAACAGGCAAGAACGCTTTTCTCCATAGTGGAACAGACTATGACCTAAAGACGAACATATTGATTCTGAGGCTCTACTTTGATTTCTGGTTGGATTCTAGATGAATTCTGTACTCATGAAGCGCATCAGGGTTGAGTAGTTGAACAATAAATTGAACATTATACTCAGTTTAAGGTTATAATTTGGTCATAAACAATCCAAAATTCTATTTGATGATTGTTTTGTTTGATTTCCGAATAGAAACGTCCCCTTACCATGTTTCTGTTGTGATGAAATACTTTTTCTGTGGATCTCGAATCTCAGAACAGAAACTTTCCTGAATATGATTTCCAAGATTGAAAAATTCTAATAATGGACATGTTTAGTTATACCCTCCCATGTAGAACAGGAGTCAAAATGATGCTATAGTATATTAGTGAAGAGATGAATGTTTGAGATTTCATAGATATTCTGTGTTTTATCAAATGAGTGCAACATAACTCTGGTCTGAATCAAAGGGAAAAACAAGATCAGAACCATCGCATGATTTTAAACCTATGAAAAAAAGTTCGGTAGATAACTTCAAGAATCAATTCCACTGTTGAAGTGTGTTATACTCTTGAATTAGAGCAACGCTCTCAAATTTGATCAAGAGTAGGAAGTTCTTGTCTCAACATACTTGATTTAAAAGAGAGAAATTTTCATGAATCATATTTGAGAATCTTGGTAAGGTGGAGCTGGTAGCGTGATAGCATCAGTCACAATGCCCCACCTTTTAAAAGGAAGTCAATCACAGATTGTAGTCCTACCACAGATCTGTAGTTGTTACACAGATTCAGTTTAATTTGATGTTGCCAAAAGCGTTGCTTACAACTGAATAGAATTTTTTTCATGCGCATACCTGTCAATTTCTTGAGTTATTTTTTAAATATGTATTAGAACTTGTATTCAGAGATCTCTTTACTCTCCAGAGAAGTAAGTCTTTGAGATACTGTTACTATAGATAAGTAACTGATTTGTAAGGCTCTTCGCCGTCATGAATGATCTTGAGTTCATACCTAAACAAAACTCAAGATTGTGAACTATCATCTTAGTCTAAGAGACTGACTAATCGTCTAGGTACTAGTGAAGTTCTTCATCAACACTATTCAAGATAGAGATTAGTTTAGTCCGTTTGGTTTCCCTGTCAGTATTTCACAAACAGTTTCAAGTGTACGAGTCTCACACACTTCATCGAAGCCATCAACTCAAATTACAGCCTACGCTGGCTGCGACACAAATAAACTCCCACAAGGGAAGGCTCTTCCTTTTGTACTTCAGTTCATTTTCAAGGAACCTGGAGGAAATCTAAGAACTCTACAAGAGTTTGATCGAGAACTACACTAGCTACTACCCTACTGAAAATAATGGCTCATTACAATGTTTCCTAAAATTGAGTCGATGAATTGGCTGATTAATTGGGTCATTCATCGAAATAATTGAAGTTTATCAAGATCTAGCAGGGTTGTTGATAATAAAAACTGTTTGGAGGCTCATAACAAATCGATGAGAAGGTCTACAGTGTGGATTGATCTTAATATACTCAAATACTCTCGAAAAATGATCCAATTAATTAGCAAATTTATTGACTCAGCTTTAGGAAACATTGAATGAGCCATTATTTTCAGTAGGGTAGTCACAATCACAACATGACACACAGTCCATAACATAACCTACTGAGGTTATGGTTTTTCTTTTGCACATTTACAAGTATTTCTGTATTCCAGGGCATACATGAGCCATTGAATGATGTTTATTGTTTCCTGTGCAACAGTGCACTGTACATTTCACCGTCTGAATAAGAACAATCAAGAAAACTGCTTTCCTGAGCCCGGCCCTCTGCTTATGTGTTTGTCTCCAGGCTCCCGTTTGTGCGCGTTTGCCTAAAGGCGAACGCGAAAATGACAGCTGTCCGACTTTTGGTCCAGCAGGGGAGTTCGTGACCCATAGCAGAACAGCTGTTTATTCAATAATAATCTTGTTTCAATATTTTCTAACCCTTGCATTAGAATTTCAAGGGTTGATATTTAGTTGCCCTAAAAGAAATCTGGACTCTACAAGCCGAAGACACACTTATGTAGCGCTTTGAAATATGCGTGTTTCTGACTCCGAAAGAGATGCCGGGGCCGCAGTTTGAACACTTGGTTTTTAACAGTTGTTTACAAAAAACTGATAACTTGCACCAACAAACAATGGTATATGTCATGCAGATAAGACTTCAAAGAATCATAATCTATAATGTAAAATACGTTTACAAGTCTATATATTGAGTAATTCACGTTTGTTATTGCTCTGTTCCACTATAGGTCACAAATCGCGTGTTTGTTCGTCTACTGGGTCTTCTACTTATAGTTTGATTCTTAATCCTTCTTCCGCGTGTACCTCCGCCACTGAACATGCGTGATGTACATATATGTAGGTAACTGAAGATGCTGCCTATATATATATATATTGCGCTCTCACCTAACCTCATCGATCGGACGAAAAGTTTCTCTATGAATAATATCAACTGTATCGCTAAAGTTTAATGCGAGCGTATTTACGTCGTAGAGCTACGGCCGTACCGCTACGATCGTAGCTGTACTGTCGTACTACGATCGTAGCGGTACGACCGTAGTGCTACGACCGTAGTGCTACGACCGTAGTGCTACGACCGTAGGTGGCGTGGCCAGTACTGCTACGCTCATTTTTCTACCAGGGTGCCATCTTCGTCTCTGGCATGAATATCTGCTCCCTTCTTCAATAATAATTTCACAATGGCATTGTTGATCCCTGATACTGCAAACTGCAAGATGGTTCCGTTTATGTTGGAGATTGTAGTTCATGAATTTGAGATATGAGGCCAACAGCTCGTTAGGATTCTCAATGTTGATAACAATGGATGAAAGACTCAACGTTTTGAGTTTCTAAGCATACAAAAGATAGCCACATATCATTGTATAAAAACATCATCGTGCACAAAAAATGACGCTGTATCGCAAAGTCAGGGGAGTCAACGGTTGAATAACAAGAAAAATTTCTCCGCGATCAAAAACCAAGTACCTTCACGGTCAATTACCTGAAACGATCAAAATCATGCGTGGATGGAATATAAGAGATATAGTCGGATTTGTGATGTTTTAATTACAAATAGTACCAAAAGGTTCATCTTTTTAGCGGGTTTTCCCTTTTTTCGTAAAGTTTTTCGTGAAAATGATGAGTTCGAAGATGTGACTTTTATCGATCGACCTACACAATAGTTTTCTATAGGATTCTGGTAGGTCTACAAGCTACCGTGCTTTCAGCTACGTAGCATTTGTTAAAAATCTCGAAAATTCAGATTTTTTCAAAATTTTTCTCATCTCTGGTCAATCTAATTCATTTTGCATAAATTTATATAACTTCATTGAATTTTGAAGAGTCCCAAACGAGAATTGTTTATTATTCGACAGAACTGAGATATTTGAGCCAATATTGCAGACTCGCTATAATCATACTCAACAATATGATGACATTTATATAGAATTAACATTCAAATACAGCACCTATTAAATAATTAACAAAATTTTAAAAATTTAACTATGTAAATCAGCACCAAGAAAATTCAACTTAATCACTCTTTATATTTTTCAAGAAGCTTGTCAACCAAATCAATATAAGCCTGTTTAGCAGCATCTTTGCTCATGCCTTTCTTGCTATTCCAAGCGTCCCATTTTGCTTTACCTTTGAGATCAAACATCCCTGGTCGACCTGAAAACACAAATTTATAAAAATTTTACTAAAAAAATTCAATGTCCACATAGAATAAACTCGATAAACATCACACATGTCCTACATATTCCCCCTATAAAATCAATTTTTTGAAAAAATGACGATCTCGACTCGAGTATGTACCTTCACTCTGTGTACTAGAAGCTCACATCTCCTTTTCCTTAGTTTAAATTTATAATCAGAATTCCATACAAGTCGATGAGAATCACGATATATTCTTACTACTATTGTATCAGGTCATGTATGTACACTATATCTGATGATGTACATCGAAAAGCGCGAAAGTAAAAGGTTTGCGTAAATTTGCATCAGACACCTTGCGATATATGTACACGGTGAAAGATAGATTGCCGATTTATATAAAGATTGGTGTATACGTGAATGTGAGTACTTATACATGAGAGTTAAAGGCTCGTATATGGTGGCAAGTGAAGAGCAATAGCGATGGTTTTACTGAGATTGTTGGCGAAAGCTTGAACGAACAGTGTGATGATGTTTTATCTCGAACCGTGAATTGAAAGCTCGAGGTGAAAAGCTTTTGGGTATTTGTGCTGGCTCATTTGAATAAGTGATATACTTGGGGTTGGATTATGAATAGATTTTGTGTAGAAGATATTAGTGAATTTCTCATGCGCTGGAGGTCTGTGGTATTTTAAATATTTTAACGAGGATCCCTGAACATTTTCTAAATAAATTCATGAGTCTGCGTGGTGATGAATCTTATCAAACCGCAGAGATCGAGAAAAATTTTCAATAAAAAATTGGGGCTCGAAAATTTTCTCTATTTAATGTGTCAGGACTGCTTTTGTTTGCATGTACTTCGGAACGTTGGAGAATTTTTTCTCCATCAAAAAATGTTTTTTATCAAAATTAGATAAGAAAAGCTGGAATCAGAAATTTTGAAATTTTTTGTTACACCTCTAGCACGCGCATGTAATAAGGTTTTGGAATAGCTTTCAGGAATGTTGATTTTTGAATTGCTCGAGTGATTTCCTGTATTTTCTCAGATTTTTTCTCCAATCCATTTCAAAATGATCGCCACTTTATTGTGACCCATGGATGCCCACAATTATGGAAATCTGTACTGAAAAATTTAGAGTCGGGCGAAAAAAGTAAGATAGGATATCTTAGGGTTATTCGTTAAGACAAGACCTTGACCTTCAAACGGCAGGTTTTGGTGCAACTAACAGTCCACAGATTACTCATAAGAAAACAGAATATTCCAAATGTATTACTTCCTAATTTTCTAAAGATCTAGCTCTGCATGAAAGAAAAATTGGTTTTTGGAGTAATTAGAAAATTGATAGAAGCTCATTCGGTATACGTGAATAACGTAGATTTCTAATAAATATTGATTATTCAATCGACAAGAAGCACAGTTATATTACAAATAATTTAATGCACGAGGTGATTTGATAAATCTTCTTCAAAGATGAATTGAATATATTGACGTTGAAAAATCTCGCATGGTTACAACAGCTCATTGCTTGTGATCTGTACTTCATATTTTACTCACAAGGGGAGTCTAGAGTCTCCGGGTCCTGAAATCTCACCAAAATTTGTTTACAGTTTCGTACCACCTAGAATATGAAGAACCCAAAGCAACTCTGTCAAATGGGCCTCCCGTTCAGAGTTACAGCCTATGACATTAGCATTGCCCATATAGGCCCATGTTAAAAAGTGATATATATATATATATATATACTAGCAATGTTGACGTTTCTGGCTGTAGCTCTGAACGGGAGGCCCATTTGACAGAGTTGCTTTAGATTCTTCATGTTCTAAGTGATACGAAACTGTGAAAAAATTTTGGTGAGATTTCAGGACCCGGAGACTCCGGACTCCCCTTGTCAGTTCTAATGGAAATTCGTCGAATTTTGTTGCGGAGCACTCATGTTTTGAGGTATTTTCAATAAATGGCAATTCTTGATTTTTTCACAATTGCAGTGATCCAGTGTTTTTCATCGCATTTCAGAATGCATCAGAAAGAAAAATTTATCCAGTAAAACAAAATCCACCCTACTCAAATTTTTGAAGAGCAATCTGTACGAATTGATCATTGGGATTCTTTTCCTAGCTTCCCATGAGCCAGAATTTTGTGCGTCTCAGTCATCTCTCAAATGCCACTTACTTTGAAGTCACAGTTTCAAATTTTTGTCAGATTATCGTAATTTTTGGAGTCATGCATACTTGAAAAATACAACAAAAACGAAGTTAACTCTTCCCAAAAAAATAAAAAAATTCGCTAGACCAGCAATTTCGGTCAATCTAAGCGTCTCGACGAGATCATAATTTTCACTTTTCAGTGCTTACCGACCTCAGCATATTTAAAGCACTCCCATTCATTCAATTATAGATACATCCTAATACTTAACGCATACAAAAACTAATTTTCAAATACGTCCTTATTCAAAACTTGCAGTAATGCATATTCCATCACTACTCAAACACCAAAATCACATTATGAGCAATCATTGCATAATAATAATAAACAAGACCTCGAAAGTGAGATATCTGAAACAGTCTTTCTCTTACTTGTGTTGACGTCACCAACGGTCCCCTGTTTAAATAGCGCGTACAGTTCAAGTAGTTCTTCGTCTGTGGGCCTCTGAGTTAGAGTTTTGATGACTTCAGCCGAGGCCTCGAATCTCTAATGAATTATTAAATTATTACAAATCGATGTATCTATAAAAATACTTGTTGCAAGATTTTCATGGTAAACTAGTGTGTATAATCTTATAGAATCCAGAAATAAGATATAGTCTCTAAATAGTTTATCCATTTATTTTTTTCTGGTATACATCTTTGCTATCAATCGCAATGAAGATGGTAAATAGGCACTATTTCAAACTATCAAGGAACACCCTGCATAGGTTGTGAAATAACCGTTTCGACCGAAACTTTGGGAATAGTTACCTTCTACCACCAAAAAATGAAACCCACAGCTGCACTTGCAAATATTCAACAGTTCCCGAGCTGAATACATACATTAAAAATTGCAATTACATCTGTATACATATGCCTTTTATTTATACAGGCCCATAAAGGCAATAAAATTGACCCTGCTTATTATTCCTGCTGTAGCACAAAAATGGTTGGGCAATTTGAAAGTTCGGATTCTATTAACATCTTTTGATGATAGAAGGATACCATCTCCAGAGTTTAAACTAAATCCGCGTGTACATACTACAGTCCTGAGTGCTTCCTGTGAGTAGAATTTACACCCAATAAAAAAGTGAAAAGGTTCAACCAATCGATCCGACAAGCAACGTCCATTATTTCATAATTCACCATTTCGAGCCCAAGAAAAAAACTTGAGTAGTAAAGTGGGGAGAGATTAAAATTTCACGATTGAGGGACTAATATAATTGTAGGATCAACAAAATTGTAATACTGAGGAGGAAGATTGAGAATGAATAGTTGGTCCATAATCTCTCTTTTGGACAGTTCTGTGTCCTATTTTGCAATTCCGGTACCTTTTAAGATCAATTTGATTCGTAAATTGATTCATCTCGTTGACTACGCAATTTTTATTCAACCAAAAAGTTTTATCCCAATAGATGGAATATAATTCCAAAAATTCTAATACTTTCTTATACGTCAACTTCTTTAGTTTTGCAAACAAACTAAGGAGAAAAGCACGTCAATCACAAAACCTAGGCTTCTCAATATTTTCACAAATTTTACAAGATCAGCGTAGGATTGCCTTTATCGATTTAAGCATTGGATCTTTTAAAAGAGAATAACAGAATGCTGAAATGAATAATTTTCTTATCATTCTAATCGTATGGTCTGGAAACTTGAATCTAACTGATCAAAACAAATGAATGGCGTTAATGCAAATCTAAAATCTTATCATTGAGCCATTGAAAGTGTGGTGAGCCTCAAATTGATCATTTTTTCTATGACTAAAATTAAATCCAGCGAAAATAAAAGAGGTTTTGGCTCAAAGTCTCAAACTGGCATACTGTATAGTAGGGTGTCCGTTATTTCCCAAGTTCCTCCGATCCTCCGTGCCACCCATCACAACCTAATCATTTGTTGAGATATTGCGATAAAAAAATTTCCGTGGACCTAGGTGATGTTTAAGTGCTGTCCCACCTGAAGCGTTTTTGTCTGAATTAAGGCCTCAAAACAAATTTTGATTCAGTATTCAGCATTTCTTGGGCATGGACGTGCTTCTTCATCCTTGATAACTTTCTCAATCGATAGCCAGTACGATTTCCTTTGAAATGACCACTTGCTGAAGTCAATTTGATGGAGAAGAACTGGAGTTGTGGCTGTTTTTGGAACTTAAAAAATTCAAGGTACCAAATTCGTGAAACAGAGATTTCCTCGAGGAATCCAAAAAATGCGAATTTTGAGTCGGTTTATTTTAAAGATGTGAATATGTGTTTTTGGTGTATTTTTGAACGCACAAACAGAATCCGTGCTCAGTTTTACCTCTAATCGTCAGGATTTTTGAATGGACATTGAAAAACTGAAAAAACAAAAACGGTCTTTTCCAGTCACTTTTATGTTCTCCAGGTGGATGATACGCGAATGAGTGGGCTATCTCCGGTTCTACTGTATCAAATTGAATGTTTCAGGTAGTCATTTTGAAGGAAATTGCCCCCGCTATCGAATGAAAATACTATTGAGGACGTAGAAGGGAATGCATGCGCGGTACATGCGGATCATTGACTCAAATTTTTATTTAGAAGGTTACATTTCAAATAAGAAACGCTCTAGGTGGGACAGCACTCAAACTTCACCTAATAGGTCCCTGAAAATTGTTTTCTCGCAATATATCACTAAATGATTAGGTTGTGGGGGGGTGGCATGGGTGATCGGAGGAACTTGGGAAATAACGGACACCCTACTGTATAGGTCTTGAAGATTATTCATAATATATCAGCAAGATCAGTGTGAAAAACATATGAAATCAGTATAAATTCTAAGCATAATAAGTGAAGCTCGTTAATTTTTCCCGGGTTGTTTCTTTAAATCTCAGTCAAAAATGAAAGTTTCTAAGAAATTCAAACTGAAGTAAAAGCACATCATTCATTCCCACCTATATGATTCGAAGCGAGAAAATTGTGGCAATTATTCTCACGTCTGAAAACCTTGAAGAAAGTCCAAGTAGAATAAGTAAGGCTACAATTATTTATCGTTGCCCACGATGTACAGAGATAATAAAAGTAGGTATACAAAATTATCAAGCAAATGATGGCACAGGATGCAATAATTTGCTATCCTTCTTATAGTGTGAGGTATTATACGACCACCACACATAGTATGTACATACATCATACTATCAAAACATTGCGGTCTTCATTATATACCCGGCGGCTGTGTCCAGATAACATCTCAATTTCCGCATCGCGAATTTGATGCTATATCGATCAATCCACTGCGGCTATCGATACATTGTCACAGACTGATCAATTAAGAATGAGCAATAATTATTGACTCAAATAAATTTTGATGATGTTATAAAATGATCGTAACCGTATCAAATGATGAAAATTTTTCGAATTTTTTTTGAAAACGGGATTTTGACCGCATCAATACTCTCAGGCAAATGGGAAATATCATTAACTCTAAAAAATATAGCAAAAAATTTTTCGACACCATTTTCATCTTGAAAAATAATAGAAACTTATAAAAGTTGAGGAAATCGCTAAATTTGTTGACAGGAGCATAAATCATAAAAATTGTTTTATATGAGGAAGGTTAATATTCCTCATAGAAAAGTATAAAGGAAAACTATGAAAAAGTACGCAGCAACGAAAATTTTTCCGGGTAATGATCACGAGTAGTCTGATAACAAGATTTGAATACAGAAAAGCATAATCTGGATAATTTCTTGGAATTTTTACAAGAAGTAAGGCTTTTTGCAAACTGGTGATAGCGTCATTTTGAATATAATTTGTCAATCCACGACTGAGAGATTTACTTATTCGTTTTCACTGGTTTTTTTTATTTTGCGAGTCAAATTCATATTTGTATTGAGAAATGCTATTACTCAAGATACTCTTGTTTTCTTTTTTCAAAGCGTAGACGATTCATCAATGACAGAATGAAATAAAATCTCAACATAATATTTCTCATCACCCGATTATAAAAAGGGAACATTCAATTTTACATTACTCGGCCATAAAATTGTTCAACTACTGCATCAAGTAGCATCAATTCATATCAATTTCCACAATAAAAACGATTCCATGCTATTTGGGACACAAGATATCACTGTGTCAATTACATGGTTACCCTATATCGTTCAAGAGGACCGCACTCCAAGCATAAAAATCAAAGAAAATATTTCAGAGAAAAGTGTTTTTTTTACCTGGTCGATCGACATGTTGTAAGGAAAGTAGATACGGACAGTACGTCGTCTAGATGACTACTGATTTTTTGAACGCGATTCAAGCTTGCATTCAGCGTCGAAAACTCAAGTCTTTGGCGCTGCATTCGCTCCGATGGTGATGATAATGATGATGGCCGATGATGAGAGTGTCCGACTCGCGGTTCGTGAAAGACTTATGTTTCAGGTGGGGATGAATAATCGTCTGGAGGAAATGTACGCTCGGGAATTAACGAGTCTCGATTAAGTTGATTCTAATGCACACTCGTCATTTGGAGCGAATAAGCCGAGCTGTGCAAGTCTCTCTTGACTGAGAGCTTTCGTTTTGAATTTTGAAATTGGGTATAGGAAAAATTCTGATGGAATTGGTACAGAGTGCTCTTGATTAATTGTACGGGGATGAATTGGAAAATATTTAGTTTGAGTTTCGTATTTTAATGGATTTGACTATTAGAATGGAAAGTTATAAAAGTTTAGCCGGCAACAACTTGGCCATTTTTGAAATTTTCAACACACTGCTCTACTGCGATAGGCCCCATCGATGGAATCCCCGATTTTTCATGTTTCAATAATTACTCATCTATATTTGCTTGTGAGATTTTTCCAATGGCAGTCCACTGTGACGAAAAAAGTAATCATAATTAACCAAAAAGGAGATGAGACCGTGTTACAGACGTGTTTGGCGAAATACGGAAATCCGATTCATGCATAATAGATTATCAACAAAATATCGGCGTCGTAGTGAACGTGGAAAATGGCAATAATTACGTCGATGGATCGACTTAATTTTTTTTCTGTTAATCCATTGTAGATAATATAGTATGAGTACGTCCGTGGAAAGTTTGAAATAATGCTTGTACGAAGCCTTGAAACGCTTAAGAAAAAGTCTCAGGGGCCATTTTGGTGTATTTTTGGGTTCTTCCTCGCGCAATTGTTAGTTTTTTGATCCAGGACCACCCAAAAACATTATCATCAAAAAAGAGGTCAAAATGTCAGGTCCGTGTGATGTGGTTCTTCCATTTTACAGCTTTTGTGAGTGTGTAACACCACCAAGAAGCTCGTTGGGGATTGGGGCAGGCAAACTTGTCAAATTTGATGGTGTTAAGCATCAAATTCCATTGCTATAAGAGTTCAAAGACCACTTTTTGTGTGTGCGCTGCTGAGCACATACATTTTGTGGTGCAATTCTGCCTTTTTACTCGCTCAGTTTTCCTCAATAAAAGTGGATTTGCCTCATTCGAGACTTTTCCGCACCGACTTATTCTCAAAGCAAATCGTCAGGCGTAACCTTTCCATGCCCTAAAGTATCGAAAAAAATGGATTTTCACACTTTGGGGAGTCCCTTCCCGCGAAAATTTAGTTTTGCTAAGTTTTTATGTCAGTTCCGTGTGGTACTAGTGTGACATTTAATCGCAAGACTACAGAGCTCCTAGTCAATTTTTTTCAAAGTATTTGATGGTCAAATCAAAATTCCAAAACCCCAAAGCTGTAGCTCAAACCGTTTGTCCATGAGATCAATTTTAGTGGCGAAATGTCAGGTTCGTGGGTTGCTTCAAAATGTCAGGTCCGTATGACGCTACCGCGTTTCTCCATGTTATCCTTATGGTACTGATGAGTGTAAAAATTCACATCCGTGCATGAGTTAGTTAGTGCTTTATATGTTTTAAAAAGTCGAAAAATACATCTAAGAACTTTCGGTAATAAAATTTAGGGCTGACACATTTTCAACCCCCAAATATCGAAATTTCTGCGGAGCTACCGATATCTCTATCAAAAAAAATTCAGTTGCAGAACAAATTTTACATCAAATTTTCAGCGTATCTCACATATATGATCTATCCGGAGGAATTGGAAAGATTTGTTAATTCCACAAAAATATTTGGAACTGTAATCCTCTGTTTCAATTAAAGCTTCTATGGCTGCATTTTTTAATTTTATTTTCTTAAACATTTTCAACAATTTATTTTCATTTCTCGTCTTTACATCGACAGAGTTGATACATCTGAATGGCATACATAATTTTGAAAAATCGTACAATAAAAAAAATTCTTATCAATCACAAAACTAAATGAAAGTTCATGTAATGTATTCTATGGAACTGTTCAAATTGGCTGAATTTTTTCCAGCTAGGCGAATCTTTAGCGTCTCTCTTCTCGCCTCAAAATTTCTACAGAATTAAAAGACATCTACCATTTGCAACGTACAAAACCAAGAGAATTTAATGAATAGAACCATGAGCTCGAAATGACAAACTAGTCCATCTCATCTCGTCACTTACTCTCATCCTCTATACTAGCTACCCAGGTATCTAAACTATCTCCTATATCCTTAAACTTGGTATACGGTTCTATTGACATTACCAAAGTTGTTCACCCCAAAGAGATACAACTCCCTACTCACACAAGAGAAGCCAAAGTCCCAAAGTACAACTCATTAGCAAAGCCATTCGAACTACTTCTACCGTACATATATCCATACCAACCTATACGGATCAATAATTGATTTGACTAACGAACCCAACCCTCAGACTAGTATACTAAAAGCAAATGCAATTTCAATGTAAGTACGATTGGTCATTGAAAGGAGAACGCATGTATGCAAATCTGTCAGATAAGACACATCATGGTGGTGAAGTTTGAGGAATATCAACTCTTCGATTCTCATACTTTCATTTACATGGATTTTGATAGATTCTGGTAGATTGCATGAATCTTTCAGGTATTTACATGATATTCATTCTGATGTGTATCGGGTAGAGTTTGCATTGAAAAAGCTGTAGTTTCGTTATGCCAACGGGTGCGCCCAATAGCCAAGGCCGACTGTAAGTGGAGTATATAATGAGAATTTGAAGTGAGCTTATACTTTGTCCGCATTCTCTGTTATTTCTTTGTCTTTCACCTAACGAGACAATATCTGTAAACACTGTTCCAGAGAGAAGATCGATTACCTTAAATGTAGACCTACAACGAGAGGTCCAACCTTGTGGCTTCTGGATTTGTTCCAAAGGATTCCGCCATAAATCATAGAAAATTGGCTTTCGGTAATTATTTATGAAAGTCAGCTCAAATGATAGATCTCGGCGCACTGATCAAAAGTTATCACGGGCTCAAAATCAGAGGAGGTCCTCTTTACGAGGTATCTTGTCTCAGAGATGCCTCTTGATGATTCGGAAAAATAGGGTTATGAGTAGATTTTCATCATGTCTATGTTTTCATCAAGTACTCAAAACACAGAATATGTGAATCTCACTCGCACTTGCTTGCGCGAATCGGCCGATCTCAGATTCTTTCCAAGGAAATGATAAATCATTAATCATCAATAAAGTTGTCATTATTTATAACGCCAACCACACGAGAACTCACATTTATTAGTGAAAAGATGAGCTGTAGTACTTATCAAAAGTAAGGTTCTTGTACCCCTTAACACTCGAATGGAAGTCGTCTCAGACTTGATTAAGTGATGATTGGGAAATACATTCTCATCCTGCGGTCAAATTGTCAAGAGCAAAGTGTTCTCATAGAGACTCAGGTTTGCTGCGTGGTAAAGAATCTATTTCTTCCTCGCCAGACGTTGACCAACTAAAATCCGCATTTTCTTCCCTCATTCACGTATTATCTCGTATAACAAGCAGCTTTTTCCCTGGACCGCACAATACATATCACTTATTTTTGCGAGAAATGGACGAGATTGTCGAATCTGTCTCCAAAAAAGTAATGAATACGACTCACAACCCTATTTTTTGAAACATCGAGGGGCATCTTTGAGACAAGATATCTCAAAATGAGGACCTCCCCATCAACTTTGTGCCCATGATAACTTTTGATCACAGCGCCGAGATATATAGTTTGGAGCTGACTTTCATAAATAATTATCGAGAGCCAATTTCTTATGATTTACGGCGGGGTCCTTTTGGGAGTCATCTTATTTTGGTGAAAAATGAAGGCATATCTCAAAGGATTCAATCCCATGGGCCTCCTATCTTGAGATACAGCTATATGCGGAAATTAGCATTGCTGGTATATCTATATGTATGACTTTTCAACATGGGCCCATACGGACAATGCTAATCCTCACAGCTGTATCTCAGGATAGGAGGCCCATGGAACTAAGTCCTTTGAGAGAGGAAACGGGAAATTTGGTGCGAACAGGAAAATTGTGTTAGAAATATTCAAGAAAGATACTTTTGCGATACGGCATCGTGTAGCTCATCAAATTTCGATTCCGAAATGACTTGCCCGAAAATTTTTTATTGCTCAATTTTTCGAGGAAACTGATGGAAAATAGCTTATTTTGAATTTGACCCCACAATTGCCGTAGAGATTAGTCGTACCACGTGTTAGGTAATGTTATTGTTTCGGTGTAATGCCATGTGCTCGTGTTATTGTTTCGATGTTTAACGTATTATCACGAATGCTATTTTGTAGGTTTCCAGCGACGTCATGGCATTCACAATGGAAACTCGTGATCGAGTGAGAATGTTGATCGGCTTCATACGGTCGCAAGATATCAGATGATCGAGCTTGTACTCTTGTTTCGTTCAGTACAAGAGTCCAATAATGCGGAGAAAATTTTGTAGTAGTCATGCGATCAAATTTCTCAAATGTAGAACGAAATAGGAACAATCCCGCACTCGAACCTCTCTGAAAGTAGTAATTTGAAGCAGATTCAGGTGGTGGTTTTTAATTGAGACATTGATCATCTAAAGTCTGACTACAAAGTTTGGAAAAGTTCACATCCCAGCTAGATTATAAACACGAATTCAACTGGTATCCAGTAGCTGTAGAGTAGAAAAATGATTGAAAGAAATTGTAGCTTCTGCTGTTTACCTAGTATGGGATCAAAATTTCAAGAAAACGGGTGGTTTTTGTGTAAATTTTAAACGTGAACCTACAAGAGAATGGTAATACCAAGCAGATTTGAGTTCTACTTATTGATTATAGAAATTCTGACAGCTGAAATTTGACTACAAAACCAAGAGTAGACTATAAACACGAGTTGAAAGAGTATCCCGTAACTGGGGATTATAGAAATGTTAGAAAAAAATGGGGCTCTGACTGCTCACGTATGGGATCAAAATCCTCAAAAATGGGTAGATTTTGTGTGAATTCCGAACGTGAACCTACTATGTAATGGTAATACCAAAATAAATAATTCGAGTGGGAATTTTATCAATTAATCAAAATATTTTTAAATTATTTTCGAGTTTTGCATTCTGACTATAGAAGTTCTGTCAGTTAAAATCTAACTCCAAAATCTAAGCCGAAGTGGCATCAAAGTAAATTATAAGCTCGAGTTGCAAAAGTAACCCGTAGCTGGGGAGTGGAAAATTATTCGAGAATTGGGACTCCGACTGCCCGGCTATGAAATCATAATTCTGAGAGTTCACAAGTGAATCTACTGAGATCGTGATATCAATCATATTCGAATTTTGAATTTTAAGGAAAACTCACTCACTTTTGAGCCAAAGCCACAATTTCTCAAATATTTTTCTATTCCTCAATTTCTGGATGCCAGTTCCATTTGTGTGTATAATTTCCCTGTGATGCGAACTTCCCCAGACTTGGGAGTCGGAATTTGGGTGATAGAATGTCTCAAATTAAAAACCACCAACTGAATCTGCTATACATTACTATTTCCTGAGAGGTTCGTGTTTGCAATTCTCCAAAAACGCAACCACTTTCTAGAACTTTGATCTCATAACTGTACAATCGAAGCCGCAATTATTCGTGTAGTCCCGGTTATGAGATATTGTTCCAATGCTTGCCTATTATTCGTCTACTTATGATGCACACTTTCTTTAGAATTCATGTTCAGATTTTGGTTGAGGAAATGTTCAGAACTCAAAAGCAGTATTCGAATCTGCTTCGTATGATCATTCTCTAGTAGGTTCACGTTTGTAATTCTCGAAAGTACCACCCACTTCATAGAATTTTGATCTCGTGGGGAAGCAGTCAGAGCCACGATTTTTTAGATATTTCTAATTTCTCCATTCACGAGAGACCGTTCTAAATTGGCATCGATTTTCCACTTTCTCGATTTGTTCACTGCACCATCCAAGGCAAAATGTCGAAACATGTAAAAATCAATTGCGATCCAATTTACAAAGAAAAAAAATGCCAAGGGATGTCCACCTTAACTTGGTCATACGCTGTAGGCGGTTAGGCATGATGAAGTGCACCTTAAGCACAGATTTGTGGTCCCAAAGTCGCCCCTGTTTTGCACGGCACCTCAGAAACCCTCTGGAAACCGCTAAAAATCGACGTTTGATCAATTGAAACGCATTCTAACGCATTCCAACGAAATGATCTGAAATCCTTTTGAAATATTTTTTAAATGTTGGCGAATTGCAGGAAAATACTCACAAATCGACAACTTTGGATTTAGGCCCCAAAAAAACTTCTGAATATTGAAAAACGATTTTTCTTATCGGAATTGGGCAGAAGAACGTAAATTGACAATTCCACCGTGTTTGACAGCTCACTATACATTGAAAATCGCTGTGAATGGACTGTCTGATCTTACGTCGAATCGGTTCATAATATATTTTGTTCAGAGTCACTGCATACACCGAAAGTATTCAGAATAAATTTCATAGAAACACATCCTGTGCGGTAACACATGATACTTTATTTGTCGCCCTTGCAGAGTTTTTATGCGGAGCTTTTTAGTAAATCTAAACAGACTAGATTCAAGCTCTATCGATATATATTTGCAGTGTATAATTCAAAGACATAAGATAACTCACGGCAGCTTCATATACTTTAGATGCTACTCGTAAAACTTGTCAAAATTCCATAATCCATATCTTCACACTTATACAATGCGCGTCTGACCAGTTCCAGCCTTGATCTACTGATGTCCGTTCTCTGTGACACAGAGCATTTCTTCCTCTGAACATTCCACTAACTCTACTTCCTCCATAGATACATCCGATTCATGGTCATCAACCCACGCAACTATCTCTTAATCATTACACAATACACTTCGAATCTTCATTACATTCTCAATCTATATTTCTAATTTGCTATATAATTCACCTACAAAACACGTCAATGAGCTTACTATGTAGATGTTATGTGTGTTAGAACCTCTTCCAGACGTAGATAATACGCTTCCGCGTTTTCTTTGCGATTATATACGGCGATCGGAATGCGGCCCACAATCGGTACTACTCTCTCGCGCATAGGTTATATTATCTATCCTTTCGCTGCATCGCCGTCTCTTGATCCAGACTCCACTCGATCCGATCTCAATTCTACATGCTCGATCGTTTCTACTTACATACCTATATAGGTATTACCATTTCGATGCGTGAGTATATAATATGTGCTCAGAGACTGGAATGCAACATCTCGAATATCTTCTATGTAGTCACCCATGTATACCTGTACAACTGTGTTAGGTCACTCTGATGTAGACCTTTTATTTTCTGCCAAAACGCGTCTCGGGATGAGTCATCGCGGTGAAGGGCTCCGATCTGGCATACTTATAATGTAATTCCCCATGTATTGGATGAGGTGAGCGTAAAGTAAGGTATATATGGTAGGGATATGTGCATGATGTTTGCCCTAATTGATCGTGGAAAGTACATATGTGTATGATGAAGAGTCACTATTGAGGAATGCTAACTTCTGTGAGGAAGTTTCTCTCTCTCTTTCTCTCCGGATATGTAATTGGGAGATCCTGGTCATCGATGAGAAGTATGACGTGATTCGCGAGAATGGTGGTAATGATGGTGGCATGTTATCTGGGTTGTTGTGATTTTTTGTAGCTGGTTTTGGTTTGATTCTACTTTTATGAGGTTTTTGCTCCCGAGTTTTTATTGATTAGACTATTAATGGAATTTGATTTCCGTGTAAAAATGAAAGTTATAGGAGGTAGGATTCTGGGAAATTCCGCGATCGTGGAAGATATTCCTGTGGATCAAGGAAAATTGAGTCATCCTAATACTCTTGAATGAGTTTTTTTTGGTTCGACACAATGGGGAACTAGATTGTTAGATTTGGATCGGCGGTTGTGTTTAGATTCATCGCATTATGGTACATCCTTACGAACCAAAATGTTTAAAGGGAAAGTTTCGATGAATTTGATCTAAAAATAGTTATGGACTATTAGCGTCACTGGCTTTCTCACTACTGTTCGTTTGGCTTGTACATGTTCTTGATAAGTCAGGGGCCGTATTCTAAATTTTGCGGCAAATTTTACCGCAAAATTTGCCGGCATCGATGGCGCTCTGTCGGCAACCTGTATAATTTGCCGCATTTGCTGCAGTTTGCCGGCGCGATTTGCCGTGTTTGCATTGCCGATGACGTTTGCCGTAAAAAAACACGGCAGACCGCGACGGCAAACTGCAGCAAATGCGGCAAATTATACAGGTTGCCGACAGAGCGCCATCGATGCCGGCAAATTTTACCACAAAACTTAGAATACGGGCCCAGAGACCCTAAAATCATTTCGTAGCTCAAAACTGATAGTTGTAAAACTGTAGGCGATGATCCATTGATAGCGTTGAAAAGAGGTTCCTCATTAAGTTCGTAAAGATGACATTTTGTTGGACTGGTGCTACTAACAGTTGTTATAACTATCCACTAGCCCATCCAGCTACCAACTCATTAGGCTGTTCACCCTCCTGCCCGTCCATCAACCTGTCCACCTTCCAATTCTCCCGCGCCACCACTCGTAATCCACACGGCCACGTATTATATTTTAGCCAGACCAGACCGGACCATTCTAGACCGTCACAAATTGTTCCAAACCGTACCAGGCCATTCCGGACCATCCCAGGTCGTTCCAGAATATTCCAAACCGTTTCAGACCATACCCGGATCATTCCAAACCGTTTTAGACCATACCAGGATCAATGCAGACCATTCCAGGCTATTTCAGGTCATCCCAGATTGTTCCAGTTTATCAAGGACCGGCCCAGACCGAACCAGATCTGACCAGACAATGCCAGATCGTCCTAGACCGTTCCGAACATTTCCAGACCATTTCAAATAATTCCAGGCCGTACCAGATCGTTCTAGATTGTTTTAGATCGTCCCAGACCATCCCAGACCATCCCAGACCATCCTGGATCATTTCATACTGTTCCAAACCGTACCAGGCCATTCCAGACCATCCCAAGTCGTTCCAGACCATTCCAAACCGTTTCAGACCGTACCTTGATCATTCCAGATCATTCCACACTGTTTTAGGTCGTCCAATATCGGTCTAGACCACTCCAGACCGGCCCAAACGGTCCCAGATTTAACCAGACAATTCGGACCATCCCGACCGTATCAGACCGTTCCAGGTCATGCCAGATTGTCCCAGACCATTCCACACAATTCCAGGCCGTACCAGATCGTTCCAGATTGTTTAACATCGTCCCAGATCGTTCCAAACCATTCCCAACCGTTTCAGACCGTACCCTGATTATTCCAGATTATTCCACACTATTTTAGATCATCCCATATCGATCTAGACCACTCCAGACAGGCCCAGACGGTCCCAGATCTAACCAGACAATTCAGACCGTGCTAAACCGTATCAGACCGTTCCAAGTCATGCCAGATTGTCCCAGACCTCTCCAAACAATTCCAGCCCGTACCAGATCGTTCCAGATTGTTCCAGAAAAGTCCCAGACCGACCGAGATTGTTCTAGACCATTCCAAATCGTTCCAGACTACTCCAGATGTATTTAGATCATTTCATACTATTCCAGACCGTACCAGATTATTCCGAACCGTCCCCGATCATCCTAAACCGGACCAAACCGTCCATCCACTTACCCACTTACCCATGACCCATATACGGACCATTATCATTATTCTCTACCGCCCTTCTAAGTAGGCAATTGAATATGCGGAGTCCTGACGGCCAGATTCTTGAACTGGCGTTCAATCATTATGATAAGTCATGATTGAGACACATTCGATGATTAGATCAAGGATCAAATCAGTTTCTAGTAAATTCTCAAGTTTCTCAAATTTGTGGTATAGGACGTTCCGCATTCAAACTTTTGTCTCATTCCTGTTTTACTCGTGACATAATCTGTCTCATACCTGTCTCAGTTGTGACGTCTCACCCTAGAATTTTTAATGGGACGAATTTTTTTGAATACCAAACAGCTACTTAGGCCTTCAGAAAAAAAACTGCCAAGTTTTATCTACACATTTGTCCGACGACTACAGAAAGAATTTTCATGAAAAATCCACTACCATCATTTTTTAAGTAGAATAAAATACAATCTTAAAAATCCACCTGTTGAACCATACAAGAAATTTCACAGAAAAAACGTATCAATTCGCAGCTTTCTCATACCATCATCTCTACATCAACCAATCTCGAAAAAATGGCCCAACGACTCTCGCACATACCTACACTTACTTATCATCTACTCTCCTTCTCAAAAACGGTTGTCGCAGGTGGAAAGGAGTATAGCCATCAGAAACAGCTCTCAACTCTCCCCAACATTTTTTTTTTATAACCGGCGCGAAAAAGCAGAAAGCAGAGAAAGAGAGTATAGAGCTGTATCTGGAGGATTGTGAGTCTGATTCCTTCTTCCTCCTCATCATAATATTCCATCCAACAACTGAATAAAGGAGAGTAGTATAAGTATGCGATGTAGTCTGGTCGATCGGTTGGCGGGGAATTCCCCACCCTCCACTAACTACATCACCTTCTTGATGCCGATCGTCCGTAACGCACTCTTGGTCTTTCTGGAGAACGTTGACGCGTTTTCATCCGCAACGTTGTGGTCCCCCACCCGCAATCCATAACACACTCTTTCGGTTCAGCAGCAATATACACTCAAAGCGTGAGCACTATGCAGGCTCCGCAACGCGTCTCTGAAACTTGTTATCGCCAGTGGCATTGCCGCGTTCGTGCCGAGCGGTACTCTATTATAAATTATCTCTAAAAAAAATCTTCAAATATCGTATTGAAAGTGTACCAAATTTTTTAAATTGCCATTGTGTTCGAAAAATCGGTATTGATAAATTGAAAGTGAACAGTTTGAAATTGTGTGCATAAAAAATAAAGTTGAAATGTTAGAGGACGAGGAAAAAGATCGGTGCAGGCAACGATCGATAGTGTATTTAATTTCAATAAAAATTTGAATTTTGATTGAGATAAAAGTGTGTGTGTCGCGTGTGATCTGGGCGACATGATGCAAATGAGTAGTAGTGGTGCAGCATCTGCTCTTGCAAACCGTAGTTTTTTATACGGTGGTGCTAGTGGTGGTGGTGGTGGTGGTGCTTCTAGTGCAAGAACACAATCTTGTCAGATACTTCAGACAACTGCAAATAATGATGAAATAAATTGTGATAGCGTTGAAAAATGTGCTAATGGTGGAGGTGCAACAACACCAACCTCAGAGAGGCAAAGACTGGTCTATGCAACTCTTGACAGTTTGGCCTTGAGAAGAGCTACACTGCCTTTGAGACTTGTGCCCTTAGAACCGGATATTGATTGGCCTGAGGTAAATTTTACATTTTCATTTTCAATATGCGTCTGCAAATTCTGAGCGTTAAGAATTTTGAAAAGTTGTTAAGAATTTTTGGTCGACAAAAAGGGCTTCGTAGGTTCCTTTTCAAAATCCGATATTTTTGGCTGTATAATCAGATCGTTTGTGGACAACCCGTTAAGCTCGTACGAAATTCTAAAAAATAGACCCGTTAATTATGGGAAAAAATCAAGATCATGGAGGATTGAAAAATCAATAGAATTATAATCAGAGACACTCTGACTTCTGTCACGCTACTAATGTAAATCGAATAAGTTCGAAGGATTCTGAAAATTGTAAATTCCTGTACGAGGTCAGTAATGTTGGTTTTTTACAGACCGAGTGATGTTTTTAAAATTGTTTTGAGAATGCTAAAACCACCCCTGACTGAATGTCGAACACAACTTTTGATCATCTGTTTGGAATCGAAAATAAAAAATTTGTTGATAAATGTCACATTCCTACATCAATTTTGGAAAAAAAAAATTACAATTTAATTTTACACGAGTGTCAATTCTCATATGACTCCTTATATTTAGCTTTCATTGAGAGCCGATACATCGCAAAAATCTCACACTCATAAAAAAACAAAAAAAAAACAAGGAAGAAAGAAGGAAAGAAAGAGAAAGAGAACGGCATGCGGAGCACGCGCTCTTGAGAAAAAGAGTTGCGCAGCGATATGCGCACAGACAGAATCATATAATCTCTTTGGACAGAATCGCCTCCAGAGTATGGCCCTGAATTATATTATATGCCCCGCGAGAAATAATCCTGATGCATTGCTTATATTATGACTGCCTCCTTGTTACCATACATATATATAAGTAATGCAACTTCATTTATTCTTCGTCATACGTATATCGAGTATACAAGCTTCAACACTTGCGGATGTATTGTATTCCTATCGGACAAACCCCCACATAATCGGCATCATCAGCATCATATTATTATTATTATTATCAAGAAGTGAATGATCGATCATGTACGAGTTCAATGATTCCACTTGATATTGAACGGTCAATGATTGTGAAGAGATCGGTATGAGGTATAATACTTGCTACGTAGATTTTGCGGTAATTCAATGGTCAGAATGTGTTTCAATACAATGGATTTCATTTTTTTTTTTTTTTTCGTAGATCATGTTCGTAAAATTGGAACTAAATCAAATTTTAGATATTTTTCATCGTTTATTTTGACAGTTACTGATCCTATCGGGAAAAAGCTTTCGAAATTTCTCAACCAATAATTGTTATTTATCGATATTTATGAATTATTTGAATCTAGATGAAGGAAATCTGAATATCTGATCACATTCACATAGAATATTCACGCGATGGGATATTCAGATAAACCAGTTAGTAGCCAATAACTATCTAATTCTAGTGAACTCAAAAAATAAAATAAAAATGTGTTGACAGATTTAAAAAAAAAACTAAAAACCCATAACCGATCTAAAACAGACGGAAAAATTGTACCGTGTCGCGTAGAAAAACAGATTTTTCAGTCTTAACGAGCTCATTTGTAGCTGATAAGAAATCGGTAAACGATCGCACGTGATGTCGCCGTCGCGCCTCGCTCGCAATACACAATCTCAAATCCTTCAGATACGTTTCAGCACTCGTTCCAAGAAATTCAGATTATACACACCTGACGTCAATCAGGCTCAAAAGACCGCTCTTATAAAGACCCTGAAAAAATACAACTTTCAACCAAATTTTCTACTATTGGTACTTTGTGTTCTTATTATATATTAATTTTTAATTGGAACGATCAACTGATTCAAACCTCTTTTGTTTTTCCAGCCGGTTTCTATAACCGCGATGAAATAATTACGCTCACATTACAGCCGCTCGTATACTTGATTATCTCTATATGTAATAATGTATTTACTCATTGTTGGACTTTGTAGTGTCTTTTCATTCGATTTGTTTAGTGTATTGGATATAATGTATCTGAGTATGTATTCATACGTGTGTGTGTGTGTGTATATAAGTGTCCATACATCATATTATTGGGCGACTAAATGATACGATCGTGCATTCAAATTTCAATGCGCGAAGAGTCAAGGCTATTGATAATGGATTTTTTATTGTATGTACACAACAAAATTCTTTTCGACTATTCGCTGTACATAAACGTAAACGCGTTTTCAATGTCTATGTGATTCGATTCAATGAGTGCTTCCTTATCAATATCATGAGTAGCGGTGAAAAAAAAATATGAAACAAGAATACTTTCTTGTGCTAAAACAACATGACAATGGTCAGAAACCTTTGAGCCTGGAACAATTTTGTAAAACAATAAATGTCGTGCTTTTCTGAAGAGGAAGGGTTGTTTTAGGTCCAGTAAATTCTTGATCAATTTTTCCGTCCAATCTAATATTTTCATCAACAAAATTCTTCTTATCAGAATAATGCTTTAACCATTTTGTTCCTCTCGCCAAATTCTATCGAGTGTGAGTGACACTTTTCCTTCCAAAGGCTTGTAGAACCTTTGAGGGACTTATCTTTCCTTCCCTTGGTCTGTGTATGTATGTGTGTGTGTTTGTGTGTGTGTGTTGCTTCCTTTCCGACACGCTATTTCAGTGCTTTGGCGGTTCTCCTCTCCCAATTGAATTTTATTTAGAGGTTTTTTGAGACGAAATCGCTAAAATTGTGTACTTTCCAAGTAAAATATCTTTTTCTAACTTGATCTTGCGATAATTCGGGTTACCTAGGCTACGGTTTTTATTTTGGGCTTAAGATATTCGCTGCGACGCTGTTTTTTTTTTTTTGTAATTTTGTTCCGGCCCTGAATTGGACCATCGCAACTCGATAGAAACGCCCATATGGAGCTAAATTCTTTGTGGGTCATTATTCACCCCCTCAATGAAGTAAACCACCACGATAGATTTTTGGGAGAATATCCGAGCAAGTATAAGAGTTGGCAAAGATTGATAATAAAAAATCGCGAACCCGTGACAGCGAACGTGTTGATCTATCGATTGGTTACTACCGAAATTCCATTCAATCTCCATAAACCTAAATTTTTAGAAAAAATAAAAATTTTCAACAAAATTTAATTTTGAGCATATTCAAACCAGTTGTATCAAAATTCCCTTTACACCAAGCTATAGATATTGCTTTAAAAAAAACCTCAGTTCAGATAGCCCGAATCGCCCTAATGAGCTTCCTCAAAAAGATAACTCGAAATATACAAAAATATCTTTTTCAATATTCATATTCTCCACATATTCTCCTTTCAAACTTATTTTTTCCAAATTCCAATAAACTAAATTGATACTTTCTCGGCATTCGAGATCGATTGGTTGATACCGAATTTTTCAAAATTCGTTAGAATATATTTAAAATTAAATTTGTTCTCGAAAAATCATCATTTTTACAAAAAAACTCTGTTTTGATCATCTTGACACCAATGACTGTATTAAATTTCCGCCTCAACCGAGCCATATATTTTGACCAAAAAACCCTAGTGTAGATGATCTGAATTCTCCTAAAAGAAATTCTCGTGAAAATAACTCAACAAAATCTTATCTAAATGTCATTTTATGGTCGTATCTCCGTCTACAACTAATCAATCCACCTTTTAATGAACTGAAAAGATACATTTCCAGCATTCCACATCAATTGGTTGAAACCAAATTTGATTCAACTACGTTTGAACGTGATGAAAATTCAATTTTTCGTCCAAAAATCGAAATTTTCTCCAAAAACTCCATTTTCATCATCTTTAAGCCAGCTCTATCAAAACTCTACCTCAACCAAAACCATAAACCTTGCTGAATGGAGCCTTACAAGGGAGTCCAAGGGGTTCGGAAGCTGGATCTGGCCGGAACTCTGGGAATCATCTCCTTTTGTCACCAAAAGATGATACCCAAAGCCGCAAAGTCTAACGCTCAAGCGTTTCCGAGGTACAGGCCCCAACCCATGCATTACAGTATATCTATATATACCATTTTTCTACATATTATATAGATATACTGTAATGCGTGGGTTGGGACCTGTAGCTCGGAAACGCTTGAGCATTAGACTCTGTGGCTTTGGGTATCATCTTTTGGTGCCAAAAGGAGATGATTCATAGAGTTCCGGCCAGATCCAGCTTCCGAACTAGGGTCACTAGAAGGGGGTCTCGACACGGTTCTCCCACCCCTGGGTAAATCGCCGCCATATTCAGACAAACTAATACTTTTTGTATACCCATATCTACCGGATTTGTCTGAATATGGCGGACCGTGTCGAGACCCCCTTTTAGGGACCCTATTCCGAACCCCTTGGACTGTCCTTGTTAGTTGTGATGCTCGAAATCCCCCTAAAGATTTTATCGTTGGGGAATAACGAAAAAACCTCGGAAAAAACTTTCGTTTATGTCAGATGAATTCTCGTAAGACCGTGGAAGAAAAAGATATTTTAGTGTAATATTTGAGCAGTTTTAGTCCAATAAATGTATAATAAGTCGGATAATAACGCCTGCAGAAAGAGAACTGGAAAATCACTGGACTCATATTTGGGTGGTGATCGACTAGCCCTGGCAAAGCTCCACTTGAAGAGATGAGCGGTACAGAAAGGATACTGGTGCAAAGAATAACATACATACGCATTTACAAAGGTTAGGGAAAATGAACATCTCGCCCGAGATCTCGCCGATTTGACCGGAAGCCGGTGATATATCCAAAATTCACTGGAAGCACTACTCAGATATATTTTGATGATGATTCAACACAAATAAATCAGAAAATAATGTGAATCAACGATTGTGTGATTCAGTACCCTGGTAGAAATGTGACCAATTTTTTGGACACCCATGCAATATACATATAGATATAGTGACAATGAAATTAGGTTAGACTTGGCCAGTTTCTGGCCAGAAAATGCTCACAGTTTCTACCATAGGGTAGGAACAGAGTAGTCTATGAGTCTCCATAAGTATGACGGTGGTTATGAAATTAACCATCAGATTCACCCTAATAACTAGCAAATACCGCTTTGAGAAAGCATTCTGATAATCTCTTTTAGCAGCGTATTTTCACATCAGCTTTTATTTCGCATCTTCGAAAAAAAATCAATGAAGTAGGAGTGTGTGATCGTGATTAGTATTGGATGTTCAAAATTTTTCCCTTTCAGTCTAATAGTCACTATTAACGAGGGTTCTGATTTGAACATGTGTATTTTAACGTTACCCTGTAGCATATTTTCCTCAAAATTTTTTAATTTTAATTTTATGCCAGTTTTCAGCAATTTTCTTGGATGGAATCTGTTGTGAAAGGAAATGAAACAGCTTACAAGTGTAGAATAGTATGAGGTCCATCAGGTCATTACATGTTTTCTTTCATCTCGAAGCCAATTCGGGAAAAATGTTGACGTAAAATTTTCTTACACTCTCTAAAGTTTCATTCAGATTTTTCTTGAAATATGGTCTTCAAGATTAATTGGCACCTTAGTTCATAAAATTGAAGCATTTTTACTGGGATATTTACTCAAAATTATGCTGTAGACTTCTTTCTTAAAAATCCAATAATAAATACCGTATTTTAATTAGAAAATTATACATCAGTTTTATACGTAGTAGAGCAGTGACACTCAACAAGCAAGTACGTTTTGCTGTCCAGGTAGTTTGAAAATTTTTTTGGCGCAGAATTAAAAAAGTCTGATAGATTTGAAATAATATCCTCAAAGAATCGACGTATGCTGAACTACTTCAATATGAATTCCGTATTCGGAGTAAACGTGAGAGAAAATTGATTGGTGTATACCGGTAGCCGGCAACAACCGGCATAATTTAATTTGAGGAAAATTGTTGCAATTATAGCATTCCATTGTGACATTAAACTCATTATCACTTTGCGCGACTAAACCGATCGTCGAGCTGCTCGAGAATTTTACTTCCTGAGTAAAAAAAAATGAGCTATGATCTTACGACAAAATCTGCGGAACTTGAGCTGGAAGTAATGTCTCTCATATTTTATGGTTAGTATGATGATGAAAAATATTGATAATTCATATCACTCATCTGACGCATCAGAATTAATTTCAGTTTTGATGTGCATTCAAGTTATGCGGTTTACATCGTGATATGCGATTATGACTAAAGCTGTCCTCGGATGGATTTTCGGATTATCTCATTTTTTGATATTTGCGGTTTCCCTCCGTAAATTCATCACCGTACTGTACCAGAATCATTCCATGGTTGCCATTATGAAAGATAGTATTGGGAAATGACACCCATGTTAAATTCTGGGGGCATGCAATAGTTCACGACTCGCCGCAGATGGCGCTGTCTAGTAACAAGCCCGTGTTAATCTCGAGGCATGTAGCCGCCATGTTTGACCTTGATGTCACATCCCAATACCTGTGAACTTGTGGGCAAACCGTCTAGAAAACGAAATGAAACGAAATTCGATTCGTATAGATCACAGATAAAGAGCGCAAAAATTGGTTCCGCGTCGCGAGTAGCTTTTTTCGAACCGAGCCGAGGGCGAGGATCGGAATCTTCTCCAGGATGCGATATTCTGGTTTTGACACCGCTTGTCCCTATTCCTTGATGAAGTATCAGTGGAAAACTGGTTTTATTCCCGGGTATCGAACTTTATTATTTACATACTCTGACCAAAACCTGCCGCGTTTGAAAGCGATTATAGGGTTCTCGTAAAAAAAAATTACTCCCGCACTCGCTTGCTAGCCCATTTCGGGCACTTCGCTCGACAGACAATCACAGTTCTAGTGCTCAAAATTGGCTAGCGCGCTTAGTGCGTGAATATGCTATTGTTAAACTGTGAGTAAAAGTTGTTGAATCCTTCATCAAAAAGTACAGGTCCATACACGGGAGTGAGACACATTTTTTGCATCCTCGTGATGATTTTGACCCTCGCCTACAGCTCGGGCTGGACACCCATCACTTAGGCGCGTAGGCTCAGTCCGGGCGCTAGGGCAGTTTATTTCCCAAACGAGTGAAGCGAGGGAAATAAGTCCTCCGCGCACGAAACGAGTCTGCGAAAATTATATCATTTTTCATCACGAGGACCGTGAAACTGCGCTTGAAAGCGGAATTTTCAGGTTAGAATGATAATAGTATATTAAGCTACAAGGACCCCAAAAGATATTTGCGCGCGAGTCGCTTACGATATTTTTTGTTATTTCTGTGAGCAAAAATGTAACCCGCCCTAACAACAGTGGACGCTGCGGAAGTTGGACGTCGTCCCAAGAGTCGACGGGCCTGGTTCTCCTTTTCCAGCATGAGTGGGTCCAGCATGCCTGGTTCTCCTTTTCCAGCATGTGGGGGGCTCCGCCCCCCGAAAAAAAAATCCTGAAAAATGTATCAGAAAAAAGTCTTGTTGTTATAGCGTGTTACCACGATGCTTGAAACTATCGCCAGCTATCATAAGATCTAATTTTGATATTTCATATGTAAATTTATGTAGCGATGATCGATCATCTGCATGAATCTGAGAAGGTAGTCTCAAAGATTATGATCATTTCTATCTTTATCGATCGACTGGATATTTTTACTATAAATTCATCCCAAACAATGAGTAATTGGAGGGTTCATATCCCTTTTTTTAGCGACACATAGATATTAGGATGTCCGTTATTTCCCAAGTTTCTCCGATCACCCATGCCACCCCCCACAACCTAATCATTTGGTGAGATATTGCGAGAAAAAAATTTTCAGGGACCTAGGTGATGTTTAAGTGCTGTCAGCTAGAGCGTTTCTTATTTGAAATGTACCCTTCTAAATAAAAATTTGAGTCAATGATCCGCATGTACCGCGCATGCATTCCCTTTTACGTCCTTAATAGTGTTTTCAATCGATAGCGGGTACAATTTCCTTCAAAATGACTACCTGAAACATTCAATTTGATACAGTAGAACCGGAGATAACCCACTCATTCGCATACCATCCACCTGAAGAACATAAAAGTGACTGAAAACGACCGTTTTTTGTTTTTTCGGTTTTTTGAGTCTAATAGAAAATCCAGACGAATAAAGGTCAAACTGAGCACGGATTCTGTTTTTACGTTCAAAAATACATCGAAAACACATATTTACATCTTTAAAATAAACCGACTCAAAATTCGCATTTTTTGGATTCCTCGAGGAAATCCCTGTTTCACGAATTTGGTACCTTGAATTTTTTAAGTTCCAAAAACAGCCACAACTCTAGTTCTTCTCCATCAAATTGACTTCAGCAAGTGGTCATTTCAAAGGAAATCGTACTGGCTATCGATTGAGAAAGTTATCAAGGATGAAGAAGCACGTCCATGCCCAAGAAATGCTGAATACTGAATCAAAATTTGTTTTGAGGCCTTAATTCAGACAAAAACGCTTCAGGTGGGACAGCACTTAAACATCACCTCGGTCCACGGAAATTTTTTTATCGCAATATCTCAACAAATGATCAGGTTGTGGTTGGTGGCACGGAGGATCAGAGAAACTTGGGAAATAACGGACACCCTAATAGACATGCATGCTCGATTCTCCGAACTATTTTCCAAATCGTCCACAGCTAGCATTTCAAAATATTAACTTCTTCACTAAGAGGAGATTGATCAGACAATAACATGATTCCACTGCGTAAACGAAGTTTGAACAGTGCGTAAATGACTCATTGGCGCACAGAAGTGCATTAAAGCAGTGCGTAAAAAATTTTTTGCGCACACTTTATCCGAAATAATGCGCAAATCCGCTATTTACGCACGCACACTCGCGTCTGAATAGACATTTTTGCGCACAAAATAAGAAAATAGTATGTTTTGCACCAAGGTTATGAGGTTGTAGCTCGCTTCTGAGCGATTGGTTTTCCGCCCGAGCCGCAGGCGAGGATCGAAATAATTGCTCGGAAGTGAGGAACTTCAAGAACGAGGTGCAAATACTATTTTATGCAATTCTACGAGCACCCAAACATCGGAGAATTGCATATAAATATGTTATATTCTCGTGTATATATTTATACGTTTTGATAAGTTGTGAGTAAAAGTCGTCAAACCGTAGTGTGAAAAGTACATTTTTACGCACGGTGTATCAAATATCATCAATTTTCCATTCATTGCTAATCTACGTCACACAATTTTTCTCGAATTTGGCTAGTAAGGTTGTTTGAATTGTCAAGATCATTATTTCAGTTTGAGAATGTAACTCTGAATGTGAGAGAATCGTGGATCAAATTGAGAAGTTCCCTCGAGATCACTTGAAATTCCTGAGTGATATTGATATGAAGAATGATCTTTCTACGCCAAATTGGCACACTATGATTTTCAAAATGCCAAAAGCCAAGACAAACTTCACGCAAACCTTCAAAATTTTCACAAAATTTCTCCGGATTTACTGACGTATCAGTCTCATCACCAATGGATCTAAAATACACCGTAACTTTCAAGCTTAAAACTCCCGCAACAACTTGTCTCGCGTCTTTTCTGTCTCTCGGGCAACTTTTTAAGTTAATTACATACCGGTATACATGCCGAACTGGAGAATTCAGGACGAGTGGATTATATTCGAAGACTGGTTTCGATATCGTATATAGATGCTAAGAAAGAGAGAGGAAAGCCGCTCCTCTAATTCCGTTCAAAGACCATCACATTACATCTGATGTATCCGCAGTTTCGTTTGTGTGCGTATCTTGTGTCACCCAATTATTTACTTTCCGCATCTAAGAAGTAAAAAAATTAGAGAAGCTTCTCTATTTCGCGTATTTGAATTATCGAGATACTTAGATCCGCAATTTCTCTACTAAATGAGGTCTAAAATGCCGCATGGGAATTTATATAAAATCTAATTTCAAAACCTGTTGATTCGATTTCTCATCGAATACCATACGAAGTTTGCGTTTTTTTGGTAGGTCTACATGTGTATTTTGTGGCTAGGGGAGATTTTATATCTCATCGGAAGAGTTGAGTAAGAACCCTGGTAGAAAACTGAACATATTTTTCTGGCTTGAAAGCAGTTTCTGGCCAGAACCACAGCATCAAAATATGTTCAGCAAAACTGCCCAGAAAATGGCGATGAACTGGCCATAAATTTGGGGACCAAAGTCTTCAAACACTGAATGAGGAGTCGTGTGAATGGTTTCTGGCCAGAAACTGGCCATCGCGAGTGGAATCCAAAATTGCCGTGTATCCCCATAGACTGGCCATTATTTGGTCGTCATATGTTATACTTTATGGCTAGATTCTTACTTCATGATTGATTGGTATCTTTTTTAAGCGGGCATTGTTTTCAGGAATAAGGAAATTGAATGTCCCTACTTTGTCCCGCGTATTTAGACGGGTGTGAACCAGAACGGTATGTGTCCATTTCAGATTTACAAAAAGTTGCCTTGGGATTTTTAGGACTGTTTTGGTCGGCAATTACTTTTATAGGAAATTATTCTCGCGTTATGAAATTGAATTGTTAATTAGAATGATGAATTGGAATTCGCCCATATAGTTATGACCAACAGAAACAGCCTTCAAAATACCAAAGCAGTTTTTTGAAATTTCGAAATGGAAATATACCGTTCTGGTCCAGAGCCGTCCATTTACTCATGTCCTATATGTAATATGTCTTCATGTGAACGATCGTTCGCTTTTATGTGCGCTCGCCTTTCTCCCTTTCTCCCCTTTTCGTTCCTCTTCCCTCTTCGTCTCATCTCTGATCTCGCGACTGCGTGTGCCTATCGGATCAGTGCTCATGCATCGAGATCGCGTGTGACCGCATGTCGAGTGAAATTTTGTACTTAAGGTTTACGATTCTATTCTCTCGAAGTGCCACGTGAATTTCTAGCGAGTAACTTGCGTAAACGAGAAAACTCTTTCGAGTATTGATAACAGCTTATAATCTCCAGTGAACAATCCTCTTCCGAATCGTTGGGTAAGTCATGATTCATTTTGAGGTTAAGTGGCGTGGTCAGGATTCGTTTTTCACGTCTCAACGACCAATTTTTAGATCTTATTCTTCCTATGCACAGATGATAATACATTCGGGAAAAAAGAAAAGTGGTATATAGTTGCATACTTTTTGAACTCTTAGATGTACGCTCAAGAAGTCTGGTCTCTAGCGTTGGATTTTATCTTACATAGTTACAGTGGTGCTGGAACTTGGAAGTGCCACTGAATATATTTTCACCAATTTGAACACATGAATCAGTTGATGGAGTGATGATGACTTAACACTCAAAGAGGTGAGTATTCTGTAATATTCTGTGAGTGAAATTCTGATGATCATGGATTCATCTTAGATAATTCTGTTCCAGATATGATACAACACATTCAATTGTGTATCAGATCCTCAGGGAGTGACGAGACCATTACCAACGACTTTCAAATGCAGTGCAACTTGTGGAAAATATTGTTCTAAACTATGTGTCACGTGCATCTGTATCACATAAGATTTATGATATGAATATAATATCTGTACAGTCATTCCAATAAAGATCTGCTATTGCTTCCATTCCAGACAGTTTTTCGGCAGTCCTAGCCCAGAAACAGAGCATGTGATCTAAATCTGGACATTTTCTTCGTCGCAATATGGCCAGTTATTGGCCAGAAACCAAGCATTTGATCCAGACCAGATCTGCTCAACATTTATCGAGGAGTTTAGCGTTTCATTCTGGCCAGAAATTGGCCAGAAGTGTCTGGCCAGTTTATGGCCAGACACAGCATACAAGTGGCCAGTTTCTGGCAGAAATATCTTTTGATTTTCTACCAGGGAAAGTTTGATAAATATTTCGACATGAATCGATGAAAATATCACTTTACACGTGTGTAAATTATTATTGCTGTCCAGCAATTATGTATTCTTGCGTATGAAAATACTCGAGCTTTCACCGTGTGGCAGGCGAGTACTATATGTATTCTTATATGTAAGTTAGTTAACGGTTGACGCATACTGATTAATAGTTTTCAATTCATGTGTGCGATTAATAAAATGCGAATCATAATTATTTCTTGTCTGACTAGCGCAAGTTCACGTGTTCAATTACTCGACAACTGCATAACTTTCCGTATCTCTTTTACTTGGTATAATTTTACCCTGATTTTTCTTTGTGTTTGATTGAGACAGATAGACTGGATGCAGTCGTATTCTTAGAGCAATTTATGATTTCTCAGAAGTCATGCATCCAATTATTTCGAATGGAATGATGAAAAAATTCACAATTGAAAGGCGACTGTTCTACTCATCGTTTGTTCACAAAGATTTTCCACGAGTTTATTCATCATTTTGATCACGATTGTACCGAAGCAAATCATCGATTTATTTCAATTCTGATGATCTGGATGAATATTGTCCATAAATTCAAGAATTTTTAAAATTGAATAAAATCAATAACGTTCTTGATGATTAAAAATACGATTTTCTATTCTATCAATATAATATAACAGATCAGAAGATCTGGGAACTAAAATGCATAAGAGTTCAGAACTTTTGAATTACGAAAAATCATACAAACTATCCTCACAACAAAAAAAAAGAGAAATATCGAATATGGGAAATTGGAGTCATAATTAGAGAAATGCATTATTAACCTCAAGCTCGAACTTTTATTCATTTTCAACTAATTTTATTTCAAGGAAAACACCTATGCTACAAGATTCACTCTAAAAGCTTGAGTTAAAAGAACCTTATCTTATAGATTTGACACGTCTAATAGTCTAATAAAATCTCGTCTGCCATTCAAGCATAGCCCTTTAGTTTCATTTTTATGGAAAAAACCTCTCAATTTCGTGCATAGAAGGCAAAAGATGGGTAAATTGGATACTATCACCGGCGTCAAATAGTTTTGGCAAAAACTACATTCAACTTTTCACCATTGAGAACATAATAATAGTTGAGATAACTTCCTTTTGAGTCTAATGCTATTTGTAGACTAAAAATTTCATACCTATGATATTATATATTCAAAAGGTGTATTGTCTTTTGTATCCCAAGTGTCCGGCTTTTCACCTCCACCCTGGCTGCTTCCACGGTCATGGGTTAGGAATACGCTTCAAGGGCATGCAGTAGCCGTGCAGCCCGGCCGTAAAGTTCCATTCACCACTTATGTGAAAATTTTAATGGTACAAAATTTGAGATGAGTGGTCTAGTTATTGTAATTGACTAAATTATACTCGACAACTCAACGTTCAGCCCAAAACATTAGATTATTGCAGGAAAGTGGAAACCACTGGGCGCCTGGGACATCCTAACCTATAATATACGCATATTTTTGTTCCCAGAATACTCAAATTCTTTTGCGATTTGGGCTAAACGACGAGTTGAGCCATTCAAGTTGGATGATAACAAGTGTGGCACAACTCGTCGTTTAGCCCAAATCGCAAAAGAATTTGAGTATTCTGGGAACAAAATTTAGCTTGCACGGCTACCGCATGGCCTTAACCGGCCGACGCGGCGCATTGATTTGAAGGGGAAGTCATTTTGGACCACGAGTGGTCCAAAAATGTTCCATTCCTCCTCGCTAACTACCGAGTTTTGAGATCGGGGGCCATGTGCTGGGGTCCAGCACATGGGCGAACCTGCGCCTTAGTGGAGGAATTGGGGTTCATCTATAGACTTTTTAGGCGAGTTTGTCAAATCCCAGGGTTGATACGCCAATAAGTTTTTCAACCTCCCATGCGGTTTGCGGGAGGGCCAAAAGCAACCCCAAGCACCAGTTTCGGGGTCAGACTCCTCATCACCAGATTTGGATCGAGGTCTTTTTGACTGGGGACGCGGGAGTCTCATCACATCCCGGCACCCAAATATTTTCCATGCGGGATTTATATTAAAGAAGTGACGCCTTCTCATCTCAAAACTATTCGTATAGTGAAAGTGTATGGAGAAGTCAAAAATATAATTTGACAATTCTTGTTCATATTGTCATTTCAAGCCTTGAACTCCCATCCTTTTCAAGTCTTCCATTATTCAATCAATTTCCTCCTGAATCAAAACTTGTGGTGCCATTTTTTAAACAATAGAACTTATACGGTAAACTATCAGACATTTAAGTTTCTTTAAAATTTCAAAAGCCCGGACGGCACACACTCTCTAGCTCTAAAATTTCTCATTCATGAGTTTCCTCGACAATTGTATATCTTTCAAAATCACAACATCAATCAATGAAAATGTATTAGTATTAAAATATCCAAATAGGAACTTATTCAAGCCTCCAGCACCTACTGGTCTAATCATGCCTCGATTAACAAAAAATCTTGTTTTCAATTATCAAAATACCGCCATTCGGAAAAGCATTTTGCAAAATTATATTTCTCAGCATCATTCATTAATTATAACTCGTACATCGTCAAAATCAAGATTGCATTTAAAAGTTGAAACAGCTATTGACGACATCAAATACATGGCATTACTCCTCGTAACTAGTGTACGTGACAGCAGACGGACTGGAAAGTCAATCAACGCCAGCAATTAAATATCACCCAGAGGTCGAGAAATCGTCCAAGCTTCCGCGAATCTACACAATTGCACCCAACTCCTCTTATAGATTTCTACAGAAAACTTCAGGAGAAAACTCGAAACTAACGTCTTTAGATGTTACACTCGATTTTTCATGGCTCGATTCGCATCTACAGATTCAGAACAAATCAAGCGCATCTTGAACATAAATATGAGCATTATCGCAAAAAGTTACACGAAACGTGTTATGACTTTCGATTAGGACCAGCAAGCATTCCATTGAAATATATTTGGTACTAAAATTTCAGGTCAATTCGTTCACTCATCTTTCTTATTTTCAAAAATTAAGGGACCAAATTTTAGGTCCGTGTAATATTATATCCGTAGTTACACGTACATATTTTCTTGGCACCAGCGCTGAACTGAAGTAATCGTTGCAGTAGGTATTCTAGGATTTCCGAGAGAATGTCTCCCTTAAAATCCAATCTGGAATCAACTAATTTTCATAGGTTTCCTGACCAAAATGCTCAGATTAAATACCGAACCATGCATATCTTTCTTGTAGTGGGATTCTCACTAAAAAGGAAGAATGTTTTCAAAATCACAATCTCGTATTCCAAATTTACAGTTAGTCACTTCGTTCTGGCTAAAATTTCAAGGAAACATGCGAAAAAATCATATCCCAGCCCGACAAAAGGCTCAAATCCAAAATTCCAAGTGCTGCATGTGAATCTATACATATAGCCAAAAATTACCCGTATAAATAATTTTGTCAGTCTCGTGGATATACCATGTTACATCACTAAGAATCCATTTATCTAGTTGCAAACAATTTATTCATTTAGTCTATGATGGGAATAGATAGAATCCGCGTGAAGGAGTTTCTGCGTCAACATCATCATTTTTGCGAGCAATTTTAAGAGCAAAATGTCAGGTCCATGTATTAAAGCCGTTTCCTGGGAAGTTCAACAAGAAAAACACACACAGAAATGAAACTAATAGGGTGGTGGCACTATTAGTAGCCGCCCACCCCCCCCCCCTCCCCAGTAGCCGCTCACTGTGATGTTGTTATTCAAATAACTCAGTATTTTTAATCAGTATCAGTATTGTAAGTGTCATGGATCATAGTTTGGCATACCATGTATGGAATCAATGCAAAAAAATCCATGAAAGACGACGCAGTGAGTTTTGAGAATTTTTTTTGAGAGTCACTGTAGAAATTAGCACCGTTTTTGCCATGTCAGCCTATACCCTTGTTAGTAAAACTACTTTCAGAAGAAATTCTCATAAGAGAAATTGAGAGTATTTATCGTTCTGGAACTTTTTGTATACGATAGATAAATGTTCAAAGAAGAGCTCCCAACCATGAGGAAAGACAAAAAATATTTTCTCAAAAAATAAATGGGTGGGCGGCTACTAGCGCTTAAATGGGCGATTATCAGATAGGTGGGTGGCTACTAGTGATTTTACGATTATTTTTTCAATTGCTTATCAATAATAGTTACTTCAATTTAATGCTCCAAAAAAAAATTCGTCTGCATTCTTGAGCACCCAAAGTATATATGAGTTGAGGTTTTGAAGGGATAGAGTCATACCTGGATCTCCAGTAAAATTATAAACGTGGAATTTTCCTTAAGAGTGCAGCTACTAGTGCCTTCACCCTACTTCCTCCCAGGTTTTATGACAAATTATCATTCTACACGCAAAAATTAATGAAAAAAATTAGCGCGGACATGCCCGGTATCAATTTTCAACTTCTGAATTTTCTAGGACCGATTAAAGCGTGCAAGTTTCCGCAATAATACTGATATCTCGTGAAATACTTTTAAATTCATCTATTATCCCAATTTAAAACTCACTTACTTATTCAGAACCAAAACTTGCGAATAATGTATGTGAATTTCATGCTTGCACATTTCATTGTCATTACCCACTGCATAACCTTATATAAAGAGAAGCACATAAATCGAATGATTCGGCATATTTCATTTCATCATCATCTCATCTCAATCTGCAGGTTACAAAGTGTGTTCCGCTCTGTACGCAATAAAACTGTGAAGCACATCAGAAAAAAAACATCGAGTGCACAAGCGCCCCGTTAACATCTCTTTCTTTTTCACTTTTTCACTTTTTTTTTTCTTTACCAATGCCTGCAAGCTCGGATCTAACGGAACGTCTTTTCTCATGAATCTCAACATCGGAATCGTGACTCCTGCAATGCATCTGATGATGTCTGACGTGCAAAATTCTGAACGATCTCCGCACATTCCAAGCACCTCTCGAATCTCGAAAATTTGCACTACTCTGCAGAAATCTGTGTTACGCACACACACACACACACACTTGTATTCAACTTCATATATTTAAGTATCAGTACGTGTGTGTCTATATATATATGTATTTAAACGTATGAATACCGTTGGTGATGTATATACTTATACGTTATGGGGGGTCAAAGTCGGGTAGTTTCATGTTGGTTACCCTGGCGCGCCACTTGCCCGAATTTTGCAATGTGTACGTAAATTTTATATGTATATATAGCTATGAAGTGTAGAGGGGCTCTTTTCTCCGCTGGTTTACTGAGATTTTTGGCAAAATGAAAGCGTGAAGGAAAGGAGGGAAAGTAGTCAAGAGGTCCTCGACTTTTGGATGAACTTCTATACTTATGGTGTGGTGGCTGGTGAAGCCTTGGGGGGTTACTTTTTTTTACTCTCTCTCTCTCTCTCTCTCTCTCTCTCTCTCTCTCTCTCTCTCTCTCTTGTTTGGGTGGTAATGAAAAAAAAAAAGGAGGAAAGAAGGAGGGTCTGATTAAGAGCAGATGCTCGACTTTTTGTGCACATTATTGCACTGAAGGGCTCTCTTACTCCCTCATTTTTTTGAATGTCTGAAAAATTTTTTAGCTCATTATTATTCGTGGTGCAGGTGTCCTTGAAAATCATAACGAGGGACTAAGTTGTTCGTCAGGGTTGTGAATGGTAACAGTTTTCATTAGTGAAATGAATTGATCATGAATTGACGGGTTCAACTATGAATAGTAAACTCGTTCTGAATAGTTCCAAGGGTTATAACTTTGTCTGAGTTTATATTTTTCAAATTTTATTTTATTACTGTAGTGTATGTTGGAAGCAAAATATTTTGTTGCAGTCAAAAGTTACTCTCAGTAAAAATATAATAACGTGTTCAATCTCATTTCTTAGATAAGTTTCAAAATATTCTTTTACCTAATTTTATTGACAGTCATATTCTGAGCAATCATCAGCAAATTGGCTGTACTTGGCTTATTATTAATCCTCCCAGTCCTAATAATCTTGATGATGTGGCTCAAAAAATTGGAAAAGCAGTAATCATCACAAGAAAACGGATTTTTTTTGGGAACGTGAGTTAAAGGCATGCGACCACCACCGCCCCTCAATCATGCATGGAATTCCATTAATATTGAAGGTTCAAAGTTTGATACAATAATTTATCCAAGCCTGAATTTATCGAATCATTGTTGTTGTCCAGCTGGTATTCAACAACTCGCCATTTACCACAAATCAAAAAAAAATTCTAGTACAATGAAAACAAAATTCAGCATGCACACGGTAAGCGCGTTGCCTCGATATTTCAATTTCAGTTGAGATTTTTTTATTCTTCCTTTACATACGACCCTCTTGCTCTACATCATTCAGTTGCATTTTCATTTTTTACGAGTAATTCTGTATAAATGTCACGCAGAAAATCATCAATTTTTTGAGATTACTGAACATGTTAATCCAAATTTTATGGCGACTTCCATCTTATCATCTTATGGAAAGAATCTGTTATAGGTTTCATATCTTCCCAGAACGATTCCAACGAAGAGAGTGCATAAACTCGAAAAAATCATGGAAAAATCCATAAAGTTGTGAATTTTTAATTAATTTAAAAAATTCCATCGCAATTGTACTTGTGAGGTCGCGTGCTCAAGTTGTTTACACGGTAAATTAATAATTTCTCACCTCCATAAATTTACTCCTCTCATTCCTGATTCTATGGGTGATCCAAATTATGAAAAATACACCTATTCAGACAAAAATGAGGAACTTAGTTGAGCCCATCATTGTCACTTCATAAAATATCTATCAAAATCTTGAAATAATGCAATGTCAACACCAATAAATCTCAACATTTTTTCATCGATTAATGAATCAACTGTTGAAAATCGACTAAATAAGACTTTTATCAGGAACGACCAATATTATAATACGATAAAAACCATTGTTCATCTTCAATAAAAGATGAAAGTGTATTTCTTACGATGAATTCCTTCAGTTTGCTTCAAATCTCAGTGTAGATGAAGGATATTTCAAATTTCTACATGTTTATCAGCCCTGTAATATATTAGAGATTATTTAGTGTAGATAAAAAAATAATAGCCCTCAATGGACACAAATTCAGACAGTAAGCTAGAACCTGTTAAATTTCTAGCCATCACAGTGTCACATTGGAATGAATTTTTACCAGGCAAAAGTTTGCAACAATAGTTGGGGGCTACATTTCTTATTCTGGAAAAATCTTGAATATACAAATTTACGGAGAGTACTGCATTTGCAATCGTTGTTTCAAAACATCTCACTACTCCAATAAAAATATTGATTTGCAAAGTTACCTAAATTTTGTCAGTGAATTCTCTGAAGTCTCAGCTCGAGTAAACTAGAATCTAATCGAGCTCTGCCTTCGAGATAAAAAAAATTCAGTCACCAGGTCAAATAGTTACTCAGAATAACTGTTAACTGTTCATTCAAAGATGCGTGACGCTTAAATACAAACTGAGCATTGTATAAACCGCTAACAAGAAAGCATACCGAGACCGTTTTTGCCATTTTCATCCCATCGTCTCCCATAAGATTGCTCACTTATTCTCAACACCAGCAATCCGCTTAGAAAATTCCACCATCATATCACTTCATACATATTACAAAAGCTTGTCTCAAAGGAAAAAATCTGCTCATATACATACTCCTGATATATTTTTTTTCAAGAATTTTCCCTCCCAACGCATCCTTGAATAGAATAATATATTATTTTCAGCGTTTAATGAGAAAAATTTCCATATTATCCTGAGCAAGCCAGATATATCTATAATACCACGACTCCCTCTCACTTTTCTTTCATCCAAATATAACAATGTACATTGTGTCTACCTTTATTCAAGCTGAAAACTATTTCACTTTCCTTAGTGGTAACCATAATAAGACTAGTTTATTGTATACTCGTAATTCGCCCTGACGGAAAGACACATCTCGTTAGCCATAGCTCAATTCGGTCGTCGAGAGCGTATTATTACACACGAGGCCATATGCAAGAGAAACATTTTTATTTTCACTCATATGGTACATACTTTGTGAGTGCACAGGCTGTTGAAGGCAAATAAGGAAGAAAGTGAAATAAATGCAACTCGCACGCACGTGCGCGGCACGAGAATACGAAATTTTCTTAAGTTTATTGGGCATGAGCGTAAATTGTAGATGGACAAAAAAAATCTCGACATTCGATGCGTGTCTTGTATTTGTAATCGAACTGTTTTGGTTTTGGAAATTATTCCTCCAGATTTGTAGAAAGTGCTCTTTTAGTACTTTATAACTGTTTGATAATGGACGAAAGCACTCGAAATAATCGAAGCAAAATAAAATAATTAAGGATACAGATATTTTTTCTGTTAGGAACTGAAAGAATTTTCTTATTTAGGAGGAAATTTGCGGACTAAAATCGGACGAAACCGGTTCTCTCGGGTTTTTATCGAGGTAAACATATGAATACTTATGGAACATCGATATTACGTGGAATTCATCTTACTTTTTTGGGCAAAAAAAAAAGATCGAGACCAAAGATCGAATATTAGATATGGACAAAGTTATAGAAACACGTATAAAACAGGATAAAATACACGAGGTTGCTGTGTTCATTCGAGAACTTCAATTCTTGTACTGGCTATTTTTTACATCATTCGACTGGATTTTAAAGTTGCCTCGAGACTAACCGCACAATATCGCTAAACATCATCGGCCATAATTTATTCCATCTTATATGATAATGATCTTCACAACTCCTATCCTCGTGGAGAATCTTCTTTAAATAGATCTTCCAAAAGCGAATTATTAATTTTATCCGATGAGTTTACAGTAATTACTGTGAATGATATATTAGTTTGAAGGAATAGAATATTTGAAAGATACAGAGTTTACTGAACTTCAAGTTTGGAGAATAAAAAATTCATCTGACAAGTGATCAATGATATCCGGTTGATCTTAATTCATAGTTTCATTTAAAATATTCTCAAATAACGATTATAAATGTGGACAGATTCCTTAAGATACTCAAGATCGACCATTCCACATACAACAAGAAGACGGTGCTTGACTCTGTAAATTTCTAGTATCAAGATTTTCATGATTCGTACCCTGTTATCAAAACAATTGAATTTACCTATACTTTCAGACTGTTCCATCAAATTTTTCCATCAAGATATACGCACAAAAACCTTATGGTTGCGGGCATCAATATCTCCTGTACTGAAAAACTTCAATAAGGGCAATAGTTCAAAACTATCATTGGACATCTACAAAAAAGACATACAGTATTTTGATACTGACTCTTAATCAATTTGAGTTTAGCTCAGCTCATGTTTAATTTTGTCTCCAAAAATCTTAGACGATCGGTTCCGAAACATCCAGAAAATTTTGAAGCCAGTTGTCCAAATCTTGCGTCTTTGACAAATGCTCGTCATTATTCGACAAGTTCACGCAGATATGGTTACTTTTGAGAGCATCAAGGAGTGATAGACATCTATCTTAATTTATTTTTCTCAAAAACAAAATTTGCATATCGTCTTCACTAAAGACTTATTTAGAAAAGAAACCTCAATTTGTTTTCAAGGGATGAAGTTTTTACCGAAAGCATTGTGTTAAAACTGAAACATTAGGTATTACATTTTCTATCCCAAAAATGCAATATCACGGTTCTAAATAGAGATGATCAATATAGATCGGCCCAAGTTTCAGTCTTGTCTAAATTTCAGAGAGGAAGTTGTTCTTTAAATCGAAGGGATTCTTCAAGGTTACAGTCTGGGTTGATATATGGTGACATGAGATCGTTCGTACTGACAAGGAGAGGTCCAACCTTGAGGGTCCTGGATTTGTCTCAAACTCTGGGAATCATTTTGTTTTGGTGACAAATGAAGCTATCTCGAAGTATTTAGTCCCATAGGCCTCCTATTCTGACACACAGGTTTAGAGATTAGCATTGCCCATCTAAGAATGACACATATACAGATATACTGACAATGACAATCTCTATTGTTATATTTCGGGATAGGTGGCCTATGGGACCAAATTCTTTGAGATATCTTCATTTTTCTCCAAAATAACATGACTCCCAAAGGGACGAATGCAAGACCCGCAAGGTTGGACCTCTCCTTGTGAGACTGGACGCTGAGGAAACCTGAAGATTAAATTTTTGAGTGTCTTTATCTCAACAAATTTACTAGATGGATCAAGAAAGATTTGTTATTATGAAAGATTCGCGGTCTCCATAATATTTAGTATAGGCTACACCAAGCTCCAACCTTATAAACATGGGCAGAATTGAACCTTGCAGATCCAAATTTCCTTCAGGTTCCTCTTTGTTCGAATCAGGATCGTGAGCAAACGGAAACTAGCTGGAATAGAGAACTGACATGACTATGAAAATTATTCAAAAATGCTCATATTATGTAAGTTCACGTTGAAATAGACACGATATGTGGAAATTCAAGAATTTTCTGTTGTCAAAGTTACTCAAATTTGAGTCTGAAGTTTTTCAGATTTTGAATTGGCGCCATTCAATATGGCAGCGACTGCACATGAGTCACGTGACTTCAGAATGTTTTCCACGATGATTCTGAGACAAACCTGCGTTTTCGCAACACAAACTTCTATTATTTGAGTAAAATAAGCTCTCGATTGTGATTCAGATAAGAATTCCCGATCAAAAATCACATCGCAACAGCTGGGAAATTTAGCGGTACATGTGTAGCCGCCGCCATATTGGATGGCGCCAATTGTCAAAACTTCAATGATGATTTAAAAACCATAGAGGCATCATAGAAATTTCCAACTTTTTTCCTATATCTATTTTGCCGCGACCTCTCAAAATATAACATTTCCCGGAATTATGTCAGTTCCCTATTCAGATACACAGAAACAATAGATCAATCCTACAGCAACCGATTATCCAACTACTCTGCGCTTTTAGAGTCCAGAGTCTGGAGTCCAGACTTAAGAACGCCCAAAGTATTCCCAACTTAAAACAAAATGACAATATTCTTCCCCATAATATGAAAGATCCTGATATTCCACTATCAGACCAAAATTCCCACGATCACTTTTGTAACATCTGTATGATCTTGTTCGACAGGCCAGTAGTTCAGACGACACTTTGGCAGCATCAAGTTCATCCCTGGCAACCTCTACAGACGAAGCCCATCAATCTCAAGACATATCATCAACTTCAGAAACCTCATCTCATCATAACAATTCCAACGAAAGCCACAACGAAAGCAATGGCTACAACAATGACAGTAACAATCACATCAACAACAACAAAAATCCAGATTCCAGAAAATCATCAACTCTTCCAAATCATCATACAAAACCTACACAAAATGGCGGACTACCAAATGGCAATGTCAACAAAAGTAAGCAACCAAAAAAAGAACGTCGTGAATTTGCTTTTGCCAAAAATGTATTACAAATTACTAGCAGACGATATGGGCGTTACAAATCAAGATGCTGTAAACTTGCGGCTGCTACAAAATTTCAAAGAACTGCTACAAAACCAACTTCAAGATCACGTTTGAGCATATCTTCACCCAGTAATTTTGTCCATTTGGCTTCTGCTACAAGAGATACTTTACCACCACCATCTAGAACGAGAGATTTTGAAAAAAATTCAAAGGATCAAGTGATGGAGAAGGAAAAGGTTATGAAGGAAGAACGAAAGATACAGGATTCACAACAGCAGCAGCAGCAGCAACAACAGCATCATCCAAGTTTGAATCGAAGTTTTCTGTGGAACAGTGCTAGTCTAATCGAGAGGGCCACTGTAAATCAGCACTACGATGACGTGGGACCACCTGTTGCTTCTAAGCCCGAAATATCGACTGAGGTATGCTCATGATTTTGAATATTGCGTGTATCTGTCCAGTTTTGGGTGTTGAACAATTTTTATAAAAACATACAATTTTTGCGATCAGTTCTTCTAAATAATATCTGTTTTTTACTGCCAGTAGGCATCTCGTCCCTAATTAACGCCAGGCTCTTAAATTACTGGAAAGAAGAAGCTTAAAAGCTTGTAGAATACGAATTTTGACAAGGCTCGTGTATTGTTTTTTTTTTGTTTTGAAAAATGAAAATGTCTTGTAGAGTTCAATTCAATGGGGTCGAGGATATCCTGAAAACTTCATCTTGTTTTTTTTTTTTTTTTTTTTTTCTTGTTTCGCATCAAAATAAGATGAAGCCCGGCAAAGTTTCGTTCAAATCTGTGTTACACGAAGGTGAACCTCTCTGTGTGAGTGAGATTCCTTGGAATGATTAGTCTGTTTTACGATTTCAATCACCTTATCAATAATCTTTAGTTAACTTCCAATTATCACAGTCTCTCGGGTTTCATCATATTTCTTCCATTTATTCAACAAATTCAATCTATTTGATAAATTGGTGAACCGCATCAGAGCAACATATTGTTACCGTATTGATTGATTTGCGAAGGCCATGATTGAGGATAGTAATTTACTTTGAGAATGCAAAAATCTAATCTAAGACATGATCTTATACATCAGTATTATATCAATAGGTATATCAGAAGATAGTTATAATATATCGTTCTATTGAATTTCATGCCACGTTATTGATACCGTATAATTTTATAAATTCTATACGCTTGTACACCATATTCATAGTAATTTTCGTAATTTCCCAATCTACTCTAAATAACATACTTTGCTTATTTGGCATCGCTCGATTATGACTCTGATCGTTTTACACTCATTTTCAAGCTTTCAATCTAAATCAGCTTGTGACTATATTTGTGTTCAAGTATTTCGAGAGACTTAGAAAAGGAATTCAGTTCAGAATGTCCCAAACATTTACTTTAAATAGTCCGAGACACATTTTTCACTATCGAAAAAAAAAAAATTCAACTCACGTGTCTGTCAACTCGTACTATTTTCCTCATCAATACTATATTAGAAATATGTCTCAATAAAGGAAATTCAGTCACAGAAATGTCAGTTTTAGATCTTGAAAATTATTACACAATATTTTTTTCTCTGTACCGTTCTGTCGTATTACCGTAACAACACTCTACGTCAAGGTTCTATATCCGATAGGATGATGCATCAATTCCTGTAATGATAAAGAGATAATATCCGGTTTTTCTTGGTTGCATCAATCGACAAAAATCTAATTGATAGATTCCAAAGTTGTTTACTATGCTTGAGCAATGAATGAATGAAGCAACGGAGTGATGATAAAGCATTATTACGCGATTTATGTACTCTTTTTTTTGCTGTTTTTTTTGTGTCGACGTGCAAAAGAAGCCTATTGTATAGTTGACTCTTTGACTGGTGGTCATTTTGTTCAAGTGTTTAGTAGACTGAAATGTAAGAGACGCGGTGGTCTCAAATTATTCAAATCAATGGGTATACCTACGAGATTATATGTCTCGGTGCGGATAGAAAATAGATAGAGGATTTCGATCACAATGCTATGTTTGAGACTGTTATTGAGTCTTCAAGGATATTTTTTTAAGAGAATGCGGGCAATTATATTGGATTATTTTGACGGGTTCGTCGTTCTTTTGAAAATGTCTGCTTCGTCTGCAATTTTTTTTTTCCACTCTCTGTTGGGAATATAAAAATATTGTTATCTGTGCAAAACGAGCAATCAATGTCTCGGTGCTGCTCCTTGGAAGTTGACGCATATACACCGACAGAAAATCGTGAGGTTTGAGCAAAACACACACTGTCTCTCGCGTGCGGAAGTGTATCTGTCTGTATTGTTTTAAAAGTAAATGATTCAGTCATATTCAAATGAATTTTAATATCAAACGTACTAGGAGATCAAGCCTTCTGAAAAGTGATTATTTTTGCAATAAAAATGTGCAAATTTGACTCTTGGTTTTGATCAATTTGAAATTTTGTATCGTTGTGACTTATGGGAAAACCTATTAGGACTCTGAGTTGACTTAATTTTTTTTTTTACAAGCGAATCTCACACGTGCCATAGTCTCGTATGAATTCAATATGAATATTTTTATAGTAACAATTAAGTGTTGAGAAAATTCAACGAATATTTGAATATTAAAACAATGATATGAGTGAGTGAAATTTTTCTCTTAAATCTGCATAAATGAGAATGCATATGCTATATTAATATAAAAAAATTTCACACCTTTGACAATTCACTTTCCTCATAAATTCACTTTCATACCTACTTGTGTAAGCCTATGAATAAAAGTGAAGATTTGCTATAAAAGTTATGAATCGCAAAACTTCTCATGTCTTGGAAATAAAGTCATCAGTTCAATGCAAGCATCATATTTTTCTTACATCACAATATCGTGAGATCTTGGGAGCTTGCGTTTGCATCAATTGAGTAAAATCGCTGGGTAAATTGAAAATGTTCACACCAGCTACTGAAGTTTGTAATTGGGCTTGATCACACGCTCTAACGTCTAATGTACACACATAATCATCAACATGGCTTTCATCTTATTGTCCTGTCACACTTTTCCTCGAATGAATAATATATACGAAACGCGTATTTTTCTGTCATCTAGAGTTCTTTCATTAAGGCGATGCGGTCACCGTGCACGCTGAACTTTGTTCACAGAACTCTCAAAATCTTTTCCATTATGGGCTAAACGACGAGTTATCCAGGCTTTATTATCATCTAACTTGGCCTGGATAACTCTTCGTTTGGCCCAAATCGGACTAGATTTTGAGAGTTTTGTGAACGAAAATGTGCCAATTTGTAGGTTAGAAAGTACCCGCGGGCAAGTTATTCTCGTTTATCTTGTGATTGGTGACAAATAACGAGTTGTCCACCACAACTCAGGTAATGATACGTGGACAAATCGTCTCCGACTTCATTTCGTGGAAATTTTTTGATTTACATCCAAATGAGATATAATTTCCGGGTTGCACGGTGACCGCATCGCCTTAATAATAAGCTTATATCAGAGAGAAACTAGCTCTTTTTTCTCACACGCTTGATGAAGATTCTAATTTTTTACCAGACACATCTCTTAAAAAGTTTAATATAAACGTCCAAATCATCATCTAAAATCTGGGTCAATATTAAATCCTTCAACCCAAAATTATTGTTCACATGATGGAAAATTCGTGCATGAATGTGCTACTTTATAGTTGTTTTCCGAAAATGAAGAGAAATTTAAAAATTTGAATGCTTCAGTGACGTGTATACGAAAAAGAGGTCCACAAATTAAATTTTAGGGGTACGAGAAGATTTTTCAACTCTCTTGGGTGAATTACCTAATTATGGATTAGTTCATAATGTTTTATTAAAAAATCAGGAAATGCCAAAGGAGAAGGGAAGATTTCGAACAATGAAATTTTATCTCGAGATATTCATGGATATAGTGCCTTTACGTAATTTGATGGGTCTCGCTCTCGTTGAGGCTGTGGTTTCGAATAATCTCTGAGATTTTTGCAAATAAATTTTCATGCTCTCATCGTGTAAATTGAAGATTATAAGATAGAATGCAGAGAGATGGTGCAAAATTGTTCAAAATCGAAAATCTTCCTGTTTTCAGCCGTTTCAGGACCTAACAGAATCAGCATACGATGATGTCGGTCCAGCCACCACACAAAATGAACCTCATGAAGAGCATTGCAACGAAGAGCAAGTTTACGATGACGTGGGCCCTTTATTGAGGCCCGAAAATTGTGACGAAGAGCCTGACGAAGACGTGTATGACGACGTTGGTCCAGCCGTTGCTTTGAGGCCACAAAATACAAATTTAGGATCAAACGAGTGTCACGAAAGGGTCAACAGTATTTACGTAGGTTCGGCGGCTGTTGAATCCAATGATCCAAATTCTCTTTCTGCAATATCAACTCCTGCGAGCGGTGATAAGGAGAGTGAATGGGAGGACCTCGATGAATCTACGTTGCCGACCGAGTAAGTTATTTTTATTTTCTTCCAAGAAATCCTGTGGAAAAGCTATTAGGCTCTTGCAATGAGATATATCTTGGTAGTTTCTTGAGTTTAAGAATTTTTTTTTTTTTTAAAGTTTTCAAGGTTAAGTTATGCAGATTCGTGAAATTTCCTTGTTGATAAATGACAAGGCTGCAGCTTATTTACGTCAGTGAGTGCAAAATTTATTCTCATCACTCTCCTCGATCGAGTGGAATGCGAGGGCAAAAAATTTGAAAGTGGCAATGTAGATTTCTTGCGACCGCAACAGCTATACATATATAAGCCTCGAGGATAAGTATGGGTGGTAATGCTGTTTGAATGTCGCGCGTTTCCCAGTGCTTGCGGTTTCTGAGCTTCTCTATTTTATAAATCCTGATGACGCGTTCATTGAGTCTTTGGATTTTTCAAATCCCCTGAATCATCTGCTATATTTGCAATATTAGGATGTAAAATACTGTAAAATACATTGGGCTTATTTTTCTTTCGAGATGATGATTCAGAAATTTGAATGGAATTATTCAGAACACGGGGATAACATCAATGATCACACGATTGCCCTTCGCAAACCAAACTACACTATGTCTGGTGTCACTTACAGCAATTGGCAACCTGAAAATTTTTAATCCATAGTTGGTCATTTTTGAAACAGAAAAGTTACGTCTTTAATGCACCTCGCGTAAAATTGTAGGCACAGTTTATCAAAAAGTGTAGCTCGATACACGTGAATAAAACCTATTTTTTGATGGACTGTGCGTAAAACACTGCTTTACGCACGGTAGTTTTTCTTCACTCTACGGCCAGTCAATAGATATAGTAGATTATGCACTTGAGTTGCGTAATCGCGGGATTTCCATGACGAGGGCTGACAACGCAGTTTTCAGCCCGAGTGATAGAAAGCCGCGATTATGCAACGAAGTGCATACGCGTTTTTATAGCCGCGGCGGCTATAAAACGTATTTCGATACTCGGGCGTGAAGTTTTTTTTTCTTTACTCGTGCTAATTTTGACCCTCGCCAGGGCTCGGTCCGAAAACAATCACTCGAAGAGCAAAAGCAAACTTCCCACCCTCGAATCGAAAAGTACTATTTCACATCCTCTCGATGATACCGACGCTCGCCTGCGGCTCGGTCTGGAAACCCATCACTCTGGTGATGCGATGATTAGTGTTTTCAGTGTTGCAACCATCAAAGAGTCGCATAAACGAGTTTTAAGGTTTTCGTCATGAAAAAATGAATCCACACGTTGCTACCAAACAAGTTTCTGGCCTTGGAAGACATGTCTGTCTACTTGCCCGAAATCGGCTAACGCGCTCAGTACGGAAATATACTATTACACCCCTGTAACGAAATGTAACGATTAATATTTCAAAGAATTTGAAGGGAGCAAAAATCAAATTTTCGAATAACCATCAAATGCATTCCATGAAAAGAGAGTGAATTGGCTTGATTTTATCTTCGTAAATCCGACATTTTGATTGCAATTGACTTTTGGTGTAGGCACTTCAGGTACTCCATGGTGCCTATATTTCTTGAGACACGAAGAGGCTCGAAGTCTACAGAAAATATAAAACTAATAGCGGTTCAGTTAGCCTACCGGGGATTTTTGGAACGCCTAATACTGTAATCACAATCATCACTCAACAAAATTTCCGGAGTATCGTACTGAAATTAAGTATCTTGAGAAAGTATTTATTTCAACGCGAATCCCTCTAAAAAAAAATCCATTTCACCGTTATGGCATCCATTCAATGGTAGAGTATTGACCTGAAGAAGTTTTGCTGAAGTATTTTTCCTATCGCAATAAAAACTCGAAACAATCTGTCAGATTTAGTGATTACACAGGTAGTGGGCTTACCAAAATCGATGAGAAATGACGGGACTTTTGACACTTTTATTTTCAAAGAAGGCAAACAAACGACGAATCATTTATCACGATTCTTTGTTGAGATAAAGAAGCTATTCTCTATAGTATATTCAGCTGGAAATAATACGACTGTGGTGTGGCAATTGTGTCATGTACACGTTGCTCAAATTCCTGAGATTCCTGAAGAGATAAGCGCTACTTTATTATTCCATCACTCGTGTTTTATCATTCGTGTTTAATTACAATTATGTACTGATCGTTTAGTTAGAAAACACATTGGATAACTTCAAAATTCAATAATTCTGGTGAGGAATTAGCGGCATCAAATTAATCATAAAAATTCGGGTTATCCCTTTCAAAATTTTCAAATTTTTTTTCTACATCTAAATCAATATCCTTGGTTTCTATCTAGATCAGTGAATTAATGTTTCCAGATTTTGAACTCAACTTTTTCTTCCATACCTAACTCAAAAATTTCTTGAGTCTCATTAGTACATATATGAGTAATATCAATGTATTTTTTGTCAATATCTGAAAAGCTATCGAAACTAGCCTTCTTACAGGATAAACGAAAGGGAACGTTACGATAGCTAAAATTCGATATATCTCTGACGTTGAAATGAGAAGAAATATCCCGTATATATATGATTTATCTGTGACGCGTGCTCATACAGGTGTTTTATCGGTTATATTCCATAAGATATACGTAAAATATACGGCTCAAGGAAATCGATCGCTTCAAACTCGCTCAAATCTTCCACAAACGTTTATCATTCGTCGAGGATATCTGTCTGTCAGATTTATTTGAGTTGGATTACGTGAAAACAGGTTAATGTCTGCTTTTTATTAAAATATACTTTCTTCCCTTTTGAAATTTTTCTGACTTTTACATTCATTTGAAAGCGTGCAACAAGGTTTATCAGGGATAAAATCAAGGTTATCATTGAGGCGTCAATTCAATGAAAAGCCAGATTTGATTTGTCTCTAATCCACATGTAATTTCTGAAACTTTAAATACATTTATCTCATTTATTATAATTAAATTCTAATAACTCAGTTCTGCAATCATATCCTGAATGCAAAATGTACCAAAGCAGCTTCAAATAATTGTCTGATTCGAAATTATTCAGTCAATAGTTGCAAAATAGTGATAACTGTAAAATTGCAGGATATACACAAATTTGGGCTTTTTCAATCTTTCTCCAAAGCACAAGCAAATGGAGATTCTATAGACGTGGAAACTTTTTCTGGCATTGCCGAGAAAATCAAAAAAAATTTTGAAATTTTTATGTTGTACCCAATTGAAACTATCATTCGTCAACGGGTTAATTTGATATGAGTAATTGCAAGCTTCTAAATAAATTCCAACTAGGAATTTTTACAAAATACGCTGAACTTTTGAACTTCTGCCACGTCTCATCAATCGAATAAACATTCAAAGTCAAGGGCCCTCAGAAACCATATCCAACCGCAACAGTTACCCACCAAAACAAAATTTCAATCAAGTAATATACAAAATCATACATTTCCCTCAAAATCCAACCAACCTCGGATCAGATTTTTGACTTTATAATACCATAAACCTGATTCTCGCTTGGCAAATGAGTACATATAAAATCTCATCTCCTACTATAGTTGACTCTCGTCGATCACAAAATTTTTATCGATATCATGCATATTCATCATATGTTTTGGACCTGTTTCAGCTCCAAGACTGAGGGTAACGAGATATCTGCATCGACCGGCAATAACAAGAAACAAACACAGAATCAACATCAGCCTATGCAACACTGGTCTCGTCGAATTCGAAGGCAACGATCGAAAGCCTCGCGAAAAAGTTCAGCTCGATCCACCAGTAGAGGCCGCGTCGTAATCACTCGTGCGAAATCTGGTGAGTGTTAAATTTTTTTACCTCATTGCACGCTATGATATTTCTTATTTTGGAATATTTTGGAACCGAAATCGTATTCCTATCGCACGGTCATCAACATTGTAGACTTTTCGATTTTTTCAATGAATATTTGAGATATTGTAAATCATGTGAATAGTAATCATATAGTTGTCAGTATTCTGTTAATCTTTTTGGATCGACATTATCTTCGCAACGACCACGATAATTCAAGAAGTCATGAAAATATTTGAAAATTCGACAATGTTGTAGTACCCAGCATCATTGCAGTTGGTTTCAATCGTATTCTGACTTTTAAAAATAGAAATGAAGATTTTACTAAAGTGGGAAGTTATCCGAGGAGTTGACTATCAGTCTGTCTCGAGGGGATTCATTTTCAATAGATTTTTCTTGACGAAAATCGTTAGCTTCTTTTTACAATAATATACTTGATTGAATAAAATTAGGTTGATAATGCAATGAGTTCAGATATCGAAACTGAACATTGGTCCTTGGGTTAGCAGGAAAAACCGATAGAACTATAATTTAATGAAGTCCATCCTAATCCTACGATAGAGCCTCCACATGGTGAATTATGGGTCCTCAAAAAGTCTCCTTCAAAAAACCCGACAATCGAAAAATTCACTTTTTTAAGTATTTGTATAGACCTTTGGTCACGATGAGAGGGAAAGCTCGCTTTGGCGAACTTTTTGGCAAAGTAAAGATCCTCTTTAGAAGGTACTGCCGTAATTCTCTGAAAATTGTTCACCAATTACTCTCTCAGCAGGAATCAGTCAAGGTTGCTGAAAATCAGTTTATAATCGCTTCTATTTCCAGAGAATATGAAAGGATTCTCATTGACTAAATCGTCAAAAAATACTGCAGCAATCAGCTCACATAGAAGGTGAGATACGCAGACTGACGTTCTGCGGTTCTGCCAAACCTAAATTTCACCCACTCTGTTATTATGGGTATGAAATACGGGATCCATAAGATTGATAGGTGCTGATTTCTCAGCGACATCATTGGGTTGGAAAAAAAACGAGTTCCATCACAGTTTCACATGAATAAATCGAAGTAAACATCGGTGACGTCACTGAAAGCCTTTCTGTTCAAAAATCTAGATTAAGCAATGTTTCGGCTGGGAAGTATCCGGATGGGTGACCCTCGCGGGGTGACCACTCGTCTCTGTCTGACAGATGAGAGTTTATGGGCTTGGTTGTGCAAGCCGGCAGACACTGGCGGGGGTGACTACTCATTCGGATTCATGAATCACGTAATCATCAAGATATCGACAGTGGTAAAATTTTCAGCCAATGTTTGAGTAAATGAAGAAGTCAGCGAGTATACGCTGATATTTCAGTCGGCGGATTTAAACTGACACAATATCAGCTCCGATCATTGATTCTCAGCTATATTTCTAGCTTATTTTCGTCAGTTGTATATTGGGACAAACAATGAATGATTTGCCTGAGGTCGTATTCTAAATTTTGCGGAAAAATTTTCCGGCACATATTACTGCAAAATTTGACGGCAAAAGGTGGCGCTCTACCGGTAACCTGTAAAATTTGTCGCTGTTGCTGCAGAGTTTGCCGGCGCGGTTTGACGTATTTGCATTGCCGATGGCGTTTGCCGTAAAAATACGGCAAACTGCGACAGTAAATTGCGGCAACAGCGGCAAATTTTACGGGTTACCGTCAGAGCGCCATCTATGCCGGAAAATTTTGCGGTAAAATGTGCCGGAAAATTTTATCGCAAAATTTAGAATACGGTCTCTGGTATGTACTACATACTGGGCTGTAGATTTGTGGGTTATTTTGGTCTGGTGTGAACAATGTTGATTGATGTGTCAGCGACTAGATGATTTTCAATGCACCAAGACGATAGAAGCTGAATTTTGTAATAGAAGTGGAGAGATCTCGGGCGCACGATTGAGTTTTGCCTGAAATACTCACTATACAATCGAAATAATTTGTTTGTAATCAAGCAAAAGTCGAATATATTTATCTCATATGTGCAGTGGGCTGACCCAGGCATCCAGAGCATTATGCACAGAATTACAAAACAGGCAGACAGACCATTATCCTAAAACCTCTTACCTCTCTCCACTGAAAATGTCACAGTAGGGCAATATCTTTCTTACGGAAGTTACATACATCTCTTGGTAAAATTTCTCTTAATGCACTCCTTCCCGAAAATCCCCAGCAAAACTCTTACGGTCGAGTTTTAGGGTAGACTTAGATAATTCAATGTTTTGAGCCATGTGCAACTGTCCACCTCATTCAAAACATACAAATCAAGTACTTGAATGCATCCATCTTGATTCTCGAGTCCTGCATTTGCGACGGATTGTGTGTTATGAATCTCAAACAGCAACATTTGCAAGAACTCAAGAGAAAATCCGCAATCTTACGGCCTTGGCTATACTCATGCCGTTGACCGCGATGTTAAACGGTTGTTTTGCTTCTTTTCTTTTTTTCTGACCATATGCTTATATGTTCCTGCTGCTGCGCCCTCCAGTCATTATTTATTGCATATATCGGGTAGATATACTTTGTGCCAGTCTCCACCAAACCGCGTATTCGCAAAGAAAAAAAAATGCTCGAACCATCAGATGCCAAATTCTTTTCTCGATGTTGAAATCGAATACACTTCGTTTGAGAAGAGCATGTATGGAATATGGTAACCGTCGAATCCCATTTTTTAAAAGGAACGCAGATTATAACTGTATGGTCATAAAATGAAACGGTTTTACGTGAGTGCATACATGCAATTGCATTGCGGGGTCACAAGTCTCTGAGAAAATGGCACAGTATTCCCGTTTTGCAAAATTTTTGTAAAAATGGTTACGGTATAATTGCGAGCGTCATGTGGTGATTGAATGAAAATTCTTTGAGCATCGCGTGGCGTTTGCCATGTATATCCTCATTGAGTGAATAGATCCCAGCAATCAAACCTTGTTCGAGTAAATTTCACTCTTCGTCATTCTATTAGAGTTAAAATCGATTGACACAATGCTTTGGATAGCTCAAATCTGACACCGAAATGAAAATTGACTGAAAGTCCTTCCTTACAGAATAATTCTACAATGACGAATGAAGTGTCAACACACCGATAAAAACGAGGAAAAAGAAACAAAAAAACTTTCAATATTCTAGCCCTTTTTTGCTAACTCTTTTTAATTCATGGTAAGAACTCGAACCGAATCCACAGAATTTTTGAACAGGCATGAAAGCTGCCCTGAATCGCAAAAATTCTACTACTCCTTACATTTACCTCCGCAAATTCCTGGATTCTAGATCCAACATTATGTATCCCAAATTATCATTTGCTCAGGTATTGAACAATAACATGTCAATTGTAGATGAAATCTCCATGATTAGCTTAAAATTCTGACTAGTTTCCAAAACTCGGTCTCACGAGTAATTTGTCTCAAATTCTTATCTTCCATTTGATATTCACCACGGTGATCAGCTTCAAGAAAATATCCATTCAAATTTGATTTATCATCGTCGCAGGTTCCGTCCTCAAAAAATACATAATAAACATTACTAAGGCAGTTTTCCCAAGATGAGTAGATCCAACATTTCAACCTTTAAATTTACACATCACACACGTAAAATCACATTCAAAAAAAATCCGGAAGCTTGTTTGTTTTGAAATACACCTACATTCCTTATTGCATGTCAAAAAATCATAACTTCAGCTGACAAACAACAAACGTAATCTACAACACATATATATCCCACTCTCGACTAAGAAAAATTTCTCGTCTTCGGTTTCAATCATATCAATATACACACGAGGGAAGCAGATAAGCCAAGTAACTCTTGGTAAAACGATAAGGTACAATTTTAATTATCCAACTTCTCGTTTATTTCTTCGTCACATGTGGTATATTTTAGTTCAAGTCAAAGAGCAACGATGGCTACTCCGTTTACAATTGCTCTCGATCATTACAAGAATCTTCCATGTATCTAAAAAGTGTTTTCAATGGAGAATGAGTGACGCAAGCGGATTTAAAAACTTTGTTCTGGCTATGATGAAGAAATTTGGAGATTTGCTAAGTACTGCTGCTTTTTTAATTCATCAATTGATCAATTTTTGTCACTAATATGAAACTCTCACTGTGTATTCTTTAACGTCGATTGAAATATTTAATCAATCTTTATCTCATCTCATGCCATCATTCGAGAGATTATTCATCATAATTATGTTAGCGGTTGTTATTAATAGAACTGATCCATCAATTTTTTTTATCTTTATCACGTCATAAAGTGAGCGATTCCCGTCACTTGAGGAAATTTATAGATCGAAGATTTTATACCACCTTATCTTAGTTTTCTCATTACAAGAATTCTATTTTCAATCTGGAAAAACCAATGAAAAGCTGTCACTTTATCTTGATTCTGTTCACTCTCTTGCGTATGAGAGTTCATACTTTTTACATTTATTTCGACCAAAAATTGTTCATAAATCTTGATTATTCATTTCATTATGATACTAAAAAAAAATCTGGAAATTTACGAAGTATAATGAACGCTTTGAGAATTAAACAATACAAGCAGATATACATAGATATAAGGGGTCGTCGACAAACTACGTAGACGGCTAATGGGGGGAGGGGGGTCGATAATTATTCAAGACAAAAAACCATGTAAAACTACGGGAAGTGGTCGGTGTCCACGGCCCCGACTACGTAGACCGATCCACATATCATAAAGAAAATAATTTTACATATCTTTTTTACTTCATTATTCATTGTAATATCCTCATTGAATGCAAAAACCACTCTACAATCAGTCCTCTGAAAAATCATCTCACAATTCTAGAAAATATACGTGTATATTGAAGAAGAAGCTTGAACTGCAATTTTTCCTAATTCATCATCCAACCACATGGATGGTCTTGTATTTAAGATCTTCTTATGCTGTACTGGACTCAACTATCACCTTTTTATAAAGTTAACCTACCTTTTTTGTCTCGTATGGAACCCTTTTAGTCTGTAAAAAGATGATCAATTTCATGCTTTGTCGGTGTAAGTAGGATTCGAGTTAGAATCTGAGATCGTTCTCCGAAATAACAGAAAATTTCACATAAAAGGCACGCAGCTCAATATTTTATAAATTGAATCATTGAGTTAGAATAAGTTCAAAGAAGTTAGGTTAGTGCTATATTCCTTGTCGCAGTACTTTCTGTCATACGAATTTTTTATAATTTTCCCAAAAAACTGGGTAGATTTTGAGCGGAGGGTAGAGGGCCGATTCGGTCAAAAAAGCTACCGTAAACTGAGGTGAATGTGTCCACCGGGGTGAATGTGTCCGCTTTCCCCAGAAAGATTGTCAGAATCATATCTTCGCTTTTATAGCACTTACAAAAACCTGGCGGGGGTCATTTCAGAGCTTGAAATCTCTACTTTTCAAACAATAAATGACTTCAATTCCATGAAATTGGACTCTAAAGTACTTTCTTTGCTGTTTAATGCAGTTTGAAAATTAATGCTCCCAAAAAACAGGTTTTTTGTGGCTAGCAGAGAATTCTGACGTATTATCTCGAACTGAACCATGTGATCGTGTTCAGACGAAGATTCCGCGTTGGCAAACTATGATTAGGTACCCCGCGCAAGGGAAAATTTTTGTTTCGTAATCTCGACACACCGAGTATTATTGCAAAAACAGGTTCTTATGAATAAACAGTTCTGACATCAACCCAGTGCTTCGACGGCCTACGTACAATTTTTTCCTCAAAATTGTGTGATGAAACGCAAAAAATGCGACCTCGAACGTTCAAATTGGTTTATTCTAGCCCGTATTGTGATTTTTTGAAAATTTACTGCGAAATTTGATTTTTTTTCCAAATACCAGGTGGACTGATTAGCTCATATGACCACAAGGTTGCCTTGTATCGTTTTGAAACCACTGGGATCATATTCAGCGGGTCAAAATACGTAGGTTAATGTATCTTGATATGCATCCAAAATCTTGAATTCACGATCTGTGCGCTTCAGACGCAGGCGAGGCATAGGTGAACACATTCACCCCTGTCGACGGGGTGAATGTGTCCACCCTGTTTTTTGTAGTTTTTGAAGAACCGTGGGGTCAACATCAAAATCTGATAACGGGATCTTGTAGCTGAGCTCAAGACTCAAATTTTTACTACCCATACACTATGTTTTGTTATGAATAAGACCAAGAAAATCCCAGTGGAAGGTCAAAAGTGGTCCACATTCACCCCGGTTTACGGTATGGGAAACCACAGGGGTAGAGGCAGGGGTAAAAAATGACCAAAATGTGCCCACGTAGTTTGTGGATGGCCCCTAAGTTGTACTTTCGTGACAAAACCGCTAGATGAATCTGGTAAATTCCCAAGATTTACATTGAACAAATGCCAAGGTCTCAATGGCAATCGATTAAGGTACACCACGAATCAAGCTCAGAATCACGTCATCAAGTGAGCTATCAAGTGAAAATTTACGATAAAGTTCAAATCAAATAAACTCGAAGAAAAATTTCATTCCATGTTAAAAACTCGTAGAATTCCAATTACTCCATCTATATTCCTATCAATTTCACTTTGTAAACCAGTTGTAAACATTGCACGAAGCATTCAGTTTTCATTCATTCAAGACGAATGTTTTCTTGGCACGATCTAAACTCACTTTTCCAATCGCAAAAAAAAATCAAGAGAAATTCGAACCAACACGTTTCGATATTTTAGCGTTTGGTCAATCGATGACGCGAAAAGAAGAGACCTCCTATGAGGTACATCAGTAAAAGTAATTCGTGTGCGACTTTCTCCGATCGAATAGAGTCTTTACATTCTCTCTCTCTCTCTCATTTTTTCTTTCAAGATTGAAGTGACGATTAAATCGATGATTCAGATTTGCTTGGATAAATTTTCCGGTTGATGATTCGGTCAATATATATTGAGGATGCTGGCATGAGTAGCGGATATAAAATTGAGGACGGAAATACCTATTGGATGTCTCTTTAATACACTTGTCTTACTCACGTTTCGATTCTTTTTTTTTTCTTTTTTTCTATTGACCTCTAATGTTCTTTTTATTGAAATGAAATTGGCTGCATGATGACTGGTGCATTTAGGGGAACTGATTCTTGGAAGACAGATATAGTTTGTTAACGTCTTGTGCCTTTTAGTATTGAAAGAAAAAAATTGGGGAATATGTAGTAGTCGGATAATGTATTTTTTTGTATTTCGCGTCATCTACTTGAGAAATGAATTGAAATCGAATATTTATGTGAGTGGTTTTTGAATTTTATTACGTATTTTAAATGAAATTTTTATAAAATATGAAGAAAGAAGATATTTTGACAATATTGTTGCGAAGAAGTTATTCGTTTTGATGCGACGAACGTGCTTTTCACCAGGAGTAAACGTTAAAAATTTGATTGATCAGAGGAGTTGCTGTGAAATTATGCTTTAGATCGACGATGATCTTTTAAAAGATTGAGATAAACTTTCTGTGTGCATTTGTGAGATACATCCTATACAGCGCGCTAGAAACCAAAATCTTGGAAATCTATTGATATGCATTTAAGAAAAAAAATAACAAAGTATGTGACTGAAATAAGAATCTATTGATCAAATACCCTCGCAATAACGTTGATTTTCGTATTTACTTGATACGCGATCTGGTTTTTATAATCAGGAATTCATAGATTACAAATTTTGAGTTTGCTCTGAATTAAATGAGAGGTATAAAAAACAATACATTAATATTAGCCTTTCTGGTGAGTACTCACTTTTTTTTTTCTTTCATGTGTTGAACGGTCGTCTTCAGTCAATGGACTACTACAACCGGGGCGGATCTCGTGGGTTTTAACATTTTGTGTTTTATCGTGGCGTATTTCAGATCCAGCCACTCACCCTAACCTCATTCTCTCCGCATTTGCATGCCCGTGGAGCGAGGGAAAATTTCTGAGGGGAGAAAACCTGCTCCGGAGAGTTCGGCACATTTATCGTGCTACCCTTGCGGTGCACATGCCACATTCCGTAAGCACGAACATCACAATCGTAACTCACTACTTATTTATGTGGACATTATGCAGCCAGTTAGTATTCCAATACAATACACATTCTTTTTTAATCCCAAGACAAGATGGAATAAACTTTTTAAAACTCAATATTTGATAATTAACAAGACTGTAGTCGTACTCACAATTATAAATACCTCGAGTTGATTTGATGATTGTGAGATGAATAACTGTCGTAACATAAATTTTGAGATCAATTTTTCGAAGGCTTTTCAAGTTTTCAGAAATGCGGAAAATTCAGCTAATCTAATGATTTTGTGTATCGCCATCAAAAAAAAAAAAAAAAAAAAAGGAGGAGCTACCCATGCAAAAAAGAAATAACTGTATATCATACTCACCCCATCTCGTCACACAAACATCGAAAGATCACTTATTTTCCAGATACGAAGGAAAGAAAAAGAAACCTCACTCCAGCTTGCAATAAAGCTGACAATTTGCCTTTGGGACTTTTGGAAAACCCGAACCGCGATCAACACATCATCCTTTTGTCAGCTCTCTCTCTCAAAAAGTTTACAAATCCATTATCATACCACACACGCACACACAAATACAGAAGCACCATTACGTACGAAGTATAGGCGCATTCAGTACACACACCTGCAAAAACGCCATCCCATGAACATTAGCACGCAATCTTGTGCGTCTCTTTTGGCTTTCACTCTATATTACGCTCCTCGAAATTTCGCAAAAGATGCGCACGTCGTCGTCGGATGATGATAGCTCCGTCAAAGAGCACACTTTAATTTAATTTTCAGCAGCGTATAATATACGCATTTTGAGGCATGTAATAGTCGCTTATATATAGCGGGACGCTCGGGAAGGCAGTTTTTTGGGAATTTTGGAAATTCCACACTGACAACTAACTGCAGTGTCGAATAATAGATAAAATGTGAAATTTACTTGTACTTGTGTTATTACAAGTATACTTATGCGCGTATGGATTATTATTGTCACTGAGATATTGCGGAAATTAGCCAGCAAAACTTGTTTTATGTGTGTGTGTGCGCGCGCGCGCGCGCGTGTGTGTGTGTGTGTGTGTGTTTGTGTGTGTGTGTGTGCGTGCGTGCGTGCGTGTGCGCGTGCGTGCGCGCGCGTGTGTGTGTGTGTGTGTGTGTGTGTGTGTGTGTGTGTGTGTGTGTGTGTGTGTGTGTGTGTAGTTGGATGAAAAATTTCCGAGAAAATGTCTTTCACGACGATGTTGAATACTTACATTCGGATTGTTTTTTTGGGATCTGGACCAACATAATGTTTTTAATCAAAGTGCGTTAAATTGTGATAGGGCAAATCCATTTGGGGGTTGTGACACCCGTTACGCACTTAAAATTCAATAAAAAATACCTTGAGTGAGCGAAAACCTCGGGAATAGTGGGAAATGGTTCAATGGTATTAGATGATAATATTTCCACCCCACAGGCTCCATTCCTTCACTTTGCAATTGTGAAATTCACGAAAAACGAGCGTAACGGGTGCCACGCGCACAAATCGCGATTTTTCAGACGTATTTTTCATGTTTGGAAGATTTAAGTTGAAAAAATGGAATTTCTTATCGTACCATTAGCAAGTACCAAGGAAATGAGAAGGTTTACCGAGTGCTACAAACTATTTTCTATCATTTCGTCACTAAAAATCGAGTTTTGATCAGTCAAAACGCGGTTGACAGAATGATGGATTTGCCCGATACACATGATATGGGTGCCATTATGGTTGAAATTCAGCCTCGTGACGCGTGGGCCACCGCGTTACCCCCCTTCTCTCCGTCTATGATAGCAACACGTTGTATCAGTACTGACAAAATTTTAGACGAAACTTTAATCTGTGTGTTTATGAATCAGGTCGCCTTGGAAGGATTTTTCTATTGTCACTGATACTTAGATGGAATACAATATTTTCATATGATGCACAATTAGAGAAGTATACATCGCTAATATGTTGATATCATATTGCTTCGAAGGAAGAAATGGCGTTGTTGGAAATCCACGAATAACTTCGGATCAAAATTGATTCAATATTGGATCAGATCTGAATATTTGAATATTCGAAACCGCGGCAAATCCTTCGAGCTTATTATTTTCAAACAGAAAAGCCAAATACCCAACGAGCACCAGATCTTTACAAAATCGAACTAATCATGAAAATATTCCCAATATTCTCAATATAATTCAAAATCATCAGTCACAATGACATTTTTTATTTTCTTCAGTCATCTTAATACGCACCTCGAAATTTTTTTCAAGTCGAGCAATTTAAAATGAACATCAAATCACCGGGCTACTTAATCAGAAGAGGAGCCGCGGTTATGAGCAATTTTAGTCAAAATGACGAACAAAATTATCCACCTGAAATAAACGTCGATCGTCGAAATAGCAAGATAATGCTACGGCATAGAAATTGTCAAATAGAAAAGATGAAATTCGACCTCTCATTTTCATATATTCAAGTATGATGTTTGTTTACATTAACAAAGTTTACTTGCAGGTACTAGCCCGTGATCATCCATGTCTCTTATACACCATACCTTACCTCTCAACTCGTTGATTTCTAACTTCTGATGAAAAATATACCTAATATTCCATTTTTTCAAAGATTATCCTGCAGACAAATTCAATTTCAATCGCGCCCACTGAACGTTTTGACAGACAAAAATATTTGAACTGAATGTAATTTTCATTAATTAATACCAGCTCTAACCAATCGAGTAGTATGAATGTGAAGTTGCGCACTAATTTGAATAAGTTTTATGGTCTTTTTCTAAAGAATAGTCGAGAAAAAATTCAAATAGTTACATGGTTCTACGTTGACTCAAGTATTTGTACTTTATTCACAAACTCACAACCATCGACCATGATGGATTTCATGCAGGAGAGATTGATCAAGAAATCTTTGAAGAAAACTGCCTAGGACAACAAAATTGTGACTATGCAAAAATCATGTAAAATGGGCTGGAATTGTTCAATAATTTTAGGTTGTAAATTATGTAACCCTACGTAATCAAAATTACACTCGAAGGTATTTGATATCATTCAAAAATAATATCTTTTCCATGTGTTTTGGGAATCTGTTGGCAATGTACCTTCAATTCCGAATTTCAAAATCAAAGTTGAAAGATATTTTTAAAAATAACCTTCAACTTGAATAGTGTGTTGACTTCATAAGGACCTTTCATCTCACCTCACATCAATTCAATTTGGATGTTATAAGTAACATTTTTGACAGGATATTTATCATTTTGCGACCATTTAAAAAAAAAAAAGCAATTATTTATTTACATAAGACAGAACATTTCATATAAGTTATAATCATCATCCGAATATATCAAGGCAATAGAAAATAATCATAGATTCACTTCAGAAAATTCCGTGTCATCGATCAAAGGCTCAATGATCTCTTTCACGTTGTTTCAAAAATTTGCTCGAAAATTTGTGTCAGTTATAACACGAGCATAAGAAAGGTTTGTTCTTATCGATGATAAAATCATAAAAAGTAACAATAGTGTGATCCGATTGACAGTTTTTACAAAATAATGATATAATCAGGAGAATGTCAATAACACATTACCTGAATCACTCAGTTACGCGTATTCTCTTCAATATTTTCTAAATTGGTATTTATTTTGTCTAGATGTTGTAACGTCTCCCAAAAATACTCCTTAACTTCTGGTGGCAGTGGCTTAGCTTGGAGTTTTGAGATTTTTTCTTCACTCTGTTTCAGCAAGCTTTCCTTTTCTGCACAGTTGGTCTTCAACATCTGTAGCTTCTTTGAATTTTCAATCAACTCTCGTTCTGATATTTTCAACTTTTCTCTCAATTCATTGATGTCCTTTTCAGCCTGATCCAATCTTGATCTACTCTCTCTCACGATTGACGATTCCGATTCTTGAGAATTTTCTTTGTTCTGCGCATTCGTTGATAGATCTGATGTATGTGTCACTCTATCAACATTTTCCACTAGTGAATTTTGCTTATCCACCATTATAAAAGCTTCTTGTTCAGGTTCTTTCGATTGAAGATTCGATGACTGTTTATCCTGCGTTGTGGTCCTCTTAAATTCTTCAAATTCATTTTGCAAATTTGAATACGCACTCTCGGCTTTTTCGGCACGAATACGTGTTTCTTTCAAATATTCCAGTAACGTCTCGGTATTTTTGATGAGAAATTCACCTAAATCACAATTTTTCGACATGATTTTACGATGGATGAATTCGAATATTCACTTTTCTTGAGAACAACTCTGTGAATCAACTGAATTTTTGAATCCTTCGAAATCAAGATTGGATTTGCTCAGACGGCAGGTAAAATGAAATTTGTATTCTAAATATAAGTATCAGAAATGTGTTGTAAGAACGAGCTGGAGCTTGGGTGATTGACATAGGAAAGAGTGGTCAAGAGCCTTACACGCCAATATAAGGTCACAAGGTTACTATACCCGCATGTAAGCGGCGACTCCTTATATTGGGTGCAGTTTAATAGATAATCATGTGTACTTTGACCGGGAAGGCCGATTAATCATGTTACTAAGAAATAAAGATAAGTTAAGAACGCATGTGTTATTCAAAAATCAACGATATCGATATGGTATGCGCCTTTGCAGATACTTATCTTATTATTTTAGTGTGAGTCCCAAAAATCTCTTAGGTCCCAAATCGCGATCGTTGTAATCTATTATGAGCTGACGTGTGCATGTGAGCTGTAGATTATTGAGTACGAGCAGCGCGAGCTTTCATATCTTGTTTTCTGATGTAAGGAATGTTTTGTATTATATGTGTGATTTGACGCGTTCTTGATGACATGTAACTATAGAGACACTCGTCAATATATAAGGGAAATATTAAGATGTGTGAAGACGATCTGTCTGGCGCGAGACAAACTCTAAAATTGCCTCGATAGAATCGTCGCGGGCTTCCACGGTTCTCAAAATGTTTGCATCGGACTTTTGCATGAATTTGACAGCGGCTATCAAATTCATTATGAGCATTGACCCGTATCAACAGTTTCGATTCAATGAATTTTATCTAGATTCAAATACCTTCGCTTACTTTTTTTTACCTTTATATATTAGAAAAGTTTCTTGAATGAGCAATAACGCGCCTCTAATTTCTCATCTCGAAGATAGAAATTGTTTGTATTTTTCCCATAATGAAAAATTCTGTGCTTTTCGATGTAATGATATTTGAAATGTATTGATTGAATAGAAACTACTTAGAAAATGTTTTATCTCTTCATGTGTAATTCAGTACTGTATACTTTTACATACATATAAATAGAGGACAGTGCGACATGACTTGTACTTTTTTTATCACGAATATTAAGGATTATTCTCAGATACTTATTGCGAAAACTAGGCAAGCGCTTATCGCGTATGAGTGCGCGCGCGCGCGTGTGTGTGTGTGTGTGTGTCTATGAACGATGCGGGCAGAAATTGTCAGTTTTTCCTAAATAAGATTGTATCAATACTTACGCCCTCTCATTTGTTGAAGCAAGATATCTTGCTACCTTTTGGATGAAGTACTTACATGCATTGTAAAAAATTTTTCTGAAAAACTTCAACCAGTTGGTTGAATAAAAAATCCAACCAGTCTGGTTAAAAATTCAACCAGTTAGGTTGAATATTCAACCAATGTGGATTATCACAATATGTCCGTGAGGTTCATGCATATCAGGTTGCCCACGTGTGAGGGGTAGAATATGGTGGATGGTCATTATTGGTATGGATAAGGATGGATAGATGGGTGGACTGATGGATGATGGATCGATGGATGGATGATGGATGGGGTCGATGAATGGATCGAAGAATGGATGGAGTGATGGATGGCATGTGGATAGATGGATGGATGGGTGATGGGTCCATCCATCCATCCATCATCCACCTGTCCATCATGCATCTATCGTCCATCCAATTACCCATCCACCCTTCATCCCTCTTCTCCACTCATCCAACCATCATCCACCCATCACCCATCATTCATCTATCTATCCATTCATCACGGGATATAATTGCTTGGATGAAAATTCAACCAATTTTTGCTTTCTCTAAAGAGAAAGCTTTGTTTTCGACACAGCGAATTTTTGATCAATTTTTCCATTCAACCCAATATTTTCTTCTACATAATTCATCTTATCAAAAAAGTGCTTTAACCATCTTATTCCTCTCGCCAAAATCTAACGATTGTAAGTAACACTTTTCCCCTTAGAATCCTCAAAAACCCCTCAGTGACTCATCTCTCCGGCCCTTTGTCTATGTCTGTGTGTGTGTGTGTATGTGTTGTTTTTTTGCGCCACGCTTTCTCTTCTACACTCCACTCTATCGATTTTTGCTTTTCCACAACTTGTAGAGAATCACTCAGAGATGAGACCAGTGATTTGCCTGGTCTCCTCTCCAAATCGAATTTAATTTAAACGTTTTTTGAGGTAAAATCGCTGAAATTGTTTACTTTCATACTAAAATATTTCTTTCTAACTTTACCTTACCCCGATTTTGATTACCTAGGCTATGGTTTTTTTGGCTCAATCTATCTTTTGGTTAATACCGAAATTCCATTCAAACTCTCTTAACCTTTCCGAGTGAACCCCCCTTTTGTGGCAACTCGGAAAGAGTGAGATTCACTCGGGCCCGAGTGGAATTCTCACTCCGAAAGAGTGAAACTCACTCTTTTCGGAGTTGCCACAAAGGGGGGGTTCACTCGGAAAGGTTAAGAGAGAACTCCATCAACGTAAATTTTTATGAAAAAACCAAAATTTCCAACAAAAACAGCAATTTGAGCATGTTTAGACCTATTCTATCGAAATTCTGTTTTAACCAAATTACTCGCTTTTCTAAAAAAACCTCACTCTAGGTAGCCCAAATCCCCATAACTATTTTCCTCAAAAAAATAACTCAAAATATACAAAAATATTTTTTTCAATATTCATACTTTCCTCATATCTCTCCTCTAAACTACTTTATTCAAATTTTATTCAACTAAGTTGATACTTTTTCATCCTTCTAAATCGATTGGTTGATACCGAATTTTCTCAAAATCCGTTTTAATACATTCAAAATCCCATTTATTCCCGAAAAATCCAAATTTTTTCAAAATACTCCATTTTTATAATCCTTACACCCCCTAAACTAATATATACAAATTTTACTCAACTAAGTTTATACTTTTTCATCATTCTAAATCGATTAGTTGATACTGAATTTCTCAAAATTCTTCTAAATACATTCAAAATCCAATTTATTCCCGAAAAATCCAAATTTTTTTCAAAAAACTCCATTTTTATGATCTTTTCACCAACTATATCAAAATTTTCCCTCAACCAAACTACATATCTTCCATGAAAAACCCCAGTTTATTCCCCTGAAAGTGAATCTCGTAATAATAACCCAAAATATTAGAAGAAAATTGCAGCTAAAATTCATTTTATCCTTATATCTCCCTCTACAACTAATCTATCCACCTTTTAATGGATTAGAGAGATACTTTTCCCTCATTCTACATCGATTGGTTATATCCAATCATTGGATTGTGAGTGTGATATGAAATGCAATTAAATTAGATTAAAAAATATAACTATTTTGTAGGAATCCCAATCATCATTTTGGAATTTGATCAGTTTTGCAAATTTCTCATTAGTTTCAGTGAACCTCTTAAACTATTTCGCTAAGAGAAAGCATTCTGCTAATCTCATTTAGCAGCGTATTTACAATATACCTAGGTGAGAGAGAGGCAAACTTGGACGGATTTTGCAGTGGGGCTATCTGACGAAACTTGGGGCTAGGCGCGCTATGGGGCTATGAAGTTCAACTATTGAACAGATTGTAAAAAAAATTTCAGACTCCTAGGTCTCAGCGTTCATAGTTTTTCTTGAAATTGAAAAACAAAAATCTGTCCAAATTCGCCCCGAGCTTGGGGGCACTTTTGACAAGTTTAGGGGGCAAATTTGGACAACCTTCCAAAATTGAGGTATACGGCATTATTCCCTACCTATTAGAGTCGCATTTGCTCATCAAAACACGTGGTAATAACCCAGAACCAATGAGGGAAACCCGCCTGAGACTTTTACATCCTCCCATAGCCCGACCAAGCAAGCCATTTTTGTGTCATTCTTCAGCATTATTGAAAGGCGCTTCATTGTTGCACTACTGTCTTCAACAAATCAGCAATCGACTCGTGGCTTCTAAGAGTCGACTCTTTTTCTTTTTTCTTCATATTGGAGCTACCCATCATTTGCCCTATGTCAACGATCCAAATGGTAGAGTGCGACAATCAACCAGATACCAGCGAATGCGATAGTGAGAATGTGTAAATCCAGCACTATCTTCGAACACGTCGAGAGCGACTTCTGACCTCTAAACTGACTCTTGAGGTGGCCATTAGACATTGTAACTTCATTTTCTTACTTATTTTCAATCACCTAACTCACCCTCAACCACCCGCGCTTCGAAAAACTCGCCCAAACGCATACGCACCTCGATACGCACAATTATCCTCGAAAAACACGGACAGCCCGCGTAAAAGTTGTTTTGTTCATATGAAGTTTTCCTGAACTTGATGTTCAGAAGAAGTTTATATGGACAAAAAAATGAGACTATCCCGCACTTGGAAAAGAAACATTCTCTGAACTTTGGAAAACCTTTTCTGGAAAAAAAGTTTGCGCAACCTGCTTCCACGTTCAAGAATTGTTCCTTCCCCGGGACCTGGAAAAAACATTTTTGGAACATTTTCCAAGCATCTTCCGACGGGCATAAGAGAACACTCGGCTCGGCAGTTTGAGGTCGGTAGCTCGAGCGTGGGCGTCCAGGGTACTCTTGAAGCCCTACGATGAGCCCGAGATGACGTGCAGACCCCGCGAGTTTGTGGTGGCTCTAGAAGTAGGCGCCGACGAAGATTTACCGTCCGACCACCATGGTAGTGCGGCTCACCTGGAATATAAGAAGAAATTTCCACAAAGTATCAAGCCCGCTTTTGGATCAAGACTTTTGAACTCTCGTGCAGTAGAAATTCGACTCAAAAGACTCGAGGAGAGAGAAGGTTAGAGGTTACGGCAAATGGCTTATTGATCGGCGAAATGATGTTAACGGTGATGATAATATTACGAGTTATTTATCTGATGATTAGCAAGTCCAGTTGACAACACCACAGCCCATGCATATTATGATCATTTGGAGCTTTTTTCTGATTGATTTCAAATTCAATAAAATCTTTGTGGCTTTGAGGGTCTGCTTTTCTTTCTGCACAAGCTAACGATGCTGTTTATGTGTTTGTTGTCAACAGAAAATCGATCGTAACTGAAAAGAGCAACTATATTCATATCGTCACTATATTTGTGTAGAAATGGAAAGCAGACCCGCAAAGCCACAAAGATTTTATTGAATTTGAAATCAATCAGAAAAAAGCTCCAAATGATCATAATATGCATGGGCTGTGGTGTTGTCAACTGGACTTGCTAATCATCAGATAAATAAACTCGTGATATTATCATCGTCGTTAACATAATTTTGCCGATCAATAAGCGATTTGCCGTAACCTCTAACCTTCTCTCTCCTCGAGTCTTTTGAGTCGAATTTCTACTGCACGAGAGTTCAAAAGTCTTGATCCAAAAGCGGGCTTGATACTTTGTGGAAATTTCTTCTTATATTCCAGGTGAGCCGCACTACCATGGTGGTCGGACGGTAAATCTTCGTCGGCGCCTACTTCTAGAGCCACCACAAACTCGCGGGGTCTGCACGTCATCTCGGGCTCATCGTAGGGCTTCAAGAGTACCCTGGACGCCCACGCTCGAGCTACCGACCTCAAACTGCCGAGCCGAGTGTTCTCTTATGCCCGTCGGAAGATGCTTGGAAAATGTTCCAAAAATGTTTTTTCCAGGTCCCGGGGAAGGAACAATTCTTGAACGTGGAAGCAGGTTGCGCAAACTTTTTTTCCAGAAAAGGTTTTCCAAAGTTCAGAGAATGTTTCTTTTCCAAGTGCGGGATAGTCTCATTTTTTTGTCCATATAAACTTCTTCTGAACATCAAGTTCAGGAAAACTTCATATGAACAAAACAATTTTTACGCGGGAGGCGCTCGGTCGACCGATTTTAGATGGGATTTAGCATTGTCCAAATTCGCCCCCACCTATTCGTCCTAAAATGCCCCCAAGCGTTTTTTTTTCGCAAAATTGCGATAACTTGGGTTCAAGTGAACCGATTTTGGCCTACGACGGCTCAAAATCTTCGTTTTGTGACCTAGTTTTTGACCCCCAAATGGCGATTGAGCCAGTGCACTTCGGTAGAAGCAGCGTGAACTCTGGCATTTGGCAAATAAACCGCGTGAGGCCCTCGAAAAGCACCCCTACGTCAGCGTGGCCTCCCAGTATCGTTTTGGAAGGTCTTATCGCGATGAAAACTATTGTCTGTGATGGTATTAAAAAAGAATTCACGTGGCGAAAGCCTAGACTCGCCTCCGACCGAGCTATCTCACTTATCTAATTTTGCCCCCGTCCAATTTTGCCCCACTCTCCCCTATATGGACGAAAAATATCTTTCACGACGGTACTTTTTATTGAAAATAGTATTATAATGTTATTACCGTTCATTCGCTGTTAAAATACTTGAGTTGCAAGTTATGCAACAACTATAATAACTGCCGCTGATATAGAAATCACAATATGATGAGAAATTTCATCGAACTAAAGCTCGTCGGTATTAGTAATTTAGAATTTTGTCGATCTTGAAGGACTTTTGTGGCGAAGAATTGATGGAAAAATTCCTCACTTTGGCATGACAGAAAGACTTTTATTCTTTCGACGTTTCGTCTACTTGGTTTGTAGACCTCATCAGGACAGTTTCTATAATCAATGTCACCAGTTTTAAAATCACATCATCACACTAAATATATCACGATTATGAAAATCACTAATACTACTTACAAGTTAAGACATATAAAATACAAATTCGAGATCGAACGTACTCATTGTGAGCATCGTCCGTCTCTTGTCAAAACAAATGGTACTGTGAGCTGTATTGTGTCGATCACCTGTAATTGATGGCTATTGACTGGCATGTATCTATATATATTCTGTATATAATAGCGAATAATACTAACGGAAGAAGTGGGGACACACACTAGAGACAATTCAAAGAGTCGATATTAGTGGTACATAAATCTTGTTGAGGAGAAAAAAAAAACTCGTCGGTATTGTTTAATTGAGGCAAGAATAATAATCTTTGAACATCATGAATTTTGATCTCGTGGCGAAATTGATTAGATCTGTAAATCGAAACTATCAATTCAAATCAAGTTCCTCCTGTTCTGTTTATTCGTAAGGAGTATCCAAATCTCAAACATCAAATTGAATCGTTTGATATCTGGATAAACTCATCGAACGAATCAAATTTTAAACCTGTTCTATACTATAGCTATTAATCGTGGTCATGATACAATACGCAAAATAATTTAAATTTTCGAATCAAGAGTGCTTGAATGAGATTGAACAAAAAAAAATAAGAGATTTTAGCCGAAACGACGAGTAACATTTATCGGGGTAAAATCGAAGCGCAGGATAGAAGGTCTTGGCATATATGAAAGTTGACACACAGATATCATGAAATTTGCCCGTTCATATCCAAGTAGGTACATAATATGTTTGTTTACATTGACAAAATTTTGATGCAGGTACCAGCTCGTGTGCATCCGTGTCTCGTACACCATGTCTTACCTCGTGTCTGGATTTATGGTTGGATTATATGTTCCTCTCTCTTCATTTGAATGAGAAATAATACTTACCGGATGTCCAACGTTTTCTCAATTATAATCATCAAATTAGGAAAATTTCCCACAAAAGAATTTATATTCGTTTCATTTGTAATTTTAAGTGCACAGTCTAAAATATTTGATTTTAATGCAAATTTTATTCAAAATTATAAACCCCGGGATAGCATAAATGTACTGGCTAGAAAGAAATAATTCGATCTAACGGAATACAATTTTCCTTTGTAAATCAGTCAAAAAAAAAAGCAAGTATAACAACGACTAAATGATGCTTGATTCACAACTTCCAGTTATTATTCATGCAACGAGATTGTGGAATAATTCAACATTAAAATATTTAGAATAAATAGGTAATTGTACTATACGTCTGACTGCAGATATCATAAAATGGATTCGATAATTTCAAGTAGTAAATTGAAAATTAATTCTCTATATCTGTCGGGACTGAATTATCCTCAGTATTTTGAAAGAGTTATCTCGCTATCGTACAACCAACGTCGCATTCAAAAAATCTGAATTCCAGAGAGAAAATTCAAAATTTATTTCGATACAAGTCAATTCCATATTACATACAATTTTTCCCTTATCTTATAGTATTATTTCAAGATAAACTGGTCTCTCTCGACTAACAATTTTGGGAGGATACCACATAGTCAAATTCGCAACCACGTAAAGAATGTATGTTTTTATCCACGTAAGATAGAACATTTTACACAAATACAAAGAGAAAATATTCACCGACATAAACTTTGTCTGAGTCAAAGAAAAAAGAGGAATATTGAAATACAAATACATGTCAGAACATTTTGTGAGATTGATCAAGATTTTAATCACCCCTACCGCGTCGATATAAAAATTCACGTCACAATTGAAAATTTGGAAAAAAATCTCAAAGTATTCAGATATTACAAATGGCAAGATTTTATCATTACATTCATAACTATGATGGAATGATCAGTAGATCAAAATCAAGAATTCGTAACAGAACTCAATAACTCATACATTCGATTTAAAGTTGAAGAAAAAAATCAAGAAATCTGTTAGTGCGTTGATGAACTGATGGAGAGACATTTTAAATTGAAAGTACGCCTGTCTAGCTTCACTTTCTGGCTTAACTCGAGACATAAGAAGTGTACTTATGTAATACACAATTAGAATTACCATAAATTGAAGAACATGTACAAATATTATTGTTCACCGCTAGACGATGATAATTAAACGTAGACTCGCAGAGAATCAAGAACTTACAGTCTTTCACTTTAAACTGAAAAGTCAAGAACAAAAGTGCCAGCCAATCTTCTTTTCTTGTTTTCTTCAGTCCAAATAGTCAAACGTTGCCTTGGCAACCCTTTTCGCATTCGAATTCTTATTCTAATAATTCAAACTTTTAAATCAATATATCTTTGCCCGGTCAAATGATGATACTTATTTTGATAATGAAAACATGTTCAAATAGACATATAATCCGTAACATTTTTCCCCCTGTACAAAAATTCACGTATTTTGTACTACCAGGACAAAATTTACCATCAGACATTATATTCTTACAGCTAATAGAATGATTACAAAATTTATAGATAATTCACCAAGTTTGTGTGATACAAAGGGAAAACAGGGAGTCAACTAAGTAGAGTACTCTTTAAAGTTTCAAATGGTGAATAATGTTTAGTCTTTTGGCTATACGTCCATGGGTCCACCTATACGTTTGCCATGACGCGGTCCCGCCTTTTATTGGTCCAAGGACCAGTGGAAGGACAATGCGGCCCCGAAGAAGTACAATCATCTTCGTGCACGCAGCCTTTAAGCCCTTTCGCTCATCTCGACTTTTCACAGCTCAAACAGTTTCCTTAAGTTGAAAATTTTTTTTTTTTTTAATTTCTTTTTTAACAATAGACACTTCCCCCTGTATTGCTACAAACTTGGTGTTTTGGCGAAACGTATCAATTTTCTACTGGGTCTCATGAATAAACCATTTACAGTTTTCAACTCTGCCATACGTACTTGACCATCGCTACCAGGAAAAATGCGTGTAACTCTGCCTTTTTTCCACTCATTTCGTGGCATTTGATCATGAACAATTAAAACTAGGTCACCAATTTCGAGGGGTTCATCAACTTTAAACCATTTTTTACGGGGAATTAATGTAGGAAGATATTCTTTTAGCCACCTTTGCCAGAACAAATCTGCATAGTATTGAGACAGACGCCACTGCTTCCTTGAACAAGAAGAATTTTGATCATATTCTACTAAGCGTAGTGTGCCTGACGACGTTCCTATTAGGAAGTGATTGGGTGTGAGAGCTTCTTCGTCGTTTGGATCAACAGAGACATGAGTTAAAGGCCTAGAGTTTAAGGAATGTTCTACTTCAGCTAAGACAGTTCTGAGCATTTCTTCCTGAACAGTTCGACCACCTAGAACAGCTTGTAATGACTCTTTTACTGATCTAATGAGTCTTTCCCACACGCCACCCATGTGAGAAGCGGTGGGAGGATTGAATCTCCATTCAAATTTATTTTTTACAGCAAATTTTGAGCACTTGCTCTTGTCCATATTAAAAAAAGCTACTTTTAACTCCTGGCTTGCACCTTTCAAATTGGTCCCGTTGTCGCTGATCATGAGTTCAGGGAAACCCCTCCGTGCCGCGAATCGCTGTACTGCCATTATTGCCGAGTCTGCGTTGAGTGAGCTTGCAAGTTCAATATGAAGAGCCCTAGTTGCGAGACAAATAAACAGAACTCCCCAACGTTTTTCTAGTCTACGCCCGATTTTTACCAGCACAGGGCCCCAATAATCGACGCCAGTACGCGTGAATGGACGTAAACGATAACCAAGGCGGATCGGTGGAAGGTCTGACATTTTCGGTTGCATAGGATGGCCACGAAGAAATTTACAAACGATGCAATTGTGCACTATACTACGTAAAGCTCGACGAAGCCCTACTATCCAATACTGTTGTCTTATTTCGTTTAATACGGTAGCATGATTTTTATGGTAGTACTTGAGATGAAATGAATTTATAAGCAGCTTTACGACTGGATTTTTAGCATCTAGAACTGGAGGTGTAAACTTCTCAGATGAACCAGGGAAAAATTTCACGCGACCGTTGATTCTTAGGACCCCATCTTTATCTAAAGCTGGGTTGAGAGCAGCTATTTGACTGTCTTTCGGAAGATCTTTTGACATTTTGATGAGTTTCATTTCATTAGCAAAGGAAGATATTTGAGTTTCCTTTATCCACAACAATTCAGCCATGCGCTGAATTTCGTGGCCGGAGATTTGAATTTCTAGCAACTTGTAAATAAATGATAATACTAAATATGTACATTTTATCAATTTGTCCCATGATGAGAATAAATTAGGATTCGGCAAATAAGCAGCTCGTATACTACACGCAAAATTTACAGAAGCACAGTGAAGGCGTTTTTCTGAATCGATTAAGTTTGATTCCGAAGCTGTTGGATTTCTTTGAGCGGGCCATTCTGACTCATTTTTGATCAGAAAAGGAGGACCTCTGAACCACTTGCTATCTTTATTGAATGAATTGGCGAGCCATTTTGTAGCATCATCTGCAGGATTTAGTTGAGAAGGAACCCATTGCCATTCAGATTTCCACGTTTGCTCGGAAATTTCCCCCAAACGACCCATGACAAATGGTTTGAAATCTGAAGAATCAGATTTTATCCAATTCAAAACAGCTTGGGAATCCGTCCAAAAAACGCGTCGGCTGATTTTGAATTCATGTTCATTTTCAATGAATTTTGCTAATCGTACTCCTAATACTGCCGCTTGCAGCTCCAAACGAGGAATCGATGGTGATTTTAATGGGACGACTCTACTTTTGGCTAAAATGAAGGCAGTACTAACTACTCCACTTTTGAAAGTAAGTCTCCAAAATCCAACAGCTGCGTAAGCTTCACTACTTGCATCACAGAAAATGTGTAGATCAGCATAGTCCAGATTTTCTCCAGGAATTTGATAACACCTAGGAATTTTGCACGATTCAACTGTATTCAAGTGACTCAACCAGTATTTCCAAGACTCAAAATGTTCATTTGATAATTTTTCATCCCGCTTTGTTCCATATTTCCAGATTTTTTGCATAAGAATCCGTGCTTGGATGGTGAAAGGAGATAGGAAGCCTAGGGGGTCAAAAATTGCCATGATGATGCTCAAAAATTCTCTTTTAGTCGGAATACGTTTCCCTTCACGCAATTCAGGTGTTAATTTGACACTTTTACATTTGAAGTACAAATCGTCTTCAGTCGTAAGCCAATTCAATCCTAGCACGCGCTCTTTATCATTTCCGGAAGCATTCAGGTCTAACGATTGATCTGTTTCATTTTTAGCTGATCTCAAAACTTTGGGAAAATTGGAAGCCCAACCATGCATCTCCCAATCGGCTTTCTGGTTAATTTCAATCACTTCGCGCACTCTCATCTCTGCCTCTTCTTCCGAGTCACAACTTTCAAGAAAATCGTCCATGTATGAATTTCTTTTGATACTCTCAACAGTTTTTGGACAGTGCAAACCAAACGTTTCAGCGTTTTTGTTTTTCACGAATAGAGCAGTACAAGGGGACGAATTTGAGCCAAAAAGGAGACGAGTCATTACAAACTCTTCAGGATCCGAAAGTCTATCTTTCCCTCTCCACAAGAATCTTTGAGCGTCTTGATCTTCTAAACGGATTCGAATTTTGAGAAACATATCTTTCAAATCTCCCTTAATTGCTACGGGACGTTGTCTAAATCGCATGAAAACTCCTAGTAACGACTCTAACAGATTCGGCCTTGATAAAAGTAAATCATTAAAACTGGTAGATTCTGTCGAAGCGGACGCATCAAAAACTAATCTGACTTTTCCCGGTTTGTTGATATTCTTTACACCGAAATGTGGAAGACGCCAGATTCGACCTACAGCACAAGAATTCGCTTTTTTTGCATATCCCAAGGCAAACAAGCGGTCCATCTCTTTATAATACATCGCAGCGAATTGAGGGTCTCTGTCAAGCTTTTTCTCGAGAGAATGAAGTCTATTCGGAGCAGTCGCGTAGTTATCTGGAATAGAACTATCATCATTTTTCCATAAAAGTCCAACTTGCCAAGCTCCATCATCATATTTACAAGTGTCATTTAGAATTTGAAGTGCGCGCTCATCTTTCTGACTTACTCGAGGTTTTGTACTTATTCCTATTGATTCTAGAGCGAAATATTCCTGGATCTGTTGATCAATAGACTTCAAAATTTGAGTTTCACATTCAGATAGTTTGTAACATATGCGAGGAGAGAGATCCCGAGGATTCAATTGATTCCCATGCAAAGACCAGCCTAAGAGACTGCGCGAAAGTATGATGTTAGATTTTTCTAATTCAACTACTTCACGAGAGACTATAAGTTTACCATTGTTCTGACCAATCAACAAACCAGGGATCGCATTATGCGGTGGGATATAAATACCTGACTGATTTTTACAATATTCTGACAACTCTGAACTTATAATCTGACGTGGAAGAGATAGATTCTTAACAATCAAAACATCCGTCAATAGAAAGGAAGCAGTGTCGCATTTGATCTCAAGTCGATCTACTCTTTCACATGCCGTGGCTATAGGCTCAATTTGGCTCATCCCTTGAAGTGCAATATTTGTGGAAACTGTCTTAATTCCTAATTGATTAGCAATCTTTTTACTCATGACTGTTACAGATGAACCTTCGTCTAGTAATGCATGTATGGATCTAGTCATTTTGGGGCCAAAAACCTCTACTGGTATATACTTTAAGTAAATTCTCGATTCTAGTCATGAATTACCCTTTTGTTGAGCCTCTTTATCTCCACTAGAGTTCGGGCTTAATGGTGGTAGCAAGTTTTTGTTACTATTTTCATCTTTGTCCTTCGACTGATCATCATCATTGTTTTTCTTAGGAATAAAATGCAGTAGTTGATGGTGATTGCGATTACAGCGTGTACAACCTTTCTGAGAGCAACTTTCTCGAGTGTGGTCAGGCTCAAGGCAGTTGTAACATAACTTCAATTCACGAGCAAGTTTCCAACGTCTTCGCAAGGTTTCACGGATGTATTCACGACATGAAGAGATCTTATGATTCTTCCTTTTACAAAAAGCGCATTGTTCTTTAGAAATGTTGGAACTGGCTTGACCCTCATCACGCGATGTCGTTGTCAGAACCACATTTTGGTTCTTTTTTGAAGCTACGTTTTTTCGATCTGAATTTTGGCTTTCATTACAAATTGTCGAGCTATGAACTCCAATGATTCCAGCTTGGAGAGCAACTTCTGCTTCACGGAAAAGAAATTCTGACAATTTTTCTAGTTCCGATTTTTCTCTATCTCCCGAAGCAGCGTAGTGAGCATATTCACGTAAAGTAGAGTCAGGGATTTTTCGAAAAATTTCTCTTACAAGATCAGGACTATGAAGATAACCAAGATTGCGGAGAGACTTCAAAGCGGTGACAGAATTTTTCAATTTAGAGGCAAACTCAACCAAATCCATTCCCCCAGAACTTATACAAGGTAAATTTTTAATACCTAGGGCAATCTTTTCGACAATTACACGCTCGTCTCCAAAGCGCATCTGTAGAACATTCATCATGTCTTTAGCACTGGCGTTGGATGTGAACAAAGTCTTAACGGCCTCACGAGCGTCATACTTTAGGGCATCGAACAACCGTAAGACGTTTTCCCGTTCGCTATAGCCACCTAACTCAGTAGAAGATTCAAAGGCCTGATTGAAGCGGATCCAGTCTAAAGGATCTCCAGAGAAAGTCGGCCGATTTTTAGATATTTTGATGCGATTTGCAAGCTGGGAATTCTCCATCGACTTCGAAGTCTCTCCGAAATGTGAAAATGAATTTTCAAGTGCCGCTGTTAAATCAGAAATAGGAACAATCACGACTCTTTGATCATTTGGAGATGTTTTTTCAGTGCTGTTAATGATCTGATCCGGATTCCGAATTGACATTGAACCATGATTAGAAAGGCTAGCAATGACAGGAGAATGGTAGAAACGCGACCGTGTGTCTAAATTTCTACTTGCTGCATGATTTTTTGTTGGACCGAGATCTTCGTCCCCAGACGTATAAATTGATTCTTCGCTCGAAGAGGCTTCGTACACTCTGTGATTGGACGTTTGCTCACGTGGATGTAATGGCGACCGCGAACGCCCACTGTGAGGACGCTTTTGCCGCTGCTGAAGACCCTCGCGAGGTGCAAGTACATCATCGTCGTTCTCGACGAAACTTTGATACCGCTGACGTGGGCGCCCTCTGGGCGCTAATTGTTGCCGTATATCCTCTCCGTCGTCAACGAGATGTCGATGTGGCTGATGGCCACGAGCCGTTGGTGGAGGAAGCTCTCCTCCGTCGTCTTCGACGGGGCTAAGACGCCGCTGACGCTGGTGCGCTTTGGGCGCTGGGAGTTGCAGTGCACCGTTGTCCTTGACGAAGTGCCGGTGTTGTTGGCGGCCACGAGCCGCTGGTGCAGGAGGCGCTTCTCCGTCGTCCTCGACGAGGCTGCGATGCCGCTGACGCTGGCGTCCACGCGCCGCGGGCGGAGGCGGTGAGCCTCCGTCGTCCTCGACGGGGCTGCGACGCCGCTGACGTTGACGGCCCCTGGCCGCTGGTGGCTGCACTGCACCGTCGTCGTCCTCGACGAGGTGCCGTTGAAGCTGGCGTCCACGCGCCGCGGGCGGAGGCGGTGAGCCTCCGTCGTCCTCGACGGGGCTGCGACGCCGCTGACGTTGACGGCCCCTGGCCGCTGGTGGCTGCACTGCACCGTTGTCGTCCTCGACGAGGTGCCGCTGACGCTGGCGTCCACGCGCCGCGGGCGGAGGCGGTGAGCCTCCGTCGTCCTCGACGGGGCTTCGACGCCGCTGACGTTGACGGCCCCTGGCCGCTGGTGGCTGCACTGCACCGTCGTCGTCCTCGACGAGGTGCCGTTGACGCTGGCGCCCACGAGCTGCTGGTGGAGGCGGTGTGCCTCCGTCGTCCTCGACGGGGTTGCGACGCCGCTGACGTTGACGGCCCCTGGCCGCTGGTGGCTGCAGTGCACCGTCGCCGTCCTCGACGAGGTGCTGTTGTCGCTGGCACCCACGAGCTACTGGTGGAGGCGGTGCGCCTTCGTCGTCCTCGACGGAGCTGCGACGCCGCTGTCGTTGACGGCCCCTGGCCGCTGGTGGCGCATGTACTCGAATTGGAGCTGGTAGCACTGCATCTTCGTCGTCTTCAAGAGGGTTATTTCCGCGACGGCGATGTCGGCCTTGAAGGGCCGCAACGGCGGGTCCTTGTGGTCGGTCATTTTCGTTGTAAAGGAGATCGTGCGGATGACGTTCGATGGCCGCTGAAACTTCCCGAAGATTACCTCGCCGATTTTGAGGAGCAGCTGCTTGTTTCCGAGCGGGTGCACCTGGAGGAGCTTTTCCTCCTCTTCTCTTCCTCATTCTTCTCGAACTCGATTCTACTGCGCTCTACGTATAGGTTATCCTGGCAGGATCGCCAATGTTCACCGCTAGACGATGATAATTAAACGTAGACTCGCAGAGAATCAAGAACTTACAGTCTTTCACTTTAAACTGAAAAGTCAAGAACAAAAGTGCCAGCCAATCTTCTTTTCTTGTTTTCTTCAGTCCAAATAGTCAAACGTTGCCTTGGCAACCCTTTTCGCATTCGAATTCTTATTCTAATAATTCAAACTTTTAAATCAATATATCTTTGCCCGGTCAAATGATGATACTTATTTTGATAATGAAAACATGTTCAAATAGACATATAATCCGTAACAATTATCGAGCACATTATAATATGATGATGGTACATAAGTATAGCTCGCTGTACTCGTCGATGTTGTGGTCAATGGCTGCGACAGTGGTGGTGGTGGTGGTGGTGGTGGTAGTGGTGCTAGCGGTGGAGCCCTGGCTGAAGTTTGTAATTTCAAAATTTTATCTTCGCACAGCCGTAACCGCGTTTCCTGTCCTCCACATTTGATCTCCAAAACGTATAGTTTCTTTGATTTTTCATCCGATTCTTTTTTCAAATTTTCATCTGAATCCTTCATGTTCTTTTCGGCCTGCTCCAATCTTGATTGATATCCTTTCAAAAGCGATAATGATTCCGATACTTGCTTTGATTTCTCTTGCAGCTCTTCAATATTCTTTCGAAACTGATTCAATGCTGCATAACATTTCACACGCCGTGATTCCAATTCTTGAGATTTTTCTTTGTTTTGCTCATTCGTTGATGGATCTAATACTTGGTTTGCTATATCGACTTCTTCAATTAGTAAATTTTGCTTATCGACCATAACAAAATTCGTTTGTTCAGATTCCTTCGATTGAAGATTCGACGATTGTTGTTGATTCTGCTTCATTGAAAATTTCAAATTTGCAAGTTCGTCTTGTAACTTCAAATTTGCACTCTCAGCTCGTTCGGCACGAATTCTCGTTTCCTTTAGGCTTTCCAACAATGCCTCTGTCGTCTTGATCAGTATATCGGTTAAATCGAAATTTTTCGACATTATGAATGTTGCACTCGGTACACTAGTATTCACTTCCTTTGAAAATTTATCAAATGAACTTCACTCAATTTTTTTACGTCGAAATTTAATTTGATCGAGCGGGCAAATTTTGTTGTCACTGTAACTGTTCGACACTTGGCAATGCAAGAAAAATGTTATGAAGTACGATGACCGGTTGAGGTTCGGCAGTAATCTGACGCATTTGCGCGAAACAACTTTACCCTTCAAGCGTTCGCTGGCCGTTGACATTTTGGTTCACGAGCTGTTTACATATACAGAACGAAATTTTGGTCAAACTTTTATAGACGGTTGAATCTATATATCGTGAAACTTGACATTTACCAACAGTTTAGATTTAATTTCATTCATATGTGTACGTTGTAAAATCATGAACTTTAACAGAAACTCTTTTGAAACAGCAAAGATACAATCTCATTCTTTCATGCTTTAGGTTTAAATTCACTGCTTTTTTTACGAGGATTAAGAAATTTGTGCATTTTAATAGATTGGCAGACATTGGTAAATAAATTTATGGATACTAACCAGGAGAGTGTTTCAGATCCGGATCACGGATTTGGCTGTAAACTTTGGGAATAGTCTTCTTTTAATGCCAATAGATGAAACCCAAAATTATAGATCCTAACGCTCAAGCGTTTTCGAGCTACAGACAAAAACATTAGCACTGCAAGTATACCTATATGCATAATTTTTAACACGGCCCTATATGGGCAATGCTAATGTTATTGGCTGTAGCTCAAAAACGCTTGAGCGTTAGGATCTATAATTTTGGATATCATCTTTTGGCACCGAGAAAAGACTATTTTCAAAGTTTCAGCCGAATCCGTGACCCGGATCTGAAACACTCTCTTGTTAAGAAAGAAAAATGAGCCTTTTTTGTATAGATCGGTTAAGAAAAAGTTTAAGTACTTGTCTGTGCCTTAGACATTTTTCAATTATAATCGATGCGATGAAAGTGAAATTAATCATAAATACTTTAAAGAACGACAAAATTTGTAGCCATAAAAATTATATAGGATCATCTTATGCGGTTTGATGCATGTCTAAATTGATACTGTGCCAAAACAAAATTTCTTCAATTGTCTACTTTTTTATTTTACATACTTCATCACTTGTTATAAATTTGATTGTAGCTTTTTGATTGAAAAATGAAGATTATGATGCATAATAATAATTTGACTTATTCTCGTACTACACGCTCCTAAGATTTATGTCGAATCAATTCTCTTTTCAACTGAGTTGTATAAAAAATGTTCAAGGATGGACGGTGCATAAGATAATCAGCAAAGAAATTTTGAGAAAAAAAATTGGACCAAATGCATTTTTATGATTTACTATTTGAATGACGAAATGAAATGAAATCGTACATCGAAAAAAAGCGGAAGAGTGTCCGTACGTTTGTTTTTATACGCGTTATACATTTCGTATAAACCAAAATTTCTTATAAACATGATTGTACTTAATGTTTGATCGACTCCAGAATTCACTTGCACCACTGTGGCAAAGCTGATGCATAGCGTGAATCATATCTCATGAGATTTTGCAACAGGAATTTCCGAACGGTGCACTTCTCGGTTCCGAGATAGCTGCTAAATACCAAGAATTTACTTTGGTTTCCCGTTGCGACGATCGAATACGGAATAAAAATCATGCAGTTGCGAGGAACAGACAAATCATGTCATTCTAAAAATAAGATTCGAAGGATTGTCGACTGTTTTAGGGACTCTGCTAGTATCTAATATATATTCATCTACTTTGGCAATCTATCAGTGGGAGAGCATCTGACATGCTAAACGTGATACATGTATTTTAAGGAAAAACACACGAGTATGATATTAGAGCCATGTATGATTTATCTGTAAATAATCATACATTTTCCTAGGAATTTTCTAGAAATTTTGTATTTTAGTCATCACAGGCATAGATAATTACGATATTTCAATAAAAGTCTGCAAGTATCGGTTTCTGAATCGATTGAATGACTACAATTTCACTTTTACAATCGTACATGATCATGATCTGAACCCCTTGATTCGTGTCATAAAACATACAACCCAAATGTCAATTTTACAATCCGAATAAGCACTCAAAAAAACCTAGTAAACAATGAAATCGATGAAAAAACAATCAACGGACCCATAAAAAAAGTACTCCCAAAAAGAAACAAATAAATGCAAGTCAACCTCTTCACTTTGACAAAAATCACTGTCTGACTAGTGCCGGTACCTTATCTACTTACACTGATGCGCCTCAAAATTTGAATAGATGCTATGGCTACCCATAATTCAGTAATAAGTGGTTAATTTGATAGAGCCATGGTAAATTGTAGTGCTTCATGGATTTCACACGGAATGAATCTTATGCATGTGCTATGAACTCGTGCGCAACCATCAATTTCTCGTTGCATCATCGCCTGTGTGCATGATATGCGGGCTACATATATGTACCTAATGATGTATACAGGTATATGATGATGATGGTGAAGTATGTTTGGGAGACTGTCTGAGTGGAGTGAGCCAGCTAATGATTAGGAGCGTTACGGGTGTGCTCGTCCCATTTGTGTTATAACTTTATACTTTTTTACCCCCTTATTTCATACATAAGAGATGAATACGTGAGAAGGAGGACGAATCATTTTTTCAATTGTTGATTGCTTCATATTGTTTGCAAGATACACTTTTTGTGAGTGAAATATTGTTTGAAACTGAAGTTTTAGAGCAACTTGAACCAAGACCAAATCGAGCTATTATTGATGATGAAGGGCCAGATAAGGAACAATTTTGTGATGATTATTTTTCAAATTATGCAACAGTAGCATCGCGTTGAGCCATCATCTATACAATTTTTCATCATCATCTCTTACAAAATTTTTCAGAAGTGTATTTTTAGTCGATGATTTGAGAACTAGCTAATTCACCCCGCTTCAACAACTATATATTAGCAACCAACCAGTACAACATAATTTTGAGAATTATTTAATCAGAATAGAAGCTACTGGTCATTTTTCAAACGGATAAAATTTATACTGTAGCCATGAGAGAGTCTCAAAAATCTCCAAAAGTAATCAAAATTAATAATTCTCAACTTAATCCATTAAGCAGATCTTCAAATAAATTATAATATTCTAATATTTCTGAGATTATGCACAGGCATTTACGAAGCGGCCTTTAAAAAAATCCATCCGTTATCAAACGAGTTAAACCAATGATATCTTGGTAAACAAATACGGAACACAAATTCCCTTCAATTCCAAATTCTCCAACTTTCATCAACTTGCACCAGGAACTTCATCGAAAGCAACAAACACCGCATATCATCTCCTTTTCAACGTGAGAAACAATCCCCATAACGAACAGGATGAATCCCTCATTCGCTGATGATGATGATGATTACACAACGCAGTTCAATCTCATGGATTCTTTTATTTTTATTATACCGTAATCATCGCGTATATAAGCAGACTGTCACGTTGTAGTAGTTATCCAATAGTTCGTGTGTATTTACATACCTATAGTTAACGTCATTCCCATGCATGCTCATGCCAAGTCAATGCAAGATCCTAAACAGCGATTCTCTTCTCATCGCATCGATTGTATGTATGTGTGTGTATATGTATGTACCACCAAGTGAGCGTCATCCGAAACAATTGTAAAAGACATCATGCAGGTTACGCAAAAGTGCCATGAAAAGTATTGAACTGAAGTATGCATTATAAGCTGGTTCTGTGACACAGTGATGAACTCTCTTGAAACTCAGTCATTATTATACATTACTATGTAAGTTAGGACACCTTTACATGATGTTCATAGTGGTGTGTACCAAGTATAAGACGTGGCTCGTCAGGAGTAGATATATCTATGAGTTTTAGGTCACACCTCTTTGGTATAACTGCAACAATCGCAAAATGATCTATTTGATATAACGCGAGGAGTTAAAAATCATCACAGCACATACGAACAACTCTTATACCAGTCAAAGAACTTTTTCACTGCATTGACAAATACTTTCAGATAATCATGTTTGGGATCCCTTATCCTGTGGGTCTGGAAAACCATGAAGATTACTGGAAAACCATAAGAGTTATTCAGTACAATATTCAAATGTGATCCAATCCTGGTATCAAACATGGTATGGTGTCAGATCATGTAGACTTTTGGGATCAAACTGGTGGTTTCTTTTTCATTCAAAGTCAGATTTGTTGTAGATAACATAGTTGCACAAATCTCATAATACAGTGCCAAATGGTGTTGATACTTTCTACTTATATCACTCTCATGGTTACTGTTTCCAAAAAGTCATGAAGAATTTTTTGGTTTTGCAGCACAGTATGATCTACTGGTATTTAAATCAGACCCATAAAGTAGGGGAAAACCAAAATGAAAAGATACCCATTGAGATTTCTTAGATTTCTACATCCACTCTGAATTTGTTTGGGTGGGTACCATTATGTACAGAATGACATATGGCTACAGATTATCTCGTGTCTATTAAGGGCTCAATTTCTTCTGATATCATCAAATCCTACCAGAATCTTCTGTTCTTGGGTTCCATTATCAAAATCGAAGGTGGTTCTATATGAACTCAATTTAAAGCTCAATTCCTTGTTCCCCATTGAACCACTGTGTCTTATAGTCTTATTCGTGAAGATTCACTTAACATCCTTTACAAGGCCTATTCGTCAGGATCTACCACCCAGGTGTCATTTAATAATCCTAAAGTCTCTAAAAAGTCTTCATACATCCATTACCCCATCACATCTTCAGTTTTAAAGCAAAAGTATGTCAATCCATATCTTCTTTCTCAAGATTTTTGGAAACTGAAATCTATCAACTTCAGACACCTCTGATCCATCTGAAACCGCCCACAATGGCCAAGATCAAAACTCTCAGATCATGGAAGGTATTTTTGTCAATGATCTAGTAGTGACGGATCCAGAAAGACGTGACCAGAGTTCGGAGGTTTCTGTCTTTAAAAAATCTCTGAAAAGTCATTATACGTTCATTACCCCACCACATTTTCAGTTTTGTAGCAAAAGTATGTCAATCCATATATTGTTCCTCAAGATCTTTGGACACTGAAATCTGTCAACTTTAGACAACTCCGATCGATCTGAAACCGCCCACAATGGCCAAAATCGAAATTCTCAGATCATGGAAGGCAGTTTTGTCAATGATCTACATAGTTACAAATTTAGAAAGACGTGCAGACCAGAGTTTGGAGGTTTCTGGATTTTGGAGGTGTCAATAGAGACAGTTTTTACTGTATCTCCAAATCTCACATCTTATAATTGAAGTAACCAGCCCAGTCCAACCACCCACCTCCCACCATTAATCAATATACTTCATCTCACTATCATACATCTCATGACCTCGAGGTCATCTCCAAGATGGTCCATACTATCTTTCACACTAACACACACTTCAACATAGCCTTTTATCCTTTCATACATACACATAACCATGCATGAGGCCAGTATATTTAATACCATCACACGAAGAATCAAGAGAGACACGATGTTGAATACATATATATCTACCATTCCATATTATATCCAAAGAGGTGAAAGCGAGCGCTTGGTTCTGTGGTTCTCTGTGTGCATGGAGTGGTCTGGTCTGTATGGCATCCGCAGTCAGGGCCGAGCAAGCGCGCCGAGCGCACACCGCGCGGTTTGTGTAATATATATAATTGCAAATCCACTGAATCGTGTTATATATTTAGTCGATAGTCGGCGATAATAATATAATGCCGCCACGAAACCGACCACCCGCTGATCCACCATCATTAAAAAAACAAGATTATAAGAACAGAAATGAAACAGTGGACTCATCAGCAACAACAAACATCAAGAACATCTTCTTCCTTCAATTCAAATAATAGAAAACAACAAGTTTTACAAGTTTTACCTCCACAATTACCAAAAAGAAGTACACCATTGAGAAGACCTAATACCCAAGGTTCCTAATTTTGATTTTATGTCACTGATGTGATTCTGGATATGGTGTTGTGTTGTGTGTTTTATGCCCAAGGATGATACAATCGAAATTTTAGTACTTTTCCGTATTGTTTAGTTTCAAGTGAATGTAAGAACCTCAGCAATATACAAGGAGACACATTTATGTTCGTGGATGCGCGCGTGTGAATTTTCCGCATAGCTCGAGAGCGAGCGATTGCGCAAAATTGAAGAGCTATATGTATATATATATATATATATATATATAGTGAATCGCAAAGAGAAATTTTGTTAAGCTTGGAGTTGGCATGAGCTTTTATGTGATGGTGATGATGTGTGTTATGCGCAGACCTCGTTGCATGGCTGTGAAAAAGTGTGATTTCGTTGCCTTGAAAGTACAGATTTTAAGATTTATATGTCCTTTTGCTTGACAAAATTGGCTTTTACACAGTTTTGCTGGATGTTTTCTGAGTTTATAGTTGCTGATAATTTCTTGAATTTGTTTTTCGTACAGTTGAAATCCTTTTCCAGTTATAATGGTTATAACATGAGTTGCTGGATGACAAATTCAAGAAAATGATTGTGAAACTCGAGTCATTTGATAATGAATAGTTTATAGTGAACTGATAAAATTGTGACGGATTCAATGAGTGATCACGTGCATTTGACAAGTGAAAGTTGACTTATTCAGATTTAGAGAAAGGACAGCAATTTACCGGTTAATATAACTGAGTGGTCAGTTGCATCGAGCGTACTTCTATAACTTGAGCAACTAATTTCAAGTTGATCTAGGAATTAGTCGCTCGTGTAGAGATATGCTCATTAATCTGATATCTTGGGGATTAATACATAAGAGAGAGCTTAAAAGTTCATTTTTCTAATGGATGGAATGAGCGTGGAATATTTTATTGAAGATGTTAATGAAAATCTCGTCAATTGAAACCGTGAACAAAATTTTTGTCATAACATTTGTTTTGAACGAATGCTTGGGTAATTTTTTAACCATTTTCATCGATCGAATCGCGTAATCATGTCTATTTGTTATTTTATATCCTTTTTCGAAACGAACCTTGATTTTGCAACACAAAAATTACGGAACCTGAAGTATTTCAAAATCTCAAAAATCTGATCACTTCAATAATATTTCCTACGAAATCCATTACTTTCGCATCATTTCACAAAATCTTCATTGTACAATCAATTCCTGGGATTTGACTTCCAATTTCCATTCTCGAAATATTCATGAAAAGAAACCAAATGATAATTTTCATAAATTATTAGCCAATACCATCACAATAAGCCGATCGATCATCTCAATAGATATCTCTCAAATCACCAACACATTTTAATAATTCGTCTTTCTACATACAAGTTCGTGTCTCTTGCCCAATCTCGGGCATCTGACGTGAGCGATCGCGTTCTCAATAAAATTCGGCACTCTCTATATAGACCCGCTCCTGCGATGCTCAAACGCAATCCTGATTTGGTAAGAGTCTCGCTCTTGCTTATACTGTGGTTCACTTTTCTTTCTTTCGTGGCCACTTTGCGGTTTTATTTCTTCACTCGTATAACCTTGGGCATAATACACATACACACATACATACATACTACATACCTGCATTCGCAATAAAAAAAAGCGAAAGAATGAAAAAAAAGTTGAAGAAAAAGTATTGTATTTCATCTCTGACTAAAATATTACATTTTGCAATTTCAAAATTCGCGCGGGAATTTTGAATCCATACAGTGTCGGTGAGCCTCGTACGCGGTAATAGTATCCTGTTAATTGGACAAATTGAACCTGATACAACATATACACCAACATCATCTTCAAATTCGAGCAAGGGTTGCCAATATAATGAAGAAAATGAAAAAAAGGACCAAGATGATTGTCGAGGATTGGTACAGTTACGACTGGTATTGCATATTCACAAGGATGAAAATGAAAAAAATGAAGAGGATGACGACGATGAGGATGAAAAAAAATCTTTTGATGTTCAGGAGAGCTCGCTCTACGTTGCCGAAGGTTCGATTTTTAAATATATTTTCCATTTGTATTTTTCGTCTGCAAAAAAATTATAGAAAGTATATGTGATCGTGTGTGTTTGCGCGCGCATGTATGTATGTGTGTGTTAGTTTGTGTGTGTAAAAGTGTCAGTCAGGAGTCGTCGCACCGGTTTTATTCGCCAGATCAGCTTTTTTTTTTTACAAGTCTCATTCGAATGTGTATGCACTTTGGATGTAGGCTTGAATTGCCTTGATTTTTGCGGGAATGGAATGTCACCGCAGCTTCCAATATTGCAAAATTATACACTTTTCTCTCGATCAAAACACGCTCAAGAGGATTTTACCATTTCTGCAATATAATACCATTTCCTTTACTTTAGTTTTTTTCTTCTGGCCTGTCAATGGTTTGCGATCATCTTATCATGCGGATTACACAGTATGATTGCAAATATATGTATGATATAGGTATTTGCACGGTGTCTGATTGATGTTTGATGATCTTTGAGCTATGCGATTCGAAGTAATGGGTTATTGGTTATCCACGGAAAAGAGTTGTGTTATAGAGTCTTGAATACAGTGATAATGCGTCAATTACGATTATGAACGAGATATGATTTTATGATTGGGAGGAATATTTATCTATTGATGAGATCTTGAGCCAAACAGGTAATTGTAATAGTTGATGGTAAACGGTTCTTAATCCTCCATCTATATATATTTAGTATTGCTGGATGGTGGAAATGATGATTGGAAAATCATCCTAATGTGTTCTATCAATTATATCTTCAAATGATCTATTCGAGGATCTATTATATGAGTTTAGCAATTGTGATGTACCATACTGACTACATGGGATCAATGAAGAGTTCAAATTTACTTACAGAAGAAATAATTATTCTCTAAGGCAAACAATGGAATCTGAACATTTAATTAAAAATGTAGAAGGTATAGAAACATTAAAAAATTTTATTAATTTATTTTCTTTCGTAGCTATAATCCATCAAGACTCGGGATTTTTGAAATTTATTTCAGACTAAAAACCTCCAGAACGAATTTGAACATAAAATAGATGGATAATCAAGTGGGAAGTAGATATTTTGTACATCTTTTTTTATAACAAATTGATTACTCCGCATGATTGTTGCTCAGCCTTTGATTAGAAACATAATTACATAGATGAAGATGAGTTATTAATACAGTAAGATCATACAAAAGTGCATTCAACAAAGTTAATCATTCATCGCATAGAATGTTGAGAAATATTAATGAAAAAAAAAATAAAAAAATGTTGGAATAGTATAGCTCACTCTTGCATGGATAATTTTAAACTAATCAAATGTTATAAATTGTTCATCCAATTTCGATCTTATCACTGATCACTGTAGATATCGATGAACAAGAACATGATATTACTAACTGTAAAAGCCAAGAAGACACTCAATGTTCGATTCTATCACTCAAATTCTTCAAATAATTTAAATCGATGATAAAATAAGCATCCATCGTTACCAAATAGATGAATCTATCGCCGATGAGTCTATCACATTAATGGACGACTAAATTTTAAAAGATATGTCTTTGACCGCTATACCTCAGAGATATTGAATAGAGCAGCATTTACTGCGATAGAACACGTGTATAACTTCCGCAAACCACAGTTGTAATACAACTTATTCCTCGTTCGTACGCGTTCCGACACTTTTGTTACACTCGGTGTCTAACGGAATACTTTGTTCCGCATACTTTGAATCTTTTATTTTAATGTCCCGTAAGTATACATGCTCATTATTCTATATAATGATGCCCCATATGGACGCGATGTGCTTCTCAATTTGAATCTTCACGTTCGATTACCAGACTGCAAATTTTCTTTTTTGATAATATCTTTTTCTGCACAGGTGATCAAAAAGTATTTTTTTAACCTCGTGATAATTTCAACCCTCGTCTTCGGCTCAGACCAGAAACTCGTCAATTGAATTCGAAATAGTATATTATGATACAAGAGCGCAAACGATGGTTTTCGCACTTCGAGTGACAGCCGCAGACGAGGGTCTAAATAGTCACGAGAATGAAAAACCATTGCGCCCGAGTATCATACTGTGTTTTTTGATCTTCTGTGAGCAAATGAAAAGCGAAAAACAGTGTGCAAATGACTCATTTGCGCACAGACGATCAAAAAAGAAAGTTTTTTACTCCCTCGTATCGGAATGTACTATTTAAATAAAAATATTATCAAAGAATCGCAAATATTATTATTGAAGGAAAGTTAATTTTGAGATAATTTGTATTATTTCATTTTGAAATTTTAAATGTATGCGGAAAGATAGATGTGATGAGACTTTTACAGTATACGTTTCAAATTACTTTTGCCTCTTTCACTTGTTTCAGAATAAATGAGCCGAACAGTTTTCCGTTGAAAAGTATCTAAGGAAACCTATAATTATGTTGGAGGTAATTGTTGAGTAACTTCCGCGTGTACACAGGATTATAAAAATTTCTCAGTTGACTCAAGTCGTGAAACTGAAAAATTTCTTATTGAGACCTCGAAAGGCTGAAATTGACAATAATTGAGATCGCATTATATCCACGTACCAAAGAAAAAATTGTTCAATTTTCTCCTGAGGTCACGAAATGATATATATCTTTGTCTTGTGAGATAACGATTGGAACCTCGTGTGTACATATACTTTATGCTCATCGTATTTGTTCACTTAATAAAATTGCTAAGTATTCAGATCTAAATTCTCAATAGAGATGGGTGAGAACGACAATTTCTATCCCAAATCGATGGAAAATTTCAAAAATTCATTGAAAAAATGCGAGATTATTTCGAAATGATTAAATTCAAAAAATTTTCATTAGAAAAAAACCTCTTAAAAGTACTCAATCAAAAGAAAAGAAGACTCATGCAAAATTATCGAATTAAGCGATCTAATTGATCTCATCTCGATCAGCCGTCTCGTCTGATGAACTTCTCCTCATCAAGCTTGTATTACACACGAGCATATAATAACGATGTTCAGTGGTGCGAATTTCCGCGTTTGCAACTCGCCACCATAAAGTTATTATCGCGTGCGCGGGAGGAAACCACAACATGTATGAGGCAATATACGAGAGTATATTATAGCGATTTAGTCATACACACACATGAAAAATGCTCTCTCACTCACACACACACACACACGAATTCATATGAAGTTGTATCGGACAGACACACAGTTGACCAAGCGACGAAAGCCGGAAAATTAACTAAACTATACATATAGAGATTTCCACACATGTGCTCTGAGTGTCAGACTTTTGCTATTGGCCAATACACATGTGGCGATGTGGTTTATCATTATTATTATAATGCATTTTTTGTGTGGTTATGATGGTAGTCGATGGATGAATTCAATAGGTGTTATTATCGAGTTTTCATGCTGCAAGGGCAATGCTACTATACTATACGGTTTATTGTTGATTGTTATGGTGAGATGTATTGAGAGACAAGCTTTGAAGTTTTGAACGATGGTTGTTATCGAGAATCTGTCGATCCTCGTGATTGTTTTTTTTTTTTTTTCAATATTTGGTATTAGAAGGGTGACTTGGTTCAAATTTGAAGGGGAATAATTAGAAACTTTTTAATTGAGTAAGTGATGAGGGGAGGGAGTCATTTTTCCCCAAACATCTTTCCCATGGGACAAAATTCCCCGGCTATTCTTCTTCCCGGAGGCAAAATTCCCCGACTGATCTTTTTCTCCGGGACAAAATCCTCCGCCTATTATTCTTCCCCGGGACAAAATTCCCCGAGTGTTCTTCCTTTCTCGACGAGTCACCTCAAGTATTATTTTTCCCGGGACAAATTTTGAACAAATCTTCGAATACCTTTCTGAAAATGTTGCGGTCCAAAAACCCCCTTTGTTATTGTAACACCTAATCTTAGTTAAAATCCAAATTTTTTCGGCCATGCATTCAAAATTTCCCGTGTAAATTCCTTAGAATTCTAAAATATGGTTGAACTGATGCGGTACCTGAGAAATATTGGTCATAATTTGCATTTCTAAAGCAAAATTGTAAGTAAGAAACTGCTCGACTTCAAAAAATTAGTCGCACTTTAACTCATAGAACTTGAATCAGAGTAAAATAGGACCAAACATTAATCAAATAAAGAAAGCAAATACTGAATTCAGATAAAAAGTGAAACACTTGAATATCCCCTTATCTTTCCAGGGTTTCCGAGAAATTGAGAAAACTGGCACGGGGAGTTATGGTTGCGGGGAAAAATACCCCGGGGAATTTTGGCCTCGGGGGATTTTGAACGGGGGAGTTTTTGCTTCGGGGAATTTTCTCCTCGGGGAAAAATCACCGAGGAAAAATGACTCGGGGAATTCTGGCTGGGGAAAAATGATCCCCAATCAGTGATGAGGCGTGGATAATCGAAATTACCACGACCAGGATGTGGAGAAAGTTATAATCGAGTGATTTTTATAACGTAACATAAAGGTTGTAATTTGAGCGTACAATTGATAGATCGTGGACAGAAAATAGTCGATACATGTTCAAACCCACCCTCCCCCCTCCTTCCCAACTTGTAATAACCATTTCATTTGACATATACATGCTTGGTTTTGAATATTTGTGCGATCAGTTTTGATTGACACGCATGATAAAAATCTGAAGAAAAAAACCAAAAATTTCTGATGCCACGTGGTCACGATAATAAAGTCTCTATATACTTGTATTTTTGAAAAAAATAAAACTACCCATCTGCACGCAGTTGAATCCAAAAATCATGTTCAAAGTTGCGACTTTTAGGTCAGAGTGCTATGAAGAAATACAAGGAAGGAAATAAGTTTTACACCCGTGTATTAAACTGTATTTTTCGACAAAAGGGAAAATCAGTGCGGAAAAGATATTTTTCCCACAGCGAGTCGAAATACAATTTTTTTATTATCTTGCAACAAGTTACTCGATTTCTCTCACGTCAGAAAATTTTTCGCGGGAGAAAAGTGCAATTGGTATACCTAAAACGAGCGGGTTTAGGTGCTTGATTTCAATTATTGTAACATTAGGGTGTATCCACAAATGAAGCGCATGAGCCGTGAGCCGGCGTATGCCGAGCGTGCGCTGACGCACGGCTCATGCGCCGCTCACCAAATTTGAGCCGGCTCGGGTGTTATTCACATTACCAATCCAAAACTGAACTCGAATTTAGCTATAAAAAACGACAGACGATCTTGTAGCAAACCTATGCAGAAACTCACGAAAGGGCTCAAATTTGGTGAGCGGCGCATGAGCCGTGCCCCAGCGCACGCCCGGCGTATGTACGCCGGCTCACGGCTCATGCGCTTCATTTGTGGACACACCCTTACGATCTTACCTTTACCAGATAAAAGCAAAAATGAAGAGTATAACACATTGTTTATCTTCTATATTTATGTTGTCGTGTGAGGTACGAGTGTGTGGCATATACTATTACAATATGGGACGCGTCAAGGTAACCGTTTGATGAAAGAATGCGCGATTCTTCATTCAAGAGTACTTATACAGAGTATAACAATGGGCGTGTAGAGATTGTCAGGTATTTAATCTTCACCATCGAGACCAACGCAAGCCTTTCACGAGCGCCGATTGGTTTTGTATATATATATATATATAACCTCGTAGCGCCCGCCGCCCATACGTTATTGATACACTATACGTACACGCGTAAGTAGATAATGTCTGGCATTGGTAAGACACGTATCGCTATATGTATGGTATGAATTCTGTCCCAGTAATGTTTGTTGCTGAAATATTTTTAGCGGAATTTTATCAATTTTTTTTTACTTCATTCGGAGAGGGCGGGGGAGGCAGGGGGGGAGAGAGATTTGTTTGTAGTAGAATTGTAAAACACGATGGAATCTCGTCAGTCGATTGAGTTATTATGGTTTCAACTTGATTTGAACCAGGTATCGTCCTTACACAGACAAACGCAATTCAATTATTCACCATTTGAAGTATCGATGGCCCTTGCACATCGATCGACTTTCCTATATACCCATAAAAGTGACATGATCTCGCCAGCTACTTGTTTGTGACATTTTTTTTTACGAATTGATAAGATATCTAATATACGGTTTGACAAAAACACCTGATCAGTCAAAGCATGAATGACTTTACGTAGGTTATATCGATAAATGGAAGATTCTCATTGTACAAGACTATATGACCGAAGATATAAATCTTTAGATAAAGAGAGTTTGTCTGGCGTTTTGTAAAATTCCGTTTCCTCTGATTATAACCAAGTGATCATGATCCATAAATAGCGTGGCATTTGGTCGATTTCTACTTATATGGGTGATTTCGCTGAAAATGTGAGATTTTGGGACCAAAATCGTCACGAGAAGTGATTTGGATCAAAAAATTATTTCAGCACCAGACGAGTCCCGATGACTCGTAGCAGTCGGTTTCCACTTGTTTGGGCACAAAAAAGAAGTATCTAGAGCTACTTATCTCAAAAGTGAAGACAGAGAAAGACATGCCAAATTTTAGGTGTCGGGGAGGCGAATGGAATTGACATTTCGCCTCAAAGAATATTCCCACGACTCTACAGCTAATCGTAGATTCTTTTCCGCATAGATTTGATCCAATGCAACCAAATACTTCAAGAAAATGTGTTGTACAAGGCGATATCGTGCACCAGGGAGGAGCACAACATGAGGACGGAAAGGATAAGAAATTTTGTACGCCATTTTGAAAACACGTTTATATGATGCGCTTGGCTGCAGATTCGAGTTTTCATTCACCATAGCACAAAGTTTGAGATGATATATCAAGTTATATTGTTACTGTCCGACTTATGCTCGACAACTTAACGCTCAGCCCAAATCATTAGATTATTGAAGAAGAAGCGGGAACCATTGGGCGTCTGGTACAACCTAACCTATAATACACACACATTTTTGTTCCAAGTGTTCTCGAATTCTTTAGCCCACATCGCAAGAAAATTCGAGAGAAATTGGAACAAAATTTAGCTTGCACGGCTGCCGCATGCCCTTGAGTGTATTTGGGTATAAAGGCTATTTGAAACAAAGGCTATTCTGAAAGTTTCAACATAATCCATGATCCAACCGTACGATCCATGATAGAACACACTCTTTACCCGTTGAATTGGTTAGATTCTTGACTCCTTTCATAAAATTCTCAAAGGAGTAACCCCGGTAAATAGATCGACTCTTATTTTAAGCATCGAATTTGCCTACATGTTTGTCTTATGTGTTAATGAACTCCCAATACATAGACCCATACATGAATTTTCAAAAGTATCCGACGCATGAGCTATGAAAAATCGATCCCTGATCACGAGCTAATTCGTCTTATTTATGACTTATTCGTGACTTCACGATAAAAATTGATCAGAACTTCTACCTTAGCCAACTAGAGCTCGAAAAAAATCTAGCACCATCCCTATGTAATTGCCTAGGACTGAGCGTAATTAGGACAGAAACTGATCGGTCAGTCGTTCATATTTCAACAATTAACGCGATGCCACACGATAGCGTGATTAGCGTGCTTAGCCTCTGAAAATGTTAATGCTGACGGTTGGACTCAGGGGTAACTAAGGCTCGTGGAATTTTTACTGTGTTTACTTGACATGCAAATACACCTCTCTGCCAATTTTGATCAAAATCTGATCGGTATAGATCTTCTACCGAAATTACTCCTTCAAAACGTTTCATTTCTTGTTCCCCAGCATCATCTCACAAGATCCAATACCCATTGATCAAGATTCACTCAAATCCTCTTCAAATATATATCCCAACACTCAAATCTCATTTTTTCATTCATTCGTAACTTTCAACTTTACAGAATCATCAGATGACAGCAATTACGAGACTCTGGAAACCTACGACGAGTCTGATTACTTCAGCAGTAGCAACGGTAACAGTAGCAATGAAGAAGACAACGAAGACGACCTAACAAATCCAAATTCTAAAAAATTCAACGATATCGAGCAACTCGAAGGCATCTATTCGACAAAAATAACAACAAATGATGACCTTCAAGCACCAACCAAAGCTGTACCACCACCACCAAGAGAAGCAAGTCTTGGTCACAGTCTTGGTAGACGCATGAAAATGTTAAGAAGAACTTGGAGTATTACGAAAGGAAGTTTAGGTAGAATGAGGCGGCGAGCTTCGGAGACTAGTTCAGATGGCGCTGGTATCGGTGGTGGTGGCGGTCCAGCAGCGGCAGCTGATCTTGCCAGAAAATACTTCAGCTTTAAGAGACATTTTAGAAGTAAAAGTCAGACTCAACCTTCGGCATTGTCAACGTTTTATTTGGACAAAGATTCGAGCCAGGAACCAATTTATGCAAATGGCGGTTGGTATGGTCAGGCTGGGTTGTATGCACATTCAGCGCCACCTAGCGATAGGAGTAACAATTCTACGGAACACAATCACACTGGTGAGTGGACTTCTAATCTTAGAATCTTCTTTGTTTACTTAGATAGACACTTCTAATTGAAGTTTTAGCATTTCAATACCCATGTATCTTTGTCAAAAGCAAAATATGTTTTACATTTATGCTAATGATGTTAAAGTCCAGCAGTATCAGACTTTCCCGAAAGTGATGCGCCTTGGTAATCGTTTTCTGTCAAATCTTCCAATTTTATCGTCAAATAGATTTCAGAGAACACATGACAAAACTTTGATTTTCAGCGATTTCGAGGATCATTATCATCTCGAGTTTGATAAGGATCCCGTGATTTGATGGCTTGGAGTTTTGGAGTTCTGCCTACATCCAAGTTCTTTTTCGTAACTGACTCATAACAGTCATGATTTTCGCAGCATTCTCAGTTGTTGAAATTTTAAGTTCATCTCGTCGATCGGGATTTTGACCTTAAATATCAAGACTGTAGTGCTTGTGTACTTTAATCCACAAAATACCATTAACCTTTGAGAATTGTTCCACTTTTTCTCCTCCTTATCCAAAAACTAGTCTCAAAATTTCCTCGATGATCATATTTAATAACTCATCTTACAAAATTGTTCGTTCACACAAATTTCATGGCTGAATTCCTCTCAAGGTTTCCAAATTCAATCAAAATCTCATTCATATTCTCATTGAATGTATTTATTATATTGAATTTTCAACAATGATTAAGACGTTCAGTGCGGTGGGCCCCACCGGATGAGCATAAGACTTTTTCTACAATTCAATTTCCGCTAACTCATTTTTGTCCTTAGATGACTCTGATTAGCGATTTCTCTATTCAGTTTTGTTTCTTAAGGAAATGAGCGTTGAGCCATAGGTAACTAATACACTCTCGGTTCAATTGCGTCAAAATGAGAGTGAGGATCGAAACCAAGGCCAACCAAAAGTCATGAAAAAGTGCCACTGCATGCAGTGTATGTGTTGAACTATGTCAGGGTATACAAGAAGTTATTTCATCTATTCCGCATTCTTAGAATGGCACTTGCTCATTGAGAATGGATATCACAGGTCTTATTGGCATGGATTTCTTGATAGTCCGGGCGCTGGAGGAAGAGGGGTCTGACCAGGGAAGTCGTGTTCCAGAAGGTTTGAAAGTGTACTTCATTATATTTTTAGGTGCTGAGTCGATTGCACGAGGTCGTTAGCCTGAAAACCTCGGCGTTTTTCGTTATTAACAATTTTGAGTGCAAAATTATGGTTTTTTGCTAAAGATTCGAAAAATATGCATTTTGAAGGAAAATTTTCAGAGACCAAAATTGTAGAGCATGAAATTTCCTAGAATATGGTCCTCACAAGTTTCCCGGTAAACGGCAAGCCCATGGCGGGAAATTCTCGAAAACCTATTCGCGCATTTAACGTGGGCTTTTACGAGGCGGCCAATGCAGTGCTACTAAACTCGCTGCCACTTTGACAGTTGTCATTTTATAGATAGGCGAAGAAAAGAATCTTGAAGAGGATGAAATTCCTTTTAGAATGGTCACTGTCTGATTCTGTCAAACTTGAACCCCACGGTCAATGCATTGACTGCGGAGCGAGAGAAAAAGAAAAATTACAGATTCTGAGGCTAAATTCGTGTTGCGGCGTTGGGAGTCGGCCGCCGATTTTGCTGCGGAAATCGTGTTTTGATATCAATCGGAATCAATCAAAAATCCTTTTAAAGGGAATTGCATCCTCTTCAAGATGCACTTGGTCGCCTAGCACTAAATTGACAACTGTCAAAGTGGCAGCAAGTTTAGTATTAGCCCTGCGTCGGTCGCGCTATTGAAGTCCATGTTCAACGCGTGGAACAATTTTCGCGCATTTCCCGTCCTGGGCTTGGGTTTACCGGGAACTCCATGAGGGCTGTTTTTGTAGGAAATTTTGTGCTCTACAATTCCCGATAAATTCCCGTTGAAATGCATATTTTCCAAGTTTTTGACAAAAAAAGAAAAACCATTTCGGCGTGGTTGTCTCGTGCATTCTATTCAACGCCTGAGAATACATAAGAATTCACCTTCAAACCTTCTGGAACACAACTCTCTCCTCCCAGTGCCCGCACTAATAACTCGAAAACCAAATTCATAAAAAAACACAAAAACTTTCAAAATGCTAAAAGTGGCAGAAGTGAAAAAACTCTATAAAACTCATCAAGTTCAAATGAACAAAAATATGAATCTCACGTCACCAAATTAGGTAACCGTTTGCAAAATTCACGTCCTCGATGAAGATAAGTCACGATCTCAGAGACAGTTTATAGTAATAATAAAATACGTACCGCACTAAAAAGTCTATATCTAAATCTTCGCAGGAATGCGTCTCGTTTCTGTGCATAAAGATTTCGTGTAAAGATTAACACCGTTATCCGATAACGATACTATCCTCGTCACGTCAAACAAAATATATATAGAATATCAAACCTTTGTCATATAAGATCCAGAGATTCAAGCCTCTTTGAAACTGCATAACACGCGTTTTAAGCTTTCGCAAAATGTCTCAAAGATACGTGACTTTGAGAGTCGGAAGTATATTATATACGTTAAGGATTCACCATATCAAGTCTCGTAATCTAATTCCCACGAGAAATGAGAAATGCAGCGAATCTTCATTTATACACAGATGTGTCATGCAGTCTGGAAAAGTAATTGCGTGCTGATTTTATTATGAGACTTGCTATATTTCATTATATATTGTACAAATTATATATTAAAAGTCAGGAAGCTGACGAATCATCGCATTACAGGAATGATAAGGTTCCTGATAAAAAAAGTATAATATTATCAGAATTCATGACTTCTAGCTTTTGTCATACATTTTGTCTCATCTCGTACACTTGATAATTATACTCAAATACATTATAATGTATGAGTCATCCATTAGGCTTTATCAGAATCATACAAATCTAATAAGAAATTCATCACAAAGCCTAATGGGAAATACAATATTCAATCTTCCTAATGACAATGCAATTATCGAACTAATCGTTCGTCAAATTACCCAATAATCAATCAAAAAATAGCTCCACAGACCAAAATTGCCATTATATCACTCAAAATATACTCCGAGCTTTCCTTAACGGTTCTCAACATACATAGATATATAATTATGTATAAAAGTAAAGTAGTGTTCGATCAAACGCGGTCCAATTGAAGCCAATATCTCATTGTCGTCAGACAAAAGCGTAGATCTGGAATGATGACGCCATCAGAATATAGTGTCAGAGTCTCTTTACTAAAAGTGAATGATTTTTTTTTTCATACTGTGTTTCAGATCACTACAGCGTACTTGCTGAGGAGCCACTCTACCAATTTTACGCAGCCGACGCAACGAGGGTCGCTTTTGAATCCGATTCCGATGGATACGAGGAGGTAAGAGAAGTTAAATTCATGGATACTTTTGTTTGATGATTGTACATTTTTTATCGATGATTTTTGGGATGTTGGAACCACTGAATTGGCATGTTTTTGAAAAAAAATGGATTGGATTGAGAGGTTTAAAAGACACAAAGTGGTAATGAACTTAAGAAACTCGTGATGAGACTTGTAACTGTAGATTTTCGTGTGAATTGAGGTGTAACACGAATAAGGTACGCGAGAATGATTAGCGATTTTTCTTTGTATACGAGAGTGATAAAGACATTGAGTGATCAGTTTGTTGCGGTCTTCCAGCTGTTTACCGTTAACGGCAAAAGCTTTAGAGTGAGGAGATGTATTCTTTGTCTGTTCAGAGTTTTGCGATAATGGTTCATCGTCATGAGAAAATTTATGACGAGCCGATTTTTTAGGAATTTGATCAATTATGACTCTTGGATAGATTATCAAGGAAGTGTGTTGACTCCTTTTAGTAAAAACTGTATTGTGATCATCCTTGTGACTCTTTATTACTGTAGGAATTGTATCGTGGAAATGGTAATAATTCGTACAATTTACTTCACGGTTCAAATCTTTTCCCCCACATGCCCATCAGTACATCTCTTATTCTATGTACTTTTGTGGGCCAATTTCAATATAAGCTAGCAATGCAATACTTCAAATTTTAAAACTTTCCTCAAATGTGAGATGAAATTTTCTCGGAAAAATTCGACAAAATATTTCTGACACAAGTATTATTGCTATTTATTTTGTAATATTCAAAGTCGATTGCGGTTTCTCCATAAATTTGTGATTGCCCAACTTGAAACATTATGTTAACCAGTAATGCATTTGAAAAAATGGCAAATTAAAATCAAGAAACATTCCAAATCTTTCTCACAAGTTCTGAATGTTAATTTCTTTGTACTCGAAACAGTGGAGAAGAATAAATTCAAATAAGTTACATCAACCTCCTATCTAGAAATGCGCGAAACCATCTCATCTAGCTAACTCAGATCATTTGAAATTTAAAGCATAATTAGAGTCCAACTCGCGTAAAATTCACAAATTACAGACAAAATCAGTGTCTGAATGTTTGCTCACCTCAATGAATAATCACCACCGTAATCGATCATTACACAAACTCCTCCATTTCCTCAAAAGACAATGCCATTTCCACTTTCCGCGATGAAACGATCCCACTCAAATTACCGGAACCTCGAAAATGACCAGAGCAAGCAAGCAAAGCACATAATCGGCTCTTAAAAGCTGTGAAAAGTTTGACGATGTACTTTGAAACAACCATATCGTATGATATAGTTATATGTATATTGTAAATTTTGTACACACAGGTCGAAGAACTCACGCCATCATCGGCAACGACAGATCTTGCTCGTCCAGGACACCGAACTCTCTGGTGTCAAACGCCACAAGTCATAAACAGCGGTTTGTTGCGTAAGTGGCCATTTCTATACCATACTCATATTATCGAATAAGAGGTACTCTTCAGCACCATTTGAACAAGTTTCTTCAATACTTACACCGCCAAGAGTATAGCAGTAACACCTATATTATACCTGACCATAATATCTAATAGGTTTCTCTATCATCAGTCTTTTCTGCTGTCAGTATCATGCACAGATGGTAAATTTTGGATGTATTCTGTTTCTGGGCGGGCGTAGAATCCTTTTTTTTTTGTAAATCCTCATCTTTTTTGTAGTGTAGTGTGTCGACACTCGAAGTGAGAGGTTTTTTTCTGAGTGATGGGTAGTTTCAGACGTTTCCTGATGGTGGTTTTAGAGGGTCATTGACGAGTTTGAAGTTGTTGGCCTCGTCCAAGTTTGTTTTTTATTGAATAGAGTCACCATGAGCTCGGTTAATTAATTAGTTTTGATTACGAAGAAAACACAATTGAGAAACTTTGCCGCGCGCATTTCGATCAAATTCAAATTTTTTTCAATCATGGCCATTGTAAACGATCTGAACTGAAGCTTTTTTCTGAATTCAGTTCCAAAGTTTTTTCTGCGAGTCTGAAATCAAGATTATTCGCCATCAAAGGAATCAGAAGAAGATTGATTTAGAGCACTCTCTCTCTCTCTCTGGATTTGACTTTTTGTAAAACAATACAACGTTCAAAAGAAAATTATTGCTTTTGCACAACTTTTTTTTTTAATTTGACGTATGAAATTAGATGTGCTGGAAAAGAAACGCCTTTGGAATTCATGACGTGGGCCACGTTAGCCTCATCATTCTTGAATATTAATAGTTTCTCCCCAAATTGATCGATCAAGATTGATTGTTTTTCAATGACATTAAAAGTTTTTCGGACATTGATATTCAAAATCCGTCAATGCCTTCCCTTCAAAGTGTGTGTTTCATCCATAAAACTTCTGAAACTTCGTAAACCAAGAATTCCAAGAAAAATCAGTTACTGTAAACCTTTTTATGCAATTTTCCGATGTTTGAGTGCTTACAAAATTGCATAAAAAAGCTTTCGCGCCTCGATCATGAGGTTCCTCGCTTTCGAGCGATTATTTCGACTCTCGCCTGCAGCTCGGGCCGGAAACTAATCGCTCAGAAGCCAGCTACAACCTCATAATCTCGGTGCGAAATCTACTATTTCCCATTATTTTCAACTTTCTGAAACGTCAACCCAACAGCTGCTAAACAGCCAAAATTCAATCTTCCCCTTCCCACCCTTCAAAGTTAAAATTCCAAACTCATCTGAAAGATCTCATAACCTTCATAAAAACTAACAGAATTTTTGATCTTCCAAAATCAATACAGAGAGCCTGAGTATGGAAGAGCGCAAAGTCCAAGAAGCCAAATTTGAAATTCTTACATCGGAAGCATCGTATCTGAATTCTCTACGCGTCCTAGAGAATGAATTTGCAAGTTGTCCTGAATTATCACAAGATCTTCTAACAGCTGCAGAACGAGAACGTCTATTTGGTTCGGTACCAGAAGTTCTTGTAGCTTCGGAAAGATTTCTTGCTGAACTTGAAACTGTATGGCGAGATGATCCAATGCTTGCTAAGCTGCCTGAATTATTATTGAAACATGCTGAAAAGAGTTGCAATGCATACGTTAATTATTGTTCGAATCAAGTCAGCATCGATGTTACTCTCAAAGAACTCAGGTAAGAAAGTTTATTCTGTGGTTCAAAAAATTTTTCCGTTGACATACGGTTTTTTTGGGCCTGTTTTTGTTGCACAGTTTATTCGAATTCAATTCCCAAACTATATGAAATATTTTGATGATTAAACCGGACTTTTAGTTGCATTCTGTTTTCTATTCCATGAGATGTTTGCACATCTGATAAGCATCGATGGATGTACTAAAATATTGTGGAATTTAGAATCTAAAGTCATTCTTCGGAGTCCATGAAGTTTAATTTCATAAACTCATCATCAATACTGTAAAATCAATACTTTAAAACGAACCATCGTCTTGGAATGATATCCTAGTAGACTAATAAACATGAAAAATGAAACTATCAACGTCTCCTAAAATATTCAATTAAATATTTACAGAGCAAAGAAGGGTCCAAAATTCCTTGAGACTTTATCGCGCATCGAAACGCGTAAAGCTTGTCAAAGCCTATCTCTGCACTCGTTCCTCATGTTGCCCATGCAAAGGATAACCAGGTAAAATTTTTCGATCATCAAATTGAACTTTACTAAGAAATTTTTTCAATAATTTTGAGACATTTAGAAAACTCAACTCGGTTCTGTCGAATTGCAGGTTACCACTTCTGGCGGATGCAGTACTATCAAAACTACCATCTGGGAATGAAGAAAGACTTTGCTGGGAAAGAGTTCTTTCATCCCTCAGTTCAATTGTTGGAAAGTGCAATGAGGGTGCCAGGCTTGCCGAACGCCGTAATCAAATGGATGCTCTAGCCCGGTATGAATGATGTGATTTTTTTTGCCAGCCCAGATTTGTGCCTTCAATTCATAAAAATAAAAAATCTATCTCTCAACGTTGATAAATTGTCTTCCTACATCAATATTCAAATCTTCAATTTTTCTCAACTCGAATTGGCAACAATTTTTCAATTTCGTATTACTTATTCACAATCTGGAATATTTGATTGATGATACAAATTCAAGGATAAAATGATATGCATTGCAATTTTTGATTCATTAGGAAATTGGAGTATTCAGCCAAGGTACCACCGATATCGTTACACGAGAGGGAACTAATTCGTAGCGGTCCAGTCGTCCAATTATCTTCAAAAGGCGATAGCGAATACAAGTTGACTTTTGGGAAAAAATTTCACAAAACTCCACTCATGCTGATGCTTCTCACTGATTATCTTCTAGTCACAAAATTGAAGTCAAAGTGAGTCATACTAGTAATATCTTTGAATTCTTGCCTAATCATACTTGCTGCCCATTATCCAAATTGTGTCTGTGTAATTGGTGATTTTTGCCTTCAACACTTTGATCTGCCTAATTGATACGATTTTACTCACGCTTTCTTTCTTAATTTATTCTTATCGCAAAATTGAAGTTGAAGTGAAATTTCAATGTTTTCCAAGAAGTTTTTTGCACTCAATCCAAGATTCTCATGATTTTATCACTTCAATGATATCAATCTTAGACTGTCAATCTTCGCAGTCCACGATAATTCATATCAATAATTTCACTCGCACCATGCAGCTTGAATTTTTTCAACGACTTCCAGCTTTTTCAAGTGCTTTGCTTCTCAGAATACACTACCGGTCAAAAGTTTGTGCACACCTAAAAAAATAATAATTTCGATTTTGCCCACTCGACTGCTCGGATCTCCTTGGTCTAAAACACCTCTACTTAGGCCCATTTTGTAGCTTTTTTCAAGCACTTTAAGAGCTATTTGGTATTTTTTCTGCGCAGCTCAATAGATTTTCGCAAAATCAATCTAAAGCCTTATAGATTTTCACAAAAAACGGGTCATTACGCGAACCTCCGCAAGTCTGGCGGAAATTGATGGATTTAGATGATTCAAGAAGCATCTAAAAGTAGAAGTCAATAGCTTCAAAATCCGTTTCTGAAACTTATACTAGCTTGATTCTGGTACGAGCTGTGACTGTTTTAGTAAGGGGAGATTTTTCTCGAAGAAGAGTCCCAAAAACCACGAAAGGTGAAGAAATCGGGCTCACGGTGGTATTCTTCTGAGTTTTTCCAATTTTTTCCATAGTGTTGGTGAGAGGAATCACGAGCAGTGCTTATACCTGTGAAAAAATGAGTCCATTCATAATTTCTCAATGACTGATCCTTTCTTCGAGAAAAATCATCCTCTACAAAAAGAGTCACAGTTTGAACCAGAAACAAGATAGAATAACTTTCAGAAACTTATCTTGAAGCTCATGACTTCTACTTTGAAATGCTTTTTGAATCATCTAAATCCATTAATCTCCGCCAGACTTGGAGAAGTTTGCGTAATGACCCGATTTTTGTGAAATTCTACGAGGTTTCAGATTGATTTTGCAAGAATCTATTGAGCTGCGCAGAGAAAATACCAAATAGCTCTTAAAGTGCTTGAAAAAAGCTACAAAATGAGCCTAATTAGAGTTAATTTTGACCAAGGAGATCCGAGCAGCCGAGTGAGCAAAATCGAAATTTTTTTTTAGGTGTGCACAAACTTCTGACCGGTACTGTACACTTCAATCATGAAATTAATGCTATAGAGAGATACCTACTCAAACTCATACTCTCATACACATTCAAACATACTATCCGAGGCCAGCTAAAATGAATAATTTTTCAAATGATATTTCCATGCTTCCAAATTATCAGCTCAAAAATGTTCTATGAAGCAATCAATAATGCTCCCTTGTTGTGGTCCTGGATATGGAGTCATCTAATGAGGTAAAAAAAAACAAAAAAAAGTAATTAAATCGTCATTCATTAAATCGTCGATCGATCACTTGCATCAAATGCCATATGCATCATTTCTTCAGCAACGTAATTGTGAGACCTCATAGCCATGCCAGAATTGGTGGTTCATGCATAGAATGTAACATATTCCAAAAGTTTGACTACCCACACTGACTTGGGCGTTGAAAAAAAGTTCAACTTCTACTTCATAATCCATATCCTTATACCACATTCTACAAAACGTTACATTTTCACAAAACCAAAATAAAATCAACAAATGTCAAAAGTGATTATCATTATAAATATTTTACAGCTCAAATGAAGAAACATACAGCGTGATGGAGACTTGCAAACGTAGCTTAGTAGCTTTGGAATCAGCTCCAGAAGATTCAGCATTTGCTGGAAGGCATGCAATGGTTTTAACACTTTTAGAAAATCAGGCTGGTCGTCAAGTTGAGTATGTACTAACTTGCGATAGTGATACAGAACGCGAAAGGTGGCTAGATGCAGTCAAACCACCAAAGCCAAGTTGCGTAGGTGAGACACTTTATGAGTCTTGGGATTGTCCACAAGTTATGGCTTTGTATTCTTATGCGCCTTGCCAACCTGATGAACTACCTTTGCAACCTGGTGAGTTTACTGAAACGTTTTTTATCTTGACTTTATGGTCCATCTCGTGGTTCGATGGCTTGAGAAATTTTGAAGGCATTGCTTGATGAATTTTTTTTCAACTGTGAATGTTTTTGTGTGAAACCAAATTTTGAACATTCAATTAAATTTCAATGTGATATTGAGTCAGTATCTCAAATGATCTATTGAGACATAGCCCTGAGTTCAAAATCTACTCATGCCAGAGTCGTGATTTTCTAGTGACAACACTTGACTGTTGGAAAACTTTTTATTGAAAGTCCTGAGATCAATATTTATCAGTAAAATACTGATATTGGTCTAATTCTATGAATGAAATCATATGAAAAACATCGTTTTGTATCATCAACAAGAATCATAGATTGATAAAATCGTATAAATTACATAACATGAGCGCAAAAGTGAGATTTCACGTCCCGAGTGACTTTTTCATGCATGCCCGAACTAATCGGAAATGTCACAAGAATGCCAATTTCAACTTTTGCGGCCGCGTACCGTATGCTATTTTTTTAGTAAAATTATGTAAAAATGTGAGTAAAAGTGAATGATTCGTACAAAAAGTACACTTTTGCGCCCCTCTATATCACCTGCAAGGATAAAATTCTCATTCATCATCTGGATAAATATTTTCAATGCTCAAAAATACTCTCATTTATATTAATCTGAAATATAATTTTTGCAGGTGATGTGATCAACGTACTACGTAAAATGAACGACGGCTGGCTTTTTGGTGAAAAATTGTTGGACGGCGAGCAAGGCTGGTTCCCTGGCAATTTCACAAAAGAGGTGGCCTCAGAACACGTAAGGGCAAGAAATTTACGTCAAAGGCACAGATTCCTTGCTCTGAGTGGTAGCGTATTGCAGAAGAAGGCCAAGCAGTCTCTGTCGATACTCTGATGAGAGAAAAAAGAGAGAATTTTACAAGTGCAGTGTAAATATAAGCGATTGGCTACCGCCATTGCGGTGACTCTTATACAGACTCTGGGTGAATTTTTTTTTTTCGTCGCACAAAGTGCGCAGTTTTCTGTACATATTATTTTTTGAATGTATAGGTGTTTCGAGTTTGTCAACTCGAGAAAAAATGAGCTTTTTGTGACTTAGGATGGAAAAATGATTTTTATATACTTGTTCTCATTTATTGTACATACCATCTTCATTGTTGATGTAGTTTAGTAAAATTACGTTACGAAATGACCTTGTAAAATTTTTTCGGACGTTCTTTCAAGTCTCGAGTCTTGTGTAACTTCTAATTATGGCACCACCGTAACCACAATTTTGTTCATAGCAAGGTACTTACTGCTAGTGACTGTCTATCATATCGGCTCAAGAGTCTTATACGAGTGGATAGATCTAATGGAAAATATCAAACAAGAGATATTTTCCAAGAACTTTACTGCCTGTATCAATGGAAATTGATCATGATCTTTCCTTGTTGAATATTTTACTCAAGTAAGAATTTTAAAAATTGACATGGTCTCATGATTGCAATATTGACTTTGTTTAAGAAGGAAATTCGTGAGCTGCAGACTCGAAAAGTTTTGTTAGATCAATTTGTAACGCAATAAATAAATATCATTATATTTTGAACCCACGGGTATTCGATTGATACCCTAAGCATAAATCTCTCAAAATGGGCATATCTCAAGCCTTTCCAAGCTTGAAGCAATTTTTCTTGTCGTGCAAGAAAGGTTAGACATGGGGAGTCCGGTCCGATAGATAGTCGGTATCATAGTTATCAAGTTAAACGACATTTCTAGTTTGCAGAATTGTCATTTCAGTCACTTTTTGGCACTTTTTTGTCATAATTTCTCATGACTTTAAAGAGAAGGTTTTGGATAACGTATTCTCAAACACGATAGATCAACTTTTCTAGGCCGTGATTTTCTGCAGGTTTATACAAAGAAGAAACCTTGCGTTTGAGGAATCAGATCTTATGGATATTTTTCTCGATATCCTCATTCAAACGAAGAAAATATTTCACAAAGCGACCCATTACATGCTGTAATTTAGATGGAATTATATCCAAGTTAGCCTTGTTGAATTGAAGCCGAGAGAGAGATTTTTAGACAAGTCAGCTTCGATTTCTCGCAGCTTCGATGAAAATCTACCACGTTAAAAAACTAGGTCATTTGGAAGAAAATTCTGCTGAATATCTATAGGCATCTTGCATTCTTTCTGATCCCTTCAAGTAAAGATTGTGCATTTTAGGGCAATTTTAGTTGAACATGGTGCAATTTGAGAGAAAATTCTCAAAATTTTCCCCATCTTGAGCAGATTGCTCCAAAGTCGAGTGGCTTCAGAATAACTTCAAGTGGTTGAGTTCACCATCCGGATTATGAAAAATAACCTTTTTTTCTGACGATCTCTCTGAGAGGAAATCCCCGTCAAAATCCCGCGCCTCGATCACAAATTTCTCTATTTGCTCGCTACGCATGGAAAATTATCATTGCATACTCAGATTCCTACACTTTTCTCTGATAGTTAGTGACCAATTCCATGTCCATAACCACGTTGAGATTGCAATCTCTCGTACTAGAATGAACTAGACTGAAAAAAAGTTTGGAATTGATAAGAGACCACATTCCAGTTTTATATCCAAGATTAAACTCATCAAATGCATTCCATTGATTTGATACTTCATAAAAAACGTATACCTTATTTCGATTAAAAATGCATAAAATGTGGTAAAAGAGCAAAGAATAATTATTTAATAATAATTATTCGTGATACTGACGGGTTACTTGCCGGTACCTCTATCAACCCATTAACGCCTGAAATGACACATTTACGACATCTTTTTGGGTCTCGTTTTTGAGGGCGAGATAGCCATTAAAAGAAAAAAGAAACATCATGTATTCGACGTAAAATTGTCTGAAATTTCGAAAATTATATTGTGATGAAAGATCTCGCTTGAGGCATTCCTGGAGAGTTACATGCAAGTTTTATTCAGAAAATACGACTCTTTACATCCAAAATCATCCAAAATCATGTTTGGACGGCATTTCCACATACAAAATCGATAGATATGCCTTTGAAAGCTAGCTATTACGTGCGATTGGGTCCTGAACTACAAAATCTGTGAGTCAAAGGAATTTTAAAAGACATATCTGGGCCTAATCTCAATTCTGAGCATCAAATAGCTTCTGAAAGAATATCGTACGGCACGTTTTTGACATAAAATTGTCTGTTTTTTCAGATTCCGTGTTTAGAATTGGGCTAAGATGACCGTTGAAGCGAGGAAATGCGTATTATTATCAGAATATACCTTTTTCGAGTGAAAACTTCATCTCAAATCCAATTCTCATCGTGAAAATCGATACTTAGTTATGGTATTCGATTGCACCAATTGCATCCAGAGTAGCACCAAACCGGACAAGTTCTCGACCACGCTAGTATGCGCATTATATATTGGTGGTCAAACCGCTGTTCCTCTCAAACCCATGTCCGTCAGGATCCTTGAAAAATTGTCATAGTACAGGCGATCAACGTAAAATTGTCTGGTCTTTCAGAGTATCCAGTTGGAACTGAAATACCATGCCGCATTTCGAGCAAAAATTGGTATTTTTTTTAATTTTTTCTTTCTGCGCCATGCATGCACACTCTAAATGAAATCGAGTGAAAATTCACTCTACTCGAGTGAAATATTCACTCGAATCGAGTGGAAATGTCACTCAGAGCCGGCTTGCAAACGTTTTCACTCGAATTCTTTCAGAGAGCAGCTTGAGTGTGTACGATTCAGACTGTACGCGATTCAATTATAACTCCTATTCTGAAAAGAACCGGCAGTTTCACGTTTGCAAACCTGTTTTATAATCGTTTTTCAAGCCTTCTGAAAGACATGGGTTCGGGAAAAACAATGGTTTGATGACGAGTATATGATGCGCATACTAGAGGGTCGAGAACTTATCCAGTTTAAAGCTATTCTGGATACATTGCTGCTATCTAATACAATGATCCTGAAGTTCAGAGTCTACAGATTCGATATTCCAATGTCTCGAGTGATATTGTATGAATGTTCACGATGAAAATTGGATTTGAAATGAAGTTTTTATTTGAAGAAGGTCAATTTTGATGAAAATCCGCATTTTCTCGCTTCGAAATTCATTCTATCCGAATTCTGGTTACAAATTCTAATTCTTTCAGAAACTATTCGATGCTCAGAACTGAGATCGAAAGGGTTGAGAGGTGTAAATGACGACAAAAAGGCGTTCCAACAACTTTTGTGTTGCAGTAGATATCACGGGCCCATGCAGATACGTTTTTTAAAATTCTCTTGACTCACAGATTTTGTGCTTCAAGATCCAATTATACATTTTTTTTCGACCTCCCAGAATTACAGTATCTTTCATAAATAATGGATCATACATACCTGCACTATTTTGATAATATCTCCGGGCCCCTTGGGTTTACGAAATTTTGAAAAAAGCATCTTAAAGGTCTTGAAAAAACCTTTCTATCCATGTGATGCAAAAAAATTTTTTGGATTTTTTCATGCCTCAAAATCGATGATGAAAATTGAAAAATTTTTCACTTCAATCAATCACCTGTCATTTTTAAGGAAGTGCCTCGATCGAAAAAATTCTTCCGGCATCTTGTAGCTCTTTTCAAGACCTTGAAAATCCTTTTTTCAAAATTCTTCTAAGACCTTCCTGGTCCAAATTAGAACCATATTGCGACTGACATGTTACGCGTGCGAATGCACATAATTGATGAGAGACGAGTAGGCCTGATATTTTCATTTTTCCATTCACCAGTCAGAAAATCATCATTCGAAACTGTGATAAAACATATTTTCTATGTAAAATTATCTGAATTTTCAGATAATGAAGTCAGAATCCCTCTAGGGGGCGACCGAAGCAAGTTATAAGTAATTTTTCATCGAGAATTTAGATTTTCTCGAGTAATTCTGTTTTTACGAGCTTTTAAAATTCGCCATTCACTACAAAACTCTGATCTCGGCATGATGGATGGGTTTTGTGGATTGTTATCGATCATATGGTATGTGGACAAAAACGATTGCAACACAAATACTGGTTACTGGCCGTACTTTAGTTGAAAATGTGGAGTGTTGAGGCTATTTGATCGCTACCAACCAACGAGGTGAATCTATTCCATACAAAGTTCGTTTTTGTCCACATGCCATATGATCGATATCGATCCACAAAACCCATCCATCTTGCCGAGATCAGAGTTTTGTAGTGAATGGCGAATTTTAAAAGCTCGTAAAAACAGAATTACCCGAGGAAATCTAAATTCTCGATGAAAAATTACTTATAACTTGCTTCGGTCGCCCCCTAGAGGAACTCTGACTCCATTTTCTGAAAATTCAGACAACTCTACATAGAAAATATGTTTCATCACAGTTTCGAATGATGATTTTCTGACTGGTGAATGGAAAAATGAGAATATCAGGCCTACTCGTCTCTCATCAATTATATGCATTCGCACGCGTAACATGTCAATCGCAATATGGTTCTAATTTGGACCAGAAAAGTCGTAGAAAAATTTTGAAAAAAGGATTTTCAAAGTCTTGAAAAGAGCTACAAGATGCCGGAAGAATTTTTTTCGATCGAGGCACTTCCTTAAAAATGACAGGTGATTGATTGAAGTGGAAAATTTTTCAATTTTCATCATCGATTTTGAGGCATGAAAAAATCCAAAAAATTTTTTTGCATCACATGAATCGAAAGGTTTTTTCAAAACCTTTAAGATGCTTTCTTCAAAATTTCTGTAAACCCAAGGGGATCGGAGATATCATCAAAATAGTGCAGGTATGTATGATCCATTATTTATGAAAGGTACTGTATATCTATCGATTTGAATGTGAAAATACCGTATAAACACGATTTTGGATGTAAAAAATCTTATTTTCTGGCTTAAACTTGAATGTAGCTCTTGAGGATTGCCTTCAGCGGAATCTTTCACCACAACTTTCAAAGTTCACAATATCTCACGTCGACTACATGAATTTTGATTTTTTTTGAGGGCTATCTCGTACTCAAAGACGAGCCCCAAAAAATGTAGTGAATGTGTTATTTCAAGCGTTAATGGAGCTGAAAATTCAAACAATGAGCGTAATGTGATCAAATATTGATGAACGAACCGTACAAAATGAATGGAATATGAAAGCTATCTACATCGAAAATTTTAGCCCATGTGTAAATTTGTACTGGGTGTCGTTTTTTACCTCAATTTTAACAGTGATGAGATTTTTGCGCAGTAAATGTAATTTTATTCGATTCCTGTACAATACATGTGTATAGAGATTCGACTGAAATATTTTTCATTCAATACCACGAGAGTTTTCTTGTATATAGAGTCTGGTAAGGCCAAAATACCCCTTCGAATCGCCGAAACACTCAAATCATACCTCTCAACAGAAAAGAAAAAAAAATTATCCGCATGCAGTAATGGAATGCATTTACGCAATTAGAAGTGTCCTACTGTTGTTATAACAGTTGTACTTTTAGTTCAAGTAAACGTGAGTTTCACTCTTCAATCATTCGTTTTAGCAAAATCCCAATTATCATCAATTTTGAAAATTAGGTCTTCGAAATCAATAGATCGCACTACCTGTTGAAAATTATGCCACAAAGAGTAATTTTTTGATATAATCAGCATCTGCCCTAGTCAATCTAAGAAACTTAAAAAAAAATAGGTCAATGTATTCGGTAAATACGAAAAAACCATTTACGAAAAATTTCTTGCTTTCACAGTAACAGTGTCTTAAGTTTCGTGGAAAGAGAAAACACTATTAATTGAGTGGGTATCCTGTCGTGGACGATTTGCATCACACGATAATTTACCTTTCAATAATTCAGTACGTATATACTGAAATGATTTTGGTGATATTTAATTAACCAAGTGGAACGGAAAGCGCCAAATCTGTTTATGAAAAGTTAGTCAAACTCACCGAATTGACTGGAATATTCTAAGATGATAAGTCATAAATCTTGAATCATTCAAGGAAATAATCGATTCATAATCAATACAGCATATTCATAGTAGATTATCTGATGCCAGAAATTGATAAGGGTGGTATAAAAACGTGATCTATGATTTAATGGTAAAGGTTTTCAAGTTTTGAGAACAGCCTTTAGTTGACAGTTACATTAGAACGAGTTTCCGTCAAAAAAAATATAGTTGATAATATTGATAAAAATAATATGGATTTCCAATCGATCGTGTGTTTGGTAATATTTGCAATTTATACCGTTCACGGTGACGAGAAAAATCATGGTAAGTTTTCAATGAAAATTTTCTACCGACATGCACTCTGGTATGGAAATTGTCCTTTGTATGGAAAACACAGTATAAGACTTATTTTCTAAGGAGCTTGATTTACTCCATCCAAAATATACTCAAAGTCAGAATATTCGCGTTCGTGTGAAAAAAAGCTCATTTCATGGCTAATCCTGAAGCGCATTGATCTAAGACTACTTTTCATTTTTAAATCATTCTCATTCGAAAACTTCACACTTGCTATTGTTATCATGAGATAATTTTCTCAGGAGATGAAACAACCGTCAGCGATGGAGAGCTAAAAGATGATCTGACCACTACGTAAGTCTTTTACTAATATGCTATTTATTCCAATATTTTATAAATCTTAAAATATGGCAAAACGAGTGGTTTGATGCGACCCGAAAATTATTCCTGCATATTCCGGAAAATTTAAAGTGATGTTTCCATCCAGGCTTTTGCGCAGCTAAAAATCACCGAGGAAATTGCGTTCCGTAAAACCGGTGCCAAAATTTTTTGATCCGACCATTGAACTTTAGCGCATGAGTATTCGATTCTTTGTCACAAGAACTTCAAAATCTGTTCTTGAAAAGTTGCAATACTCTGATTTGAAGCACTGTTGTGAGTACAATATGGAGATCGTTTAGAGAAAATAAAGGCCAAAATGAGAATGTACCCAAAAATACCCCCACACTGTTATCCCGAAAGAGTTTTGCAATATGACCTTTTTCACCACTCAGAATGTATTCATCGCGCGTCAAAATATAAGCAGGAAATGGTGATTTGGACCGATAATGAATTTCAAATGTGGTTGCATGGAGATAAATCGATTTTATGCATTGTATCGCCGAGTTACGCTGTTTTAGATGATTGGGGCAAGTTGGGTACACCATTTCGCAAATTCGCTAAAAATTACTTCAAGGGATAATCATGGTAGCTCGGCTGTTCTTGGTCAAAATTAAACTTACCTCTGGGCTCATTTTGAAAGCCCTGGAATGAGCTTTAAATTGTAGAAAAATACGTTGAAAAATATTGAAGAGGGGCAAAATTATTGGCAAAACAGCTCATGGGAGGAGGTGGAGGAACAGAATTTTGGGTACACTTCTCTTTAATATGACTTGCTTCATTTTTTTATCATTGAACCTACATCCTATACTAATGCTGAAACTCAAAAGAGCATAATTGAACTACATTTTCTTAGATCGCCATTTGACACCGAAACAGTACCGAGAAGATACAAACGAACTATCAGCAAATACCATCATAGACCCAAAAGATCATTGGGCAATTTATACTCTATGATGCGCGCGGGACTTGGATGTAATCCTCTAAGTTACGACGGATATGGTTGTCATTGTGGCTATGGTGGATTATCTGAAAATACCACAGTAGATGGGATCGATAGGTAATAAAAATCGTATTTTCTCGCATTAATTGGAACAAAAATGATTTTTCTTTAAATTTAAAGCCATTTTGAATGTTGTATGATGTTCTATTTTTTCAGTTGTTGCTTCAAACACGATAACTGCTACGCGTACTACAAACAAGTGTGTCCAAGCACTTTCAACACATATACTGCACCATATGGATGGGACTTGAAAAATAATACGATTTTGTGCTGTAAGTATATCAATCGCAGTTATGAATGAACAAATTTGATAAACTTATTTACACTAACAATAGTATAGATAATGACAAGCTCCATACTCAAAAATTGAACTCAGATAAAGAAAATCTCCCATATCATTCCATATTCTGGCAATGATAAAATTTCATAGAAAAATTAATTTATCATAGAAATATATATCGCGAGATATATATCATCACAAAAACCGACGTCATCGCACGATTGACTGATGTTTTATGATGAACAATACTTCTAACAGTTTAAGACAGATCGAGATCATGTAAAATCTACTCAAGTATCAAAGCATTAAATTCGAATTGAATTGTGTGAGATATGATTGATAATTGATAAGAAAAATTAATATCTATCTAATATCTAAATACATTTCAAATAAATCATTACAAAGAAATTTCACGATGGAAAAAATTGGTTCTAGATAACAGCGGTACTCCTACTTGTGAAAATGGACTGTGCCAGTGCGACGCTGCTTTTGTACAATGTTTGTCATCTCAAGAAACACGCTGCCCAAAATACAGTAAAAAATGCCCTAAAAGCACTAATTTAGGATCCCTGTTCCACGAGACATCAATAGGATTCAACTTTGAACTCGGACCATTGGGAAAATTCGATTTTAATTTTAAGTTGGGGAAATAGCAGAATTGTATTATTTCTCATGATTATACTTTTATCAAGAGGATCAAAATGATACTTTTTCCGTAAAAAAAAAAATCTACGAAATAGGAAACGAAATGGGTGCTTATACGGGATCGAATACAAAAAATATTGAACCCATCGCTATATATAGGTAGCACATTTATGTAGTGAATAGACAAATTGTGAATAAGCATCGCAACCAAAATTTGTGGAATGGCAATCGGTAATCTTTTCTTGTTTTTTTTTTTCTGTTGAATAAACGAAGAAGAAATAGATAACTAAATTATTCTTTGTTTTTAACTATCCAATGTGTGGCTGTGAAAACACGTACCAGGGCTAATAACATTTTTCAGAAATATGTGACTAATGCGAAGAAAATAATAATGTAATGTTACATTATCAGTTATACAATAAGCTCATCTTAATCTGCGAATTACAGTTGGAGATGAAATCGCAGAATTTTTCGCACTTTCCATGAGCAAAAAAGAAGCCACGTCAAATACACAGATCATTATCGAAAAAAGTATTCTGCGAGGTATTTGATTGATTAATCTACAAATTTCTTCAAATCTAGGAAGTTTTACACTCAAAACCTTACCATCGAACAGAATATTTTTTGGCACAGAGACGTGACCCGTCAGAATTTCTCCAGTTTTTTCCGACGAAGTACCAGCCTTACCAGAGTTACTCAATTAACAATATATCAATCAATTTCACAAATTCTCATTTGATACTTGAAAAAATTCTACGTCTGTCGTCGTATTGAATGAAATGTTGAAAGTCGGTAAAAATGCCAATGACCGCATACCTATAATACACTAATATCACCATCAATAAAAACTCGATTTTCTGAAATAATTTTCGTGAAAAATGCATCAACTTGCTATGTTAAAGTACATACTTCAAATTTCATAAAATAAGCAAGTAAAATTATCGCTGCATCTAGAGCAAAATATCTAAAATATACCTACAATGTGCCTGAACATCTAGCTCAACTATAATAAGACAAATCGAACAAAATTATTTCCTCGGAAATAGGAAAGCCTCATTTCACTCGGCTCAAACTATTAAATATTCGCTAAATCAAGCACATTGCAATTTGTGTACAGAGACAAAATATGTACGTATGTATGTAACCATTACTTATCGAGCAATTCCCCTCTTGCGCTTCTCTCCAATTCTCCACTTTGCAATACTTGCGATTCCCTTTCCACCCTTTCCTTTCTCACAATCTGCCCCGCCTATGATGTCCGCATCAAATACAACGCATTGCTTTCGCGTTCAGTCTGCTACAGTGTTTAGTCTCAGACACGTAATTAGTCTGTCTGTCTGCCTTTATTGAATCAGAATTATTATATTACTGCTTAAATCAAATCTTTGAGCATCAATAACAAAAACACAATGTCTGTGGACGATGTAAGTAAAACCACATAATTATGATCATCTTTAACACGTTCACTGCGACGGCGAAAATCGCGTTTGGGTCCTGTGTGCGATGGGCCCCACCGGTGGGGCCCATTTAATGGGATTTTGATCACCTCGCAGTGAAGGTGTTAATTCTAGATTCTATGTTGAATTACTAAAGTATTCCTTTACGCTGTAGATTATTAGAAGTTTGTGATGTAGCTTTGTCGGATAAGCTTTATTGAAAGCTCAAAATGGTAAAAATTGTAGTGAAATTGAGAGCGCAATTAGCAATTTACTTTCAAGTTATTGAGTAAACTGATGAAACAAAAATTACGATGGACACGAAGCCGGTTCTTGGACAATCTCACTGATGTGGCTCTCTTGGAGGTCATTATTTTTTATACTATGTAGATAATCAAGAAATCTTTTTTAACGGCTTATCTCTCTGCACTTGAAACTACTGAAAACTTCCAATTTCAAGTTTAAAATGTCTCCTTTGGAGTGAAACGGTCACGGATAATCTGTTTTAATTTTTTGACGTGGAATATTTTTCAGCAATTCAACAAAGCCGTTGAGGAGGTGAAAGATTTGGCCGAGAAGCCATCCAATGATGATCTATTGGAACTGTACTCCCTTTTCAAACAAGCCACCGTCGGAGACTGCAATACGAGTGAGTATACTCAAAAAAGTTTCGTCTTCCAACAAAATACATTCAACATTATCCCAAATTTTTGATAGATCTTCAAACGAGTTCGAATCATTTCTACAATTATTACCAAAATGAAAATGTCCACTCATGTTTACCTAGATCATTCTTGATCATAAGATCTTTAGAGGAAAAATTAATAATTTTTGAAGGATTCAAACCATTTGAATTCACTTTGATTCTGTCATTTGTGCAACAAATAATTAATATTTTTCATCAACAGCGAGACCTGGTATGCTAGATTTTACGGGTAAAGCAAAATGGGATGCCTGGAATGGTAAAAAAGGTATGAGCCAAGAAGAGGCGAAAAAGCTGTACGTCGCAAAGGTCGAATCTCTAATCGCTTCTATTGGAAAAAAATCATAATAATAAGCTATCATTGTTCCTCGCCAAATATGTCTGTGCACAATACTATTTCATTGATCTTGTCGAATTCAATTCGACGATATCTTACGATTGCGCACAATTGTTTCTATGTAATATTACGCAGGAATTGATTGAAAGATTTTCAAAATCGTCATTTATATTTATACTTTTACACGATGCTCAATTGATAGGTAGCTGATATGAACTATTTTGTTGATTATTTTCTTATTCTCTTTATATCTATCACTTGTATACACTTGCTGTGAAGCATAAGTTGTTGTATTTGATGAATAAATGTTTCAAAAACTACGTTTCATGATTTATTCGTTTAGAATATAGGGATTTACTGTAGGTTTGTGATCATCATTTCGATCGTCTTTTTAAAATAAAAAAGTAGGAATACCAAATTTGCTCTTCAAAGATCATGTAAGCAATCATGGAGAGTATTTATAAATGTTTTTCTTCTTTAGCTTTATATATCTATTTCTTGCTTATCCGGCGCAATAAGGATCAATCCGGGATCCCTTGAGCGCAAATTGGCACTCTAGAAAAAATAATGTTGAGTATTCAGCGAGAATGCGGCAAAGAGAAACATAGTAACAAAACTTGAGTGATTGAATTTTTCACTCTTGACCACTGAATTGAACAGAAATAAATATCTTTTTTCTATGAGGATTAGGAACAATGAACAGGTTTTGAAAAATACCAACTTCTTAGTGAAGGATAATAATGTATTTAAGCTTAACACTGTTCCTTATCTCTATATACACATTTAATTCACTTAGGAGAGAGAGATGGGGCAGGATGAGATACGACTTAAATAAAGAGGAGAAATGATTCAAATTACGTGTAGTTCTTGCTCACTCATTCTACATGAACTGATTATCCTGATCTGACTTCTCATATTAGAAACCAGACATGTCTCAGAAAAGTTCAAATCAAACAAAATTTACTCATCAACTAATCGACAATAGTATACACCTCATGATTCATTCAATGCTATTCTAAATTCTGTGATGGATATAGTATTCTGTGATGCAGTATGATATTCTTGTTTTGAACTTGCTCCTAATTGGAATATATTACCCAACTAATTGAATGAAAGCGAAGTTATTCCATGTTTTTTTGTATCTTTGTAAGATGACAGCCTAGTGTCGACACAATCGCACGAGTGATCACAAAATTCATCTACAGGAATAACATTAGGTATCGCATATTCTACAACACGAGCATACGACGCTTTCATAGGACAGTTTTCAATTCATTTCAAGTTTTAGAATGAATCGTCTTCGCTGAGCATCGGTTTGCCCTATAACTACACTTGTTTGAATACTAAACCACCATTATGTCTCATCTCTCAAGATTTTTTTCATAAAATTGCGCTGGAACTTTCTTCTGCCTCTCCATCATTCATTCTTGCACTTAACGAGTTTCTCTAGGGATCTCCTAAATAGCACACTCACATTCAGACTACTATTTAATCGGTATGAACAGTTATGTGTACCATGACCGCATGTGTTTAAATATTAAACGAGGACTAAAATGTCGTCCTTATCGACCATTCGTCGCTTTTCAAGACTTGGCTCTCTAAAGCGACGGATTATCGTTTAGCCAACAAATAGAAAGTGATACCTAAATCCAACTTTTACTTGCTGCTTTTCACGTCCATGAACCAGCAACAATTGATCAGATCCATTACGGTTTCGTTACAAAAGCTCGATTCAATCAAATCAGAATAAAAATAATTACAACCAATCGAAATGAAGAAATGTGGGTGATAACATTTCCAACATTGCGGTTCAACCGTTAATTCTTTGTAATATTGAATAAAAGCTTTGGAAAAATTCATCTTCGATCTCTAAGTCATTACAATTTTTGGATCAAAAATACGGACTTGAAACAACGGACTTGAAACAATAATAAAGTCATCAGTTCAATCTAATGATCAAGATTCAAATTGAATTAGCTTTTTAATACAAACTTCAATTAATATTTGATACATTACGTTGTTACCATAATTTATTCGTAGTTTCTAAAAAAATTTATTTTAAATCATTTTTCAATATTTACGAGCTTTTTTAGATTTATGAAAAGGACTTGTGAGCACTTCTCAAAAATCCGAGAATTTTCTAGTGAGCAATTGACAGAAAGTAAAGCTGTTCTTCCATAGTTGATCAACATCTCAAGACTGCTGTACTCTGAAGTTCAAAAGATTCGATGATAATCTGACGAGTCGGTTCATTAGTTCACATAGGTAATCAAATATAGTCGGTTGTTCTGCGAAGATAAAACGTATCCATTTTTTTCTAATTCACCATTGCGGAACATAGTTATTGAAAAAAATGTCACTCGAAGTATGTGCGTATGCTTGCGAGCCTGACAAATAGCGAATTGATGCCATTGCCGGGCAAACGCAGAGACATGACGTACAAACTTACTTCCTTTTAGCCTTACTGTCGTGTTTGAGACCTGAACTAGGATGGTGATGGTGCTGGTGGTGGGTCTTCAATCTGCTACCTTTTGGGTAATCACTATGTGCCATTTTCGTGCCTTGATTATTTGCTGAACGAATTTCACTGACTTTGTCATTTTGACGACTCGTAGATGGTACGTCCAACCTGTCAAACAAAATATTCTTCGTCGAGCAAAAAAAAGTCACAACACAGACTCACTGGTATCTTATATCGCAACTATCGATGACAGAATTTTACACATCAAGTAAGTTAATCGAAAACAAGCTTTTTCGCATATTATCGATCAGCATTTCCTTATTGTTAAACAGCTTTTGGGGGTAATGACTGCGGCAGACAGAGCTCATATTTTAATCGAAGAATGATGAAATGTTAAATGATTTATGAAGGTTAGTTTGTCGATTTTGTGAATTCCAATTTTATACGATTGTAATATTTCAAACTATATCACACGCGCTCCACTCACAGCCATTATAGCTATTATTCCAGGATTAATTTTCGCAGTTGCGTTCGCAGTTAATCATTAGTACATGATTGGAAATCAAGAAGCTGCTACGCTTGTATATCAGTCTGTCGCAGTATTACGCTCATCAGCGACAAATAATGATTTGGGCTGATTTGTGACTACTGCGTTTTTCTCTCAATTTTTTTTCTGTGAGGGTTTTCACTCTTTGCATCTCATGGAAAATTCGGTTACTCTACTTTCAACGAATCGCCGAATTGTCGAGTTGCGATTGGAACAATATGTGAATTTCTGTTAAAGCAACGTCATATTCAACAAAGACAATTAGCCGTTGACTCATCCAGTAATTCACAAATTACAGAACTGAGAAACACTCTGGGAGATTATTAATCTAAGTTTAAATAGTTAATAAAAAATTATTAAAAAATCAAATTAACAGTACGTTATTTGCTGAGGCACTCCATTCACTGTCTTGGATTTGAGGACATCGTTCTCGAAGGACATAATGGTTTCTTTTCCATTTTCATACACCCTGAAAAGAGATAAAATTTAGATCAGAATGAATCGCCACTAGATTTCAATCTACGATACTAGGAATAAACTTCTAAGAATCGCTCAAAGAAGACAACCAAATCTCAAATCTATCCGATGAATAAAGAAATTTGAGTTTCCTTTAAAGCAAGGAATGTAAAATACTGATAGCATCATCATATAAAAATGGAACGACGCAACACTTTCAAGAAAATCAATAAAATTCGAATGAGTAAGACACTCACTTCTTAGTAGTGATTTTTTTGCCGTTGATAAACCTCGTAGATGTGCTCGTTCTTTTCATTTCTCCATGACCAGCACTGGGTCCACCAAAATTGATATGGCTGAACGAGGTGCACGAATTCATACCATTATTTCCGAATATGTCACCAAAGGGTGATGGAAAGAATCCGAATGGACTAAATAACGATGCACTGAGACTGTTCATTGGATTATTTTGCCTATTGCCTCGTGAGTGGCCGTGAAAACCTGTGGAAAAATAACATCGTCGGATTAGTCTAGCCTTGATTGTCGAGTTTCTCTCATAATTAGTGAGTTTTATTCATAATGTCTGGTATCTATTTCTCGTATTGCAGTATAACTCGTCAATTGCAAAAATAGATACTGGAATTGGAATGAATTCATATCGAGGAATGCTAAAACGGATACTTAAGATTTCAAATGATGCAAAATCTCAAACTTGGTACGATTGTTGATTCTTACAGATAACTACGAAAAAATTTCACGATATACAGTACCGTGCAATAATTCCTTAACGGTGGTATAAAATCCTCTCTTGCTTGAACGTCGATTGCTCGAGCTCAGATCAACGTAAAGGGATTTTAAAAAACGCATTTCGAAGATAAGAAAAAATGCCAACTTTCTGCGGTTATTGATTTTTCTTTGAACCCTTCCAGGTTGCACAAACAGCTGATGTAATTCCAAGAATTTCGAGAAAAAAACGTTTTTACTCTGAAGATGGAACAATTCCACATTAAAGAGCGTAAAAAATTCTATTTGCATTGATTCTTTGATCATTTTTCATGACGTACGAATAAGAGTGTGAGAGCTCTCAAATTAGCCAAAACCGTAGTTTTTCGCCAGTTTCTGCTGTTTTAACCCATATTTCATTGAAAATCCGAGAATCTGGCTACTTTGAGAGTTCTCACACTATTGCTCGCACGACTGAAAAATAATCAGAAAATCATTGCAAATGAAATTTTTCCGCTCTTTAAGATGTATTTTGTGGAATTGCTCCATCTTTATCCGCGTCTAAATGTTTGCTGGTAAGAGTAAAAAAGTTTTTTTCTCGAAATTCTTAGAATTATATTAGCTATTTGTGCAACCTGGAAGGGTTCAAAGAAAGATCAAAAACCACAGAAAGTTAGTATTTATCTCATTTTCAAAATGCTATTTTTAAAATTCCTCTACGTTGATCTGGGCTCGAGCAACTGAAGTTTGAGGATTTCATACCACCGTCCAGGAATTAGTTATCATCTAAATCCCATTATCATTATTAACAACGATTAAAAAGCAATGCAGATGTAACGAACACTACTATCTTTTGTTACAAAACAGCTTTAAAGCCTTCTGAGAATAAATATGCCGGTCACAAAGAGATCTTCGTTTGTAAAGACAATAGAAATTTTGCTTTGTTTCCTAAATTAGCTTTCACCTAACTGTACGAATTTCCCAAATTACTCCTCAGAGTTCAACGAGCACGAAGCAATTATCTTAAACAATAGAGAAACTTTTCTCAAGAACATGATTCAGAGAAGCTGCTTCAGGTTTTTTTCATTTTTCAAGCAGTGCAAACTAACCAGCAAAAAGATCATCGAAGGGTGAATTGCCACCGAAGAATTCCCTGAATACATCCTCAGGATCTCTGAATACGAATGCGTGATCAAAGTTAAATTCAAAGTCTTCTTCATGACGCCTCTTGCCGCCGGGCATCTGTAGACCATCTTTGCCGTATTGATCGTAGATTCGCCTCTTGCGATCTGTAAAGAAAAATTTCATCTCGTTAGAGTTGGTTAAACTTTGATGATGGTAATTTGAATCATATGATATATTGTAAGAAAGTTTAGTTGAATGGGTAAACTTTAGATCCATAGTTAATGCTACCTAGGCAAGGCATTTTAGTCGTAAATGTCAACTTTTACAGAACAATGCCACAATAAAATGATAAACTCCATGAGATGGTATATTTATGAAATTACGATGAGATAGGGAATAACTATTTTTGCTCTATTACTCGACTATGAGAGAAAATGTCAGAAATGGTTTTGTTTACCAAATGAGAAAATTTTTGGACGGTTCCTACTGCTAAAAATTCAACAATTGGAATTATTTTCTAGGAAAAACGGGTAACTATGAGTTCAGCTGATGACGATGAATGCCATTTAATTGACGGATATGATATAAAATTCATAAAATAATTCAGATCAACTATCCGAATTCATGCCAATTAAAAGTCGAGACTCGAAAAGTCATGATTTTAAAAATTCATCAATCAACATCTGTTTCGGAACAATCAAATATCCATTACTCGACAAATAAGAAAAAATTCCAAGGAATATGATAAGTGATGTAAGAGTATGATGTGTCAGACGCGGAAGGCACGAAGAAACATGAAAATTATGGAAGAAAAATACTACACGCCGCAGATGAGCAAGGATGAATATTTCTGGATTATTGGCTGAAGAAGAGCCAAGCCCCAGGGTATACTAATATTATCTTCGATATCATAAGCTTCATACAACATTTGAGTATCATTAAAGAATTATCCATAAATACCATTTAAATTTTTGCCACAATACTAAAATTGGTTACAAGGATGTTTGGTTATATAATTTTTAAGCCATGGTAAACTGGAGTAGAATTTTGTTGTGAGAAGATAATTAAACACTCTTTGAAAAGTTAGAAAATGAGGGGAAGGGGGAAACTTTGAGTTTCATTAATTTTTTACGCTCGATATAATACCGAAGTATCGCTGCAAAGGAGAGTCAAAGAAATCCCGGTAGGTGAATCCTGTATTGCGTCCCGGCTTCGAAGTTGGTCTTTGATAAGCTCTTTGCTGGTCGTAGCGTCGTCTCTTTGAATCTGTACAACCACAAATATAACACACACCGGTATGTTTTTTTTTCAAGCTTACTTTTTTTTCTCTTTTTTTCTTTTCATTTTTCCCAATTCTTTTTTACTATCGCCCGTTGCAGTGATGCTCGCATTTCAGCCAGTGCCATTTGTAAATTAAAATTTATTTTAGTATTGGTAAGATATTAACACACACCTTACTAATTATTCAATCTCATTTTAACGCTGTTAGTTATTTTCTTCTGCCATATTTGACATTGCATATTAAAGATTATTCTAAGCATCAGTTTTTACCGCATGATCGGGGTTTTATACGAACCGAAATTAAGATTTCGAGTCGGAATTCTAGTGTTCTAATCCTAATGTTTTTAACAATGCATTCGATCGTCCGATACTGTGAATTCAAGATGGATAAGATTTAAATCTAAAATAACCACAAGAACATCTCTATACACCAAATGACGCAAATGGACTGGAGATCTCATGATTATGTGGATGTAGCCAGAAAACACTCAATTTGCTCAATAGAGTCATTCCTCAATTACCAAGACTCATTCTTTCTTTTTAAACTAATGTCCAACTATGTGGATGCTCCTGAACTTCTTGAAAGAATTGAGATTAGAATCCCTGGGAAAATACTAAGGCGAAATGAGATACTATTCAATACAAACTCCTCATCCCAAAAGTCATCTCTGAATCGAATGTGTAGAATTGCAAATGAAAACTATCAATGGTTTGAATATTGTGGTATCACAGTTTCAAAATTTAAACAGTTAGCGAGAGAGAAACTTCTCTTATATGAATGAATATTATTATTTTCTATTATTATTATTTTCGATGTTTTGTGAGATCTATTACTTATTTGAAAAAGATTCCAGCTCTATCTGCCTGCTAATGCATTATTCCATCTTTATAGTTATTATAAGGTGATTTTGCAGGAAGATATTGGAAGATTTGTTTCAAAATATTTTTATTATTTACCAATGTTGGTTATTTGTATAATTATGTACTAAAGGTCTGAGGGACCGTTGATCCAAATAAAATAAATAAATAAATAAATAAATTCAATTTCGTATCGAATCAAAAATGTAAAAAAATCAATTGTGAAATCGATATCCTAAATACGCATCAAATTCGAAGGTAATACGTGATTGAAATTTAAAAATAAAATATTATGAAAGAATTATGCACCAAATAAGGAGGAAGCTATTCCATCGACGCAATTCAAAGTGTAATATTTCTATTCTAAAGATAGCATCGTCATTGATGTTCAAATTCAATAGCAAATTATCGATCTTACTCAAACTGCATTACACATTCTTGTACCTCAGAATAATTAGAGTTAATTAACCTTAGCTTGCAAGCAAAAAAAAAAAAAAATAAGCAGAGCACCGGCAAAAAAAATTGATTAAAAATTAATTTCTCATCCAAAAAAGTAGAGCGCACTAAAAGATAAAACTTATGTTTTTAAGCATAGAGCTCATCTGCTTCGTCCTCAACAAAAACAAACTATCAAAACTCGAGTCACGCAAATTCGACCCGGTGGTCCGGCTATACTGGTTCCATTAGTGCAAAACGGACTCTCCCTCTCTTCTTCTGCTCGATTATAATAGGATGCCGTTTCTCAAGTCCTTTGTTATAGAGTTTAAATTCAAGTGCAGCAACTCTCTGAAGGAGCGTTGTATATTCTACTATATATACATAAGAGGCTCTCCTCTCACTTATATTTCTTCCGTTCATTCTGATCGGTGGGATTAATTATTACTGGCTTACATTACGGCCTTGGCCCTTGAGAAAATTCAAGATTTGCTGCTTGTGAGATTTTTTTATCAAGAATTCACAAATTGATAACAGTGATAATACCGATATTCAAGTATTGCTGTTCTATTAAAAAAAGTCGATATTGCATTCGATTTAGTAGATATAGTTTATATGGTGAGATGTAGTAATATTGTCTAATGTCGAGGTTGACTGCTGCACAAAAATATTTAGAGGCGAGTGAAAGCGAGCTAAATAACGTAACAACTGTGCTGCACCCGCTAAAATTTATGACTATATGTATGTATGTATGTATGTTATAGAGGCTCTTAGGCAAAAGTCGATTTCTCAATGAGGTATTATACCAATAATGCATTTTACGAGCTCTTGCGAAAAATCCTTTTTCCTTCTGAAATTTGGTGTGTAATTGAGAATTAGTATGCGCAAGGATTTCAGTCTTGTTCAATTTTAGAAAAATCAATAGAAATGATTTTTTGACATGAAATTTAGCAGCTGCTGACAGAGAAACTGATAACAGAGATAAGAAAGGCATTATTACATGGAGTTTAGTTGCGCAACTTGTAGTTTTACGGGCGATAAGATGGAAAGGTAAGATTTTAGTTTTAGAATGCTTTGAGAGCGTTGTAAATGTTATGAAAACAGACAAGTTATTCTTGGCAGTCGTGTTTCATCTTTTGTTTGAAATGAAAAAAAAAATTAGTGAAAAAAATTTGCGCATTGAGCGACTAAATGTTCACAGGCAATTTCTAGAAAATACTTGTAATTCAAGTGTTTGAATCTTAGATAGAAAATGAAAAGATGCACACGAAAATATGAGGCTATTTTACTTTATAAGAAGCCCATTCAACTCGAGTAAATCCAAAAGCACAGCTTCCGCAATGCTTTATTGGAGTAATTTTGCTTCATTGATAGTTGAATGAGCCTGCTAAATATGGCCTTGCAGCTGTATTCAAGTCAAATTATCTTCTAAATGTGTAAATTGAACATATCACTATGATAACAGGAATACTTTCAACGCTCAAATCTCAGACATCAACGAAACATTTTTGAAATTCTAAACTATTCACGACAAAAGATAAAACACGTGTCTCTGGTACTACCGTCCAATTTTTTTCTACACTTATGGCAGACAGCCAAGAAACATTTACATTGTTTTAGCAGAATTTTACATGCATCATTTTTTGGCTAGCTATTCGTATCATCTATGTTAATAAATATGCTGTCGACCGTACATACCAGAAATGGAGTGCCACTACAACTCAAAAGTTTAAAATATTCGAAATTTTTGAAATTGAAAACTCAAAAATTCACGTGAACATGGAAACTTGAACAATTTTCTTAACAGAGTTTGGCTTCAAAAACTTTCAATACATCATTGCAAAACGTACAATATTGCATATTACACATTGGCACATCGGTGGCCTGTGTTCAACGGTAATTTTGAATACACGCTTCAAGTGAACCATGGAGTAAAATCCTTACGAAATAACAAATACTCGACACTCAGTCTATCCACAAGATAACCACATAATATACCAAATTCAGAAAGTAAGAGATCGAGAGAGTGTGTCTTCGTAAAATGCACAAGTACGCGTTCTAAAACACGACGAAAGTCGTATAGTATCTTACAAGGACACCGAAAGCCTGGCGCATATGAGATTGTTGCATTATTATAGCTATGCAGTGTATATATATATCGAGTGAGCTATGTAGGTGGTATCATGAAATTGCGAGAGAGAAAAAGTAAATGTTGATCTGCAGTATAACACATAGTGAGCTAGAAAGATGAGGAGCCTCTCAATTGATGTTACATAGACATGATAGAACGACGTTATGCTTTGCAGGATTCTGGCTTGCTCTATATACTATAATAGATATGTCCCCATATCAGAAGGTGTTTGATGGGAACTCACCATCGATTAGCACCTCGTATGCTTCGGATATTTCTTTGAAACGTTTGTTTGCCTCGTCTAGATTGTCTGGGTTCTTGTCTGGATGCCATTTTAGTGCTAGTTTTCTGTATCTGAAACATTAAATAAAATAATTAGCAATGAAATCTATGAAATTTTTAAGTATAGATAGGTATATAAGGTTAGGTTAGGTATACATTGAAAGGATTGGTTTAGGGAGGGTGGAATTATTTGTGAAGGAAGACGATGGATTCAATTGGAAATAGATATTGGTTTGAGGATACTGATGAGATAGTTTCTGATATATATTGCACACAGATAAGGTTTTCTTTATTAGAGCGTTCGAAATTTTTTTGAGGTTATTTTACCGAACTTATACTTTTCAGGTAGATTCCGAATTATCGAAGTTACCGATGTCACGTGGTAATTTATGGAAAGTCGATAGACTCGTGAAAGGGTACACTGTAAAAAGAAATTCTTAAAGTCAGTAAAAAATCGTACTGAATCACAAAAAACTCCCTAACTTTGTAATGTTAGTTTTCACGTGATCAGACGGATCCTAAGGATTTCTTCTTACAGTGTAAGCGATCGATTTTACATGTAAACCGCGGAGATTCGAACCCGGGTCCTTTTTCATGGAAGCCAAGTATCCTAATCACTGGACCACAGGCCATCTTCTCATTGATTCACACCTGCAGACACACAATCCACCAAAAATGTCCGCGATCAACTTATATTCGAGTCTCGGCGGGTAGTGACGTACATCACACCGAATAGACACTTATCAAAATTCAAATTGGTACTAGCCGAGATTTGAACCCGAGCCTCTTGCGTCGGAGGTGAGGATCTTATCCACAAAGCCACAATGGCTTCGTTTCATGAATTATAGGTTAGGTCAAGTATACATTACAAATACAGATTCTGCGGAGAATTAACTGTTTGAGGAAAGACGATAGATTCAATTGAAAATGAATCGTGATTTGAGGATACTGATACAATATGTTCATAAAGTGTAAATTGGTAAGTTAGGTTAGGTATACATTAGAAACGTTGGTTTCCGGATACAATCTGTGTTAGGAAAGATGATAGACTCACAAGGCGGACCCACAAAGTGCGGGTCACCAAAGCCCACCAGACTTTTTTCACAGTCTTGTACCACCTAGAATATGAAGAATCCAGAGTATTTCCGTCAAATAGGCCTCCTGTCCAAAATTACAGCCTATGACATTAGCATTGCCCATATAGGCCCATGTTAAAAAGTGGTATATATAGATATACTGACAATGCTAACGTTTTTGCTTGTAGCTATTAACAGAAGGCCCATTTGACTGAGTTACTCTGGATTCTTCATATTCTAGATGGTACGAGACTGTGAAAAAAGTTTGGTGAGATTTGGTGACCCGCACTTCGTGGGTCCCCCTTGTCAATTGGAAATAGACCGTGGTTCGAGAATACTGATATATTATCTTATAGTGTAGATGGATAAAGTTGGGTTAGGTATACATTGGAAAGACTGGTTATTGGAACGTACAACTTTTCAAGAAAGGAAGTAGATTTGATTAGAAATGGATCGTGGTTTGAGAATCGATGAGTGATGAGACTGTATATACAAGGGTTGCATTCCGTGTGACAAACGGAAATGAAAATGACTTCATGGGAGCAGCCGCTCTGAAGAAGCGCAAGATGATGAATTATTGATGAGACGTCGCGAGGACTGCCAACTGCATTTTACACATTCGAGAGACTCTCTTTCTGAATCAGGCAACTGTTTTGATGGGGGAAAAAAAAATTGAGGAAAAGAGAGACGAGAGGCAACATATTATCCAAAGTCAAGAACATTTCAAGTTCGTGAGTGAAATGACGAAACTGAAAGATCCAGCAGACCGCTATCATAATTCTTACTCATTCTCAAATTTATCGAATACCGTTGAATAATCAATGCTAAATGACGCAACGATTGCTTATATTCAGTTTTTGAAAATTTGGAAGAATTAAGGTTTGATTTGATTCGATGAATCATACACGATTGCATTGTAAATGACTAGAAAACTAACTTTATATATATAGGTAGTAAATATTATTACTTCCTCATGTTGCACAATCAGCTGAAGCAGCTGAAGGTATCTGATGTTGAATACATTAATTAGTTATTATGTTAATAATAATATCTACTGCTAGTCAGTAATAATGTCAATTTGTCACAAGTCAAAGAGCTGATCGAGAGAAATGTTATTCAATAAAACGCAGCGTGAACCGCTTGTCTGTCTGACTTTGCTCGACTGTTACTACTTGAAGCGCCGGGTCAACAACCGCCACTGTAACAACTGATTTTTCACAGAACGGAGAGCTTTGATGAAATCATTCATTACGAAAAATGACAATACATCCAATAAATAATAATAAAACTGCTCGGTGAGAGTTCAAAGGTCGATCAATCACAAATTTTATTATAATCCCGTTGATGAGACGCGCGAATACAGCGCCAAAGTTTCCATTGTGCACCACGACTGCACTGATGCAGCGCGGCGTGATTCTCTACTATTCATCAGAAGGAGAGACCTGTTTCTCCGTAAACGAACTTGGAATATATCTTGCGTTTGAATCGCCTCGAGAGCGCGGGAAGCCGACCTTGAAGGTCGAAAAACGGCACGGGAATTCTTGGAATTCTATATAGCAGCGGTTACCGCGTAACTTCCATGTATATGCACCAATCCAACGGTCCTGCCCATGTTTGATTCAACGAATGAGAAAAGGAACGCCTAACTGACGATGCATTCGTAGAAATTTAATGCGTGATTCTTGGAATGAGAGAAAGCGTGACGGGGAAAGCTCTGAAACAAAGACGGAACGAAAACAGAGAAGTTGTGATGAGGTTCGTCAACCTCGTTCGCGTCGCCATCAGACAAAGGGTTAAGGTAGTATGTATTAGATGTAAATGGACTGTTTCTGGACGGATTTGATTCAATCTCTTTCGGATCCTCATATGGTCTTAGATGATATTTTGACAGATGCTTTAACTGGTCATGACCTTTTAGGGCAGTTTTTCAAGAGCCGCATGAATTGAATGATGTCTTTCTTCATGCCACAAGAATTTTTCTAAAAAATGATCAAGACTTCAACAGGCATGTGAAATCCAAAAATGGACTAATATCGAACAGAACCGATTATTTCGGATTCTCAGTAGATAGTCTTGTTGGGTATTTTGGCGAATGCTTGAAATGGTCATGACCTTTAGGGATAGTCTATCAAGAATCGGACGAGCCGACAGATACCTTTCATCGTGTTTCTAGATTATTTTCCAGAACTGGTCCAAAACCTCAACTGACTTTGATCACAAAGAGTCGAGCAAAAAGTATTCTTAATTAGGTTCTGTATACATACTTAAGATGCACATATCATCCAGGTCAAATTTGGAGCTCAAGAAAGGGAGAAAAAAGCATTAGACTGCATTTCCTGAAACGCGGGGGCGTCGTCATCAGTCGTCGTCCAAATTGGGCACAGGAATTCGCGGAATACTTATTCACGAATGTAGAGACGACATTGTAAACTGCACTCTCTCAGAGAGTACTCTTCTGTTCGCGGCCGTGAAATAGGTCAAAGACCTCGCAGTTTGCTCTTCTCTCTATACACTGATGCACTCGTGATGCACCTAACAGAATGTATATGGCGCTATGTGCAATGAAACACATGCACTTCTATACAGAGATGCTCCAAGAAAAGGAGAGAGAGGTACATCAGACGAAGTGTATATAGAGAGAAGATAGAATTAAAGGAAAGAACAAGACCAAGAATAAGAAGAAGCTGATGCGGGTGGAAAAAGGAGAGACGGGTTGTATCCTGTGATACTATGAGCATCATGAACTGTGTGAGATTCACTGATGGATAAACATTTATGTAGCCTGTCGAGCTTGTCGAAGTTAATGCTTTTAGATGGAACATTTTGAGATGATGCAGATGTTGGGATGATGTTGAGATCCGGTTGGTTGGATGGCGTTGATTTGGATGAGAACGTTTCTGGGGTGAGAACAAAGAGTGGACATTAATTTGGAGAATTTTTGGAAGTAAAAACGTGATACTGAGAAAAAGTTGTAGGTTAGATTGAAACAAAGGGATATTCAATCATACCATGTTACTCGGAAGTTCAACCTGGAAATTTGGACATGGTGGCAAAAGTAGATGCGTTTGAAGATTTACAAAGTTAAGTAATAAGACAGTTGAGTCATGTACAATTTGAGGACTATTTTGTTTTCTCTGTTCTTCAAAATGGTTATATCCTGATTCCAGGCTAGTGAGTCTGGGTTACAAAATCAGAGGAATACATCAGGAGAACATTGAAGGGTCAGAAAGTTTCAACGACCCTGTTCATACAGACAAAGAACATGCTATTTGTTGATCTTTGCGACGAAATAATAAAATCTGTGTACACTATTATACGGAAAGAAGGTAAAGTGCAGTGCTTCGAGATCTAAGTATCTCTTTCGCGCTCATAGGTTAGGGTACCATAACCTACGAGTGCAAGTGAGAAGGTAAATGTTGAGGCACGTCGGGTCATATTTTTCCTGAGTGCCTATTGTGTTCCATAGATTTCTCAGATACATGATTAGAACAACAGGCAATGTTTGGAAGTAACTTCATTACTGGCTGTTCTTTTCATATATCCACTTGAAGAGTTCCTTGGGAAAAATATAGTGGATTCCTTGCAATTTTCAAGGCCCTTCTCTGAAGAGTTGACACCATAATCTGTTTCAATTATTATTCAATTGGCATTATTCATGTTTTCCCCAGATTCTGGGATCTACTCACAACGCAGAGACAGTCATCACAAACCATTATCAGTGCTTGAAAGGAAAGCAAAGATATTGTTCCATCTGATGAGTGATGAGAAATTCAGATGAATGGAGAGAGATCTCTCGAACATCTGGGTACAATAAGATACACGGTAACGAACAAACGTGATGTTTTTCAATTCTTCACATGGGTTCAGATCCGATTAAAGATTTAGCGAGGTGAACTTTTTAGTCATTCAATGACGTGCGAACGTAAGTTTTTACGCTTTCGCGCGTCCAAATCGACGCAAGAGGTGAAATAAACTGTGATAGGATACTCATGCTTTTAATTCGATTGTTCGAGCACGTCATGCGGAAGGCTTGGTTGGATGACCGACGAAGGAAAGTTGTCTGGGGATCAAAATGGAATGGAATGTACGTTTCACGCAAGCAACTGTCATTCATTGCATTGATGCCTGGTTACTGACATCTACAGATAATTGCGGTGAGATACTACTCTTGTTTACGCTTTTATACAATCTAAACTCTGACAGCGTTGGGTTTGTCTAGAGAATAAATCCATTAATGGCTGGATTCATTAACTCGTGTTTTTTCCTAAAGTGAAACTTTTTGTTCTGTCATACCAACGAAAAGTATGAAAAGATGTGCCTGGGAGAAAAGGGTAGATGAACTCATGTGGTATTGACTTCGTGGATCTGCAAATCCTCGGAAAAGGAGGGCCTTCAAATGAAAATTCATGAGGGAATGATCTGTATTAAAAGAAATGTTTCTATGAGTGGTATTTGAGGCAACGACGTCATAATATGGGTTTGATGACCAAGTCTCTTAGTAAAATTTTTGTTGCTGAGGTAGAACACTGTTTGACAGATAATGATAGTTCAAAGTATTACAATCATGATAATTGTTACGACAAAAACGATTTTATCATTGTTTGTTACATGAAACTCATAACTACAGACCAGATTCGCATCATCTGCTGACCACTCAAGTATTACTCAATCAAGCCCGTTATTGGTCGAACTACTCGGCATTTTTATTCGGATAACATCAGAATTAGCACACTATCTATAATTTGAAAAGCTCGCTTCTCTCTAGGAAGCTCGGGGATATAGGAAAGAAAAATCGCATTGTCTAAGAGGCTTGTGTTTTCTCGTAATATGTCTAGCCACGCGGCGCGGCGTCAGACACATAACCTTATCTGATCCACGAGTCTCAATCATCGTTAAACCACGTGCGAGAATGATCGTAAAACACCTTTACAAATTAAAAAACCAAATCCAAGTGATCATGAAAATTACTTACGCTTTTTTTATTTCGGCGTTACTGGCAGTACGTGTGACCTCCAGTATGCTGTAGTAGTCCATCATTGTGGCCGTTAATTTTCAGATTTCAAGTCCAGCCTGAAGGCAGCGGCACAAACTATTTTAAGCTTCAAGCAACCACCTGTAAAAGAAAGGAAATTGTTCATAAGTACATGTTGGACAACTCTGGATGTTATTTAATTTACAGCATCAATAATTTGGAATGAAGAGCTTCGGGGGGGGGGGGGGGGAGTTCATCTTATTTGAGCTTCATCTCATTCAATCAATTTGATTCAATCATTATGATTAATCAGGGAGAGATGAATCATGTTCACTTAGTCAGGAGCTCGGTCAGGAGAAAAAGTTCATCAATCTTAACAAGGGGAGGAAGACATGGCGAGCGTGTCTCGCACAGAGACAATTGAATCATTCGAATTCTGACGCAAATTCTGGAGTGTATAATTATCCTGAATTCCTTTTTTACAAGATAGAAACTGTTCAAGATACAAGTTCAGAAAACTACACAAGACTATATGAGCATAGATTTGATCATAACTACACCAGCTACTTGTTTCACAATGAGCCAATGCAATCAAGTATGAATGGATCCGATAACGGAATAAGGTAAAACTAGGGGTACCGGGACACCGAAAACGGCGATTTCCACTTTGGGCTATCAAAGATGAACTTATTATGTTCCGATCATGAAATTTTTTTCTCTTACCTATAACTATACTATTTACCTTCATGAATCAAGAAAAAAAATGGCCAAAAGTGTTCTAAAATAATAACAAAAGCCAATTTTCTGGAGACCTGATTTGGCCCAACACTGGGACACGATTTGTGGTTTGACCTAGTACTAGGACGGCCAAATGTAGCAGTACTGGGACAGGACACGTTGCTCCGGATTGTACATTGGAAATTTCATCATAGTTACATACAAATATTGAGAATTACTATGGACTATCACGTTTTTGACCATAATTTGTTGTTAGTTTAGTCATTTATGCAATAACAATTCAACAACTAACAACAAACGATGTGTCTCAGTGGCCGCGTCTACATTAGACTTGTACGCGCGTCGACGCGCGGATTTGTACGCGTGCGTCGTATGCGATGCGCGGACGGAGCGATCTACCGGTATTGCAGGACTCCGGAAAAACCCAGTTCGGAAAATTTTAGCAATTTTTTTTCATCCAAAAAATTTTAAAAGTGGGGCAGAGGCTAAAATGATCGGATCAAATATTTTATGTCTGGATCATAATGAATTATCATCATTTTAATTGATAAAAACCGCGTCAGCCACAATTTGGACTCAGATTATTTCTTGAAACATTTCATTTTCCCTTGAATTCAAGCCATACACTCAATAGATCACTAGAAAAATGTAGGTAAAATGATTTTATTGAAAATTTCAGTTAGATGTATCCATACACATATGTATGTACACATGTATCAACTCTGATGTAATGAAAATTATGAATTTATTTCTGGAACATGCCTTAGATTCATAAAAAAACAGTTTCATTTGGTGAAATGCTCCATACAAGAGGAACTATGCAAAAAAACCATATTCCCATCAACGATAAGCTGACTTTATAAAAATAATACTGTTTAGAACTTGATTAGTTCACTTCAAAATTAACATGATGGTTGATCTTGAAAAAATTATTTGACTTGTGAGACATATCTTTGAACTGAAAAATAGAACTCGATCACTTTAGCCTTTGCCCACTTTCAAAATTTTTTGGATGATAAGAGAAAAGTTGCCAATATTTTGCAAACAGGGTTTTTCCGGCGTCCTGCAATGCCAACTGTTTGCTCCGTCCGCGCATACGATGCACGCGTACAAATGCGCGCGTCGACGCGCGTACAAGTCTAATGTAGACGCGGCCAGTACTGGATTACTCCACTTCTCCACCGCTTGGTGAAGCCGGACGCGTCGCGTCCTAGTAATGGGTCAGAATTCAATATATACGGTGGTGAACTAGGACACGATTCTTGGCCACACAATATACCATTTTCTAGTTGATTTTTTTTCATTATCTAATCATTGCCACAGCTCGCCCAAAATTTGGTTCGTGATTGGGATTACTCTTAAGAACACTCAAAAATTTTTTGATACAATATTAGATCACACACCTTTCTATTAATTAGGAGGGAATATAATGTCCCAGCATCGGTCGACTTTGGCATGGTGTCCCGGTACCCCTAGTTTTACCTTAGAGTATCACATTTAGCTGAAGTAGGTTGATGAAGAAATACTAGAACTTCAATATTCTGAGTCGAACGCTACCGGTACAATTTATTTTATTAAAAAGTAGCTCAGTCTGGTTTCATCGTCAGCACTATGACATGGAAAATTCACCAAGAAAAGTACCGCAATAGGAAGGATAAAAATAAAAATAAAACAATCCAATTGAACATAAACCATCTTTCGTCAACCAGGGACTTGAATGTAACAATTGTTTCTGGGCTTTAATTATTCAAATTATTATTCAAATTATTCTGAGAATTTGAGAAATGGCGTAATTCGCGTTTTTTGAGAGAATTGGCTCCTAAATATTGGTCTGGATAGAAACGGAAGCCGACTTTCAAATCAGTCCCGTAAGAATACCACGAGGTTACGGAGACATTTCTCATCAAAGGTTTGCTTTTTTCATTTGGCGACTTATAGCAGAAGAACTCACATCATATGAAATCATTATTTTGTAGTTTGACAATCACAATTATATATCCTTATATTTTCTGTAGTTCTACTTGATTACAGATCCTAAAATTATGAATGAACCGTAAATCCAGCCGACACAATCTTGAAATATCCCATAGTTCATGTGGAACTACCATTATAAGTTCATTCCCCAAATCACATCTAATTTTACAGATATCATTTGATAGTATCACGATTGAAAAACGACAATAGTCACGCGATCAGTGAGGGACAACACCAACGTGGCGCATTTAGTATACATATAAACGATTAAGGGTGCATCAAGATTGAGAGGGGGGGGGGGGGAGAAGATACAAAAATAGATGGTTGTCGGGAAGAAGACAGAGTTAACAATATAGAGAAATTGTAAAGACAGAAAGAGAGAAAAGATAAAAAGTCTGTACGCGGGCCAACAGAGACGCTAAACTTAGTATCATGCTCGTATCCAGAATAGATCGAAATGCGGAGGTGGAGGTCGCTTGGCTTGCGTTATTCAAATGTTAGGCGTCCACTTAGTCGGGGCTAACCATCTCACTCTCTTATATGCTCACTCTCACACATTTCATAGCCACTTAGGTGTTTCAAGAAACTCATCTCAATATAAATCGTAGAGCGCAGATTTGCCTGCATCAAGTTCAGATCGGTGAATAGAACACAACATGTTGACTGTTTGGTTGCATTCAAGTAAACAACTGATTTTCATTTAGCTCCTTATTTTTTGCAAAAAAGATTATAAAGAAAGTTTTCACGTGATACGCAGTTACAGGTGGTCTTCTAGCTCAGAAAGATAATTTATTAGAGCTTTGTAGTGGTTTTTATTCATCATTAGCTTGATTGTTCAAGAAAAATTTGCAAAAAAATAAGGCAAAAAATACAAATTATCTGATATTTTTTTGATACTGATAAAATGCGTAGTCAACTCACAATGATTATGATAAATTCCTTTTTCATTCCCTGTCTTATCGATCACAAGTTCCAATGTCTAGAAGACGGTCGTAGAAAATTTGTTTAAAAAATCAGACTGTCAAGTATTGAGTTCTGGAATTGAGAAAATGTATGCGACACTCTTGCCATAGCAAACCCAGTTGTTAACGACTTTTTAAGAGAACAAGATGAATGAATTTTTTAAAAGGAAAAGAAATGAACATCTCAAAAAAATTTCAGCAACATAATGGAGATGATTATTCGCTCTACCGTTTGGAGTGAAAAGGAGTCGATTGAGTTTGGAATTTTGCTGAAACCGTGATGGCAGTGCAAGTTAATCGACGTTTATGTAGCCCTCGCGGTTCTAGAAAAACAACTTATCTGATCGACTCCTTTTCTTCTCCAAAGAGGTTCATTTGATCATGGAGTATTACTTGTTGCAGCCAATTTTACCGAAAACGGGCTGGAAAATTTTATAAAACCACCAGAAGCATAACTCACATGGGTAACCCACCATCATTTCACACGCAAATGTCCAGTAGGTAAACATGGACTCTCCATAGAAAAAAATATCCTCTTTCTCATAATTGTTACAAAGTTGTTTTGACAGCGGGATTTGAGACATTATCATCGTACCCCAAGAATCAATTACTCAATTATTCTGATGGAACAAAATCTTTTTTAAATTGATTTTGCATCCAATGTCCTCCGCACGTAAGAATCGTTATACTTTCCAAATCTGAAGTTACACACTATGTATGTGTACTGACTGTGAAGTCATTTCCGATCAATTGCATGCAGTCGTCGTGTAACCTGGTGCTTTGCACGTGTCGTTTACTGCACGCACTTCACGTAACATCCATCCAATTCAATGCGAGTAAATGTATGAATAAATGTAAGCCTTGCAAAAAAAAAGAAAAAACATTTCCAAGATATATAATATGACACAAGACGATGTCATTACACGCATGCCTGATATGCTTAAGAATCAAATTTGTCTCATCTGTAGTCCTTTAAAGGAACATGATGCAGTTTGTAAGGATACAAATGTCGCGGGCGTGATCAAGCATTTGAACGTACTTTTTTTCGGTTATAAGAAAAACAGGACAGAGCTATCGTCGTCGCAGTGCGGAAGAAATCTGAGGGAATCGCATGAAAAAGAAGGAAAGAGGGGCATCAAAATGATGTCTGAAGAGTCGCTCTCTTTTGGACGCATTTCAAAAATTGAGACGAATCTTTCTCGCTGCTGCATGCGGATATTATCATTTTGGCTGTGCATGCAATACATAAGAATATAGGTGAATATAAACGAAAGGGGGAAGAAATTGAATAGGATCGCGAGTAAATTATAAGATTCTGGCTAAGTTGAACAGCAGAAGTATAATGGACGAGTGCTGAAAGAGTGGCAGGGAGTGATAGCGTGTCTTGCAGATGGAGTTTTGTGCTCGTTATGCTTGGCTGTGTCTTTTATAAGAGTCATTTTACTCTGTTTCAGACACGTTTCTAAGAAAGAACAATGTTTCTGCTACTCTTTGTAATTCTATTATTTACTGATGAATCCTAAGAAGGCGAGGAATTACTGCATGAAAAATTAGTTCATGGTATAATCTCATGGTTTGAAAGTAGCATGGCAAGATGAAAGACATGAAGGTAGTCGTATGGAAAAGTAAAGAAATATCAAATCATTCATTCTTGAAATTCAGTTGATCAGATTCAATGTCTGTAATACCTTATACAGAGACATGAGTGGATGTCTTTTTTTTTAACAAGCAAATTGCAACGTAATAATGCAAAGCGCTCCAAAAAGCTCGAGATTTGAAATATTGAACGTTTGTTGAAAAAATTTTGAAGGGTTGGGGGTTGAAAAATTTCCACACAGAATTCCTCGAGTCACAATTCCCCAGCCATTTCTTCCCGAAAATAAAATCACCTACGATGAGAAGCCCTCAGGTTAAAATTTTCCGAGACTAAAATTTGCCCGTGTAAAAAACTACAACTTCCCGTCGTGCGAATTCATCCAACGTTTCCAACGATGGAGAAGCAAAAGAAAGAGGGAGAGACAAAGGGTATCTTTTCCAGGACTTTTGGCCCGAAGTTTTGGGGCCAAAATATTTGTAGCAGATTTTGTCCCATGTGCAAAATGTCCTCTTCTGGAATGAAGAAGTGACCGGGAGGTAATTTGTCTGGGGAAGAAAGAATATTCGGAAGAGTTTGTCCTATGGGAGAAGTAGTTCGGGAATAGCGACTTCCTCCGATTTGAAGACATCCATCTTTGAAATGACCATCAGACGAGTGGGTGCCCACGGTCTCATGTTTGTGATCAGAAATTCATCAGTCTGCGATTCCAAGAACACATAAAGTTGCACAAGAGGAAACACCACGTGACGAGGGTCAAAATTAAAGGTTCAGAAAGTCCTTCAGAATTGGCCATGATTGACCTGAACAAGAATCTTGATCTTACATTTATAATTTGATTCAACATACGGTATAAATTTTGGTCCCAGAACGACTGTATTTGATTCAGGTATATGTCAATAACCACCAAGACGTGACAATGCAAGGACACGAATGAAATGATCATACGTAGAGATAAACATAAGAGAGGAAATTATGCGTTGTCAATCCAGTTCTGTTCTGCTGTCATCGTGATGGCATGTGACATCATCGAATGTATCAACAGAATAACGAAAAAAAAGTGCATCATATACCATTTTGAATCATTTTTGACAAGGATAATGTGTAAATCATAGGCGTTAACTTCTTCATCATAATCAATTGTATGATTTGTCAGATTCTTTTGTTTTCAATCAAAGTGAATATAATCAATACTATTGGAGACGATTCACCAAATTCTTGAATTTACGAATACAGATCTTCAGATAATGAATAATCTTCAGATTCAGAACTGTCGAATTCTACAAGGTGAATGGAGTGACGTTCGGGATGTGAGATTTCGTTCTGAACTCGAAACATCACACTTGAAACATAGATTCACAATCATGTGAATCTATTAGCCGATTCATTTGTGCACATTAGTTAAAATTGAGATAAATACAAGTAGAAAATAGAAAGATGACGGATAAAGACGATGGATTCAACAGTTCACACGTCGTCGTCGACGTTCAATCTAATGACCATATTGGATAAAAATTATCACAAATTATTCGACTACCATCATAATTTCCAGCATCAGATGAGTCATATGAGTGTTGAGAAATTTCCGTGACTTCCAAACTTGTCAAATTTTTTTTCCATGCACATTATTTAAATTCTTCGAGTGAGAGAATCTGTTGGCGGGTCATCTTTATTCGGAGCAAACAGCAAAATCTCATTTGCTATAATCGGATCTGAGAGAACTCATATAAGCCAAATAGTGTTTGCTTGTTGTTAGAAAAACACTGTGGCCTAGACAGATAAACTTAGCGATAAGAATAAAATCAAGCATTCTGAAAATTCGAACAGCCTCAAATATATCTTTCCTGTTTTTGAATGATGTACTCAAATGTTTTCTAATCGATTTCATAATCAAGGATGATGAACTCATTCCTGGCTAGATATTTGAATTCTTAGAATCACCTATAATTAAATATTAAGTGAACCAAATAAATGGTACACAATGAGTACGATACAAAAAAGTTATATGATTACGGAGCTTGTTATACAATTTGCATGTTTACACTCATTCAAAATTTTTATAGTTGAGATCTCTACTTCGAATTTATTGAGAAACTTGTTACAAGCCTGTGACAATCGAGTTTGATATTTTGGCTGAAGTATAATTTATAGCAGAATCTAAAAAAATTCATCGTGATCATAGTGGTACAATAGTAGTGGTGAGAGACTCATCAACCTGAACTTGACACCGATCCTCGACTAGAAACAACAAAATGACATCAAATCGAAACAAAGATAATTGCTTCATTCTCACGAGCTTCCTCTGACATGACAACTCGTGAAGTCCCCACAATAATCTTCGTAGTGCATAGCTATAAAACCAAGGTCTCAATCTTAAATTGAAAGAAAAAAAACCTGCACAATACAAATAACTGCAGCAAGTATGATGAGGAAAAAAAGAACTCGAACATTTCACGAGATCATGTAATATAATATGTGTGTGCATCAAAGCGCGGCAAATTCAAACACGGTTACAAATTCTCATCATGAGGCGCCTATAGCGAAATCTTCGGCTAGTTTTAAAAGGCAGGTATGGTCCAGTTCACCTGAACATCGAAAGCTAATAATAGACTGAGAAACTCGTGAAAAAAAAAGACGTGTAATGATAATAAAGATCGTCTATACGCGCGTGACTCATGTAAATTTTGAATTCGGCCTAGAGCAATCTTAAATGATACAACTTGCGGGCATGATGATTTGGATGAGATGTGGGGGATTCAGGTGGGCGATTTTCTACCTCGACGACCGCGACGACGACGCCTCCTCTACTTTAGAGAGGAAAAGACAGTCTATATCTTGGTTCATCTCTGGTCGTGTATCGAAAAATTTTTAATTAATTCTGAGACAGAATAACTTATATACCCACGGAGATCATCTTCTTTCGACTAATGCATGCATTTTCTACAGTTGAGAGATATATCTCAATCTTTACATCAATATCAGATTTTCAGAATTTTTGAGCACGATCATCATGGAAACGTGAAATATACAAGTTGTCAAGGAATCCATGATTTCTATTGTATGAAATTTCACATCGCTCTTCAGAATATGAAAAATATGTTAAATTTTGATCGGCTGCTTTCTCGAGCAAATAGAGATTCTAATCATAGATTTGATACCTCTATTGTCTCACATAAAAAACTGGCATGGTTTGTGTTTCTAATACTCAGTATAGGACTAGAAATATGATTCAAGGATACAAATCGGCTGTAAAAATATGAAAAAGTGGAACTAGTTGAATTGTGATTCAAAATGTTTCGATCCAATCCCTCCGATAACCTCGCAAGAAATACGACATGAGGATCTGGTGTTGACACAGGGAGAGTATGAATTGTGAATCTATTGCATGGAAAGGCGCTATCTATTTGTAGCCTTTTTTGTAAAGTTAGAATGGAATTATCACTTGGAGGGATGATGGACTGCAATTTATCTAGATCTTGCAATTGCAGACCAGATAACAGATTCACATAGTTTTACAGACGATTCTAATCCACGAATCATATTTCAAAGTATGCCAGTTTTTCATGTTGTGAGATATTAGAGGTACGAAATCTATGATTTGAATCTCTGATAACTCGAGAAAACAATTGACCGAAACTTCACGAATTCATAACTTTTATGTATTTGCTAGGGAAGAAAACTGAATTTTTTTTTTAAAAACTCTAACATTCGAAAATTGAGCCTATCCATGAATTATATCAAAATCATATTGCCAATGAACACTAGAAATGAAAAAGTGAAAATCGTAAAATGTAAAAGACAAGGAAAAAAATGAACAGTGATGAATGTGCACATCAAAGCATGAAAATTGAGAGGAAAGTAAATACTACCATTTTGCCTCGAGAGAGTTCCGGTGTGTGAATGCAAGACTGGTTTAAACTTTCTCTGGGAGTGAAAATTTCTCGAAACTGTGCGTTCGGATGAAGATTATGCACTAAGCCTGAATTGATTGAGTGATGAGTTTTTTTTTTTTTTAAGCTTAGAGCAATATTGACCTATTTACGTTACACGAACTAGAAAGAAGGACAGACATAAGTGAGTTGATCGTTTTGATCGAACTTAATTCGAGACAAACGTTTGGTGTGATTAGCGGAATCGTTACGGAAAAATCGCCGGATGTAACTCGTTCAGAGCTTTGTAGCTTTGTCAAGAGTATAAAGTATTTTGACCGAGAACAATGACCAGTTTTACCTTGTTACATTTTCAATGGTCTTCTCTTAATGTGCTCTATGTACGATTTACATATACCCATTGATTTTGATAAAGCATTGCTACTAGGCTCGCTGACAATGAATGCCGTTCCTTTTTTTTTAAGTAACCGTGAATATAGCCATAGGAATAATTCACAAAACATTCTTTCCGAGAAGGAAAAACAAAAATTTCACTCTATACCTGTACATATCTCCATAAGTAATGACAAAAATTGGCAAATCGAATAACAAAGCAAATAACATGGACAAAGAAGACAAATTTGAGGTAAGAAAAAAAGCGAGAGCAAAAAAAGCTCTGATGAGCGTATGACGTATGCATCTCAAGATCCGCATCTCAATTTCTCACGTGAGTATAAATTAGAACACCCTTACAGTAAACCCCAGTTAACATATCTATATCTCTAAAATCCATTACTCCACGAACGCTATCAATATAAAAAATTTTAAAAGCCCGCGAGATTGAAAATTATGGATCATAAGGATGTGCGGCTATATGTGAAATGTACCGTATAGTGTAGTTATTATCACAAGCAGCCAATCGAGAGCATTTTGCTTCTTCCGAGATCCTTGAGTCGCCCGAGGCTATACTTCTGAACAGTAAAATGTCCCAACGACGACGACGACGACGCAAAACTCGCCAGCATTATCGATTTGTACCATATATGTATACACTGTAGCAAATATCGATCGATACGATAATTTATCGACCGGAACGCTCTTTCGATATAAATATATGTATCGAAAATTTTATAAAAGCTTTGCACCATTTACTCTGACACTAAAGTAAAAAAATCTTGATTAAGGATAGGCGATTAGACTTTAGCGGGCGTTGACAAAAAGTTGTCGACGATGCGAGGACACCGGCTCATTCATCTAAACCTGTATACAGACTCGAATCTTGATCTAAAATTTTCGCAATACAAACTATTGGTATGTGTTGTGATGTATTCAATTCTGCCATGCCAATATTTACCAATCAAACTATTCACTTGTTAACTATCTGTCTAACACGTTTGACAGTTGGGAAATCGAATGTATTTAAAAGTATCGAAATTCAATGAACAGATAAGGGTATTTTTTCAAGATTGCAATCTTTCTTGTGCGTAAAGTTAGCTTTAAAAAAATCGTAATACGCGTGTTGTGACCAAATTTGGAGACTCGGCACAGCTTACTCAACGCGCACCCAAGCGAAAAATCTAAGGCTCTCTTTCTTCATGAGTGAAGAGAGATCGTCTCTCTCTCGTGTGGTATATATATGCTTGCAGCAAGTTGATTCGTTGTAAGAGACTATGCGGCTCATGGTGACATCACACTTGTGGAGTCATGAAAAAAAAAAAAAAAAAAAATATTGATACGCGAATGACAGTGTTGGCAAAAATTGAGGTTATGGTCAATATGATCGCGCGATGAGACAAAAATGGGGATTATATTGGCAGGCGGGAAATTGAGGCGCCATGTGAGGTAAACAATACGGCTTCAATTAGCATTCCGAGAATAAATTTTTGCAGATTTTTGAGAACTTGAAAAGTGCATGTGGTGTGAATCTATTCGAACAGAAAACGGTAATTTTTAGGTAGTTGTCCTTTTAAATTAATTGACTACAAGGTACTCTGTAACTAATTGAGAAATTAGTTCAAAATTAAGGTAGTTGTACACCAAAATTATTCATCAACAGAATTTCTCGAGATTCTGCAGAGAGATAGTTCTAATATCGAAGAGTACGTGTGTAAAATTCCAGAACGGCTGACCATCCCGTTTTTGAGTATTGATCGTCACAATTTGACCAGTTTTGCACATTTTTAACATTGCGTTTATGGGAGCGGGACCCAAAAAGGGCACAAAAATGGGTCTAGCGCAAAACCTGATCAACAGAAAATGGTAGGACTGCGAGAGATCCGAGTTTTTGTACCAATGAATCATATGGCCAAGTCTGGAGATGATGGACCACGTCTTTTTCTAGTAATTGTTTATACAAAGCGTAGAATGCAAAACATGCGACACGTGATTTCGATTCTAGGGTAGATAAATTTGGAAATCATGCCTGATTCTGTTCGGGAAGGCTTAGAAGACCGTTTTTGTTTATTGTTTGATGGAAAAAGTGCAGTTATTAACAATAATAATAATTTCGAATATTTTGATGTGAGCAAAAAAGTGAGGTTAAGTCTCTTTGACTCACGTATTTGGTGTACAACTACCTTAATGGGAATCTGTACGAAATTTTCATCTAATCGACTTTTTTGTTTCGGAATTTTAGCTATCAGAAATAATGAGGTGGTTTGGTCATTTTTAACGTCACGCTCATGGGAAGAGAAACGCAAAATGGCATTATTGTGGGTCTCACAATTGATCCCGATTACAGAAATTGATGAGGTTGCGGGGGGTGGACGTTGATGAAATGGCGCATCTTTTGGCCAAGTCCACTAAAGATTGACCGACTACTTTTTCTTTGACAGTCATCGAAAAAATTGGAATTGCGAAACGGCTTTTACGCAAATAGGGTTTACGCTCAAATCGTTGTCTAATTTGAGCGGCTTCTGACCAGAGGAGTATGTTAGCTCATTTAGGCTTGCTTTTTGATCAGCAGAACAGGTTAATTCGTCGTTATAACTTCGTTAAAACGGGTGTAATCGAACAAGTGAGGTTAGGTAGCCATTGACTCACGGAGTTAAAAGACAACTACCCCAAGTTAACTTTCTGTGAAACTCATTGACTTATATCTTTTAAGATAACCCAGAATTGACCACTGGCAAAATTTCAATGGTCGTGATCGAGAGATCTCGGAACTAATCGTGGTTATTGATTTTACATTTATTCAATGATCAACTTCAGTATGCACGTATTTTGTGGCGAATTCATTGCTGAAATGTTATCGAATTCCAATTTGAAGTTGATTACCTAACATACACTTCTTTCAAACTGAGTGAAGATTCATGTACTTCTATTTCATATTTCAATGGGAGATATTAAAGACTTTATTCAATATCTTCGGTTCCATGGAAAACATATGATGCAAACTATAGCATCATCTCTATCCTCTAGGCAATTAATACATCGAATCCTCGAATTCAAATATCTTTGTATCTTCGAAAGTCAGTCAAAGAAAAAACCTTGGATATAAAAGTTCTACGCGCAATAGATCCGGCAAGGAAGATCTTAGTATCTCGGAAGCACACGACAATTCCCCCGCCCCCAGTCATCAGCCTCATAACACCGTGCTTTTACCACCTCGTCCGCCTCAATTCGTATAAAGTCCTGTACATCGTCTTGGACTGCATGAAGACTCCCGCTTCTTCGCAAGCCTCCCTGTATCTTCCAGTTTTGCTCTAAGAAAGATGACAGATAAAGCGCTACGCTACGATTTCGCGCCATGCCACGACGCGCTATCGCACGCCACGACCCACAAATTCATTACAGCGCACCTGACCATCGATGGATTTGATTCATTCTCGTAATCCATGACTGATGCTGTAATATTATTATTACAGTATCAGTCTAGACTGGATTTATATCCAGTCTATCGATGGTCGGGTTCGCTGGAATTAATTTTTGGGTCGTGGCGTGGGACAAAAGTGTGGCGTAGCGCTTTATCTGTCATCACCTTAATACGCTATTCTTCTTCCTTCCTTCTTCTGGGACTATGACCTTCACGTCGGTGCCCTCCGGGCAGGGGTTTTAGTCGGTAGGGGCCCGAGTTTTCTCGGATGAATCCGACACTACCCACACTCTTGCGGGCGAGCTTGCGGGTGTCTATGAAGATTTCCCCTTCCCGACCTACCAAAATAAAACAAAATAAAAACGAACAATGCAGTCATAGTTGTACGAATCAATAAATAATTCTTCAGTATCTGGTTTATCAGATACCTCATCAGAATTATATTCCAAAATCATAAATACAGGGTCACCTAACAACTCTGGATATCATAAAAATTACAACCATGAATTCAAAGTGGGAGGATGATAATTTTATTGTATGATGATACCACACCTCAAAATAACGCGGATTCGTGTTCAAATATCTACTATAAATCACAACCATGTTACCCTTCATATTACTTTTTCCATTGCGAATTGATTCCAGGTTTGGATTCAACAAGTTTTTATGAAATTTGGTTTGTTCTGCAGAAGTTCTAGTTGAAAATACTTGTTACTTTGACAAAGAGTTGGACACTTTGAAGGAATTTCCGCACTTATAAACGACGACGTTGGCATAAATCAAAAATGTGTAAATTAAAAAGTCATTAGCGATTCAGAACGATGTCTATTCATTTCTGGCATACAAAGTAGAGAAGAGGCGCTATTCGTCAATTTTTTAGTTCAGCGACGAGATGACAAATGTCCCCGAGCAAGATCATCTAACAATAAATATAAGAATGGAATCTCGGTGGCCTTGGGTAGTGGGCCGTTTTTAGAAATTCCAGAAGACTTTTGATAAAATGCAATCTGAAAGAAGCATCTAAAGAAAGATTGGCTTCGTGTTCAGCCTTTTTGCAAATATTCAAATTCACTGAACAAACTCGAAGATAATCTGAAAATAGCCTGATTGCCATCGATTAAAATTGAATCACGATAATTTTTTAACCATCTCGATCTGATGCAACGTTCATAACATTTTTAAAAAAAATTTCAATTTTTTCACAATAATCTATCAATTGTAAAAAAAAAAATTACACCAAAATAGATAGATTCATTCCCAATTTTTTTCCGTTTTTCGATGACATAGTTTGAGCGTCAGACTGTCTACTCAACCATGCTTTGGCGATTCAAAGACACTTGTGGCCCACATCGTAAATAATTGCCAAGAGCCAAAATTCAACAGCCGCCCTCGTGAATCTACAAACGCATACATGAACCAAGAAACGCACGGACTTTACGCACCTCGTCTGCAATGCCGTCTGGCACGATAACACGACGATCACAGAGTCTTCCTCTCCTCTTGATCCCCTCATATTATAAGAAGAGAACAGGTGCGCGGAAGCGGCCCGCACCTCCCATATACTCTCTCGGACATATACTTCATAATACTTTGAAACACGAGGTGCAAATTTATCTGCAAAAGAGTACCACACACACACACACACACACACACACACACACACACCTAACTTAGGATTATGTATGCATGTGTATTGATGTGATGGTTTATATATCGTACGGGCGGGCATCAAGTGAGTGAGTGAGTGAATGAGTGAGAAAGAGAGACGAGATTCCGCGTGGTGGGCGTTCTCTCAATGAGATTCTCGCGGCTTTGCCTGACGTCAGGCTTACATATTTGGCCAGCTGAGAGTAGCACCGGCATCAGACTTTTCGCCTCGCTTACCTATTCATACACAAATAATTCAAATATGTACATACATACATGCAGGTAGAGCTTGCAGAGTTGAAATACTGATGCACTTGAATTTTGTATCATTTTTGGAAGTGGATAAGAATAAATTTCGGTGGCCAATGGTGGCCGGATGAAATTTTTTGGTTAACTACTTGTTAACATTGTTTTGTTTCAAAGGTGTGAGAGGTGCGTGACGAGCATGGAAATTTGAAAATTAATGCGTGAGATGTACAGAATCGTGTTAGAGAGTTTTTGGACGAGGGATTCGGTTGGTGAATTATGATGCTCAAGATGTGTCTAATAAAAGGTGTGTTGACTGAAATGGAAGCTTGAAAATTTGCGATAGCCTTCATAGAACTTATAGTAATTGGCGGGATTAAAGAATGGGGCGAGAATGCAAGGAAAGTTGAGCAGTTGATGAGGCTGTAAGGTTTTTACTAGCAAAGTACTATGACATGTACTGTTTTGATTCAGATAAATGTTTATTCTTGAATTCAAATTTAAAAGTTTGTACAAGAGTTAACCCTTAGTTACCCACGTGGTAGCCATTTGGTTTCTAAGGTCTGAAATGTCTACGCAATTTCATATTTTGGCCTCTCCTTTCAAATGAACCAAAATCAGAATTGCAAAAGATTTTTTTCTCCAAAATTTCAAAAAATATATTGAACTGAAGATGTATCCTCGACAAAAGCCAAAATCCCCATTTTCGTCTATAGCTTATTCAAAGTATATTTGAAACATACGAATGGTTTTCAGATTGATCTCAACAGGCACTGGTTTAATTTGGTCTAGAGGTCTAAAGAGAGATTTGTGAAATCTCTCTTTAGCCTAACCTAGAAAATTGATTAAAAGATGACATTTTCTGGAATTTTTAGAGGATGTGTGTACTCTGAATCTACAGGAGGAAGTTCAAGCTGATTCTTAAGTGGTTGAATTATATGATAGTGATCTACAGATGCTATTTTTCACGAGAAATTTGAAAAAATAGATTAACTTCTGTGGGATGTGCCATCTAACTACCACGTGGGTTGAAGTGTAACTAATTCCCCCGTGGGTAACTAAAGGTTAAAAACAACAATTTTCAAATTTGTTGCCGCTTTTCAAATCCAAATTACAACTGATATTTTCAAAAATCATAAAAATTCCTGAAATAAGTCGGTTCATATTCCAAGTTTCAATGATCATAAGTAATAATGATCACACCGATGAGCAAATTTTACCAGAAATATTTGGCAATCCTAAGTCAGAATCAAACTCCGATGAAAGAGCACACTATCCAAGTGTATTTATTCAAAAGTGCCAAGGAAAAACCTGCACAGAATAATTTGAAATTTTTGAAAGCTCCGATTACTATGTGAACATTCATCGGTCGTTGAAAAAACGGACACTAAAAGAAGAATAGTGAAAATCGTATAAAATAACATAAGTCTTTCTTAGGGGCACCACTTCTTGCACAATGAGTAGTATACTTAATAAAATGAAAGAAATCAGGCTACGGAAGTCATAACTTTATTCAAGCATAGATTATTTTATATCATTATACTGAATAATTTTACTTTTCCGATCGTTGGAAAGAACATCCCAGGATGCGGTATTATTGAGAATACGAGCATATGATCATAGAGAGTGAGAAGCACAGTATATAAACTCGTGTGACACCGACAAACATAGTATTTTCATATTACTGGTCCGTCATTTTTAGATCTGGAACAGCTGTCACCTATGATCTATACGTAAGACACATGAAAACGCAAAATTACGCAATGAATTGGCAATGCGATTCGCATTTTCGCCATCCAATAAGAGGAAGATTCATCCAATTAGACAAAATTATCAAGTATCTTTCATACGCAACTACTAATATTACGATGACGAATGTATGCCGGTAGAATTACGCGCCCTCTAAAATGTGCTCTACACTGTCGATGTACCAGATTTGAAGTGGAAAAAAAGAGTGTAGTGCGTATTTCATTATATCGGGGCGAAATGGTAGATATCATCGACTATTTCAATTTCCACGGATGTCACTGTAGTATATTTATATTTGATTATTAATAAATTTTATTGATCCATTTCATCATTGAGTGAGTCAAATCACTGTCAAACCTTCATGTGGTAGGGAAGTCCAATGAATTCAATGATTCTAAAATTTCAATATCAAGAGTTAAGAAGATGATTCTAGACAAACAATGAATCCTGTTAACTCTTTTTCATTTCATCCCTCTAACGCATACCGATTATACGTGGTAGATCAAATAAATTAGGACATGATCGTGGTATGCGAGGAACTTTTTTACATCATTCTAACTTAAAAATTCCGATCTCAAACGCGGTTTTCGGATTCTCATGATGAACAAACATAACTGCCCCGGGCTTGCAGACTCATTTTCGGCGCGGAGGACTCTTTTCCCTCACTTTGCCCGGAAAATAAACTGTCTTAGCGCCGGAACACAGGGGTTTTAAGAATTGGACATGGTTCACTGAGAATAAAATATTGCCGTCTGAACAATACGACTGCATTGTTACGCGGTATTGCCGTATGACCAATACTAGATTGTCACCACAGCAAAATGATTTTGTTATTGCAGCAATCTGGTAGGAGTGACCTCAAGAAATATTTGGATAATAATGATCCTTTCACCGGTATCATTACGTGCAAAAAATGGATGGCTTTCGTAGTAAAATGATCGGGATGTGATTGTGATTCCATCGAGTATCGGGGGCATTCGAAATATACGAGCTATATTTATTTATTCTGGCAGTAATACCAGATCGCCAAACCATTCCGATGGATTGATGCGATAACAAAATTGGTACTGTTCTCTGGCAAAATATCATTTTGGTCATACGTCAAAAAGCATGGCTATACGACCAAAATTTTTTTTTCTCGGTGTTTTCCATGTTTACACATCATGATTCTCAATGTTAATGTAACCATTAATACTATGGAAAATATTCTGAAAATGTACTGTTGGCAAACAAATGAAGATAATCATCAATCAATCGTATTATTGATACTTTTCTCTTTTCACCGAACAAATGGCGCAGAGTAAAAGCCCAAAGTTATTTTCTCGTCAATTCACCTGATGCCGGGCCAAAAAAGAGTAAGTATATCCAAATCGCACAAACTTATCACACAAAAAACTGCAACACACTCACACACAAGCAAACAAACACACACCTACCTATATACTTGATAGAGAGATCCATACCACAAAACCAAACCAAGCCAACACGAAACGTACATAATAACAATCATTGACGGCAGCAACGGCGAACCTGGTGACCCCTTTGCGGAAAATGCCCCTAAGCCGCATCGCAGAGACACGCGAAAGCTTACTAACAAGAATTGTGCACGTCGGTCGATGTGCTTGAAAGTATGGCGAAGCCTTTCAAGCACACCTAACTAACATATACGCCAAAATCGAGGATTCCAACCTCCTCTTTTTTTCCGATCATACTTTTCGTCATCAATTCGGCTTCGTTGCTATGCACTTCCCGCATCGAAATTGTGTAGATTTCTAGTATCTCTCATTTGCACCTTGAATTTCTTAAATCAGTGGCACTTTCAGCTCGGTATCCGATTTCCAAAATTTTTCACCTCGTCGTCACTTTCGGGAATCTAGCGGAAGTTTTGGTCTTACGGAAATCGCCACCAGGCGCGGGTGTTTTTTGAATGTCCTTTGAGAGGTAACATTGGCCAAGTGTAATGTTAACATGAGTATCTGAAGCCAAAATCATGAACTCAAGTGCGTGTTTTGAAAACTTCAATACTTCTACAATAACAAACGAAGCTAAATTATTGAGCTGATTCTGCTTTACAAATTATTATGCACCGCGCCGCTGTCCTTCGATGAGCATGGTCCAATGTTGCGCAATCGCTAATCGCCCCTATTTCGCAGCCCGCCCGCGGGCCCCGCGATCATGCGCACACGCCCTATCCCTTCTCCAACGGAGAAACACGCATTGGCGGGAAACTCTCGCGATTTCAAATGCTTACAAATGTTGCACAGCTCTTTTGTACGTCTTATGAGAAAAAAAATCATAGATATGATTAAATTGAAATGAAATTAAATGAATTCTTTTTGAGTTTAGATACACGTAATGAATATTTTCTATTTCTTCACACTCAATTTCCAAATTCATCAGGATTTTCTATTATCTGCCTAACTGGAGTTAGTAGCTGGTTAGCAGGTGAAAATAGTCGTGCAGGTGCACCCCTCAGTCTTGTGAACTCGGATTGGTAGATAGTTCACAGGACGACGATCGAATAATGAACATGAGAAAAATTTCGTTATTCCATTCGAGTTTTGTCCGAAGTTCATAAACTTTTGTGACTACATGACAGTATGACCTCCAATGAGGGGGTATAATTTAACAAAGCAAATTTCTCCAACGCACTGAGTGTATTTGTGGTTAACTTAGGAATGCAGGGTTGAATCTGAAAACAATTACGGTTTCCTATTGGATTAGAGAAAGAATACGGAATATCGGTACTCAGCCATTGGTAGGAATATGCTGGAGGAAGGAATTAGCAGGATGCTTTCCTAAAATTTTTGGTCAAAAGGTTATATCGATCATTGTCAGAATTTGAGATTTATTATTTCTTCTAAGGGAAATCCTCGGATGATCTCCGAGGATCCCCATACCATGCGTAATTTCTTCGGATAAGTTCTCCCAGCCAACAACTTTTGAATATTTCCCAGTGGTCCTCGTGTTTTATGGTCGTTTTTTCCAACTTCTAAACCATCGGAAATTAATGAGATAGGAGATGACAACACGACTCACTTTTAGTAAAAATCATCATTTCTTGCAATTTTCCGATGTTTGGATGCTTACAAGGTTGCAAAAAATGGTATTCTCACTTCGTTCATGAGCTTCCCACTTTCGAGCTACAACATCATAAACGCGAGGCAAAATGCACGAAGGTTAGTGTACCCAACTTGCCTCCATTAGCAATTGTCTCGAAATCTTCAGTCAACCTCAAAATTTTTTTACCTCAGATCATTTTGAAGCTTGTTTAGAAACCCTTAAGATAAGCTAAGATGCGTCTAATTTTGATCATTTGGAGCTGAGCTGTTTTGATTTCCCCAAAAATACGATGTAAACTGCCGATAAATCGTATTTATCCGCTTATATCGCCGCGCAACCACTCTTGGAGCTTTTTGCCGGACCAGAGCGCCAATTCTGACCTCTTTCTATGCGATGAACATATTTTCAGAGGGAAAGAAGCCATACTGCACTACGCCACTTCGGGATAACCACAGGAGGCACATGTTGGGTACGCTCCGATGTTGGCCTTCTTGTTTTACAAATTATCTCCGTATGTCGCATATAAATTAGCTATTAGGGATTGTCCATAAACCATATGGCCTCACTTTTGGTCATTTTTGGCCACCCACCCACCCCATGTGGTTTAATATGGTCTCTGGACCAACCACCCACCTACCCCCTTAGAAGTCATATAATTCGAAAAAATTCTCGCTCGGAACATTGAGTAATATTCGAACCGAATTTATTGAAGTCACAATTTTCTGACAAATTTTCTCTCGGCAATATCATCAGACGTAGTAAAAGGTGAAGTGAGCCATCCATGCAAGTCATCAATGATAGGGAACAAGTCCGACTCTTCTGTTTGAGGAATAGATGGTATAGAGTTAATAAGGTCCACTTCCGAATGCATCGAAAATTTTGTCCCAGTGTAACTTTCTTTAAAGACATAACAGCCCAGGCCGAGTGGGCGCCATCGTTGGGAAATTTATTCTGACGAGGTATCTCTGCAGGATCCTCTTCAGAAGACCCTTCTGATCATGGAAATCCATGTTGCCAGGTCGAAAAATGGTCAATTACGACAATTTGTTCAAATCGAGTTTGCTTAAGCCATTGAATAAAATTGTTTAATATCGATTCAAACTATTTTTATCAGATAGAATGATATATTTTGAAGAGAAAAGGTCTCTTGTCTTTCGCTAAACTTGATAGTTTTCGAGTAATGAGCACTTTGAAAATAAAAAAACGCGAAATTTGCAATCTTTGACATCAAATAAAAGCAACAACGAAGTGGAAAATCAATGTTGCCATCGGGTGGATCTGTTCACTAGGATGTCCTCTACAAGATATAATGAGCTTATTCTCGACCCGATGTAATCTCGATCAGTGTTCTATCAAAGTGAGAGTTTGCATATCCGATGACCAGCGAACACAATGGATGCTTTGATCGTGAGCCTTTTTTATATATATGGTGACAAAATATGTCCAGAAACGCAGAATGAGAACATGAGAGTAATAATTATGGCATCAGCAAGACGGAGCGTAGTACATCCTTGTCTGCGATAAGCTGCTGATAAATTGTACATGCATCTGACTATGGTCAGTTTTCGACAGGCAAAATTTTGCCTATAGTTAACTATAGCAGCGCACCGATTATGTACGGGTAGAATTTCGAATAAAGATTTGATGAGATATCGTCTCGAACTTCTCAGTTCTCGCGATGTGCTCAGGTCATATGGCTTGAGGATTCACCACTGACCCACCTCATATGGCTAAATATGGTACTTTTCACAACCACCCACCCACCCCGGGCGGACCATATGGTTTATGGACAGCCCCTTAGCTACGAATCAGAATTTTGCAACTCTGGAAAACGCAATTTTGAGGTCTTGAAACAAGGAATCGAATGCGTTAAGGTACGTTGGGATTATGGTCAAACTCAAAAATTTTGACGCCGGTTTTAATGAATGCAATTTCGCAAACACGAAAAATTAAAAAATCACTTGAAATTTTCTGGGGAACGCAGAAATGATTCAGAGTTGATCTAAACTACTCATTTCCTCGTATTTTAATATAATAAACGTGAAGAAAAATTGCGGGAAGGTCGACGAGAGACCATTCCTGGGATCGGCATATAGGGGTAAGTTGGATACACTTACTTTATTTCTACACCATTATTCTTTCTTGAAACATAGAAAGACATGGTTCGAAGTACTGAGGAACTGACCAGAAGTACATATTTGTAGAAGAAACTATCCGAAAATTTTGGGCCCTGGAGAAAAACCGTCCTTAAATTTTCGGCTGAAACAAATTGTTTGAGATTTCATCTGGATAGTGTAAAGACACTATCCAGATCATTTTGACTTGATAAGAAACGTCCAAAATTATTTTGCGTGAGAAAAGTGTCCAAAAATATTTGGTAATAGATAAATATTTGATATTTGTTCGATCATGAGAATTCTTGTATCGTTCCATTTACCGAGAATCTTTGGAAAATTCTTCCATGCTAGAGGTTCATGGAAAGTTGATTTCAAGCTAAATCTCTTAGAGATTTTCTTGCCACTCTTACGTTCTGAAGAATTCACTCCTTATTCTGAGCCAACGAATATTGATGAAGATGTTCTCACCAGAAAATCTCTGGAAAAGGAGATATTCATCATCTTGCTGATTTTGAAAACATTCACTCAATAGTTCTTTTCTCTAAGTGGTAAATCCAGAAAAAGGAAAAACACGCATTTTGACTGTTTTCTTTCATTTAGTCTTGGTCAAATTTCATACCTTAGAAATACACCTCAAAGAGGTTAAGCTTTTGAAAGTATGATGAGACCCTCTCACAAATTTTAATTAGTGTTGTGTATCTTAGATTTGGTGAAACGATGTGCATACTGTAGCGAATTCATGGCAAAGAAAGAATTGATATCCAAAGAAGTTTTCAAGCATGGAATGGATCCATGTGGTCGCTCGTCGTGATTTGATGCAATCGTAATTGTCAAACTCCGAGCAATGAACGCGGTGAAATCCAAGATGGGTCTCAAGTATGTGATTGAACCTGTCCGAAATTTTCTCACTATGTACTACTGCAAGTGATTGAAATATATCCGACTCAAGGAAAAAATTGTGCCTGTTGGGAAGGAACGTGGCTTCGCCGCAACGGGCCGCTAACGGAGAAATAATCATCGAAAATAATTTCGTCAAGAAAAATCATCACGTTATGCACCAGCCTCAACCTTATCTGCAGAGCTGCGATAATGGATAATGGATCCCATCTTCGAACCATTGGTAACCATTTTTCTTGACGAAATTATTTTCGATGATTATTTCTCCGTTAGCGGCCCGTTGCGGCGAAGCCACGTTCCTTCCCAACAGGCACAATTTTTTCCTTGAGTCGGATATATTTCAATCACTTGCAGTAGTACATAGTGAGAAAATTTCGGACAGGTTCAATCACATACTTGAGACCCATCTTGGATTTCACCGCGTTCATTGCTCGGAGTTTGACAATTACGATTGCATCAAATCACGACGAGCGACCACATGGATCCATTCCATGCTTGAAAACTTCTTTGGATATCAATTCTTTCTTTGCCATGAATTCGCTACAGTATGCACATCGTTTCACCAAATCTAAGATACACAACACTAATTAAAATTTGTGAGAGGGTCTCATCATACTTTCAAAAGCTTAACCTCTTTGAGGTGTATTTCTAAGGTATGAAATTTGACCAATTACATATACGCCTGCTCACGACAAACTTTCACAGCAATGCATTTACAGGTTAGTGCGTTACATGCACACAATATATAACTGTCGTCGTCGTCGTCGTCACGCGATTAGACACTATATGATGTATATATGTGAGTGATTCCGCCGAAAGTGGTATTTTCCGTGTTCCAAATTCCCCCAAGTTTCTAAGGGTTAGAATGTGCACTATAGCAATTTTCTGGGATGTATTCTATTGGTGCGCAACTATGTTAATAGTTTTGGATACGATCCTAACGTTCCTGTGTTTTGTAGTGCTTGATAAAGGGGCGAAATGTCCTTTCCGTCACCTGTAGGCAACCCAACTTCGACTTATGAATTCATTACGACGACGCATGTGCAGAGACAAAATTAGTACATTTCGATACAAGGGTGGAATAGTAGATTTCGCACCGAGATTATGAGGTTGTAGCTCGCTTCTGAGCGATTGGTTTTCGGCCCGAGCCGCAAGCGAGGGTCGAAATAATCGCTCGGAAGCGGGTAACCTCACGATCGAGGCGCGAATGCTATTTTATGCAATTTTGTAAGCACCCGAACATCGGAAAATTGCATAAAAACTTTTTTTCGCGTCCGAGTGATGGGTTTCGAGCCTGAGCCGTAGGCGAATGTCGGAATCAACACGAGGATGCAAAACACCCGTGTATCGAACTGTGTTTTACGACAAACTGTGCGAGAAAGTAGATAATCAGTGCGGAAAAGACACTTTTCCGCACAGCGGGTCAAAATAGTAGATTTTGCAAGCGGGGAACCTCATGATCGAGGCGCGAACGCTATTTTATGCAATTTTGTAAGCACTCGAACATCGGAAAATTGAATAAAATCATATATGTAGCTAGGCAATTCAATTTGTAATACTTCAAATAACATAATGCAGAAATTCGCGAGTCGAAATGGAACCCTCAACTTGAACACAGCTATCCGACATCTTGAAGCCGGGTTTGCACCAAAACTGCTTGCACATCACTAATTAGCTCCGCGAAATCCCCCCTTTCCAATCAATGAGGTTCGTATCTTAATACCCAAATACATCTAACCCGTGCGCGACATTAGCCAAAAATTTGCATAAAAGTAACCCAGCGCACCATATAAACGTGATTTCAGAATAGCGTACAAAATCTTCGGTCAATGCCGTCCCCATCTTGGGCTCCTTCATAGCTTCGTGAAACATATTTTCTTGTTGTATTTGATTGCATTAGTGCAAATCTATGCGGAAAAGAGTCGAAGATTAGTTGTCGAGCCGCGGGAATATTTTTAGATGCGAAATGTCAATTGTTCTGTCCCTGTCAATTCCGTCCCTCTGTCCGACTCCTAAAACTTGCAGAAAATCTTTGTGGGGTTTGAGTTGTGAGATATACGTATAGTTCTACAACCTACTAAAACTCATCTAGGGCTAAAATCATTTTTTTAACGAAATCACGCCTTGTGACGATTTTGGCCCCAAAAAATCCCTTGCTTCGGCGGAATCACTCATATAAAGTGTCACACACCAGAGTTAGATTCGCATCTATACAGGTATATATTTTGAGTATTGTTGGATGTAGGCAACCCTGGTAGAAATGGTGAGCATTTTTTGGCCAATAACTGGCCAAATAGGATGGCCACTGGCCATAAATTGGCCAAATATGTAATGCTTTTTTGGCCAGTTTTTGGCCAATGGAATTAAGCACGAATCTATTTCAGCGGCTCTTCGAATGGTTTCATAATGAATTTTGTCAATTGTATAAGCAATATCTATCTTTCCTGAAATTCTTAGCCGATGAGCACGTCAAGCTTCAATATATTATACAAATGAAGTTGGAGATCTTGATAGATATTGTCTTTCAGAACTACCGGAACTACCAGGGTTACAGCATGGTTTTATTATGAATATTTGTATGAAATTGTCAAGGACATCGATAAAATGAATGCGAGATGACGGTTCAAAGATTCTGGAAATGTTCATGAAGTAATCAGGAAAGATGAGGATAGTATTCTAGGAAATGGAATAGTGTTCGCGAGAAAAAAATTTGACCAAAGAGTGTGGTTAGCTCAGATACTCAAAATGTCAAACATAACCTCAATACCCGTAATGTTGGACATAATCTCAAAATAGCTCTTAATACAATTAAATACCAAAATCAAGGTTGGCTCTTACTCTTTCGATGATCATATCTGGGCTTGGAGGGGTATTCGAAGACTCAAAAGGCAATTTTCTATATTGAGATAATGATGAAATCCATTAATCAAAAATCCTGAGAAGATGTTTATCAATGATTTCACGTTGATAATTCAATAATAAATACTGAAAATTATCAAACAAATCACCCTCAAAGATGAATTTTACCATTATCTCAACACAAAAGTTGCCTTGGAACCCTACGAAAGCACAGATGTGTTCATCGATAGAGTAAGCGTCAACCTCAATTCTGATATTTACGTGTATTCAGTGCTTTTTTCAGATTATGTTCGACATTTTGAGCATATAAGCTATCAGAATGGCCAATTTACCACATACATAAGATACATTTGTGGGTACTTTCATAAAATATGTAACTCCCCTGAAATATGTGATATGAGCTCTAAAATCACTAATTGGGGAATTCTCAAAAATTCATAAACACATGTTAACCGTTCCCTTGAGAAACGAAATAGACGATTTATCTTTGAGTTATTAACATTTTGAAACTTGATTGTCAATTCTTGAGGTTATGTTGGCAGAAATATGGCCAAAAACTGGCCATTTTTTGGCCATTTACATGAGACCATTTTTAACCTAAGAAAACTGGCCAAGAATTGGCCAGTTTTTGGCCATTTACATGAGACCATTTTTAACCTAAGAAAACTGGCCAAAAATTGGTCAGGTGGCCAAAAAAAATGCTCAGATTTCTACCAGGGCAAGCTTTCCAAACTAAGAGAGAGCGGAAATTTTATAAGGTAATGTAGAAGAAGAACGAGGATGATCTGGTCGAACCAGGCGTAAGATTTTTTTTCCGTGACAACAACCAAAAGGCGCGATGTCGAAGCCCGCGCAAACTTTGAAAAGCCAAGGACGACGTTTTGAAGGAGATCGTGTCATACTTGCGTCACATGTAATATTACATATGATGGAAGCAGAATTTCGCCAAAATGGAATGTCATCTTGTAGTCGTTTTGGATTATTCGCGGCATTATTCTGGTTCTGATTATATGTTGCTAATGATTCGTTTGGCAATGAATAGAAATGAATAACGAAGGCCTTAAATATCGGCCCAGTTCAGTGCATAATACAAGAATTGTATATATAGAGGGGTAGATAGAGTTTGCGTGTGGTATTAAATCGTTCAATGGCGATCAGGACTATTTTTTGCATGAACGATGCTGAAATCGTTGAGCCGATTGTCGGCACTCTCTTTTGTTTCTTTGAATAAAAGCTTTAGTGTAGCACCAGCAGTGCCACATGTGAAAACAAATGCCTCGGTCCATTGAACAATCGATTTGGAACACGCTTTTTGTGATATGCACTCGATTCGACACACCTTTACGGATTTTGTGCTGCATGATGTTAATACACTGTGAACTGGGAGTGTGGGAAGATTTAATCGAGAGGAAAATTCAGTCATGATTGCTGAGATTATCTGATATCGAGTGTGAACTAAAAGAACTCAACCTAGTTAAAAATAATTTTTTGTCATCACATAGTTACTTCAATCTTCCAATTACTGCAGCAGTGTGAGCTGATGATGTACATTGAAAAGGAATTGGATCCAACCAAGAAAATTACATATTATGATAAGTAATTAAAAATATGATGAATAAGGATGCCTTACACATGGTGTTAAAAACTATAATGTCTTTGACCCTATTGTTCATTTTCATCTAGTGAACCTGCCTCAAGATGTAAAAGTATGCAGAATGTCTCATTTCCAGTAGCTACTACGACAGTTTGAAATGCTAACACTAAAAAGATTACTCGAAGGAATTAGAAATTCACTAAAAACTTATTCGAGCTGATAGACAAAATGATCTGTGCTCGAGCAATGAACGGTTCAACCAAATCAGATAATCAAGATGAATAATGATAGTAATGGCTAATCAAGAAGATCAGAATTGATTTTAATGAAGTTATCGATACTCAAAATATGGTTGTCGAGCAGAATTTTGTAGAGAAAAAGAATTTTGCAAGTTTTCTAACACATGACTATTAGTTAGTAGTAACTATTACTTTAGCTGATAATGCTTCTTCATGACTGTAAAAACACAGTTTGTGATGTATATAACTCTAGTTTATTGAAAAATGCTGACATCAGCAAGAAATCATCCTAATAACTCAAGGATTATCCATACGTTAGGAATTTCTTTTACTCGAGTTGTACATAATGAAAGTTCTATGGTTACTTGGATGATTATTTGCTGTTATGGGCATCATTCAAGGCATTGGAATCATTTCCATCATAAATTTCGTTCTTTCATTCATCAAGCAGCATACAAAATTGTCATCTTCTAGTTTTACAAAAAACACTATTCGACAACCATATATTGAGTATCGATGACTCCAATATAAATACTCATTCCTCCTATACACTCGATTAATCATCATCATCATCATACTCTCTTCAATATCAAGAGCAGGGAAACCACATTTCTCTTCTTCCACAAACCTGTACCAGAATCCTTCCAGACACGTTAAGAGAAAAGAAGCAAAACATCATCTTGAGCATCAGTCAGTCGTGTGAAAAGAGAAACCAAAAACCCGTTGCAATATCGTCACAGTACCGCCATCGCCCCAGTGCACCAAAAAATTACTTCCTGAAGAGAAAGCGAACGGAACTGGTACAAAAGAAAAATGCACTTTAAAAATTAACCTACCGGTGCAAGCGGGTCAACAACAATAATCGAAACGGGTATTTTACGACTCAAACGCTAAGTATGCACTCAAACAAAGTGAAACGGATAACTTTTCTGAGCTGAGCCATCAAATACAGTTATGACGCACCGCGCCCCATTATCATTGACTTGATGAACCGTTCACCAAAGAAACCCACATACCCTTTTCTGTCTACCAAAAAAAAAAAACGGCACATGTATCTCCAATTGGAATTTTTACATTTGCACACCTCTAGAATTCCAATTTCTATCGAAAAAAAAAAAATTTCAAATTCAAGGAGTCTCGGAAATCTCCATTTTCTTCGTCCTCTGACAAACATGATACGTTTCTTTTTTCTTGACCGTTGTTATGCTAATTTTACAATCCGAAAGTCACCTACAAGAATCTGTTCAAGGGTTCGCACAACGTGATGCATAAATATACAGACCATATAATACGTAACGTGTCTACAGCTGCACTTATATGCAGCATATACTACGACAACTCGTGAAACATGAAAATTCCACGAGTCAAAGCCACGTGCATGCAACTGATGAAAAAAAAAAAAAAAATTTAAAGAAACAGACCTTACCAGGTCGAATTTTACATACTTACTTAAATGCAGCCTTCAAAAATGAAAATAAAAGATTTGTGCACAAAGCTCACATGTGCCGGGCTCTCAGATCTTTCGATGCAATCGTCAATTCAAGCAGGTTTTATTGAGTGTGTGGTATCTTTTCTCTTACTTACAAGAGGAGGACGGTGTAAAAGTGTATTATCCTCTCGTATGGAAGTAGAGAAGACGCACCAGAATGAAATTTATGGGCACGCCACGCGCACTTTATTTTCTAAGTGCAAAACTTCCTTCGATAACAACCTATATCGAACAACGGAGATCCGACAACCATTTTAATACAGTACTTGCAACCCGTTCTTTAGAGTGACTCACGCAATTTACTTGTTGGTTCTGGTGGTTGGTTTGGTTTTTTTTTATATTATTATTAAAGAACGAGTGTACACGTGTTGGGATTGCGTTCTTTGTGAGAAAATTGACGGCCTGCAAGTTATCTTGAAATAATGAGGAATGTTATATTGCATTTTTGCACAAAGACTGAGAGATTTGAGAATAAGCCATAGTGCATGATGTTGAAAACAATTTATGGGTTATGTTATATTTTATGAGCGAACCGTTCGAGAGAAGAATTTTGATGTGTCTGAGTGGAGGATCATAAAATTCTAGTCTATTCGGATACTTCAGTATCTCGACTCGTTTGGATGATAAATTATTCTCTTATCGCGGTGCAAATTAAAGCACAGTAATGTATTCAGTAATTCATTTAAATGTCGTGTAAATTGCTTGATAAAGTTTTGAAAATGAGGAAAAACGAGAGCACCAATGCGTGAGAGCAAGGAATGAGTACTGGAAAATTCATTCCATGAAATGAACTATACCGGATGTAAACTCGAGTGTAATTGACCGTAAATTGCAAGGACTTTCAACAGTTATTAAAATATCTATCTATCACTCTTTAGTGATGTATCATTAGCCTCGTGTAATTTCAGAAATCTCAAAATAGAATTCCATCTGTAAAAAATCATAAGAAACTCTTGACGAGAGTGATAATCAGTAAGGAAGCAAGGATTTTTATCGACTCACGTGATGAAAGACACGTCCATATTACAGCGATAAATAAATCGTCAACCGAAGAAAAGAACACGAACGTGCTTGAGTCACACGAAACAAGAAAAGAATATCAATATTCCAGAATTTTAAAGTACTTAACACAGAACTCAAATCAGAGCCACAATAATCCGTATACTAACTGTGAGCAGAAGGCAAAACCGATCGGTCAATCTGTGTCAACTGAACCACGATAAAAACGCGAGATCTCACATCACACAGAGTTATATACCTTACTAACGATCGATCTACTTACAATTCAATGACCGCAACTAAAAAAAAATGAAAAGCCCGTTTACTCGCATCAGCCGCTACTTTTTTTACACGCACACATCAAAATCGAAACCAGAACACAGACAGACAAATACTAACTCGTCGTGCAAGTCAAATAAGTGAACGAATCATTAGCGGACAAAAGTCTCCGAGTCTCGACTCTCGTCGTCTGAAAGTTTCAAATGAAAAAAAAAAGAGAGAAGGATGGGAAGAAAAAACAGCCGGGTTTAAAAAAGATTTCCGCGTTATTATGAGAGTTTGCACATCAGTTTTGCGACCAAAGTTGCCAACTGCCATAGATTTTTACTGACTGATATGGCCGCAATAAGTAGGTATACACGAGATTGTGTACATAGAGTGAGGTTAGAATGTTTGTGTTGAGGTTCTATGATGAGGTGCCGCATGCAGAGCGAAGCGTGAATCACGCAATCAAGTGATAAAAAAGTCTCACGCCTGTGTGATAAAATGGAAACTTGTACTTGTGCATGTTCTGCAATCTGTAATCGAATTTAACCGTGATCGATATTGTGTTTTCAGTGCACCTAAAATTGCAATCGAATTTTGAGAACGAATGTTTCTAGATTTTGTTGAAAATATTTTTCTTCAATGCTTGAAATTGGGTTATTGAGTTTGATCAAGTGTATATGAGGCGAATGACATGCCAGTTGATAAAAGCGCGAAATATTAATCTGCGTTTTCTATACATACATCTGATGATTAACTCGGTTCGAGATATCTGATAAGTAGTACAGACAGGAGTTAGCAAACGCAACGATTGCTCACCAGAGATTATCTGATAATGAGCAGCTTGCGATGAATTGAATCATTACTTGCACGTATCTTTTTAGCCGCGTGGGGGGATTATTATCATTGTTATCCAACTTGAGACAAGTCAGATCAATTTTATGTTACACTCGGGCTCAGAAAACGTAAATATTGTCAAGTTTTGAAATTAAGAGGTCGTACATCCGTCAACACCTTTTGGGCTAACAGAGGATTATCTCTTATCAATGGCCGTATTTTTTTTCGGCTCAAATGAGTTGTCAGTATTACGGCATTTTCTTCAGTTCAACAGATGCACCCTTTGAAATCACGATTCGATACTTGGAAGAAAAGATCATGTCTATGAACCGATACAAGAAGATTAATGAATGTTCGAACCATCTCGAATTGTATAACAATAGCTCACCTTCAAATAGATGATGAAATTCTCATGAAATGAATTTTAAGACAGTCGATTCATGGTTCAAGGTCGATCTCTCATCACCATAACGGTTTCTTCTTACTCATGGAAAAAGTGAGTCCCCGCCCATACGGTAATCCACCTTTTATGATTGAATTGAACACAATCATCGTGAGATGCGAGAAAGTTGCGCGATACTATGTAAATCATCTCGGCACCACCGGCACTTTCCACACAGAGATTCAATCCGATTCCCTGGTTCTCAAGTCATACAGTCGACGACGACGTGCGAAGTAGGCTTTGCGGTGAGCTTACTCATTCAGGTGAAAATTGACATCTTTATTAGAGCCTGTGTGAGAAATCTCATCAGCACATCACTTCCGGTCTAAGGAGTGTAATACGTGTGAAATCGGGTAATGGTTGTGTATGGAATTTTTGGAATGGTTTGTCAGAAGAATATTTTTGCGAGCAAAAATCTAAAGCAAATTTTACACAAGTCAAATTTTTTCAAAATGGAGGAATGATGTGTGAATCGTGAAAAATTTGAATCAATTGCTCAATTTCTAAGTTGCCGAGATCATCCATCTTCTTTTTGGCATTTTTCCATATGTTTTCATACTTTTGGGAAGATAAATCTTTAATAAAAAATTCGAGAAATAATTCTCGAAAAATTGCACTTTTTACACTACAATTTATTAATTGTCAATGAAAAACAACTCGAAAACAACATTCGAGTGACTTTCAATTGAAACCATTGTGTACAGTACTCTCGAAAATAGTAAGTAAGTAAGTGTTTTTTTCCTCAGTATTACTTGATTTTTCCATAACGCCTCATGCAGGTTCCACAAAGATGTGAGATTTTGCCAACTTGGGATTTCGTGGTCGTCATCGAGTGATAATAGACTTTTTGGTGTTGAGAAACAATAAAAAGTTCTGATTGGGCTCCAAACACAACTAAGATTCGCCAACCAAATATTTGTGCTGAAAATTTCAAATTTGACAAAGGGAAAACCAAAAGAAAATTTTCATCACATTGACATTTTAATCCAGAAATCTGTCTGATAAATTCAACTTCATATTAAAAGAATTAACTGATACTTCATCAGAGTATGACTAGAGTATCTCCTGTCAATTGATCCGATAATCAATTAACAACAGCCGTTACATTATCTGTTATCGAGCGCGTGATAACAGCTACGTGTATGACACATAGGGAGATGTAAAAGGGGAAAAGTTTCTCATTCATCGGGTCCCCGGATGTTGAATAAGCTCGATGATCAAGACTCACCTCGAAATGACGTACAACATTTATTATATTATTAACAAGCCAAATGCGTATTTTCTGTCCCCTTATGCGATGCAACAATCGAAACTTTATTTAATGAATGAGTAATAATCTTTCAGCGTCAGACAACTCATCATACATAGCCGGAGACAATTAAAATGGAATACAAGATAAAATTAGCCGGTTCGTTCGACGATTGTCTCTCCATTCAATTTTCTTGGGCCACATTGTATGCTCGAGAAAATTGAAGAATACAGGAATCTCAAATGAATATAAAGTTTAGTAAAACTTTACACGATATACTTTGACCATTGTCAATGATTTAAAGTTTGAACAATTGCACGTTACGTTACGTAATAAAAGCGGCGACGATAGGCCAGAGAAGGTCAACGATCTTCTAACAGTTGTGGTACACTTGTGTAAAATTTGAGCCGAGACATGAAAAGCTTTCTATCTCACTATTAAATCGATCAGTGGAATATTCCTGATGTATGTACTAGATTTCGAAGAAAGAAGCATTGAATTAAAATTAATTTTAGAATCATGAGAATTAATGAGTGTCTGGAGTGTGCGACACATTTTGAAAAATTGTCAACTGAAGAAGAATAAAGAAAGAAAAAAAGAACGATATTATCAGGTGAATCTACGCCGAATCCAAGTTTACAACTGTAATCGTGCGATTTCTGCACAATGGTGCCATTGTTTAGTCGTTATGTGGATAAAATCGTGAAACTTGTAAGTATGTCCCTTCACCGCCACAGTGTCTACCATAAAACTATTCTTTCAAGATGTACGTAACACATGAGCAAACTTTCGGATTTGGAGGCAAATTTATTCATGGAACATCTAAATCCACATATATGTTACATTACAACTTTGATACCCTACCTTTCGCCAAAATGAATGAAAAAAAGAACAAGATAACAGCTTACAAACTTTTTTCAGACATACATACTGCAACGTCGTAGATGCATTCACGGTCCGTTTGCCACACTGATGTATGTCTACAAAAGTACTCATATAGATACAACTACTTACATACAAACATATCTCCGTGGGGTAATAATAGATAACGGTTCAAAGCTCGGACTTCTCTGGCACACGTGCATAACAATGCACACAACTACCGTAGTCATGCATTAGAGAACAATTGCTATCGTACACACCCCTAAAAAAATTTTTCAAGACCTTTTGAAAGCAAGTTTACTTTGTGTCGGTAGTACTCTAAGAAAATGAATATTAAAAATTCTTTCATTTTTTATTTTGAGGTTAAGGGCACATCAGTATTTATAGCTCACACACGTGAAATGCACGAGACCACACGAGACATTTGCAAATTTGAGACCTTAGTATTTTGCGACGCGTTAGGTATGACAAGTGCAACGATCGATCACTCGATATATAGTAAATTCTGATGCGTAGGTTGGGGAGGACGAAAATCTCAATGAAATTGAATGATCTCGCTTAGAAATACTCATATGCACATTTTACTACACAAATTAGATATTTAAAAGTAAAAAAATGTATTTTAGCTCGATTTCCATGACGATATAATCATGAATGTAAAGTTAAATTGCCTTGCCGGAGGCGGTTATACTTTGCGAATTTTAATACATCTAGCAGACGGTCGAAAAAAAACGTTATCCACAGCTGAACGAATGCCGAATAACGTTTTTTTCAAAGAATTTCAAAAATTTCGCATTCTCTTCGCGAGTTGCTTGTATAACAACAAATCAGAATGCTAGTGGACGACAATAGGATCCGTAAAAAAAAAAAAAACAGCTGATGCTCAGAAAAGACCGTTATTGAATGCTCGCCAGTGTTACTACTGCCGCCAACGATGCTTTGCTTAGACCATGCATCACGCTTTAAAATTCTACGATTCACGGAGAAAAATTCACACGCCATCAAATTTACCCCACATTGACCAGAAAACACTTATCACATCGTAATTTAAAAACAATTTCAATCGATGCTACGAGAAATTTCGACAGTAAGACGCCCCTAGATACAAGTACCACGTGGCCCGGGGTTTCTGGAAATTTCGCAGTCTAGATTATATAGCGTCGCAGCACTGGTAAAATTCCACTATACGTTTTCTTACAAGCCGATCGATTAAACGCTCCACACACTCAATAAATCGTAATGATATTACCTTGAAAAACTTACAAGTAGGTACACTGGCCTTAAAAAAAACAAGAATCATACACGTATGTTAGAAAAATTTTCCATCTCTCAAAATCTTTCTTTATACCCAGTTGGAGGCAACGACCACCTGCCATCGAGGTTATACCCAAGCCTAAATCCATATTATGCATACACACAGAGACAAAGTTAGGAGGAGGTGGAGGTATAGAAACTCCGGGGTTGAGACCTCCCGCGGATCGATTTTCCCTCGGGAACAACGCCTGATGCTACCTTGCTCTCATCGCGGCGTAAAAAAAAAATCAACCATAGCCAGAGCGCATCGTATTATAACCTCGGCCTAGCTGTTTCACCAACCGAGAACTAAATTCTCGTCACAAATGCACGAATATCTCATCGACTCTCCAAAACAATACTGGATAAAATACTCACGATGTTGCTCGTGATGCAGGTGTTCGACGATGATTTTTACTTTTCCAAATACACAATATCACCACGGAACCAAAGAAATAATATATCAAATGCGTCACTTTTTAATATTATAGGTTATATATGGCTGATTAGCAAAGCAATCACTTAGCTTCTCGGCAGTTTGCCGAGGAGACGATGCGCGAGAGGCAATATTTAGCCAAGTCGCAAGTTTTTTGTCGCAATAATCTCACATAAGTACGTAAATGTATATGACACAGATGTTACGAAGCGCGAAGTTGACCGCAGACTACTGACTCTCTATACAATCATTATACACTCTCCTCTCGCGCTCCTCAAAGAAGTCGCGATTCCGCGATCGTCGCGCTGCTGCTGCCAAGATGGCCGCTTTATCCCCTCCTCTTCTATTCATTTTACACATGCTGTCTTTCGTTAGTGTGTGCATGTTTGCAATTATATATATATATATATATATATATATATATATATATATATATATTTTAATACATGTTGATGATGATGCTGATGATGACGATGATTTTGTGAAAAAATTACTTACCCAAGTAAAAGTTGGATGAGAGGTTAGAGTTGACTAAGGAAGGTTTCTTTAACTGGTTGATTTTGAGCTCTGCTTTTCATTAGGTTAGATTGATATTATGACGAGACGAGGGTGTTGTTGACCCGAGGCTTCCCTTTCGGAGGACCACACACACGCTGCGGATGGACGGAGCTGAGGGCTGAATCGCGGGGGAGGGTGGAGGAGAAATTTTTTTTTTTGGTTATGATATGGGCGATGGTGGCGCCGAAAACACTAAAAAGTCGGTAAGGTAGGAATTCACTGCAAATGTAAATTTTCGGAGTAAATTTTATTTTATTTTGTCTTCTGCTACGCCGAATTGCAGACAACCGCACTTTGAAATGTTTATTATTCCGATATCATCCTAACTGATCGACAGAAAGGAGATTGATATCGTAGTGGTACGATAAGATATTAAAGGTGTGACTGATCGATATTTAGGTAAATATACACATGCGCGCACGTGTCTAGTTTGAGCAGAGTCTGAAATTTTTCAAGCTCTCATTTCATAACCTACAATATCTCATTGAATATTAATCATAGATGTTAATTGTTAACACATTTTGTGATGTGCTATATTCATTTGCAGTAAATACAGCGAATATAACGTGAAGCTGTTGTAATAATTCCTAAGAAAAGTGCAATGGTAAAAAGTCTGCAGTTTTGAGAGTCGATTAGGCAATTACGTGGTTTTGCTCGGTAAGCCATGTTGCGAAGTGAAATTCTGGGCCTCTACAAGAATCTATTACGTTACGGCCAATCGCTCAAGTATACAGATAAGAAATATTTTATTTCCCGAGTAAGGAGAAATTTTTTGAATAATAGTAGTTTAACTGACGAACAAGAAATTGAATTTCAGTTCAAGGTGAGTACTTACCCTTGGGTAAAGTTGTCTTCATTCAAGCTTCATAATCACATTAATTTTTGTTAAATTTCAATCTTCTAGAAAGGATTGATGGTCCTGAAGAACAAGAGAGTCGTCTGACGATGTTTGCAACAATTTTTCGAACCTTACCTAGGATTTTCTTGCCATCTCTGGAGAGCAAATGTGTTAGCACAAGTGCGACCCAATTCATATCAGTGAAAAAGAAGCATCTCGATTTTTCCAAAGTACCAAAAGTTGACGAAAATGATCTTGAAATTCAGTACGTCAGGGGTAGCGGACCAGGAGGCCAGGCAACAAATAAAACTAGTAATTGCGTTGTAATGAAACATTTACCATCAGGTATTGTTGTAAAATGCCACCAGACTAGGAGCCAGGCTGAGAACAAAAAGTTAGCTGTAGAAATATTAATAAACAAGTTGGACATACTTATCAATGGAGAGGATGCCATTGAAAATCAAAAGAAGAAAATACTTAGAAAGAAGGCTATGGAGAAAAAGAGACGACATAAGAAACGTGCCGAAGAAAAAGCAGCTATGAAAGCAAACAGTGATGTGAGTGAGGATAGTTCCCCTCAAAACTGTACATAATATAAGTGTTTGTATAAAGAAATAAATTACACAATTTTTTCAGTGGAAAATTCAATTTTCTTTAATAATAATTTCTGTTCACGTAATCTAGACAAATTTACAATACCTTTCATTCGGTTAGGATATTTATGCGTTTCTCGCAAACATAATAAATTCATTAGGATAGCATGGTATTGACAATTCTTTGCAAATCGTTGCAACTGTCAATGAATGATATACTTTGCAATTAGATTTGATGAACAGTACTCAAGATTCTGTAGAATCAAGGCATTTTAAAATTAAAATATGTCGCATTTTATTTTTGAGATAGCGAAAAAAATATTACATAATAAAGCTGTATTTGCAGTCTTGCATACTCTAAGATAAAAACACCTTGATCGTGATGAAAAAGTTATTGCAGTACTGGCTTTGCACACCAATCATTCGGTATCATCATTTGTATAAAAAAAGACTCCAGTTACAAAAAAAGATACAAGACCCAGAAGAACATCTTCTGGAATTTCTATACAGTCATTATAACATAAAAAGTTTCACTCATATTTTCAGCTCTTGAAGAGCTTTCAATTTCATTTTACAACGCGTTACTGTACTACGAATCTTCATAAGAACAATTTACAAAATCTCGCTGAATCTTTCAGATTTATCATCAAAACACAAATAATACAACCACAGTAGCAATAGTTTATAGATACTAATAAGGATGATATATACCTCTGAAACACGGGGACCATCGTTAAGAAATGTACAGCACCGCAAGTAGCAGTGATACCGCTTGATCCGGCAGTAGGAGGTGATAATCATCATCTCATCACGTAATTGTACACTCAATTAATTCCTACAGGCTTTGAACTTTAAAAGACTACACACATACAAATATCATCTGTACAGAATGTACAAGAGCGAAGACTGGTCAATCTATGAAAACATTACAGTCGGAAGCTCACAGACATCTGAGAAGTTTGAAATACAGTCAAAAAAGACTCCATGAAGAGTTCCATTCAAGGGTTTGATGACTTCAACTTTCAACTACTTCTCACCCACTGACTGGTCATCTGCTGCCGTCTGCCGACAGAAAAATCCTTGAATCTTTTCTTCGGCGGTTGCATACAAGTCTTTGGCGAGCTTGAGCTTCTCAGTCTACGATTACTTGCCACCGACACAGAAATTACACTATTTGAGTCTATATCAACCTGATCTTCGATTTTCATTACTCTGACAACGGGCTGGAGGTCTATGCTCGAGCGTCTCTGATCGACATCTGATGCGGAAATGGATAGCGAATCTAGCGAGTCACCACCTTCACCGTTTTGCAGTATGTCTGACGAGACGCTGTCAATTCTCCGAGGTTTTTTTGGTCGCCCCCGCCCGCCTACCCCTAAAAAAGGCTTCCTACAATTTCTAGCTTGAGCAACAGCTTTACTGGTCAATCTCGAGAGTTTCGTCATCTTTCTGCGGCCTCTTGGACTCATTTTCATCCGACGGGCTAACGGAATATTGCCAGTTTCGCTACTACTTTTTTGTGATTTCCTTGGCGAAGTGCTAATTTGTCTTCGTATATGCTCTGCTCCTGTTTGCTGAGACGCTTCTGAACACATCGTGTTGCTCCGCTGCCGCTTTCTTTTGAATTTGGGAGAAACGGGTTTTCTCCGCGGAGATGATGTGTTAGCACGTCTCACGAGGGAGACCTCCTTATTTGAAAGCGAGGCTTCGGATTCTTCGCTCATACTCAACAAATTTCTCCTTCGTTTGACACCAGTAAATTCACTTTCATCTTCAATCTCGACTTTGATTCTAGTTGGACTTCCGAGGCTTGCTTTTTTCCGCCGTGAAGGCGTCTCAGAGTCAACAACTGATTCTGTCGCGGATTTACCCTCGCTCTCTTCGATGAGCTCGTCTTTGTCCATTTTACCGCGACCTTTGCGACCTCTGCCTCTTTTACTACTTGGTGTCATCGAAACGCGCTCGTCTTCTTGCTCTGCATTGTTATTTCCATCCTCATCTGCATTAGAAGCGTCATCGCCCAATGCTTCCGAAGCTTCGTTGTCATTCTGTTCTAAACTTGTACCGAATTCTTTTGCGTATTCTTTTTGCAGTTCCTCTGCCAAGTGTTTTATTTGCAATTTTCTCCTCATCTTGTTGCCTGGCCAACCAGTTAAATTTTTCCTCTTCTTCTTGCGTCTCTTGGATGGATGCTCGGAACCAAACTCACCACAGTCTGAACTAGCACAAGATGAATTTTCAATACAATTCATGGCATCACTATAGTTCTCAAGCATCTCCACTAAATTCGAAGGTGGTCCTTTGGGCGTGACGTCAGATCCTAGAGCAGTATCCGCGCCAAGTTTCAAGATATCTGAATCAAATTCGTCCAATTCTTGAGAGTCGTTTTCGCTCAACATATTATCGATATTTTTGACTAACTCATTCAGATCCTTGTCAACATCAGACTTCTCAGACGATTTTTTTGCTGATTTGGCAGTTTCATTGGAAGATTTTTTCTTGCCCTCTTCCTCTATGGTGCTCAAGTTAGTCGTCTGCAGTTCTTTTCGCCGAATGATTGTGGACATGATGGCCAAAGTTGATGCATGACATCGCGGACTTTTCCTTGGAGATCGGCAATTTGCCGGGTTACCTCTTCCTCGAGATCTTTTATGGTGGGCACTGTTCTGTATACTCTTCGCTAAGATTTCATGAAAATTTTCAATCTCATATGGTAACAAGAACGGTTTATCATCGATTTCACTGAAGTAGTAAAACTCAGCACCCTCATCTTGTCGATGGTAAGTTTGGTACCATGCTTCGGATCTAGGTACCGCCTCGAATGAGAAATGCATCTTTTCAACCTTTGGAGAAGGCTTGGACGGAAGTATTTTTTGCGGTTCTTCTTCTGTATCTACATTCGGAAGCTGCGATGGAATTTGAGTTGTTTGTGGATCGCTAATGCCAGTAAGAGGCGCTTGAAACCTGGAATTATGCAGAGTGGCACTGTGAAAGATCAACATCAATGTTACAAAGAGAAACACTAGAAAAACACAATAGTAAGGTATTAGGGGAAGAATAATTATAATCATCCAGAACAGATATCGAATCATAATTTAAATAAGAGTGCACTAATAGATCAAATTTTGTGCATGCAGGTATGGACAAAAGAATAGAAAAGAATATGCAGGCTTCAATCCAAAACTATATGCGTAGTTACTACAAGAAAGAATTATGAAATATAGTTATTGCAGCTTTCAGAAGATTTTCAAAAGATTCAAGTCGAGTCCAAAAAAAGGAGAAACTTATATCAAAATGGTGTAAAGAGTACGGAAATATCATGGATCAAGAACAAGTTCTCACCTTAGTCTACTGCCAGGAGTTTCAAATTTGTAATAATCAGTATTATCCATTAGGAGAGCTTCAGTTTGGGTTCTTCTTCTCTTCCTAGCTCGACTTGCAGCGGAATCATGGATATCATCATCAGGAACTTCTTGTTTAGGAGTAAGATTTGCTGCTGGAGAAGAACTCATTACAAGAGAATTAATAGCTGGATCTCTGTCACTTTCAGTGTCTTTAGGCAAAATACTACTCTGTTCACAATCACTTTGTTCACTGGAATCATCATCACGTTTTGGATCTCCAAACATGAATGATTCTGCTTCATCACTCAGTAAAGATAACTCCGACCTCCTAACTCGGTTGAAGCGAATGACGACCGGCTTCTCACTCGAGGGTTCGTCATCTTTCTTTGTTTCATTTCCTTGTTCTTTCTTTGGAGACACATTAAAAGTACTAATAGGCATTGCACTAGATCTCAATTTATTTCCCAAGACTTCCACTTTATAGTAAGCTCTATTGTCTTCTATCAGTCTTTCTTCTACGGATAATCTTGGCCGGTTCCTAAAACCTCTGAAACCTTTTGCCCCTCGTCTCGACGATCTACTCCTGCCATCTCTCACACTATTACTTACACTGTTGAGTGAATTTGAGTCGTCATCATCGTGGGGATGCGGTTTCTCATTTGAAACACCACATTCATGATTTGCGACATCCGCAACGTCGGTTTGGTTTGCATTACCAACCTCGTTAGCGTCAGAATCTAGGGAGGGTTCGTTCATCATTCGGCGCCTGTCTTCCCTTTTCTCATAGCCATTTACTCTATTCTTCAAGTTTGCCTCGGTAAAAGATTCTTTCAGAGTGTTATCATTGGATGCAGCTTTGATAGAGTCTCTAACTTTTTGCTTAGAGTCGATTGCATCAAAGTCGACATCACCATTCATTCTCACTCTTGTGGATTGATCTTCGCCATTATTACTGTCTTTTCGACTTTTGTCACTGGGACTAAGTTTGTCAATTAATGGTTTTCCATCAAAATCGACTTGTTCTTTATCTGGATTGTCATCGTCTTCAGAATCTTCCTCTATCCAGACAATTCCTTTGGCACGTTTTTTGATAATATACCTCTCGCTAGATCTTTCATTCTTCTCTAGGTCATCTAGAGGTTTCCCCATCGATCTCAACAAATGACCACTTTCGTGTTTTGATCGGGTTCTAAGATTGTGGGCGGAGTCCAAATTTAAATTTCTTCGAGCACCATTGCACTGCATCATTTTCATGTCATCAAGATTAAAATCCCTCAAACTAGCGTTCTCTATTTTTTCCGACTTTTCATGCGCCGACAAAATGCCATTATCAAGACTATGGTCTCGTTTGCGATGAAATGGGTTACAATGCCTCCTGAGATAGAGAAATAAAGAGTTGATATGAATGAATAAAATGTGGGAGTGAGTATGTGACCAATTAGAGATCCAGATAGTTACCTGACATCTTTGGGCCTGTTGCAGCTCAGAAAAGCTTCGACACTTGCGCCTGTGCTTATCAAGTTGTCAAGAGACAAAAAGTTCTTATTGTCTTGTATAAAATTATTATGTTGGTCACTTTGTAAATGCTTTGTCAGACTTCGATAATCTGTTCTGCAGATTTCGCAATACCCAGTATTTTCTGTTTTGCGAGCGCGAGTTGCTGGGGCACGAGGCCGACGAGTCATGTCTTTACCCTAAAAAACAGGTATAATTTTCGTAATGGTTTCAAGCTCTTGCTCGGAACGATAATCACTAGAGGATCCGAAATATTTATTCTAATATTTACCTTGGTTTTATTGTGGTTGTGATGTTTTTCTCGATTTTCCTTGATCTCTTTATTCACTGATTCGACTTCTTTTTTCTCACGTTTTTTCACATCAAAAGGACAAGATCCAGGTTCACCATCAAAGTTGATGGTAGGCCAAGCTTGTAACTCAACAAATATGGGCCTTGTTTCTCTGATGTAGAAAGAAAATTCAGACATTATTCATTTTGTAAGTATTTCACGGCACTATCTTTGTGATATCAACATACCTGCGGTAAGATTCAAACTTGATGAAGGGATTTTTGAGATGCTTAACCTTAACTTCTTTAACAGCAGCAGTTGCTTTTTTGTTATCACGTTTAATATTATTGGCGTCTCTCACAGAAGCAGTCAGTTTGTCTAACCAAGCATTGAGTTCATAGGTTGTCCATATAGGTATACCCCAGTTTGCAGCGTTGCTAAGTGGATCAACGGTACATTGTTGTGGATGTATCAGAGCACGCTCCAACATTGCATCCACCCGCGACTTCTATACAACAAAAGATACAAACTTTAACTTCTTTCGCATAATCACTTACACACTGACAGATTGATCACACACCGATCTCTGGGTGGTTGGCCCCCGTTGATTAGTAGAGTTTGACAGGGGACCTTCAACACTGCGATATGGTGTTGGGGGTGTGGGCGTGGGAGTTGGGACCTCTACACTCCTCAGCGAGGGGGGTCCCCCGCTGCCTCCACTGGCGTACCCCCATTTGCTCCTGTCACTTGTGTTGGCTTGGCTTGGTTTATTAGGTTTGTCTGTGACAATCAATGACACACCTTTGACCAAAAACAGCTCTATCACCTGAAACAGAATAAACAGACGGCCCCAATTAAATCAATCCAAGCAAGTGCTTACGTATCATAAATTAGTCCCTCCTCCACAGTGTTCTTTCGCAAGCAGATTAAAGTAGCCCACCAGCATACACTATTTGCAAGCTCAGCAAACTTACAGCTCAAGGCTCTTCAAAGTCTATCGCTGACAGTCTCCCAGAAGGAGAAATGTAACAGTCCAGGTAGAGAGCTTCTAAAGTGTGTATGAAGTTCTTTGACAGTGAGAAGCAGAAGCAGCAGTCTGTGCCACGACAGTTGGTGATACGGCGGAGCAAATACCACGAGTGCATCGGCAGTGCAGCCGGAGGTAAGAGTGGAGAGAGAAAAAGGTCGGACGCATCACGTGGGGTTACCGTGGACGGAAAAGAAGGCCTTTGAAACGACGCTCCCAAGTGCAGAGAGCAGATGGGCGAAAAAGCTATAGCTCGCGCGCGCACACATTTACAAGGGGGGCCCGCTGCTGTCCTAAGCGGGCCCGAGACAGCTCTCTCGTCGCGTTTGTTTTATGACCCGCTATCGTTTGCTGCAGCAGCCGCCTACCTCCAACCGTGGTACCTCTGAAGCCACTCATCCACAAAGCCGGGCTTGGCCCTGAGCTATGCACCAGGTATCTATAACGTTCCACCGATGCACCGCCAACTCCCAGGATGTAAATAAGACTGGATTCCTGGCTGGTCGATGCCCCACAGACGTAGACGGATTGTGAAATCGTCACAGAAAGAGCGAAAGCAGAGCAGAGAGCTACTGCAAGACGGGCGTACCGTATACACACAGATACATCGGATACTGGGTTTGAAGAAACATTCTAATACCCAGCACTAGGCAGCCACAGCGGCTGACGCGGAACTGTTGAAGAGACTGTCACGCACAAAATGGCCATTCGCCGTTAAGCATCTGTCAGCCCGGCCGCACAGAGGCGCTGCATCTGCCTTTGAGCCTGGGGCAACTCAGCTACCCACGTCGATTGATGACCCAGCGTGGCAGCGAGCGTCTGCTACTGCTCCCGGGTGGCGTAACTCCCAGTGCGTTTTTGAGCTGCAATGGCTTCGTTTTTCGGTATAGAGATAATCGATGAAGCTGGTTGACGGTGTCTTGGTGACGGGCCAGGGCGAGGATTCGAGTGACAGCAACTTTTCGCGCGTCCACAGGGTGGCGCTGTCCGCGTTAAGAAAGATTGTCTCGAAGCCGGTGTTGCTGATCCGTGTGCTTCGATTTCGCCTGCTTCGTGATAGCCCAGGCTGGTGTGTTGTTTGTCAACACAGGCGTGCGATGGAGACGAACAACTGGGACACCGGGCGACGTTGCCACGTCCCTTCCGTAGTCACACTAGCTACTGCTAGCTTTTTCAAATAGGTGTGCTGTACGGCCGTGTCTCTTGTATTGCTGCTGCAGCTGTTTCTCTATTCCAACATCGAAGAAAAGAGAGATATGCGCTGGCGGTGTAGGCTGGATGGGCCGGTGGGAGTTGAATTCCACTCACGTACATTTACAGATACGGCTCGGTCGTTTCTAGACTATTCTTCTGATACAGGCTTACTAAAATTTTCGCTCTTTTGTCGTGGGTATAGTGATACAGGCTCGCTAAATTTTCGCTCTCTTGTCGTGGGCAGATATTATTTTAGAGCCAAGTCGTATCTCTCAGCACTGCGTGTTGCCAGACAGTGCTATTGGTGCTTGACGCTGAACGAACACAATTGCACTTGAAACATGACACAGTGTGGTAAAACAAAATTGCCTGGGTTGCAATGTGCCTCATCTTCTAGTAGACGTCGAAACAGCAGACGTAAGACGAAGTCGGAGATTTTGAAGTTTGCCGCCTCAGCCGGCAACGTCGCTAACAGCTAGATACACTGCTGCTTTTTGACGGGGCATCGGCCCTTGGGCCCATGTCAACGTATATAGGCAGTCATAAGGGCCGGCAAGGGATGCGGTACATATGCATACAGGGTTTTCACGGAAACGATCGACGAGCGTTTAGGGCGGAGCCGACTGATGCCTTTGATGCAGAACCTGGCAACAAAACGCTTGCATTGCTGGGAGGCACAGCTTGCTCTTTCTATCCATCTCTCCGTCTTTGTCGCTCTATTGCTTGCTCGCTCGATGCGTGTGTGCGTGAGGTGCATAACGAACGGGCCGCCCGCCCCTCCATCCATCCATCTGGTGCGGTGAACCCTTTGCCCTCCCCGGACTCCGGGTATGATGTATGTGCGCCTTTGGTATGCGCCGGGCTCGTAAACTCAGCTTTTCTCTTTGATATGGCTACTCTTCCCCTCTGCCCCTCACTCATGGCTTGCACATTTACTTGCGGATATCGAGCCTATTTTGGAAAGCGGTGTTTCTATAACTATTTCCTTCTGCTATTGTATTGTTCCTTGTGCCATACTTCATCCACAGTGACTGCTCTTTCCTCGACTGATAGTGTATCTGGTGTTTTAAGTGCACTCTCGAAAGAAGCTATATACCTATATGCTCGTGTTCAAAAAGTTGTAGAGATCGATATGCAGTGTAGGAAGAGTATAACAAACATGACAGATGTTGAGTAATGACATCATGCTGAGTAATGAAATTCTATGTGCAGACATAAGTATGAAGTAACGCTTACCCCACCAAGCTCCTTGATCCTTTCCTCTAACTTTGCCGACAGCACATGATTCTTAATGTCCAAGTAGAAGAGCTTCTTCTCCAACGGCTTGGCTCCCCTCTGTATTCGAATGCCTGTAAAATGCATCAAATCAGCACTAGTTCACACCAACCAGTACATCGTAAAAGAGGATAAGCATAAATGTAAGTTGAGATCTGTGCTGACCACTCGATTAGATTCAGCACAGTGAATCCAAGATAGGAAACAAGACACTGCGGAGTAAGATTCACGACAGGCATGCGAGCGAACAGTTTAACTAAATAAGATACACTAGCCGGAAGACATTCAACGGAATGTCCCGTTGTCTTAGACATACTAAAAATAGAGAGATAGGCGGTTAAATAGTTTTTAGGTTAGAATTGTCAAGTTAACTTACCGCCGGCGGCAGAAGCACCGCTGCTAGCAACCGCGTTCCTCGCCTTCGCCTTATCCCTCTGCTGCTGCTGAAGCTTGGACGGTGATACCATATCCTCAGTCTAAGCGCTCCGACGAGCTGCTATCCTCGACGTTGGCCTGGCTGGCGCCCATGACCATTAGATATCCTCCTTGAAGCGGTTATAACCTTCGATGGTACGAACGTGCGCAACGCGCTTGTTTCACCTCGAATCTTCTCCAAGATGTAATACGAATATGATAATCAACTGGGTGTATGTGTTCTCCTCCTCGATGGAGGCACTTGTGTTTTACACGATTACGTAGTACGTTTTTTTAGATAACGAAAGATAGACCAGAGATGATAGACATTACTCGATTTGGGTAACCGTGGGCGACCCAATCTATTCGGCTACTAACTTTCGGCTGCTTGGATTATGTTTGATCTGAAGTAAGCCGATTGTGTTGTGCAGCGCGGGACTTTTGTGAAGGCGCGCGCAGCCGAGCGCGAAAACACGACCTGGTGTTTGCTTTGTTTTCTTTCTCAAAGTCGGATTTGATGCAGGTGACTGCGATGAGCTCTTGTTCTTTCTTCTACCTGCTCTTTATAAAATCTTGACCACCCGTGGTGAGTGTAGAGATCCCATTTCTTGGAATTTTGATCGATTTTACTTCAACGATGATTCAAGAGTGCTGCGTTTATCTGGAATGATGAAGAAAAAAGAAAATAGTATGAAATTTTATAGAGAAAATAGCAAGAACTGATCGATGATGAGGGTCGATAGAACTCGCATTCTTTAGGGCAATGGAGAATTTAACCGCGAATCGCTTGACGATAATTAATCGCTGTAATCAATCATGCTGATAAGATTCTGTAGAATCATCATAATATCTTTTTGGACTCGCTTTTGAAAGTTACAGCTCTCATGTATGTATACTGAAAAAAAATTTAGTTGTTTATATCACATCATTTGATAGGAAATTTTGCAATCAATCAAAGTATGATCACCTGCATCAAATAATTATTCAAACTGATACGTTTCATATGAAAAAAGTACTTACGATTCCGGGAGGAAAAGGTTCACGCTTTGATAAAAGGAGAAAAATATCTTTAGTTTACAAGTATACCAATCCGAAGTGTTATTCTAAAATTAATTAGAAAATATCTCAAATTTGATGATTTGCGTTAAGCCCAATTCCACTTTCACAATAACATATGCATACATAATATAGTTTCAATCGAAACTATGAGCCTCATCGGCCTTGATTAATTTAGAATCATATTTGATTATAGACAAATTATTTTCCAAATTCCAAAGTTACACCAATTCACATTGATGAGTCAACTTCGCCAACGAGCCAACGAAAAAGAAGAAAAAGAAGATTGGTGGGTGGATCCAACGGAAAGAAGTGAAGTTTGCCGCTATGAAGTGATTGGCTGCTTCTTTCGTGTAAAACGTTCCAGTGCGAATCGTCTGCCGTATAATTTTCGCAATGACAAATCCTTGAACATCGCTATATTGGCGAGCACGTGTGCACGACACAATGTCAACATAATTGAAAGGAAAAATAGACCTATAAGCTGAGATAGCAAAAACTTTCGTGTATATACAGAATTTATTTTTCGATCCAGATAGTAACCAAATTCTGTCGAGTCATGTGACGCGTTTCAGTTAACCACGAAAAGTGTTGATTTCTTCTGTGAAAATAATACCTGAATTCATCTGAACAAAATTTACATCATCTTTGGTTTCACGTGGACTCGATCACAGCCTACAAGACTTTATTGGTTTTCCTGTGACAGTGACTTTGTAAGTGCTCTACTAAAGTTTTTAACAGACAGTTTTCATTGAAATCTCAAACATATTGTTATCATTTGTGCCCAGGTTCAATATGTTGTCGAGGCACATTCGCTATTTTGCAAACAAGAATCTAGGATGTTGTGTTTTGGCAAGGGGAATTTCAGGCTCTGGTAATTCTGGAGACCTCCCATTCACTCCTGTACAGATCGACATGCCATGGGGCAAAGTTGAAGGTGAAATTTCTGTACCATCTAATTTTAGTGATGAATGTTTCATTGATTACAATGATTCACGATCATCTATTTGCAGGGAAATTGTGGGGCTCAAAAGATAAACAGCCTATTTTGGGCCTCCATGGATGGATGGACAATGCAGGCACTTATGATTTGATTGCCCCATATCTTAAAAACACGTCACTGCTGGCAATTGATCTGCCTGGTCATGGTCTATCAAGTTGGCTTCCTCATGGTATTCCATATTACGAAGATATCCTCATAGAAGCAATAAGGATCATTGTTAAAAAATATGATATGAAGAAAGTCAAACTAATGGGCCACTCTATGGGTGGAATACTGTGCTACAATTATGCAAGATTGTACCCAGAAGAAACGGAATTTGTAATCAGCATAGATGCCTTAGCAACTTTACCAAACCATGCACTCAGATATACTAGGCATAGAGCCAAGTCTATTGATGATTTGATAGCATTTGAAAAAAAAGCATCGAGTGATCCACCAAGTTATCCAGAAGATGTAACCATAGATAAGTGGATCAAGGGAACTCAGTTTAGTTCATTAGATGTACCTAGCACAAAGGTCTTGATGATCAGAGGTACAAAACAAAAGAGTGATGGTACATACTATTACACTAGAGATTATCGTTTGAGTTTTAGAGGATTCAACTCATACTACAGACCAGAGGATTTGAAAGAAATGACCCAGCGAATCACCTGTCCTTATCTAGTTCTCAAAGCATCACAAACGTTCTTCAAAGACATGTACTGGACTGATGTGGCAGAAGTTTTGACAAAAGTCAGTAAAGATTTCCGTTTTGTTGAACTCATAGGAACACATCACATGCACATGATTAAACCAGAAATGGTAGCTAATGAAGTAAATCCATTTCTGGAAAAATATAGTGTATGATGATAAATTTTAGGTCAATTTAAATTAATTGAATGTAGGTGAACTTTCATGTATTGTAAATATCTAACTCAAAGAGTTGAATGGCTTGTGAAACAATCTGAAGTATTTAATACATCACAGAGAAGTCATAGATTTCAGAAGAATAGATCCAATTATTGTGACTTTATACAATTTCTTCTACTTTGAAGAAATTTGGTTTGTTAAGTTTATGTTTAAACATTTTGACTAGTCATATATGCAGTTTGAATTGATGCTCAGACAATGCATATGAGAGCAAAATGCTTGATGCTTGATGAGTTGATACATCATTAAAAAAGAGGGAAACTTTACAGAAAATTTAAATAAAGAATTTTCAATATCTACCGAATTGGGGGTTTGTTTTTGCTTTGACATCGCATTTTTATACACCCACGCAACTACAAATATAAGCTTGATTCTCGCCAGGAAAGCCGGATTGACCGCTCGAGCGCAACAATAAATATATAAGCAAGCTAACGTGAAACCTATGTAAATAAGTTGCAATCGAGCGACGCGTACGAAGTGTATGTATGTAACTTTGTTCTATACACAATAAAAAATTGACGTAGACGAATAGCTGCGAAAGCTCGCGTGATTCTCGCTCTAAAAGCTCTCTGCTACTGGTCCGTTGATCAGGAAATAATTCGTCCATACATCGATCTCAAGTTTGTCTTCCACTTCTAAACAATCGCAAGTTTGCTTGAAATCGAACGAACAGTTTCATCAATTGCAAACTCGATTAAAAATCAATGTATCATTGTAAAACCAGATCTATCCACTTATACGTCATATCGGCTTTATAGTTTTGAACAATTGTACCCTCGCTGATCTCAAATTCAATCTTTGATGGCGATCAAACTCTCTCGATAATGATTTGATGATGATGATGATGATGGTAATGCGATGATCGGACCCCCACCGGGTTTCTCGGACAACCGTGACCTTTGACTCTTTCGCGCGCGCGCGTTCGTCTTCCAAGTTCCGAAGCTTTTAAAATCATCGAGTGCGAGAAAGATAGGCTGAGAAAAAGGAGGGATATAGCACACGATGATCATCGTAGCTGCGGCGAGAACTTGCCTCGACGTCGCAGTTGTTCTCGAGCTTCTGCTCTCAATCTACTTATACTAGGCGTGTGTTTCACGCGTTTTTAGGTTAGAAAAACGTCGTCCTCAAAAATAATACTATTAAAAATCAGTGTAGTGTCTTACCTAAAAATTCACCAGGAGGTAGAGATCTCAATCTTACCTTCGAAAATTCCGGTATGTGCAGAGTTTTAGCAGGATTTGAAGAAAATTACAACTGAAAAGTATTTTATAGACGATCATCATCGTGGAAGGCACAACAGCAACAAATAATCACCAGATCAAAAACTCCAACGGCCCGACAATGTCGACTGCCGACTCGGAGAAGATTGAAACTCACTACACACCACCTAGTTCAGATACAATCCAAACGAAGCCGTTCCCAATTAGAGGTGAGCATCTAAGAAGATCTTCTGGGTATACCTATCATCATCATCTTCCTCGGAGGGGTGATTTTTTTGAGGTTAGGAATTTCGAGAAAATGTTTTGGCCTCGGGCCGCTGTTTAGTTTATAGATTGTTGCATTATTTAAATAGATAGGTATTTAATAGTTGAGTGGGTATTTATTGAGCTTCGTGTGAATTTTTTGAAGCAGTCGAAATTTTTAACGTTGAGGAAGAGAAATCATTATTTTATTAGATTTGCGATTGTATGACCACTTGCTGTTGTGATAACACATGAGCGCACGATCGTTGAGGCGCCAGCCGAGCGCGCTCTTATTGCTCCAAATCTGTGTTTATTATCGTTTTGCTACATTCATAACTTCTGACTAATGTTCATTTTACAATCGATCGTTCTTGGTTCTTTCATGCTTTGCTTTTAATATATATATGTCAACTTGAATTTTGAGTTGTATAGAGGCAGCTATTGATCGTGAAATTAAATTCATCAGAATCTCGATGAAAGGATTAGATAGAATTGATTTTGTTTGGTAAACCATTGTCAATCTGTCAATTCGTGTATATAATACTGCTATGGGACTGGCAATTGATAGTTTGCCTCAGGAATGACACCGATCTTTATGAACTGTTATCTTTTTATTGAAAAAGTTTGGAATGTGTGCTCTTTCTTTGCAAATCGTTTATCGAATCTCCGACGTGAAAGAATCCGAATTTCAGTGGTCTTTCTTATTTTTTTCCTTCATTTTTGCAAGAGATGATCCATTAAATTAAATTAGAAGAAGTCCGTTGATTAAAGAAAAATGTTAAAACATTAGTGCGTGACGGATTAAATTGGTGGCCTTTTAAATTGTAATAAATTATCGAAACTCTAACGGGTTGCCAATTTGAGCCGCTCAAAATTATTTTATCAGACACTGAATAGCAAAGAGGGCATTACTGCGATTTTCTATCTCTCCTTCGTCAAGTTCCCAGTAATGATGAGGCCGTTTTGTCAAATGTGAAAAGATTTTCCATAAACGTGGTGTTTCTTCGATCCAATTGCAGTGTTCATCCTTTTAAATTGATTTAAGAATAATAATGACTCAACACTTGGTTTTGGGTTTGCAATCAAATGCACACATCTTTTCTATCTTTTTAAATAATGAACGATTTACGGATTAAGTTCATTTCTTTCCAACAAAACTTGGATATCTTGGATGAAATGAAAATAGACACTTGAATAAGTCTGATGCAAGCTATGTATCAGCAGTCTGGAAGTTGTGTCTGCATGTCAATGATGATTTTTTCCCATTGCTCATGAATAACAGCAGTTCAAGAAGTCAGTAACAAACGTGAATGAATAATCCAATATCTCGTTCGAAGCACTCAATCATCATTTTCTCAATGCGTTATATCTCAATCTTATCGCGTTCTTGAAATAATCCTCAATACTAGTGTGACCCTTACACATACATATGAGTTTTAGTAGCAGCTTGATTCGAGCGTAAATCTGTTCCATTTTGATTTAGTGGTATATATTTCAGAAAAGAAATCTTCAAAACATCTGTAAATAAAAGTCGCTATTTTATACAAAAGTATGATATTCTTCATATACTTATACGATAAGACTGACAAATTCGTATGAAAGAAGAAAAAATTCGATCGTAAACACGCACAACTTGAGGAGGTCTTGTATAAAAGCTCATCCTCTAAAAACTGATATCATAATAAGGCCAAAACACGTGGATCCAATGCCATATACATATATAGTACTGTGAGATCCGGATAAGGTAGAGTAATAATATAATAAAGTACTACAATAAAGATGAATTGCCCGCGGCTTGTTTTCATCTCAAAAAAGCTGGTCTGATGATCATAATTAATGACTCCCTGATGCAATTTTGTAGACACTCTGCTGCGACTCATGCATAAATTACAATTTCACCCAATTGGTAGGTCTCGCCGGTGTAATAGATCTCACTAGCCGGTGGATGACGTTGCTCAAAGCGGCGAATACCTGTTCCAATTTTCTTTTAGCTGTCATTTTTAGAGTGCGGCGAATGGAAATTACAGGGGATCCCCACTTTTTGCGCGTGAGAATTGACAGATTCTTAGAAATTTGTCGACCAATTGATTCTTGAAAGAATTTTTTAGTGATTCATCGAGTTGGAATTAATGCGACTCTCTCGCCGCAGATGGGTGAACTCGGAACGAGTTTCTTAAACACAATCGTGAGAGATATCAACCAGTATACTAATTGTCTGATTATATTTATAGCACAGCTCCGTGACTACTTTTTTTCTCGGCATGTGATAATCTACGTATATGGCTTTACGCTTTTTTATGATGGAAAAATTTTTCATGACTTTTGTGCAAATGATATTAGTTCTGTTTGATGAATGTCACTTGTACTTTGTACAATGGGCGAAATAATGAATTATTATCAGTAGCTACTATTATCAGAATTTAAAATTCCTAACACTTGAAAATTTCTAAGTTTATTCACACTGATGCCTGAATCAAGGGGGTTTTCCGTAAAGAATGTGAACTGTCTCAGATTTGAATTCAGATGTGCCATATTTACGTGTGAAAAGAATAATTTACCTCTCCCTCGTCAATAACAGCAAAATTATTGCATATTGGTCGAATTCCGGAATTTTTCGGAATGAAAGTGAAATTGATCATCATCAAAACTTCAAATTCGTTTGTACCTAAATTATCAAAACCTTTTTCCTCGAGTGACATCGTCTCTGATAACTAGTTCGAATGAATGAATCTCAATTTTTGAACAAATTGAACTGCACATTGATATCATAATCTACAAACGACTCTATAGCAATATACTACTAAGAGCACACGTGCTATATCGGCTTTTGAATATTTTTCAATTCGTCTTACAAAATTCCACATCAAGATAAGAATGGAACTCGTGTGAAGTTCTAAAAATTCAATAAAGATAGCGGGTTCTTCGTTGAACTAGCTATTTTGAATTATAACTACATGTACTCGAAAATCTAACTACAAATCATAAAAATCGTAACATTCTGCTTCACCGACTTTGTTCTCTCCCATTTTCAAAAGTATAAATCTCTTCCTCGTGAGTTACGAAGAGTCTTATCTCTTCTCGCACGCTGCATTTGCCGCGTCAATATCTACTAAATATTCCCTATATATCACAACAAATCACCTGTACACTTGAAAAAATATCAGTCAAACCACTTATACTTACCTAAAAAATTTCAATTCTCTGATTACAGGTGAACGAGCAAATTTTGTAAACATGCCACACGTAATAGCAATGGTTGGACTACCAGCTCGAGGAAAAACTTACATTTCAAAAAAGCTTTGTCGTTACCTCAACTGGATAGGTATAAGTACCAAGGTTTACAATTTAGGAGAATATAGAAGACATGCAACTACAGCATATCAGTGTCACGATTTTTTTCGACCTGACAATATGAAAGCAATGGCGATAAGGACACAATGTGCCATGGATGCTTTAAACGACGTTTGCTCGTGGCTAGAATCTGGAGATGGTGAAGTAGCTGTTTTTGATGCTACGAATTCGACAGTCGAAAGGCGTCAACTTATTCGGGACATCGTTGTCAAAAAAATGGGATTCAAGTTGTTCTTCGTTGAGAGCGTTTGCAATGATCCAGAAATTGTTGAGCAGAATATTATGGAGGTCAGCTTCAATTTTTCCAACTCATTTTGACTGTGAAAAATCGATTAAATGTATAACGCAGTAGCTTTAAACAGAAGTTTATCACAGGTGAAAGTGCGATGATCGGAAATTCTTTAATGCGACGCACACTACTTTCATTTTGCATTTGTCAACAAGCGTCAAATTTACCTAAAAATGGCCGTAGTTGATTGTCAGATCCAAGAATTATCACAAAAAAATACAGAATTGTGGAAACTTTCCTATAGAATCTATCACAGAGATTAGAACCTGATGTCAGACGTTTATTCTTCAAGTTCATTACTCTATGGATTCGAAATCACTCAAATGCGAAGTAAGAACGCATTATTTGCAAGGTTTTGTGAGATAGTCACCCCAATGATTCAGTAGGGGAGTTTCCGTCTGAGTCTATACTTATCGGATGACTTACGACTGCAGTTTAATCACGACACCCTTCTATGTTCCGTAAATTTCCGTTTGAACACGTGTTTTATTGGTCATCGGCTACAAAGAAAATTGTATCTGCAATAGAGAATTACATTTAACTGCTGTTGAAAAGATTGGGCGCGGAAAATTATGCATCTTGAAGTTTGGAATAGATCAAATAGTCAAGCTTGACATCTCATTTATTAGCAGAGTGTCTTTTCCGCAATGATGTTTCACTTTCTCGCACAGTTTGTCGAAAAATACAGTTCGATACACGGATGTAAACCTATTTTTCGAATCCTCGTGCTGAAATAGTATATTTCGCACCGAGTTCATGAGGTTGTAGCTCGCTTTTGAGCGATCGGTTTTCGACCCGAGCCGGAGGCGAGGGTTGAAATGATCGCTCGGAAGCGGGGAACCTCGTGTGCGAGGCGCGAAAGTTATTTTTCGCAATTTTGTAGGCACTCAAACATCGGAAAATTGCGAAAAAAAATTTTTCGAAATCATGTGCGTAGAGTTAGTGCGTAAGGAACATTTTTCCGTGCGTAAAGGAATTTTTTGCGCACGGAATGCGTGAAGACCTGTGCGTAAAGTCACCAACAGTGCGTAAGGTAGGTCTTTACGCACTGGAACGTATCTTTACGCACTGCCGTATTTTCTTTATAGCCTGATATTCTACAACATCTCTTGAAGTTTCTGCGTTGTTTAGCAAAATGATCTCTGTCCTAATTCTGTAGAATCGGAGTGCTCCGATCGTTGATTCGAAGCTCCCCAAAGCAGGTGTAATGACTTCTTTCACTCGATAGGATGAAAACTTATGAGCTCTCTAAATTGTTATACACAGTCTTGCTCTCTCGATAAGTCCATACGATTGAAATATCCTGGTCGGCCCATCGAATTGAACATGAAAATAGTTCACTTCGGTGGATCATGAATTTAATTGAGTTCAATACAATATATAGACCTTTTTGGAGTGCTTCCACCGTGGTTTCGGTGGTTTGAAATCTACCTTGGACCGTACGTCCAAAGGAAATGTAAATTCACTTTTCGGATACTTCGCCTCAAAAAAGAGTGTCGGCGATGTATTCATATTCTTTTATAAGAAAGAATCCGTAGGTTTCGAAATCGCTTTCTATCCCGTGTATTCAGAGCATTATTATTATCGTTAGAATTGTCCAAGTTCTTTCTATTGAACCATAGAAATGGCATATTATTTCATCAATCCGTTGATTTATTCTTGCCCGTCCTTGACGATATTCATAAAACTCTATAATAATTTTCTTCGAAATTCAGAATTTATATTATCTTATGAACTTACATATTTCGGATCTTGTCCACTATTTGTACTTTTGAGGATTGAGATCGATATTTTCAAACTATGCGGTAACATATGATATATCAAACAAAAGATCTTTTTCTGATACATTTTCAGAATTTTTTTTCAGTCGGGGGGCTTCGCCCCCTGGACCCCGCTCTGCGCCCTTTTCCTCCACCCGACCCGATCACGATTTGGTTACTGGCGTATGAGGTGACCGACAGAATACTAACTTTCCGCACAAAATTTCGAAAAATACCGTATACGCAACTCTGTCGAAAGGTTTCCGCACTCGGAAAAACTTTACACACGAGATGTGAATCTTTACGCACTGTTGAGATACTTTACGCACTCGCCGCTACGCGGCTCGTGCGTAGCGGCGAGTGCGTAAAGAATCTCACCAGTGCGTAAAGACTCACACTCGTGTGTAAAGATTTTCACTCGTGCGTAAATCCAACTTTTCGACATCGTTGCGTAATATACTATTTCCACCCTTCGATCGAAATGTACTATTATGGATCTGATCCTCGATCTGATCCATACTAGATCCACTGTCCACTTACTTTCTTTATTTTTGATGAAACAGTGATATTTATCAAACTACCTCGCCGTCGGTACTGCACAATAACTAGTCCTCGAACACGTCAAAAATATCGATTCTGAGAGTCCACCTTGAAAAAAACATTTGGAAGGAAGTTTTGATTCTGAAACAATATCTGACCACTAGCTAGCACTTCATCACGCCTCTCTCGTCACCTTTCTCGGAGTTAGCGATTATCATGAGCACGAAAAGACACCGTTCAATATATACTCTTCTCAACTAGCCGATCGATCAACTCACAATCTTTATGCAAATGTAGACACAATCACTGCTATAATGGCGATTTCCCAACAATATACATCTAGAATTCAATATTTCGTCATTCAATTTCAATATACAGCTTTATAAATTCATCGAATTATTAAAATTCAATCTGAATTTAATTATTAATTTGAACACAGGTTAAAGTGAGTAGTCCAGACTACACAGATATGAACAAAGAGGAAGTGTTGGCAGACTTCATGCTTCGTATCGAGCACTATCAAGAAAAATATCAACCTTTGGACGAAGAGTACGAGAGCGACCTGTCTTTCATGAAAATCTACAATACAGGCGAAAAGGTTTTAGTTCACAAACACGAAGGCCACATACAGTCACGTATTGTTTACTATTTGATGAACATCCACATAGTACCACGAACGATCTACCTCACGAGGCATGGTGAAAGCTTAATGAATCTTGATGGTCGCATTGGTGGAGATTCAGACTTGAGTGATCGTGGAAAAGAGTATGCTAAAGCATTGGGAAATTACATCACCGAACAGGATATACAAGGACTTAGAGTCTGGACGAGTTGGCTGAAACGAACCATACAGACTGCAACTCACGTCAACGCACCACAGGAAAGGTGGAAGGCCCTCAACGAAATCGATGCCGTCAGTTGAAATTCTTCTAATGTACCATTTCTACAAAATACCGATAACCATCTTCTTGTTTCATAAAGAAATTCTGTTAGGTGGTTAATTTAGATTAGAAAATTATTTCATCTCGTCTCAATCGAAAATGAAGTAAATCGATTCAACTAGCATTTGCTTTAATTCAAACAAGTACAACGGAATGCACAATATATAAATAATAATTATTGCTGCAACTATTTGTCGAATTGACGATATATTAGTAGGATAGTCATCACAACTATCTGATTTTTGCTTATAGGCAGAATAAAACACGTATCTATCTATCTATCTATCTACATTTACATTTCAAATTGTTCTACAGGGCATCTGCGAGGAGATGACTTACGAGGAAATAGCAAGCAAATATCCGACTGATTTTGCAGCAAGGGACCAGAACAAATTTTCTTATCGCTATCCACGAGGAGAGAGCTACGAAGACTTGGTTGCTCGTCTGGAGCCCGTCATTATGGAACTTGAGCGTCAAGGCAACGTCTTAGTCGTCAGTCATCAAGCTGTGTTACGTTGCTTGCTCGCATATTTCCTCGACAAGAGTGCAGGTATGTCACATGTAATTGTTATGAGTTGAGCCCTTGCTTGAGGGGATGTATACTTTGAGATTGATTGTTTGTTTGATTGTTCTGTCGATTGTTGCCCCTTTAGTTGATACCCATTGTCACCGTGTTCATGACCAAAATTAGGAATATTCTTATCAAGATTCAATATACATACAATATTTGTGAATTGAACTTCTCCAAACCGATTTTCAATTTTCAATAAGAGCAGTCATCTTTTGACTCTTATGACGAAATAGTCCCAAAAATTTTCAAAAATACTCTACTCTAGAATCAAACGGATTCTATCTTCTTAGCTTCTTTTATTGGTATTGAATCTGACAATACTTACTATAATAAAGAATGTTGCATCCTTGACTTGCACAAGTTCTTTGACATTTTTAATCCCTATCAACGATAAAGTCTTGAATTGTATGTATTGAAGTGTACCAGCATGGATTATTGCATTGAATGATTCATCTTAAATTCGTCTTCATTTGATGGCGGAAAATACACAATAATCAAAGTTCCACTACCCAGCTTTCAAATCTGTCCTTAAACGGCAGTGTTTGTGTCGGAAAAATTCAAAGAGAAAACAAACTAAATGAAGTATACTCCCCTCAACCTCTCTCTCTTTTAACAGTTACAACCCCCTACTCAGCCCCGTACCTACCAACCCAATCCTTCTATTTTGCAGAAGAGTTGCCGTATTTGCAGGTGCCATTGCACACAATAATAAAATTAACGCCTGTGGCGTACGGTTGCAAAGTGGAGAACATACGCCTGCCGATCGAAGCTGTGGATACACATCGACCAAAACCAAAGGTAGAGGCTTAGAATGTACATGCAAACTCTGTAGAAAATAGTGAGAAAAAAATGGTTCGCGGAGCTGCTCGATATGCTGCTGAATTTTATTGTCAGGTTTCTGAATGATCAATGCTAAGAGATATATTGCTCTGAGTCCTCGTATTTACCTTTTGCAATAGATATCTCTAGTCCCCGCCTTTTTCATGCAATATTTTTGTTATCACTCGACAATTATTCTTATTTGATTTGTAGTTAGAACACATTCTTTCAATCGGTTGCCTGTTGACTATCTTAACACTCCGTTTGTTTCATTGTATCCGTGTTTTACTATTATATGATTTCCATTTCTTTCTTTACCTCTACTTCTATCTGACTGTATGCATTTTCTTAGGAGAGAGATCTTTCAAAATCATTATCGCAGTGAGAATGTGCATGCCTAACTAGCACATTTTTGTGAAAAAAAGTAGACAATTTTCAGTCCATTTACGACAGTGAATCTTTCGAGAAATATTTTACCAAGAGTCGGTTATACCTTGTCGTCATTCATTTTTCTATACATATATTATTGTTATCTTGCATCAAGACTGTTCTAATCAAATTATGGATAATTGACTTTTTTCTACTGAATGTTGTTGTACAACATAATCGAATCTTTGGTGGACAGATTTGGGAGAAATAATCATAAAATTTTACGTCTGTAATAGCACGTTTGAGCACAATAAGACAGGGGTTTTGATACTCTAAGATGACGAAATGTTACCATGAATCAAAAGTTTTAATTTGATGTATGTCGATTCCTTTCTGATCACCCTTATGCTGTGAGACCTAGATTCTTAACATGTGCATCATGAAAAGACTGATACATTCTCATCAGAATTAATGATTGTTATTCATTGAATTAATGACTACAAAATATACTATTCATGAAAGAAAAATAAACGTCATTCATTGCTTTTTAATTAATATTCTAAAAAGAGACTGATCACACATCCCTATGTGTATTCTAATTGATTCTTAACGACTCTGTAACTTAACTGACCTATTGATTCATCACTTTAATATCGTAATCCTCTCCACTATCATACTATAACTTGCCCGAAACCTCACCAACCAGTCGCAAAAGTAGATGAATGATATTGCTCGATTAGTTGCGCTTTGATTGATTCAATGAGTGAGTCCCTTTTTTCCACGAGTGTAGCAGATTGAAAACACAAGTAAGCGGACCATCTGCAAAGCTGCTGAGAGATAAGAAGATAGAAAGAAAGTGTGTGTCGCCAGTCCCGAGATGTCACGTAACTTTTTGTTTCTTTTTTCGCAACTTTTCAGATACCGGGCCAACTAGAGGAACGTTTCCGGAGAAAAAGCAACAGCCTTCACACATGATTACCCATCAAAGTGAACTCTTCAACTATAAGAGTTCCTCGGCGCTCTGTGAGCTGAGGCGGCAATTTGTTGGGCAGCAGGCTGCCGCCGTCTACTGAAACACGAGAAAGAAAATTGCATCCTTGTTAACGAATGAAAGTCACGAACAAAGAAAAAATTCATCGGAAGTGCATCGTCCATCCAGAGAAGAATAAGTTCATCATCGCCTTAGATGCTGTTAAAAAACTTTCCCACATTTGTCCGATTTTGATGGTCAGTCAATTGCAGCTTCTTTTGTTGTACAGAACTGTGCGCGGTGGAATCGAAAGAAAATTGATCATTCTAATGGAAGCTGCTAAAGGAATTGAAGTTTCGCGTGTACGCTACGGGTTGAGTTCCGGTAGAGGTGAACAGGCGGATAGTGTGGTTATCTGATGATTTGATTGGAAAGTAATAGGGATAAAAGAAGCATCTGCAAGAATGAAGAAATGTGTATATAGAAAAATATGTACAAAGATATATTTTTTTTTGTGCGGTGTGATAGGGAGGAAATGCGACTTAACTTTTATGAGAGCAAGCGGTTCAATTGATAGGCTTTTTGCTCTTGTAAAACGGGATTTGCGATATCGACTTTGAATATGATACGTAATGATAATAGAAGAATTCTGTTCTCGCGTACGATTGCGTTGAACAGGTCGCGCATGAGCTTAAAAAAAATAATGTTGAAATGATGAAGTCGTAGACTCGTCGTCCACTAGTTTTGATAGTCAATCCTATATAATAATAATGAGATGTGAAACCAGTCTCTGCGTGGATCGGATCCTTTTGTTGATGATAATAATTAATGTCACGCGACTTTTCGCGAGTTATTGATAGACTCTAATATTTCGATGTTTTCTACATTCAATTCGTCGCTTGGAGAAAAAAGTTTAGGTAAAACTAGAATGATGAATCAAAAAAATTACAAGCTGCTTGTATTTACATTCGTGAGACAATATTTGCAACTTTTGATTACACTCAATGCGCGTCAAGTAAACGGTCCATTTGAAAAAAATGTCAGCGTTATGGTTAATACAAATCATCTTGTATAATATTATCGTATGAATAAAAGTTCTTTTATTTACAACTCAGTGATTTCTTACTTACATACATGTACAAAATTGAGATAAGAATCAGCCACTATTCTTCCTGTAAACCTATTGAATCAGGATCGAGAGTTCCTTTCTTAGATTTTTTCGACGATGGCCCTGTGAAAAAAGAGATAAAACCTGTGAAAAATTGGTCAATTGCAGGTGAAAGGAATGAATCGATATTTACCGTCGTGAAAATGTCTCGCAGTGCGTTTTCTCAGATCTTCGATGTTTTCCTCTTTTTGGGCCCATTCAAGGACTAATCTACGCCCGTACAAGTGAGTACTTTGACACAAAGCCTTGAAAGCTGTCTATAAGTGAAATAAAAATACTGTTATTAATGCGCAAGTAAGACAATATTGAAATTGACAATCTCATAGTTATACAAACCTTTGCTTCTTTCTTTGTGTAAAACTCGACAAAACCGAACCCTCTGTGTTTTTCATCACCGACTAGTTTTTTGGGCAACCTCACACTCTTTATCTCACCAAGAGCCCTGAAAATGTATTCATCTTATAGCGTTCTGAATCTAACGAGATGTCAAAAGGAAATTAAGGATACGTACTTGAATAAATCACGAATTTCATCGGCATTTGCTTGAAAAGGAATATTCCTGACGAGAATTTTAGTTCCTGTTTGTTCTGTGATCTTGGTCGTCTTCCTCGAGGCCTTAACGTCAGATCTGTAATACAAAATGCAATGAAATTTAGAAACTGTCTATTTAGATTCAATATTACAAGATGTTATGAACGTACTGTAAAGTTCTTTCAGATCGCTTTAACTCGAGAGTTTTTCCGTCAAGTGAAGTCATTTGCAATGTTTTTAGAGCCTTATCTGCGTCCGACTTGAATTTATATCGCACAAATCCAAAGCCCATTGAGAGCTTGTTACCAGGATTCTTAGGGTCTTTTTTCGTAGAGATGGTGGCATAATGCAGTTCACCACATTTCGCAAAGTGCTGGAAAATAGAAAAATATGCGTTGGTTATTTCAAAATCCATCGAGATTCTTACTGTTGCTTACTTTTTTAAGATCCTCTTCCGTCGTAGTAAAATTCAAGTTCTTGACGAAAAGCGTTGTATCGGGCTCTGGTTCATCTTCATCGTCATCATCATCCTCCTCTTTTTTTTCTTCATTTTCAACCGGCTTGTCTTCGATTTTCGATTCTTCTGCATTGGCTTTTCCATTAGCAGTTTTCGACTTACTTCCGACTTTGTCTTTGAGATCAGGTTTTTTGGGAGCCTCGGACGAGAAACTATCGTCTGGTGCCCACTCGAGATACAAAGGCAAGTGTTTGAATTTGGTATAAGCTAACTTCGTGAACGCTTTCCTGGCTTCAAATGCCTCAAAAAATTCTACTAAAGCACTTATTCCCGATGGCGGCAGGACTATTCGTCCAAGTTCTCCATGTTTGGAAAACATTTCCCTAATCTCTTCTAGTTGTGTTCCGGCGGGTAAATTTTTAACTAGAATCACTGTCTTTGACCTCTTCTTCGGTGGCTGAAAGTATGGATTATGTTTTGATAGAGAGCCTTTTGGTGCGGATTATGATTCTTACCTGATTGAAAGCATTCAAGTGGACGCCACTTTCTTCCAAAAATTTTTGAGTCTCCTGTACTAACTGGGTTTCTCCTAAAGCTAACCGTACGGCGACACTGGTCCCATGATCGTCATCTCTGAGAACCTGTAAAAGAGTACAACGATTAATCATTGGTAAGTTTGTCAAATTAATTGTATATCATGTGAAAGAACTTTTTACATTTTCTTTAGTGGTGTCATAGTTTTTTGCTATCGCATCTGCTACGGCGTTATGTCCTAGGAAAAGTGTGTTCCAATTATGAGAAGATCCAGCAGTCGCTTTGTCTTTCAACTCTTTTTTCTGTTTGTAGTTGAGTCCATCTGTAATTGATTTCAATTTTTGATAAACATCATGGGCTCAATTATGACATGCAATGTCACCAGAAGCTTACTTACCCTGTGAAAGCAAATCTTCTGGAGAAGTTTTTGTTTTGGCTGGGAGAAGGTGGAGCATCCTTCCATTTTGTGCTGTGCCATCAAGTTCTGCATACGCTTTAGCTGCATGCTCTGGCATTAAGAACGTTATTGTACCAAATCCTTTTGGCTTCCTCGTCGTTTTATCAATTGGAAGGTTCACCTCAGTCAAAGGACCTTTAAAAATAATAAGGTAAGTAATTGGTGAGATGCAAACAATGATGGTTCGTCAACAACGACATTTACCATATTTTTCAAACAATTTTCTAACATCATCCTCTGTAGTTGTGTACGCCAAATTCCTCAAGAAAATTCTTCCAGACTCTGCAATACTCTCCTCATTTTTGAGAGCTTCTTCTTGATTTTTCCATCTAAAGTTTGCACCTTTGTTTTCTTGTTCACCATTTTTGTTATGCTCCTCATACTTTGATACAAAAATTCGTTTTCCATCTACAAGAACCACACATTAATTAGAATTTTTCAAGATGTATTGAACGATCCAATTTACAATATCAATCATTACCTAAGAAACTCTTGTTTTTGTTCAATGCCAGTTTCATCAATTTTTCAGTCTTGAAACCAACATAAGCTATACCTTTGATTCCACGTGGAACTCTGATCGACTTGGGTTTCATACCTTTGAGGAACAATTTGATATCCTTCTTCTTGTGATTGAAAGCAAGTCCCCTTATTTTAACAGTGTAAAATTTGTTTGGCCCGTAATCTATTTTAGCTTCTGAAATGTCATCTATTTTTAAACCTTTAGTCTTCTTTTTCAATGCTTCCATGTACTCTTTATCAGAAATATTCTTCTTTGCTATTGCTTTATCTGAATCATCGCTCTCATCTTCATCACTTTCCTCATTTTCAGAATGCCCATCATCTTCTTCAGACATGTATGTATCATTTTTCCAAATGTTTACGTCTCCTTTACTATGGCTCTCCATAAACTCATTGAATAATGGATCATCTTTATGCTGAAATACAATTGAGTATCAAACCAATTCAAATCTGAATGTTATTCCAATGAATGATCATTAATTACCTTCTCCAGCAATTCTTTGATTTCACTGTTCTCTTTGTTCTTCTCTTTCTTCTCCTTCTTTGTCTTCTTTCCTGCTTTTTCTTCATTTTTCATATTCTCAATCTTGACATCTGCTGTTGCATCTTTTTGCTTCTTCTTGTTTTTCTTTTTCTTCTTTCCATCACTCTGTTCTTCCAGTTCATCCTCTTTTGCCTTTGATTTGATACTGTCTGGTGCATGCTTACTCCATGACTTTGGCTTAGAAGCATCACCTAAAAATGCACAAAAATCCAGTCGTAACAAAGAAATTTTCCAAAAAGGCATCATCAACAGAAATATTGAGAAAAAATTGTGCTTACCAAGTGCAGCACAGTAATCGACAGATATCCTACAAGTGTCTATGCAGGTATTGTTGAAAAACTCTAGTGCAGCAGCAGCTTGTTCTTCGCTCTTGAATCCTACAAAACCAAACCTACGAAACTTGCCATCAGGTGCATACTTGAGTTGGACATCGGTGACATCACCCTTTTGTCCAAATAGATCCTTGATCCTAGTCTCAGTAACCTGTCAACGAAGAGCAAAACAACATTCATCTCCAGGTAAACAACTGTCTCATACACAAGTAAAATAAAGTGAAATACTCACACTTTTGGGTAGATTTTTAACAATCAATCGGGACTGCATGGTATTCTAGTTTAATATTCGACGAATCTCATATTCACTATGAACAATTGCTCGTGAAATAAACGATAAATTGTTCAACTTTAACACCAAAATCGCGCGTCTTGCAGACTATACTCAAAACGTGCTCAAAACTCAAAACCCACGTGGTTCCATAGCAGAAGACTCTCTACCACCGTCGGTACGGTAGACGTTCTTGTTGACCGGCTTCGGTCGGTAACAATTCCAATTCTCAATTTTTGGTTGTAGCAAATTCTAATTTCCAGAAATTTTGGACGAATTTTCATCAAACATAAAATCAGGACGATTCATTCAAAAGGAATTGGATTCATATTTGAGGAATCCAACTTGAAGCTCTTCGCAGGGAGTCGACCAGCAACAACAAAGGCTGTGCCGCGTGGGCGTCAGTGGGGGGCTCTCACACAATCTTAATATTCTCACACATATTTCACCTACATAATCCTTTCTAATTTGTGTAGGTACAAAATCGTGGTGGTCGCGCATGCGCATTAGAAAATTTATATTCTACTGCTATGTTGCCTTTTGCCTTGCTGCCAAGAGACTGACTGCAGTTCAGCAGTGGTTTAGTCGCCATTTTCGTGTTTTGGAGAAAAGGTGAAGTGCATCCCGATCAGAAAGAATCGGGAGCGCAGCGGGGAAGCAGCTAGTGCAGCTCTCCGCCGCGGTCAGCAGCTCGCGCGCGGGGCCGTGTCGCGTTGTTATATATATTTTCTTCAAGAAAAAGTAATAAAAAAAATTCATCATCGTCCTTGTGTAAAACTTCAAAACATCCAAGTGCTAGATTTAGCTAAAAGCTAACCTAGAAAAACTAAAACAACACTGGTTGAAATTCTACATATATAGTGAACCCTTTGAAGTGTCAAAATAGTATACATACAAGGGCGCGGTGCATAAGAAAGAAAATTTAAAGGAAAAAAAATACAGTGAGTGGGTGCATAAAAATATAATCGAGGATAAAAAAATCCTCGTTAAAATAATCTACGTTTGGGGCGTGATGCTTATGCTGGGAAATAGTGGTCAGCCTGCAGCTGGCCATCATAATCCGGGCGAGGATTCTAAGCTACTGCTACACAAACAACAAAAGCAGCAGCAACAGCAACAGCTAAAGTTGAATCAAAGTTACAAAATTATTAATTATTGTAACATCAGAATAAGCTACATCGAGTAGCCTTTGAGAGGCTGCGATATGAGCTGCAGTACGCAGCAGTGGACCATCTCATCATCGACAACAACCTTATTACATATTATCATCTACTCGACGAAGACGACGACGATGACGACGACCTCGATGTTCTGGTCGTCTTAGCGGTGCTGCTGAATCTATATTAAGAGGAATATTACCAATATAAGGAAAAATTTTCCTCTTATTTTTTTTGTGTGCCACCGATCTGTCATCAAGTGTCAACAGTGTTCGTGTGCTTTAATACTTGGCTGATCTCTGTGTGTGAATATTATAAAAAAAAGAATATATATATATATATGTATAAAAAAGCTCATCTTTTGAGCTAAAGAAGAATTAATAATACCGTGCATTATTACAAGAAGCCGTCGGCAGAGATCTATTTTCCTGCAGACCATGGGCTCGCGCAACATACCCGCTGACAAGGTATTCTATCCTATACATATAATATATATATAGATATATTTGTTAATACCAAGTAATCGACTTGGATTTATCGTGACCTAGATTCTGATATTTTGCACTAGTGATTCTACAACTTAATAGAGTGTATTTAATAACTAGCAGATTCAGTCAGTCAGTCAGTCAGTTGGACCCCCTCCACCCCCTCCTTATACTCACAAACGTCCAAATGCTGGCTTGCTGTGAAGCTAACGATCGATCGGGAATGCGAGAATGAGAGAACCAACCTTGTGTCTGATGTTGCTTGCTTATATGCAGTTCGTCTTTCCTCGGAGATGATTTTCGTATACTTGTCGTCCTCGTCCTCACACTTGAATTTTTTTTTTTTTTTTTTCTTTAAATACTCGACCACGTGGTTAAAATTATTGCTGTCACCAGGTGGAAAATTACGCAGTGTAAGAAATAGACTGAAAGAAAGAAAGAGAAAAGGAATATTGTGTATTTCAGAGATGTATTTTTAGTCAAATCGATCCGTCAGCTGTGTGTCTGGCTGAGATAATTTGGTACTACCTAGTTTTATACGTATAGTTTTGTGTGTTGTTTAGGTCGGTGATGACGAGGTTATTGAGTGTCTGTGTAGTCTCGGATAAGAGGTCGACTTTTTAAAAAATGAAGAATGTGTGGGTTTTGACGTTTGAAAGGTCAGGATATAAGGAGAAGATCGATTTCTAAGCTCATTTCCTGAGTAGTGCAAGCTTTCACTGTGTATTATGCGCTTGCAGAGAGCACAGAAAGGATTTCTTGTGGTTGGATTGAAATTTCAATCCACTGCTGGATGTCACACATGTATGCGAGGTGTGTGTTTTGTGCAGCTGACACGCGCAAGTCTCCTTTTGCGGATTTAAATTTCAGGTGCATACCTACCTAACTACCATCAAAACACAGCCAAAGCATAGCATTTCGAAGTAGTCTAGTCTAGTAGCTTCAAATGCACTTTGAACTTTGAGTATTTTATGGTGATAATTCTATTTCCCGTTATAATTTTCCTTACGTACTTGTTTTTTTTTCTTTTTGCCTAATAGTTTTTAAGCATGAGATGAGGTAAGGAACAAATTTCAAGTCGAGAAGTTGAATAATTGAGTTTTCTTTATATCCTTATCAGTCATCGTTGTATCGACAATCGTAAAAGAGACACGTGCTCGATTGGAAAATGTGGTATATTTGTTAAAGAATCTGAAAATATTCACGACGTAATTGCTGGCTGTGAAATAAGGAAAAAACGGTAAATGCATGTATGTTATATGGTGCTGCGTGTTGTGCATCGGGTAAAAAAAAAGAAGATGGATTGGATGCAGTATTATCGGGAAAAGATTGTTGTTGATTAGTACGTGCTGCTTGTAAACAGATACGCTTGCGTTGTCTCGATCTATCAATTAATTGAATACTGTTCTAGAGATAAATTTCTTCCTCGTTGATATCCTACATCTTCAACTCTGAGATTTATTGGTCATTGACCATATTTATAAATTATTATTGAGTATGTTTGAGAGGGATGAAAGCTCTATTTGAAAATTTGTGGATCATAATCTCATTTCATGTCAAGCTCGTTGAAATTTCTTTTACATTTTTTATTCTCTTGGTCCCAGAATAAATCTTGTAGTTTGACAAGCTTTTTCCCGAAAGCTTTGGATTCTCTACGCTCTACGTTCATGACAGGCATACATAGCTCAATTTCTGTGGTAAAATCATTCAGCGCAATATTATTTTCTAATCAAAGTTCTTTCATAATATCTAAAACTCACTGTCTTGGCAAAAAAAAATCAAAACCTTTATTTGGAATGAATTTTAGATTCAATTACCTGTGAAAGCCTAATGAACCATGTTTCAAAACACCTAAATTAACAAACCTCAATTATTGAATAAAATTAGATTCCTACCCTCATAATTTTGAAAATCACTATTCCACCATCGCACCTCTATCTTTCAAAGCAGAAAAAATCATCAAGAAAACTTTCAAAGAAACTCGTATCGACTCGTCCCCTGAAAAATAACATTTTCAAACCCCCGTTCACACTACCACCACTTATAAGTTTTATAATCTCAGCTGTGCGACTTCCGCAGCCTCTGTTTTTCTTTCGTGACCGGTCCCATCATGCTCATCGCATTACATCGCATGCTGCTGTTCACTCTTGAATGCACATCTCACACCCGCGTTGCCAGAGTTTTTCCAAGAAGCCGAATAAGTGAAGAAAAAAAAAAGAAGAAGAGGGGGCGTTGTCTGAGCCAATGCATCTTACCTTCCAAAGTCAAAACGATATGCATATTATATATGGTGTCTTGAAACCCCTGTGAGGCATCCTGTTCTTCGTCCTGTTCCCTAGTGAGCCTAAAAGCTGTTCCCGTGCGTTCAGAAAAAAAAATCATACCCAAGCTGCTTGAACAAGCGATTGACGCTACACTTTGTGATCCTCTAAATTGTTGGAAAAATGACAAGGAATGGAGTTGACTGTAGGTCGCGCTTCTTTCGGAGATATTTTTTATGCAAATTTTAGGAAAATGTTTCACCGAAAGGCGCAAAATGAGCTTAGTACAGTAGTTCATGTTGGGGGAAGGGAGTAATAAAGAGGAGTAGGGTGAATTTTTCAATTTCCAAAATTAGTCCATTTCGTCCTAATTCTTTTTTAACCCTTCTCGGTTAAACCTCCTTGTGAGTTTTTAAAAATGATTTCCTTGCGTGAGGCTGCATTGCCATTTTGGTCTTTATTTCTCATAATTTCGTTAACTTCCATTCATAATTCACAAATTTGACTACAAGGGTGGCCCTGAAAATAGGATTTCATCCTTACTGTCTGATTATGGAATTTTGCACTAGCACTTTACGCAAAAATTTGAATGGGTCATCAAATAATTTGTTTTTGTCTAACTTGTATTTGCCAGATCGTGGTTTCGCACAAATTTTGCAAATGAATCAGACAGATCATTGATTACAGCTCGACCAAAGGGGAATCTCCTAACCTACGAACTAAGCCTCGAACTAAGCACATGTTTCATTCGCATTTTACTCGGATTCTTATATGTGTATTCCGAGTCGGACAACGAGCTGTCAAATACGAATTAGTAGACCACAACAATGATTAAAAAAGTATAACCTAACCTAACCTACATTACCTGAACATCAGTTTGCCACCTGTTGTTGAATGATCGTGTCACATGAAGTCCTTCGTTGGCCTCTTTTTTTCATGCATGGGGGTTGCTCATACTACACCTCGCACTTTCTGCTATACACTACACATTGTATATATTGGGTATTGTGCACGCATCGTTGCTTATCCGATGCACGTATACAGGGTATTATATATGGATGGGCTAAACGCACCTCCTCGTGTGGTGGGGCTTCAGGGGGGGTTATAGGTTAGGTATTGGTGCAAGAAGGGGTGGGTTTTGTTTTCGAGGGGTGAGTGTGTGAATTGACGCGTGCCAACAGTTGTTGGCCATTATTGGAAGACTTGAGGGGGGTCTTCTAGTTTATCTTGTTGTTGGTTAGGTATCAAATAGTGTCAATCAAATTTGTGTTGGTGGCTTTTTGTATTTTTTAACGATGTTGATAAGTAAGTGTTAGTCGTGGTAATTGAAAATTTGTGTGACATTGAGTGAGAGCATATTTTTGTGTCAATTTTGATTTCTCGTTTGACTTATTGTGGAAGATGAAAAGGAAGGAGTGGTGGTGTATGTAGTCCAATAATCTGATGATAAAGTGGGTTGAAATAAGGAAATCTTACCGTTTCATGAGTAAATTGATATTCGGGCACAACGAGCTATCCTTTATTGGCTCTTTTACAATTCAAGCCTTGAATTGTAAAAGAGCCAATAAAGGATAGCTCGTTGTGCCCGAATATCAATTTACTCATGAAATTATCCATCCGCACGAGCGAATATCACACCACAAAACTAAATCTTACCGTTCTTAACTTCTTTTTGATTGCGCTGAGAGTTTGGCTTTTCTTTTGGCTACCATTATGTACCATCTTTTCTTTCATTTCGGATACCTGGCAAAGAGGGTAGTTTGTTGTAGTTTGTGAGTAGTTGTCTCTTAGTTATAAGTGATTTTCTTCGTCTGGTGAATATCTTCAAACCTGTTGGAATCAATTTCAACTAAAAGAAAGTCAAATTTGTGCGATTGTAAGCTGTGAAGTCGCACAAATCTGACTCTAAAGTGAAATTTGACTATTACGGTGAATGAAATCCACTCCATAGAGTTAAGAATGAAAACTTCGCGAGTAAAACACGTTGCTATTTTCAGTCTTGTTACATTTTTTTCATCTTTTATCCAATAGGGTACAAATTCTCATTCAGGAAATCATTTTGTTGCATTTTGGTATAATTTGTCTCAAATTTTTTAGTATGAATAGCTAGAGGTTTTGAAGAAGGCAACTGACCCTGTAAGAGTATCAAAGTTGTTAAATCGTTTTCTTCCACTACTACTACCATCGAATTTCAATCGCACGAGAATAATGGAGGCTCAGAGTCTCTTCTTGCAAATCCTTTGAACCTTGTCACCAACACAATTAAAATTAGCAAAGTACAAACGAACCCTCTGGATTATTTTCCACAGATAATTTTCAACTCCTCACTAGAGAGCTTTCTCTATCATTTTGTTGATTAATCATCCCAGAAGACACCACACTCTGCTGTTATTATATACTCCTTTCAATAACGATTTCTCGGTAAAATTCAATTGCTTCCTCGTACCAATCTAACCTCAAATACACTCCATACACTCCTTTTACTTCACAAACCAACTTCCTACTTATTTACCAAGAAAAGCCTGGCTGCTCTTGAACGTCCGGCGCGTGGCGTGGCTCGAGTTCCTCAACAACTCTGTACATAACATACCTAACCTATAAGTTTCACGTTATGCCTCGGTACTCATTCAATATTGGCATTCATACGGTGGCGTTAATTTCCAAACACCAACAATATCATCACATAATCAAGGTTAAAACATCTCATCTCATGAAACCTTCGCGGATATATCAAGTGTCATTCTCACTCTCTGAATGATTGTACCGGAGTGGATCTCCTCGTACATAACCTAATATTGCACCGGATCTATAATGATCCATCGGCACGTGTGTGCAGCGGTCTATTTACTTCCATTTACCTTATACACATTACAACAGAATAGCTATATATATGAACATATATATAACTTTCAGTCTGCTAAGGTACCAGTGATGACGATTATTATCCGCTGCAGCACTTGTAATTACGACGGCCTTCCATGTCTACTTCTACATACATATGTGTAAAAAAATCTGAACGCGGAAAACTCGCTGGTGAGGTGAGAACAGTGTATTGTGGTTTTATTCGGCGGCTTTGCAGACGATTAATAATTCATGATGTGCTCTGTATGTGTGCACGAGATAATAAGGATTACTGTACTTTACTTGTACATATCTTGTTGTGTGATATGGGGAAGTAAAGGAAGGTGTAATATCTTGGTTTAAAAAGTGCGTTTGAGACGATGAGAGGATTGTGGTGTCTTATATATGGTTATGGTGAACGGAAGAAAATGAAAGTAGAAAGTGCGCACATTCGCTGGTATGTGTATTGCCTCTCTTCGATATGGGTTGCTTACGTAGTCGTCGTTGGAGTCGTCTAGAGGTGCGATTGTTTGCAGATTAAAAATTGCATGCTGTAGAGAGAATTTACCAAAGATTCTTCCCCACACTTTTTACCAATCAGTGCCTCACCGATGTATTATGAGAGAACGATGTCCTTAGTTCAACTAAAGAAATATTACTAATTTTCTGGTAGGTTCAATGAAAAAAACACAGATAAACATGACTCAAGATTTTTATCTGCACTAAGATTGTAGACTCAATTTTTCCAGAATTTACACTGTTAGCGAGGCGGTTGTGGCCTAGATAAATTTTTTCGATGCGCAAAAAAGAAAAAAAACGGGGAAAAAAATATTCGATTCTTTTCACAGTGTCCCAAACAATCGAATGTTTCTTTTTTCATATTTCCCCACCAATATCTCCACTTATCACGATGAATCACACAAATTTATTTAGGTAAACAATGGAAATCGAGTCATTAATATGAAAATTTTCACTACTATCCTCATCACTCTGCTGCCTCTCAAAATATCCGAGTCATTTTCATAAAAAATGTTCTTTTTCCTGCCAAATGTTTGCTCTTTGAATATTTACTGCAACGTTACAATAAAATATGAAACAGAATCAATAATAAGCATGAATATTGATGCAAACACGAGAGGAAAATGAATCTGTTTCATGACAAAGGAATTGAATTTCCGTTGTCCGATGAAACTGCAAAATCCTAAAAAATTTTCTTTTACAGGATTTCCATTTCTTTCTCTTCCCGTTGAATTCATCTCGACCAATTATTGTTCAGCCATTACCCTTTTGAAATTCAGTGATCCGATTTTCAATTCAACATTGTGCCCGAAGCCTGTCTCATTGAATCAGAGATTGTCGTCCAAATTGGTTGAAGAGCTTGAATGAGATGAAATTCTATTCATCATTATTTGGAATCTACCGAATTATTCTGTTCAATCAATAATCAAATGATAGGATTTTCTATCTTAAACCCATTAAAATTTGCAGACCTTGATCTCTAAATAACAAACTTGATGAAGAGTCGAGGGTGACCATACCCACTAGTTTAAAAGATTATCCCCCTTTCTCAAAAATAGAATCTTGAATTTCCACCCCAACAATCATTACCAACGATCACAGTGTCAATTTCTATCATCATCACGCATCAACAAGGGAACCGCCGCGAGAAACTTCCTGTCCGATCAAAGGCACCGATAACCTCACTTTTCTCCTTCTCCCCTCACACACAAACTTACACAAATTTTATAGACATGATCATGACGACGAGGAGCAACCACCCTCTATTACATATTTCAGATGCAAGTCACGATAATCGTCGAGTCGATGTCTCATCATCCGACACATATAGAGGTATATCAAACACACGACAAACCACGCACAGGGGGTTGCTTTGAACACACACTCAAACACAAATTATAATATCCGTGTGATGCGTATAGCACAGCTGCATAGTGAGTAAAATGCTCCCCCACAACGACGACGACTTGCATACTCAACTCTTATAGCCATCACTTATGGATATATCATGTCAGTGACCTCGAGAGTCTCTTTTGCTCATATATTCATCAAGTACGGCGCCTATACATATCTACAACGACCACCAATACACCTTTAAGCATACATGATCAAAATGGCTATTTTCAGAAAGCCACTGTTGCTGGTGGGCTCTCCCACGCTTCCACCGATAATAATATTATGTACTCATATGTAGACATCTGAGAGGTTAGGTTGATTGAGAGGCGATAGACATATGTCTGGGCGTAGTTCCATAGTAGTCTTATGTGTTACGTAGGTGATATGTATTACTATTCTCACGCTTTGGGAAAAGTGTGATATTTTAGATTATGTATGATACTTGTATGTGAGAAGTTGTTGTTGAGAGATTGTAAGAGACATTATCATGATTTGGTTGGGAAGAAAGATCAGGAAGCTTACGCGATCGACGAAATTATTATTGTGGTGTATGAGGAAGTGAAGATGCTTTTTTGTATGAAATGTCTGGTGTAGTATGGTTTTGTTATGTTGAGAGTGAGATTGCATTCATTGTAAAACTGTGGTTTCATGTGTTGACTCACAGGTGAGATACATATGTTGGCTTGTCAATGGAAAATACAGGAATCTTGGGAGAAAATTTTGCTTGCAATGCGTGTGTAATATTTTTTATCTTTGTCGAGTCGAGAAAATTGAGATTCCACTAGCCCGCTTACTTCAAACCTCATTTTCCGGGCTTGGAATAATTTTCTGACACGAAAAATATCATTTACTGGTCGGAAAATGGAGAAAAACATCAAAATTACAAGAATGAATCATTTTGTGATTTTTTACCCGGGTTCTTAGGGTCGCCACAGATTTTTCAGAATTTTTCCAGATTTCCACCATGCGCTAAATGAAAGTTATCACGATTATCGGTTTTCGTCCATGTCCACCAGTTTTGGACAAAAATAAGTGAAGGGGGTCCTTCCATCTTCTTCAAGCATTATGAGTCAAAGACCTCATGTTAATCTGGTCAACTATGTCTTGTAGCTCAGGAAACATTTTGCTCAAGTAATGTTATCGCATTTGATATCAATTTGTGCATTGAACTCAAGTTTTGGGACAATAATGTCGAGTATACAAAGTACAGCGATTTCAACCGTACAAACTTTGGATAATACCAAGCTTCCATTCATTTATAGCATTTGAAACAAAATTTTATTATTACTCCATATCTCCTTTCCAATAAAGTGCCTAAAATTAATATTGATACCATAACATGACCATAACCGACGTTTCTGGGTTAGGGCACAGGTTAGTAGGTCACATATATTTCTTGAACAAAGTGGGACCACTCTGAAGAGTTTTTAGTGTGTCCAAAAACTGTATGATTGTTGTTGGAGCAAGTTGTTTTGAGGTTAGAACATGAAAAACTCAACAACAAAAAATCCTTCAATCATAAACGAAAATTGTCATACAAAGTCAATCTCTCGTACCAGTTTCCAACACCGCACAAGTATGATACACTATGTATGTGACTCTACTAATCTTTCTAAATAAGAGGAGAGGCCATCAGCATCAGCACCAGCAGCAACGTATGAATCGAATTGACCTTCGCTATCTATTTCGAGAATGAAAATTCAAATATGACTAATCACGTGGCCGAGAAAACGAGTTTAGCATTTTTTACACTGGATCACACAGAACCTTTTTTTCTCTTCTCTAAACATGGAGAACTACTGACTCCAATCTGTGACATTGAACACACAATGGTTCTTCCTTACACAATCAAAACCAGCCAACAACTCATCCACTACAAAATCTCTTCATCTTTTACAAACTGCATTCCTGAAAATCTTTGGATTCATAACTTAGAATATCTCTTCTAAAAAACAAGAATACACTGCGAATTCCATTACTCTCAGAGTTGGCGTTTAAAAAATGAGCTCTCAGTTCATCTCTTGAGGAGTATTAAGTACTACTTTATATCGAGAGAAGAGACGATGGATATAGTTATAGATGTGTTGTTGTTGATTAAGAAGCGATATCTTAAATTAGCGGGCACAATTTCGTCACAAGAGCCTAAAAGACACATCTGCCAAAATGAGTATATACAAATTCCAATGTTCGTCGTCTCGCACAGACAAATAGCCGCCATCATCGACGCGCCGAATCAGCCATCCTTTTTATTCGCGCTCCAAACTAATTGGCCACGTGTCAACACTCTAAATTCTCACACTTCGATATTTAATAACTATTATTTATTATATATGTCTTATGGAAGTAGCAAGCATTATTATTCGATTCATCTACACGATGTTCATCATTAGAATTTACTACATAACCTATAATATCTAATTTAAAATCTTCTCACGGATTATAAATCCATAGACTCAACTTGATTTACATATCAAACGAAATGCAAAACTCAATGGTCTATTTCAACGCTATCAGAATATGAATGGATATCTCTTCGATATTCTTCGATGCATTTGGTCCTGCTTATTATAAATCATATTTCATGTGTGCCAGAGATTAATATTGTATTTGCCACGGACCATCGCTCTTTAAGATTATGTTAATCTTTTTATGTACTATTATATTCTGGTGTACATATACACTATCATTCATTTCATTTTCAAGGTTAAACGTTCAGTAGATGTAACGATCGAAGAGTCCTCTTTTCTTTGTCCTCCAAAAGAAGAAGAAGTTTATGACCGCGTTTCATGACTTGAAACTTGAATGTGTTTATTGTTTGGACATAGCTATGTAGTACAAAATGTGCGAAATTGAAATAAAATCATTTTCTTGTACTATTTCATCAGTGATGAACCAGCTCATCTTTTTACGAATATTGGGTGTGAAGTCAAAAAGTTTGACTTTTTACGAATCAATTTCTTCTGTTTGATTTACAAGGTAATATTTTTTTTGCTTCGAAGAATTGGTCTCGTTGTCATTGTGATAAGAGATTGTAGAATGAGTTTCACCGCCCAACAACGCTGTTTTACGACATGTTTTTCTCAAAACTATTCGAATTTTATTGCTAAAGTTATCTCTGGTTGAATATTCGTCATGGTGACCGTGTTATGTGTGTATATTTGCTATGGAACCACGCGATGATGATTTTAAACTTGTCCACGAGTACGATGTATTTTTGGATCTTCTATATTTCGCACGCTTGCAATCTTAGATGCTCCAATGTGTGTGCATGCAATGTGATCAGGCATGCGTTATGCAGTCGCTCTCGTTATGAAGCTCTATCGAGTTTCTTGGGAACTAGTGGTCCACATAATGTGTGCCTTATGAAGTATATCAGAAAATATGATGTTCATAGGATAACTCAGAAAGACTGTTGGATGAACAGATTAGGTCTTATTCTTCCAAGGTTTCCAGAACCAAGTCCAGAACTGAAGTATCCATGAAAGCAATATATCTTTACCACATGATTTGTGTTATATTTGTGTTATTATCTTCATTTCTTATCAAAACAATATAACTCTCATGCATAGTTCTCTTCAATATCCCATATTTCACCACATGCATTGAGTACATTCAATTTTGAGCGTATTTTTTCAAGTCTCAACCGTGGCCATCTCAAATATCACATAACCTATCTTGTCATTTTCGAACGTAATCTATCTTGTCCAATCCAAGTTGCATTTGTCAATTTTTAACCTACAAAATGTTGTTTAAGCAAAATGTCATGCCAAGAAACTCGATAAAAGTCATCGTTGACATTCAAAAAGAGTGCCAAACAAAAAATTTCTGTCGTCTGCCACTTGAACTCGACCTCTAGGTGGTCGTAAGCTTGTATAATGTTAACCTCTAGGCTACTAAAAAATCTTGAATGGAACAAAACTCAGGAAATAATATTTGACATTTGAGATACTCTACCGATTGAAAAAGCGTAGAAAAAATAGTATCCAGTTTTATTTGGAGATATAATGTTAATCCATATTCATATAGGAATGCGAATAAAAGAGACTTTGACAAGAAATTATGACAACACGCGACCATGCACCGACAATGAGCTACGAACATAACTTTGAGCTTCACGTTCTTGATATCTCTCCTCGCCGACGTACAGAAATGAGCGAATGAGTAATCCATTACAATTTTCCATTGCGGTTCACCCAAGATACCAACCCCAAAGAGCAAAAAAAACACATCCCAATCAAAAACCACACGTCAAGAAGACTTCTTAATGAAGTGAAATACGATGAATATCTTCAGCAAGTCATCTCGCTACAGGCGAGGTTCTTCTCCTTTTCTTCCCTCTCTATTCCTTATGTTTATCAAGTATCAACTTCCTTCGTCTTCGTCATCATCGTGGTATAACGATGACTCTGAAGTATCAGTTCAGTCTGACTTCAAACCTCTTCTTTGATATGAGCATTCCAATCTTTATTCCATCATAAATTTTTTGATAAAAATGGTACCCTTTGAAGGGTACACTCATCAGATACTCATCTGGTCTCCATGTCAGATATTTCGAAACTTCTTGGTTCCCCTTATATCATACATATTATAATATAGAGTCTCCATTGAACGTCTGTAGTCACCACCATGATGATACTGCATTGCAGTGCGTGACCTCACGTCTTACTGCGGATATAATACACTAATAGATGGTCTGGTCCACACGATTGGAGAAAAAAAAAAGTACTACTGCATGCATGTACAAGAAGGAAAAAGATAACGAGTTTGGCAATTGGCATTGGCTCAGTAATACTCTGGATGATCGTGCAGTAAATGCAAGTTCAATCATGTTATATGTACATATATATCACATATGTATATGTATGCATATAACCCAAGCACTTTCTCCTCTCAGCGGAACCACTATACCCGCACCATGATCGTCATACTTATTGCAAAATGCACATTTTGCATGTAACGCATCGTGGGGACTGACTTTTTTTTTCTATTTCGTCGACTCGATCTTCATATTTTATATTTAGAGGCTCAGAACCGGTCCACTATATACAACTACTACACCACCATAACACACTACATGCAGTTCTCTGATACATAGAATATAACTTAGCCATATAATTACAAGTATATCAGTGATTCCGTTGAAAGTGGGATTTTCTGTGCTCCATGGTCCTCTAAGTTTCTATGGGTCGGGATGTGCACTATAGCAATTTTCTGGGGTGTATTCTATTGGTGCGCAACTATGTTAATAGTTTTGGAGACGATGCTAACGTTCCTGTGTTTTGTAGTGCCCGATAAAGGGTCCAAATGTCCTTTCCGTCCCCTATAGACAACACAACTTGGACTTTTGAATTCATCGCGACGCATGTGCAGAGTGAAAAATTCCTATATATAGCTATGCACTTCAATTTGTAATACTTCAAACTGATACTTCAAACAACATATTCTACCACTTTGTGAGTCAAGATTACTCGCTTACTAATAGTTCGCGCACGGACATCCGACATTTTGAAGACGGATTTGCACCGAAACTGCTCGCACAACACTAATTAGGTCAGCAAAGTTCCCGATAGTCTATTGAGCCTTTCTAACCGATAAGGTTGATTTCTAGAAACCCAAATACACCTAACTCTTGCGCGACATAAACCGAAAACTCGAATCCTCACCCAGGCGCACCACATAAACGTGTTTTCTGAGTGGCGTAAAAATTTTCTGTCCTTTCCGTCCCCATGTTGTGCTCCTCCCCAACGCGCTATATCGCTTTGTGAAACACATTTTCTTGGAGTATTTGATTGCATTAGAGCAAATCTATGCGGAAAAGAGTCTCCGATTGGTTGTCGAGCCGTGGGAATAATTTTAGTGGCGAAATGTCCATTCCGTCCCCCTCCGCGAACCCTTGAACTCGACATATCTTTGTCCGGCTTCAATTTTGAGCTACGTAGCTTTAGGTACTTTCTTTTTGTACCAAAACAAGTGAAAACCAACTGCAACGACCCGCTAAAACTCGTCTGGGGCTGAAATAATTTTTTGGCCCAAATCACGCTCGGTGACGATTTTGGCCCCAAAAAATCCCGCTTTCGGCGGAATCACTCATATACCTAATATGTAATAGAGTGCAACCTAACCTATATATCTATATAATATCATCATATATATAGTGATTATATTATATTTCTTAGGGCAAGCATCGTGCGATTAGGTGGCTCTATTCGCGATTAATTACGATCTCTCTCTCTTTTTTTTGGTTGGTCGTTGAGGTATTATAGGGGCTCTGTCGAACGCTTTTATCTCGCTCCATGAGGCGGGCGATTAATTCTGCGGTTGATTTTTCGTCTTGTTGGAAGTAGAATCGAGCGAAAGGTGCTAATGTATGATAGTTTGTGTGAGAAACAACCGGGAGCGCGGGAATTTTTAGATTTTAAGAGAGAGCCGCGGTTATGAAAGAAGTTGGCTATTAATTTGAATCTTTGATTTGTAAAGATGATTTTCTACAGAGAGTGAATTTTCTTCATTCATCTTATTCTCCGAGATAATCGATATCTTCCCCATTTTGTCTTTTTAACGTCGGTCGCAATATAATTCATGTGCGTCATATCTCGGTGGCTTTTCGAGTGACTCATTCTTCGCTTTGATTGTATAATTTTTTAAAGTCTAATAATCGTATTCAGTCACGTATAATACGTTATCTTGTAATCGTATACATACATTGTCTGAAACAGTTTACGGCATCTAATCCAGAGGGGGAACAATTCTCGTTATCGCTCTAAAATTCGTGTTTGAATTTTGTCACCTGAAACAATCATATAAATGAATAATTGATTTATTGTTATGACCAAAATGGCGATGAAAATGAGAATATATTCCTGGTATTATTTTGATAGCCCACTCCTTTGTTTTGCTCGGTTTGAATTAATTAATAATTCATCAATAAGGTTAAAACGAGATCCAAAAGTTATTTGTACTGATAATGATATAATGCAATCAATTTATATTTCTCTTCGATGCTTATCAGAGTTCACTCTCGTACAACATGCATAGCGGCATCAGCACTCGTGTAAATAGCAATTATTCACGTATCAACAACGTCGTCGTATCCTCGTTAAAATAATGTGTTGGGTCAAAGTGTAATGCCACGAATGTATTTATATGTAAATGTTTCGTCGAGGAGAATTTATATGTACAATAATTTTGTTTACTGTGTACATAACCTCTCAACCAAACAAAACAACAACACCTGCAACTGAGAGTGTAAGATACACCATTTATTATCATCCTTTAACTTTTACATCCTCCAATAATTCAATTTTTGGGAATGTAACCAAAGATTTTGTTTTATCTGTATATACCTGAGCCATAATCTCAAATAAATACATTTTTTTAATTTCTTCGCCGTACATTAACCCGAATAGCGTTTTCCCTGATGATATTGGCAAACTGAAGTCCCCGCTATTCTTGCACGCGATTAGCCGTTATCAGGTGAATCCAAGCGTTTTTCCCTGTCACGCCTATATATCTCTCAACCTCTTCCGTTACCTTTTTCACATTTTTACGCTCTATGCATTTACGCTCTCAGTATCGAAAAAACGTACCGGGCGCGCTAAGCGATTATAATGCCGTAAAAGTGGCTTACCGGGGACCGTAAATGTGCGCCCACTAATGTCCGCCCTCTGCAAAAGCGAATTGTCGCTTCTTCGTGACGATCAAAAAAAGTATGAAGAAAAAAGAGTAAGCATGGATACAATCAATCGCGGAGAAATGGTTATCTCATTCTAACTTATGTGAATTGTACTACTCGAGGTGGTGAAAAGGATTGGGAGCCGGTTTTCAATTAATAAGAGTCGAAATTTTGCCTGAATCATCGTTCACATTCTTCTAGTTTCTTGACATCGTTCCTCTGATTGATGAAGTGGAATCGATTTCTTTAATAATTTCTCTCATCACAGGATCAAGGAATTTCCTCATATTATAGAAAAAATTTTGAACTGTCGTAAGAAACTTGACTGCTAAATTCTTCAGAGGCAGTAAGAATCCTAGGAAAATGATGACAATATATATACAGCATATTGACATCCATGTGCCAGGAGTACAGAGAAATTTTCTGAAAAATTTTCTGAAGAGAAAAAATTACACTATCGCATAGAATTTCTACGATTACACAAATTTTCCATGACTCAAAGCATCTAAAAAGAGTTTTGACCTCGTGCCTGTAACTCTGTTTATATAGATTTTGTCCCATCGGACAGTAATTGTGTGTGCATAAAATTCTCGCAACTATATCTGTGCGCCAGCTTCATTTCATGGAGGAAGAGAGCAATAAAAAATTCGAATCATGGATCTAAAAGCGGGACAAACATATATATCAACCACGAACAAAATTCAAAATCGCCAGCAAAAAATCTCATTTTCAGATCAAATATCTGTTCTGATAATGAAATACTTATTATTTCAAGATGCAACCAATTAAAAAGATAAAAAAAATCCACGCGAGATGCAACAATAGAAAGTTACTATTTTCTGAAGTTGAGAAACTCGTATGTTTTTTTATGATCCCTTCTCGATACTTGTCAGCTATCGGTCTGTCTGAATTTAAGAAAATGTTAGCAATAAAGGTCAACGCCAGTGAAATGAATTCAACTTAGCGAAGAATGAAAATCATGTAGAGAAAACAAGTTGGATGTCCGACTCTCTACACTTTTGCGTTAAATTTGCACGAATAATTCATCAATTTCTCTCTCAATTTACCACACCGCACATGTTTTTCATGTTAGACAAGTCTCTTTGTACCAGACTAACTAATTGAGACCGATTGACATCGAACTGAATTATTACCATGAGCGTCGGGTGTGTCACCTTCTTCACACATTAGGGTGATGACAGATAAAGCGCTACGCTACGATTTTGCGCCACGCCACGACGCGCTATCGCACGCCACGACCCAAAAATTCATTCCAGCGAACCCGACCTTCGATGGACTGGATTTTTTGTTACAGTATCAGTCGTTGTTTACGAGAATGAATCAAATCCATCAATGGTCGAGTGTGCTGGAATGGATTTTTGGGTCGTGGCGCGCGATAACGCGTCGTGGCGTGGCGCAAAATTGTAGCGTAGCGCTTTATCTGTCATCACCCTTAGGGTGATTACAGATAAAGCGCTACGCCATGATTTTGCGCCACGCCACGACGCGCTATCGCACGCCACGACTCAAAAATTCATTCAAGCGAACCCGACCATCGATGGATTTGATTCATTCTTGTTATCAACGACTGATACTGTAACAAAAAATCTAGTCCATCGATGGTCGGGTTCGCTGGAATGAATTTTTGGGTCGTGGCGTGCGATAGCGCGTCGTGGCGTGGCGCAAAATCGTGGCGTAGCGCTTTATCTGTCATCACCCTTAGAGACACCGACACGATGAGAAACGCCACCGCCGCGCCGCCGTCGCGTCGACGACGATAATCTTCGTAATTGCAAAGTCGATTTTAACCGCCCCGAGACACCAAACCAGACGACGACGACGACGACGACGACAAGAGAAGAAACCGGTTACTTAAAAATCATGTCTTCTCCTCTCCCCTGAATTGATACGGATTTATTCAATAAGAGCCGATAATTTTCAACCAAAAATATATACCCATCCATGCACACTTTCTAAAAACTTCTTACCAGTAACATCAACAGTTGATTTTTACTTTCAAGTATAATAAATGTAAGGTGAGAGGTATCATCATGTCTTTACCTTCTTCTCACTGTATTTTCATATACGGAAGAAGACCGATGTTGTGTTTATGTATGAAAGAGGTTTCAACACATTAGTTTACACCTTCTTTCACCCATAGCATGCTTGAAAATAGTGATATGCTGTGTGGTGTGAGATGATAGTAAAGCGTGTGGTGTTGTATATAGTCAATTTTGCACGTCATACTTGTAGATGATGATGATGATCGTCTTCATATATTTTCATCATCATCATTACCAAGCATGGATAGCAAAGTGCAACTTTGAATATTCATGTTTTTAGCGTTTGTCGTGCGATCTTCTTGAATATTCATACGCCATTGCCAACGTACGCTAGCGCCGCCGTTGTAGCCGTTTACTCTTGCAAGGAGTTATGCGGAAATGGAAATATTGGCCTCTCCTCTCTAGTAGGTTATGTATTATATTCACATCATGCTCATGCATTGAGATAGGTTATAAATGGCAGCTACCGTAGAAGCTTCTTGAAATAAAACGGTAGATTGGACATTTTTGTCTTGAGATATGGCCTTTTTCTTCTTCTTGTTTTAAAAAATGACTCCTTTCGAATGGGTCTACGTATAGTATTCTCAGAAATAGAAGGATTTTCAATCATAAAAACTTTACACCTCCACAAATTTGGGGGTTTTGCAGATTATCATGGAATCTCAAAGATTTTCAGATAATGTTATCATTCTAAAATTAATAAACTTACAAGAAAGACCTACGAAGTGCGGGTCACCAAATTTCACCAGACTTTTATTCACAGTCTCGTACCATCTAGAATATGAAGAATCCAGAGTAACTCCGTCAAATAGGCCTCCTGTTCAGAGTTACAAGCAAAAACATTATTATTGCCCATATTGGCACATGTTAGAAAGTGATATATATGTATAGATAGAGATAGATATACTGACGATGCTAACGTTTTTGCTTGTAGCTCTGAACAGAAGGCCCATTTGACGGAGTTATTCTGGATTCTTCATATTCTAGGTGGTACGAGACTGTGAATAAAAGGTTGGTGAGATTTGGTGACCCGCACTTCGTGGGTCCCCCTTGTTAGTTACGAATTGGGGATTTTTTAAATTTCCCTTTTCAATAACTGTTTTGGGTTTGTATGTGCTATTCGGTGCTCACAGCGGAATACAAGAGAATCTAACCAGGAGAGTGTTTCAGATCCGGGTCACGGATTCGGATGAAACTCTGGAAATAGTCTTCTTTTAGTACCAAAAGAAGATATCCAAAATTATAGACCCTAACGCTCAAGCATTTCCGAGCTGCAGCAAAAAACTTTAGCATTGCCCATATGGGCCTATGTTAAAAGATAGTATATATAGGTATACTGTAATGCATAGGTTATTGGCTGTAGCTTGGAAACGCTTGAGCGTTAGGGTTTATAATTTTGGGTATCGTCTTTTTGTCTTAAAAGAAGACTATTCCCAGAGTTTCAGCCAAATCCGTGACCCGGATCTGAAACACTCTCCTGGTAAGACTCACGTTTACCATATTTGGAATAGTACAGCAGTACCAAAGATAAACGCGTCCCAAATAGAGAAGATTCAAATATGTCTGAAGCCAGTCATTTTACTCCTAAGATCCTTGCAATGCCTGATGACCTCTTTGCTTTTAGTATATCTACAAAGTATACAACATTCGTCACCATCTCACCTTCAATTTGTTCAGTAATTAGTCTCCAACAACAACCAGTAACTATTTCTTCCTATTTTTTCCTCGTTCATGGTCTTTCGTCTGTCGTCGTTGTCATTTCCTGTAATAATAGCAACAACGAGGAGCGATCCTGCAAAACATAGAAATACAAGTTTCGCTCTAGTTAATTTACAGGACTCTAAGAATTTGTGCTGCACCAGATATTATGTCAATTTGATCTTTTATAACAGAAACGCACAGAATTTGTTCCATTCTTTCACTCTAATGGGAGATAACGATGTCCAATTTGTCTTGTGTGTATTTTGCGTTGTCTTGGATTAAATTGCACCTGCGTATTTTGTGCCATTATTGACGTTAGGAACGAGATGAGTTTCTCGTTTGCGAAGATTTGAAAGTGTTTGAAAATTATGTGTAGGAAGGAAGAGTAGGAAAAATTGCTATGATTAAGGCAAATTGATGGCGTTAAGTATACTTTGAGAGAAAAGTTTATTGCTATTTACCACCAATCAACTCAAAGTGTAATGAGCGCGGAGTGTTTTGAAAATCGCGATTGTTATTTCGTTAATGATCACTTCTGACATTGATTATCATTCGATGGAATACCTTGTATCTTCGAAAATGTATATACGATCCGGTTATTGTCTTGTTTAATCAATACTACGAGTCTTTCATGATTGATCAAAGTAGGCCGCAAGTTTCAAAATTTGGAGATGGTTGTTGAATGAGAATATCAAAAAGCCAGTTTTAATGTCTTGTCATGGTCACTACACGCACAGAATTTTTCGATAAAAATTACGAGACTGATACAGGAAAAATTACCCTACATGCCGGCAATCGTGGGACGCGCCACCTAGGAGCGCCAATTTTTACCGGCATGTAGGATAATTTTTCCCTGTGCCAAGAAGATGCTTTCTCCCATGCCACTTACAGTTATGTTACTCTGATCAATATTAATATCACCAGGAGTAAGAATGAAGATGATTCAGCAAGTCTCAAATGGTTTTATTAGTTTGTATGCTTTGACCTCGAATCAGAATTCAGGCATTTTCATCAGAACGAGTCAAATAATGTACTTCTATATACCGAAGTTTTTGTGAGGTTAGATGAGATGCCGAGCTGGCGAGCTGAGCTCGCGGCGCGCGCAGGCGCACCCAGTTCTTTAGACTTTATACTGGTACGGTAAAAATTTTACGGCCCCTACACAAGTGCCCGCAAAATTTACCCGAATTCACTGTTTTTTTCACCAAATTCGATATAATTTTTGACCTGAAATAAAATTTACAATTTACTAGACAGTTTAGGTAATTTTTCTCGACACTCATCCGCAATAAATAGGCTGAAATATCGGACGTCCCACGATTACCCTAACTGTGCCCGTAATTTTTATCGAAAAATTTTGTGCGTGCAAGGTAATCATTTATGTTCATATCGACATTTTTTATTATTTTGCGTTTACTTTCAGAATTCATGAGTACTTTCCGAAACAGATGCAAGTCATTGCCTCAGTGAGGTTAGTCAGTGCAATCCGAGGTGCAATCAAATATGAGGCTATAGGTCTCTCGCGTCAAATTCGAAATACGATTCAGAAAGTATTCATTGACTTTAAGTGTACATCACACTAATCATAATTAAATGTAAGACTAACTGTGTAAATTGGAGTCAGAGTAAAAGTTGATTGAGTATGAGTCGAGAGAAAAAACATACCCAGAGACGGCTTGCTTCATTGTTCTGTAACAATGTTCTTCTCTCAATGCTCTTATCGAGAAAAAAAATACTTCTCCAAGCTGAAGAGGAAGTTCTAATCTAGTTCGATGGTAATATCCAATAATCCATCAGCTATTATCGACATTACTCTCTTCTATATACTAATTAAATTCAGATTAAGATGATTATACCATGCAGTCCACTATAGTTGATAGTTTGAAATCATCTCTCATCTCGTCAAGGAATATTCCCAGCATACTTAAACGTGAATAACTCGCCCTGATAACCTAATTTTGATATTAAAAGTGCATACTTTCTCTACTACTGAACAACCTCCTTTGATTCTTTAAATCTTGAATCTTTATCCAGAGTTAGTCGTTTAAAATACAGATTCTTTCTTTTCTTCTTCAAACTCTTAATTAACTAATCTCCTCTGCAACAGAAGCAGCAGTACTAACGAGCTTTTAACCCAACTAGAGGTTAGTCTCAGTCTCTGTTCGTAGTTTGGCCTACATTTGCTTCACTCTTCAAGCCTCCAGCTTTCATTTCATCGATTTAAAAAAAAAAAAAAAAAAAAAAACCCACAGCAGTAGTAGTTTTAAAAGAAGAAAATTCTATCATCGTCATAGTCAAAGACTTTAAATTTTGAACCTCAAAGAAGAGGACGACGACGAGGGAGGAGAGAGAGTATAGTAAGAAAGATTAAGCAAACGCTTTGATATGAAAGTTGCGTCATGACATTCCGCTCACTTTCGACTCTTTGGCCATTCGCGCGAGCAAGGTCGTCACCGCCGTGGAAAGTCGATGAAACGAGCCGACGACGACGACGATGTCCAGTATATTTTTATACTACCGAAACGAATCCTGATTATTCAGATACTGTAAAGAGAGGTAGGAGGAGTGTAGAGTGTCCTGTCCTGTCGCTTTTGCAACGAAAATATTGCATCGGCGAGAAAAGAAAGAGAAGAAAAAGGAAAAAAAGGTAAAAGCCAGTGAGGCGCAAGAGAGTGAGAGTGATTGTGGCTTTTGAGGTTCCTGGGAAAGCCATCCACTTTGTACAACCACGGTCTTTGTGGAAATTATTTTCATAGCTTTGGGAATCTTTTGAAGCTACTAGATTTGTAGTATAGCAAATTTAGAAACGAGAGAATATTTGCTTTGAATCGATTTTTATAGTGCCCATTGATCCCTGAATTTCATGATGATCTTCTTGGAACTATGGATTCTAGCATTTGATGATGGTTCTGTTGAATTAATTTATGCGGGATCCTATGATAGCAATCTTGAGAACAGAAGATGATTGTGTGATTGATGATTTTATTCTTGCACTTCTTGATTGATGCCAGAGGCTGTGTCATTATGTAAAGTTATTCAGATTAATCTTGACTATAAATCAAAGAATTATGAATAGGAAACAATACTTTGATCAACTGAGATAATCATTATGTCGATCCTGATGTAAGACTCTCTGATTTGTAATATCATGCATTAATCCATTTATTACATCATATGGAGGATCTCTGACGACACAGAATAATTGAATCGGTATTAGCACATCCGCGTGCATTACCAGTCGAAGACTTTAGAAGGCATAGTAGGAAACTTTCCGACTTCTTCTTTCACGTCAGAATCCAAATGTAATAAGCAAAAGATTCTCTGACCAGTCGTTGTTCACTTCACATTACCGTTTGAAAACATCCAAATGGGTTGAAATTTCGAAATTGCTCTTGATATTTTCATACATCTCTTGTGCAGAAGTTGGAAAACTATGTACTAAGTTAGCAGAAGGAACACATTTGTAACCTTTACATCCCTTACATCTACTCTCAACAGAAGTACCTCATTATCGCACTACAATAAATTTCTTTTCGTTCCAGCAATGAACCTAACAATCTCATTTGAGAACCCAATGAAACTCATTATTTGTATGCATCAAACAAACTGCACTACGAAACTTCCTCTTGGAAATCCAGAGCTGATAATACCAAACAACTCTCTAACCTTCTCTAAAGTCTTGCAAACTCGGCCAAGCGAATCACCGGTCTATGCCAACTAACAAAACAATTACACGATTCCTCTCCAAACTATACAATTCACCAAGTAAATCTTCCACAAAGTGACCATGAGCCACCCATCTCTGGTTCTCTGAGATTTTGCAATCTCCTACCTCTATTTCTATATCTACAAACCGTATCACGCCCCCTACAATTTTAGGAGAAGCTGAAGATACTACTTGAAGGAAGCAGAGAAGATATCATCAGGAACCTTGAAAGTCATCAGAGAGTAGAAGGAAACCCTTTTAAGGGTGGTGCAGCACATACAGCCCATAAATTGACCATGAAAACAGTCTGGGCAAAGAGCGATTAGTGGCTTTCTTCCTCCTTCTCTGGTGGCTACTCCCCAAAATCGATCAATCGCACCCAGCTGTCTGATATTCCTCTTTGAAGACGCCCCCGCCCACAGAGAGATTCTCTATAATGACCAATTGGCCACAATCCTATGTATGCGACCGCCACTCGTGTCATAGTCTATATACCGCCCCGGATGAAGTCTTTGGTGGTAGGTCTAGAGGTTGTTGAGGTTGGATACTACTTGGAATCAGACCATTTTGGTATTACGTTGATTCATTTGCTACAAAAGGCTCAACAGGTATCGTCTACATCATGCATTGATGGTACCTGCGATCCTCTTGGCTTTTGCTTGATTATCGTTTGCAAGATTGGAGGTACCAAATTCCTTTTTTGGATGATCATCAATTCTCGTTTCAACTTGACGTACTTATAAGGTGTGACAGTATTTTTTTTCATTGTGTGATTTCATTTAAAATCGTTCTGTCAGGAAGTTCAATAGATTACATAACCGTCATCGCCAGTAAGCTCGTCAGTAAGGGACCTGGTCATTTCCTTCCAATTGTAAATGGTGTGGGAATTTCTGATCTTATTGAACTCCCTCAGTAGTACTACACTACAATTGTGAGCATTTCATTCTTTTGGAGGATGGAGCACACACATTTGTAACCACCTTAGGGACCACCCGTAAATGACGTCACGCTGAAATTGGTCATTCCCCCTCCCTGGTCTCGCTGAGCCTCTTTACGGAACCTCTTTATGACATGACATGTCATGTTTGGCTAACTCCCCTCCTCTTATCTGTGAATTGAAGACTTCTCTTGAATATTTCATGGAAGTTCCCTTATTCATAGAATAGTATAAGTAACCCGCACAGGTGATATCTCGCCTTCGCCGAGAGTATTACGTAATACTTTCTCAATGTAAGCCTTGCTCGATAAATATCTAATATCAAATGTTCTATCTTATATTGATGAATAATAATTGGTCATTCTGATAGCTCAGGCACTCATAATATTGAAAATGACCTCAAGAAAACCCTGAAAACCTAAAACTGAGTTGGCGCATGCTCATATCTGAGCTTGGAGGTATGGTATACGAAAGAGGTAATGAGATAATAACGGATGAAAAACATGAATTGAACAATCTAGGCGTGTATTGATTCAATTATATACACAACAGTCTTTCAACAAATTTATGGAGATTATTCAAAAAATCACCTTCGAAAACTTTGAATTGATGAGTTTCATTATGTATTATCATAAGGTGAAAAGTTGTTATATAACCATCGGAATACAAAACTCCAACTCAGAGATTTGCTCATCAAAGGACCATGCGCCAACTAAATTTTAGTTATACAGGGCCTTTTGCAGGTTATGTTTTAATTTTGAGTATATGATATACCAGAATGGCCAATTTAGTATTTGTATGAGATACTTATTTTAGAATAAGCTGTATATCTGAACAATTTTCTTCTTATCGTTCTGATTTCCTCAGTAGTTTCAAGTTCAGCATAGGTGGCAAAGTCTATACTTTGTCACCTACGCTGAACCCACCAAACTCTATTTTGTATCTTTATTAAGCTACAAAAATGGCTATACTAGAGATTGCCTGTATATTAGAAATAGCTCTAAAAATACATCTTCAATCAATTTGGCCAACCGCGAATATACACCCGCCCAATCTCTCGAATTAACGCGGCCATTCAAGCTCATCGAGGTATGAGAGAGTCGTCGCGGCGAGTGCTCTCACATCAAAGGCTGAACCTTCCTCGTCGCCCACCACAATCTCACCAGTATATAACCTCTCTAAACTAACCTATACTCATTGACTGTATATAACATACTACCGCAACAACTCACCTATATCCATCACATGAGTGACAGAGCATTATTGTAGAAGATGCGACATGAATTTTGCGATAGCTCGCGCACGTGACATAACCTAACAAACTCTTCCATCTTATACTTATAACCAAGTGCACATACTCTTCTTACAAAGTGAGTACAGCGACTATATATCAGTTGTGCACTCTACATCGTGTGTGTAATATGGCACAGATGTTATTCCATGTGTTTGACCGTTAGTTCATTGCTTCCAGCGACTACCATCATATACCTCAGCTCTTATACTATTATCTATCTACGTATTCAAATGAGCGCGTGGGTGATAGGAGTAGCCGTTGGTCAAATTGTTATACACACCATCAGCTGTATGAGAAGAGGAATATTTTATACTGATACCTTTGCCTGAGGTAAATTGGATCGTTAGTGTCGTGTATTGGCTCTCTCTATGGTGCTTCTGGAGCTAAAATCTATGCCTTGGAGGAGTTTGAAATGTTCGAAATTGACACTGTATTCTTGTTGACCGGGCATTCATCTATGGGATGTGATTAGGTGGTCTTCTTCATGACGTAGATTGTAGCCGAACATTTTCACAGATCTTGCTCAACTTTTATCCTCGCAAATTGACCTGATGGATGTTGATTAGATCATACACATAGCTAGTATTTGGTATACAGATTACTCAAATGAAATTTCACAGGCCTAGGTTGCTTGTTGCAAAACCTCTGAGCTCCCGAACTTCTGTGATTTCAACATGAGCTCTTCTGGGAAAAGACATTATTTTCGATTTATCATGTTTGACCTGATGGATTTTGATAAGCTTCCATGTTCTGACTGGTAATGACAAAAAGTAGACTCACAGGTTTTTACACAGAGCCTGGGTTAGCTTCTTGGGGCTCAGCTGCGAGTCAATGTTTACCTAAATTTGTCGTGAAGTTATGAATATGTTACCAATAAGACAAAAATGTCCATGTTTGTGGTTAGCTCTTCATCTGGTTATACAAATTGTAGGCCTATGAAAATTTAAATACACCAGGTGTAAGACCAAAACAAAGCCTCCGCGCGACGGAATTTGGTGAAGGTTCAAACGTCTCGAACATTTTGAAAAGTGAGATTTCGACAATACTATACCATAACCATAAATGTTTGAATCTGGGGTTGGTTCTCGGATACATTGTTGAAATGACTTTGTTCTGCAAACTTTATTTTTTATCCAAAAAGAGCCAGATGGAGGAAATTTTAAGATGCAATAAATTATTTGCTTATGTTGAGTAAAATTTGTTGGAACGATCAATGTCCTCTCAGAATATACGTGCAGTTGAAACTAGGCTTTTCTTCTAACTTCTTTTATTATTAGTAATTTTGATATTTGAGAACTAGTCCGAATTTCTCGCAATCATAATTTCGGGTAGAATAGTCTAAAAATCAAATTGTCTCTAATAAGATAGTCTAACGCCTTGTGAGCTTTTTATATTCAAAGTTTCTCGAATCAACTTAACAGAAGATCTCATAACTTTCAGCGAGGATTCTTGAAGTCAGGACAATGACCACCAAATTGAGAGTACACATTTGTGATCAAAAATGAATCATAGCTCAAAACAATTATGATTTTGTTTGTTTCCGAGTGTCGTGTCAAATTCAAAGTTGAATTCGAATAATTAAAAATTTAAACACAATAAAAACGTGATTTTCTAATTTCATATAATGATGCTTCAAGACATTTACTCAGACTAAAGGATGTATGTACAGTATTATTCTTATCCATCATTGTGGCAGATGGTATAATTGAAAACTCTGTAGAGTATAGCAATGACTCAGAGGATGTTAATGATTCAAACGCGTCTGCGTGGCCGAAGAATAAGTGCAGCTAATAAGATAATAATTCTGTCACTGGACAAACGACCAACGACTAACTTCCCAACACTATTTTTCCTCGAAAACAATGTGTACTCATCTTGTCTATATACATCGGACTCTGTATTCAATAGTGATGTAGTGTCAATGACCTCAGAGATGATAATCTTCAATTTAAAAGAATTAAGTTCACCGCACATCGACATAACCAAGAAAAAACCAAGCTTAGAAGAATGATGTGTCTCCTCCAAGAAAACTCTTCTCATGATAACTAACCTTCATCAAGGTGCTTCACATTGATTTTTCCAATCTCATAAAATAATTCATCATCGAAAGACATTCGATTCGATTAGCCACATTTACTATTTATTTTGCTGCTGTGCAAAATGATGTGAAGCAAATTTCAGAATCCGCAATCTTGAAGTTTCAGCTTTCGGTTTAACCAGATAATCAGTAGATGATGTGCATTATATGCCAGAACTGTGCGTACTTTCGAATCCGATTGCTATCAAGGTAGTGTTGGGTAAATAAATGGATAGATAGTGCATCGCACACTTTTTCCGGTTTTCTTTCTTGCCGCCGATGCTGCTGATTGTTCCGGACTGTCGCAATATAGTATTGCCAGCATGAAGTAACAATTAGTTAGAGCTTCGCCTGTTTTTCTTTTGTGCGATACTATCGACTCGCGCTCGTGCGTGCAGTCAACGTCGATTCTATTATTCCCAAGCGATATACCAATTCTACTTTTTACTAGTAATTAAGTGCTTTTTAGGAATTGATTCTCTTTCATTCATGTTTAGATCTTAGAATCTCAAACACTCCCAAGAAAATCCACTGAGAACTATCTCTGAATGTATTTGTGAATATAGGTTAGGTTCCCTGAATAAATTTTGTTCCCGCATACGGATAAAAATGAAATTGTATGAGTAGGTATAGGTTAGGTTTTGCAGATTTCTTTTTCTCCAAAAAATCATTATTCTGCATCGTTTCAATTATAAACGCTGTTGTCGTATCACGAATACCCCAACACAACCACATATCTGCTCTCATAACCTACAAAACATTCTTTCACTATACGAATCGAATGAAAACATGCTAGGGGCAGAACGATGATGCACCCAACCATTATAATCGGTCTTGTCCAAACTTCCGCGGTCTATAGTCTACTTTTCTTCCTCAACTATGTGCAATACCTGCATTTGCATGTTTCGCTCGGCCGTGTTCGATGATAGTTTGCTTTATAGCTTGAGCAAATTAAACCGAGGCTCTACATAGTAGATGTATATTATATATCCTACTCAACTAGTAAATATATAACATAACCTCTAAGCATGCGTGGCATAATACACCATCAGAGTATATCGTGTATGAGCAACTATATTCACTGAGGGGTTGCAAATAGTAAGAAGCCTTTTCATGCGGAAGTTCCGCTCTCACTGGATCTGATATATTCACAAAATTGATGATGATCGTGCAGCAGCACTACCACTACTACTAACACAATCTGGTTATATTTCACGATTAACACGGGGGGTCCGCGTTAGGATGCCAGAATGCTATTATTCTTTGTTATCAACGTGGCCTCTGAGCTCGCTTTACTTTCTTCCATAGCTCCGTTCTTCTTTTGCACCCTGTTCTAAAATACACACACAAACACACACACAGGGCGTTTTCATTCTTTTCGATTGAGCACAGGTCTTTTAGTGCACTAAAAGGAGATTAGTTCTTTTTCTGTATCATGGCGCAAACATTGCATTTTCTGTGGTAAAATTGAAAGTTTCTGATTTGTTTTTTGTCCCTAGTTCGATAACAACTGTACGTCGTGTAAGATCAATTAGAAAAGTTGCATGGTTTAATAAAATACACAGGTTCAAGGTGTTCCTTATTGAGTCTGAAGTCAAATTATTCTGAAATATACTACTACTACTGCTTCTACTAGTTGACGCTTGATTTCATCATTTATTCAGATCATTCGATTGACTTTTGACATTGAATAAAGTTGCCTTTCATAATTCTATGTCATACTTGGTGTAATGTGCGATTCAAACTTCCGAATCAATGAACAATTTTTTTCTAAATATTTTATTATATTGTTGATTCTTGACTAAATCGCATTAGGTTGACAGACTGAATACTGTAATTATTTCCTGAATCCAACAAAGATTGAAAATGGAGCTTACTAATGATGTTCTAAATCGTTCAGTTCGCAGTAATCCGGAGTAATTAATAAGTTTGATTTTCATGCATTCCTGGTTCTCTGCTACAATTAAACAAAGTCCTATTTCAGATGTCATCTATTTCAGTATTCAGTACTTCTATGAAAAATGACATTTGAATATAAAAACCCTATACACGAGAGGCGATAAGAATAGTCTTTGTGAAGATACATCAGGAGGAGTCGGAGGTTAATGATTCTACTCACTCCCAGAAATGTTTTCAATTCCATTTCACTCATGAATAAATGCTATGAGAAATTTTATTCTCAAATAATCATCTCCCCTCATTCTGAATCCCCTGTGAGGGTGGAATTTTCTGCCAAAGAAGTTACTAAAATTCTCATCTGGGCCGTTCTTGATTGAAATTCTATGGGCCCAAATTATGATATCTCACTTCAAGATGTATGATAATTTGCCAGTCCAAGCTGGCATAAAGCATGGTCTTACTGCTTGCATTGTAACTGCTGCAGAGTTACTCGATGATCACGTATAAGTATAGCATCTTGGCTGATGCAGAAATTAAAACCTGGAATGCGTAACCTTATCAAAGGTTGTTACAATCACAATTCTCTCTCGAAAGTATTGCAGAAATTCTTGTCAAAAGGGTGTAGGCATTTGAGATTCTACTCCTCAAACCTCACCTTTTGTAAAACTGGAATTTGATTTAATTTTGAGTATGAAATATTTTACATTGGCATTGAAAATTTCACAACCCTTTGAATGATTATGATTCAAGTGCATAGCAGATTCCTCCTGAAATTCTTTCATAATATCCCACGCGAGTGTGTTGTTCAGTCAAATTACGGTAGGAATGTTTTATTAACTTTCGGGAGAAAATTTCATTTTTTTGTAACAGGGTTCAACACAAAACGAAATCATAGTTTCGTATCGGAGGGTTAATGGGAAATGCATCCGATCGTTTCATATTTTGCATTCAAGGTGATCTAATTTTGGAATCAATTCCAAAATTATTACAGAAATTTGACCCCCCGATACGAAATGATACAAAATCCAAAATCAATTTCGTGTAAAACCCTGTTCCGTGGTGGAAGTTCATTCTAAGAAGAATTTGAAATATTACAAAATACTGTTCTTGATGAAACAGTTGCAGATTCTTGATGTTAAAGATTGCAAATGCCATGGAATAAATGAACAAACTCCATAACAACAAACCCTATGTTGTTATATCTTTGTCAATCAATCTTGTTTCTTCTCAACAACTCCGAGAACAATTCTCCAAACTGGTCTACTTCCATTGTTACATTATGTACTCTCTCTGTGCAAGGAGAGAGCCAATGGCAACCTGACCCATCAATCGATCGACGACGTTTACCTCATTCTCTCTAAAACTATATAATACCATTATATGCAGCAGACGCGCCACAACGACGACCGCGAGAGCAGGTCGCGCGGTAATGACTTTCACACCTTTGGCAAACTCGATAAGCAAGGGTAGTTTCTGCTGCACCTCACATAAGTATATATATGTAACTAAAACGTTCGATATGCCTGCATTGCAACATCGAGTGTAGTTGTGACCCAGAAATTTGACCTAAGAGAGAGAAATTCTCACACTTATACTCTGATGAACTAACCTCTCAGACCCTTCTACAAAAAGTTACCATTACGAAATTGTAAAAAAAAAAAAGAATATCTTAGTAAAGGCCCAGCTTACATCTTTTTGTTAAAAGCATACATAACCTATAAAGAAGTGTGAGACATTCTGTTTCGATATCATGCTGAAACTCATCGATCCGTCAGTCTCACTTATGCAGCATAGCAGCATGCAGTGGGCCACCAGCAGCATACATAAATGGGGTGGCAGCAGTCTATCGCGTGAATCTCGAGGTCAAAATTGGCCACCCCCTCTTCTTTTTTAGCCAGCTCTATCTATATATGATCTGTGTATGTGTGTATCATCTTGAATGTATTTGTGAGTTATTAGTTCAGAATGTTGCTATATACATGAGTGAAAAACGGTTGAACTGTTTATTGCCGAATCAGTGCCAGCGACCTTGAGCGCATCACCTCATTTTTTGGCTAGGGTATGTAAGAAAATCGAAATGCCCCGGGGTGGCGCGTGTGCGAACTTGTCTTTCTTTGCTGATACATATATTATCATTTCTTGGTTCTCTCTAGTTACTGCTCTATATAAGTTACTCGATGAATACGTATGAGTTGTTCTTGGCTGATGCAGAAATGAGAAAATCTGAAATGCTTTGACTTATATTTGACCCGATACTGCGGTTTATTCTTTGAAATATGCTGGAATGGTAATCTTCTATAGGTAAATGTAGCATTATTGGGTTCAATTGGAATAAAAAATCTATTCCTCCAAAGAGTTCCCAAGATCCTGTGATGAAAATCAGAAGAATATCGGTTGAATGTAACATCCTGAAATTTACATATACCAATCATCGGTTTCAAATCTTCTACAATTATGTTAACTTTATCAAGAAAATATATATCATGTGACTTGAATAATAACTGCTTGTCGACAAGTCCTATTGAGAGATACTGTAGATTGTCAGAATGAGTTAGGGAATCTTGATACATTCAACAAGCAACTCTCTGTTCTATTCCATAGATGTAGGACGCACTTTGTTGATGGCTTTGCTCTTCTTGTTCCTGTTATCAACGATTGAAGATTTCTATGATGCGGATCTCGTCTGTTACAACTTCTATTGTGGATAGTAGTAGTTATACATCATATACAGAAGTGTTGTATTGTTCGCTTTAGGATTTATGCTCTCTAGATAGGTATAAAATGTCACGAGTACTCGACTATGTACATCAGCCTTTCATGCACTCTTGCGTATTATACATCTTTGCCATGATTAAAAATTTCTCGAGGATGTGCAATAAAGTTCTCGCTGTATCACACAATCACACAGTGGATATGAAAGAATATTCCTCTCGGTATTTCTCCATCATGGACTGTGACTCTTTTTTTTCTTCTTCATGAATCTCAAGAGATTCGTTCATAATTTTCAAATCTCATGGTTATCATGAACGATATGACATACGAGTTTTTTGTTTCATGTGCAGTGGTGATTCTATGGTTATGAAAGGATTTGATTGTTGCTGTTTGATATCAAAATATCAACCAGAGATTTGTGTTTTCAATTAGAGGTTCTTTGATGAAAAAAAATGAATAATGGAATCTCATGCAAGCTTGACTGTCTCATAATTTAATCGGAACAAAAGGAACTACATTTAAAATGGTCTTTCCATGAGATAAGGAAACAGATTATCTTAGTCCTTATTGTTCTGCGATTTGCTCTTTCACCCGCATTGATTAAGATTCTGATGGTAGAATTTTTTCGGCGTGCATTGCATATTATTTTGTGTAAAGTTATGATTCTTCACTCGAAGCAGAAAACTAGAATTCAATAGCTTCCACATAACTCCTTCTGAGATTAGAACCTCGACTCGAACACTTTCAAATTGGTATATAAAATAAAAAGGATTTCGAAAATGAATAAGAACATCTCTAGGTCAAATTTAAACATCCCAACCCAACCCACTTTGATTACGAGTTGAGTAAGCAAGCCAAAGAGATTTTGAAGCAAGCAGATACGTTGCATGAACCTCTGTAGAACCGGATGAAACTAGTTATTCATGGCTGGGCTTTGTAAAGTTTGGCTGTGCATGCAAGGGTTGCTCTATATATGCCATTCTCTCATTCAGGTCGCTTGAAGTAGGTGCAAATCGACCTTTCTTGATTTCTCCATATGAACGTTTGATCTCACTTTGAATACTCGTCTCTCACTTGAACCTGTCAACTCACATCTCAGTTCAGATGATGTATAACCATAACCTCACTTCTAACGCATACAAACAAAGTTTGCCGTCGAAAAAGCACCGTTCGCTGGAATCGCCAAACGACCATGAGACACAGCGGTGAACAATAGAATTGCTCAGGTTTTCACCTGCAAAGTGTCTCTCAAAAGCACTTTTCGCCATCAGCTCCTCTTAACTGTTTTTGTCTATTCTTTATTTTTTCATCTAAATCTTCTAGAACCACTATTCGTCCATCTCATCATGAAAGAAACTTCTATTTCATAGTCTCTCTTTGTCCCATAATCACCTAAGAAGAAACAGTTATATACACGAGTTGTATCCTCAGCGGAAGAAAATCTACAATCGTCTGCAAACACCTTACCAAATCTCTTTCTATCTTCTTCTTTCTTGTCATTGTTCAAGACAAATCCTTATAATCCCTCCATCATGACAAAATACACCAATGCAACCTACAAATCTATCAGACACATCTCTTCTCAACCATTCTTCTTTCCATAACTCTTCAAAGACCTCCATATCCATAGAAGATCTAATGCCAGCTCAATAATACATCCCAACACATCATACGGCTCATATTATCTCGTCTGTTCACTTCGCCCTCTTCCAGATATACAACTCAAGCATCCCTAACCAATACTACCCGAAAATTCCAAGTATGGATAAGTGTATATATGTAGAGATGAAGTCCGTCGGGAGCGTCGTCCCGACGACCGCCAAAATGTGTGGGACGGATTGCTTCTGCTTCTCTTGGATCCTTTCTCTCTCTTTCTGGTATATGGAACCCAGACATCACACAGAAAGGAAAGAGATGAAAGAGAGGATGAGAGAGAGAGAGACCTGGTCGTCTGATGGTTCGATCGATAGCTGGAGCAAAGGCTCGCGTTGATAGCAGCGCCATGCACTTTACAAGCGCCACACCCCCGCTCTTCTCCCTCTCTCTCTCTCTCTTTCTCCTCTCTGGGATTTAGCCCGTAGCTCTCCTTTCGTTTTGTACAGACACCCCCTTGTCGACTTCTCTCTCTCTTTCTCTGGTTTTGAATGTTTTGAGCGAGGGTGAAGGTTATGAGCGATTTTACTATATACTTGCCTCTCGATTTGAAGGGACTGTATAAGGACGAAGTAGAAGGATGAGAAAGAGAGAAATAAGAGTAGAGAGATGGATGATGTGGTGGTGTGACTGATGAGGAAACACCGAGTTGGAGTAGAAGGGTGTCTGGAAAGTAAAAGGGGTTGACGGGTTTTGACTCTTGAGTGAGTGAGAAACCGGGGGTTTTCTTCTTCTTATGTTTTGAGCGGCTGTGTCTCCTTTGCTGTTGCTCTGCTATGGGGTTTATGGATTTTGTCTGGGATGATGGCTTTGTTGTGCCGATAGTGTGAGTTCTTGTTGAATATTTTCGTGTATTTTGGAGGAGGAAAGGTGAGGAGATCTTGGTAAATTGTTTTCTCACCGTTGTGGTTGGGTAAATTAAATTGAGAGAGGATTCAGATGGTAGTCGTCCTATGATGATGTCTTACTACAGGCGATCCCAATGATATTCTGTGAAGTAATGCGAAAAGACTGCTATGTGTGATTGAAAGATTTGATTGGACTATGTCTCTTTTTGATCAAATCAATGATTTTTAAAGACGCTCCAGAGTCCATCTGCTTGTCTGCTACAAAATGACGACTCATATTAAATTTGATGTCTTACATGAATAATTGAAAAAAAAAGATCCTGAGAAAAAGATTGGGGTAGAAATTTTTCTAACAAAGCGCCAGAAATGTGTGTAACTGACGAGAACTGAGATGACAAAGAGAATAATTCTCTCCTCTTGTCTTGATGAACGAGTTTAATGCACCTTACCACACCAAATTTCCTGCAAAATATCATACAAACGAGTCAGTAAACTCAATTAAGGCATTTTTCTCTGAACAAGTGTACTTTTGACATCCAATATCCTGTGTTGTTTTTATGATTCCAACGCTGATGACTAACAGAATTAACAAAAACCTTGCATCCAAAAGTTTAATTTGAAAATAAACATTTCTATATAATATCAAACTAGTAATGAATATATTCTTAATCTTTGTAATTTTCTTTGTTACAGGTGAGTCTCGCTCCAACCCAACTGTACATCTGTAATCCTGTGAGTTTAAATTGATCCTTTGTTCATACCTTATACTTGCGACTCAATAGTAGTTCGAAAGTTCAGAACTATAAAAATTACCATAAGAAAGTCCTTCAAGTGCTATTCGCTTTTTGGATCTTCAACTGAAACCGTGCACATTCAAGAGACATCATGTCTCACCATTACCATGATCCGCAAGCTAATTCCACCTGAACGAATCGCGTAAATATCATCCTTTACCCCACACGAATTTGCCTCTCTAAAGAAACTTATCATTACATTCTCTACATTTTCTGCGCACCATAACGAGCAAAATGACTATCAGAAACTCTCTACCATTCTATCTTCATGTCTGGACAGAATACCTCACAGAAAACACATCAGATCTGACTTTTTTGTCATAAATTAGCCAAGAGTGTGTGTAACTAAAAGAGCAAGGAGCAATAATTCGCCTCTTCTCGTGTGATGTATATCTGTTCCGGTATTATATATGTTACCTCTATTAGATGGAATGTTAAAGAAGGAATTACGTACCTAACCTTTAATACACTTCATCATGTGCCACAGTTTTTCTCACTTGCGTGCACACACGACACGAGAAGTTTCATCTCCTGACTCTCTCAAAAAGAAAACTGTTTGCCTTGCGTTATTTACCGTTATTTTTGTGTATTTTTATATATATATACACACACATACACACACGAGTTGTGAAAATTTGAGCGACGAGGATGATGATTCGACTAGACTTGACGGTTATCCTCGAGATATAAAGCTTTTTAGTATTAGAGGTCAGATACGACGACGATTCAAATTAGCAGGTATAGTAGTCTGTCGTGCGGTTGGTTGTGGTCGTTGTTATTATTATTGCGGTAGTTTTCTCTGGCGAGACACGCGCGCGTGTCATCTGCTGATGATCTGATTGGACGATACCGCGACTGATTCTCTTGGGAAATGAGACATATTTTTCTGGCATGTGATGATTTTTTAACTCTAGAAAATGGGTTTTTCTTTCTTTGAGGGGTCTTTGGTTCTGATGAAAATTAATTTCGGAGGGCGGTTCTGGAGTTGAGAAAATTATGTAAAAATTGAGCGCATGAGTTTTCTCATATTTCAAATTTATATCTTAAATCATACATACTGCCATCAGTCAGTAGTTTAGAAAATCAACTCGTTACAATTTCAATAGTGTACCAAATGCTATCCTATACAAAACTTAACCTGAACTATGAATTTGAACGTTTCCATGATCATTTTTTCGATATCAAGCTTAAAAAATCGATCAAATCTGGATAAACTCATCATGATGATTATTTGGACATTGATCGTAAAAAATAAATCGAAATGAAACAACAGCATTTTAATTTTTCCTTGAAACAAAAATATCTCATCTAGATTTTTCAGGTTGATCAATTTCTTTGCAAGTTGTTTTTTTCATCACGAAGTAGTCAGAAAAGTTCTTCAAGCCACAAATGTGAGAGATTCTGCATCATGAAAAATGTTGAAACGACGCAAAAAGTATCGGAATTTCTTGTTTAATCAATGAATAATAATCTAGGCAAGCATCAAAACTCGTTTGAAGAACGTCCGCCCCATAAAACTAGATGTGTCAGTAATTCAATGAAGCCTTGAATGATTGATGAACGAAGCAGATTGTTTGAAAAAGTTTTCTTATCACAAGCTCGATACACATTATATATATAGACATTTAGTAGAACGCCCCACGGTAAACGATAAAATAACAGACTCTGAATTCATATCGATGGCTCAGAGTAAAAAGGAACTATCTCAAAACGTAAGAGTTGAAAGGAACTATCCAAAAATTTTTGGTAAAAGGAACTATCTAAAAATTTTTGGTTGAAAGGAACTATCCAAAAGTGTCAGATTGAAAAGGAACTACCTAAAAATTTCTGGTTTTAGAAAGGAACTATCTATAAATTTTTGGTTAAAAGGAACTATCTGTAAATTTTTGGTTAAAAGGAACTATCTAAAAGTTTTTGGTTGAAAGGAACTATCTAAAAATTTCTGGTTTTAGAAAGGAACTATCTATGAATTTTTGGTTAAAAAGAACTATCTGTAAATTTTTGGTTAAAAGGAACTATCTAAAAGTTTTTGGTTGAAAGGAACTATCTAAAAATTTCTGATTTTAGAAAGGAACTATCTATAAATTTTTGGTTAAAAGGAACTATCTGTAAATTTTTGGTTAAAAGGAACTATCTAAAAATTTTCGGTCAAAAGGAACTATCTATGAATTTTTGGTTAAAAGGAACTATCTGTAAATTTTTGGTTAAAAGGAACTATCTTAACATTCCCGATCAAAGGGAACTACCTAAAGAGGAATAATTTTCCCTCGAAGGGAATAATTTAAACAATTTTTTGTTAAAAGGAAGCATTTGAGCAATTCTTGGCTAAAAAGAAGTACCGTCAAATTGGGTAATTTTGGTACGTTTTCGGTGCTTTTTATTTTGTTTGGCTCCGCATTCCAACATACATTGACAAAACCCACTTCTATTAGTGGTCAATCGAAAGCTTACAGTTTCAGCTTTCGATTGACGGGTTACAAAGTTCAATTTGATGAGTTTAAGCCGGAGCTATTAGCAGTTGAAGAAGTGTACCAAAGTTAGACCCCGACTGGGCAACTTTGGTACACTTACAGAATATCTCAATTCTATCCACCACCATGCGAGAGAATTAATTTTAATCGTTCAGACGTCTCATTCTAAGCCTTTTGAAACATTTTAAATCCTCGTAGACCATCATTCGACTCAAGATCAGTTGGAGAGAAGCTGTCATAGGAAGTTGTACTGGAGTTACCCTATCCTCATGCTTCTTACGGAGAGTGGGGTAACTTTGGTACGTTTTTTCATGTCTTTTTTCCCTGTTTTTCATTCATTAAAATTCCAAATGCTTCAAATACCCCAATGTAACGATGGTTTCTTCAATATGGTGATATATGTGATGGAAATGTAGCATTATACACCCGTAGTTCGTTCGGGAACACTTTTTGCCAGGTACACTAACTGGACCACTCGAGTATCAGTGCTAAATCTCTCTTTTTGAAAAAAGCTTCGATAGACGACTACAATCATTCACACGGGATCTACGGTGGTTTAACATATCGTTTATGTGTATACCAAGAAGGAAGGATAGGTTTCAGAGCGATAGAATCATTCACCTTGCCGAATGGAGCTCTGAAAGTCATTTTTCAGGGGTGTACCAAAGTTGCACCCACTGTACCAACGTTACCCAATTTGACGGTATCTGAAAAATATGAGAACTACCCCAGAATATGAAATGGTCTTGGCGTAGAGATCATGAATCGGCTCTAGTCAGGTATATCACCTCATTATCAACACTGTAAAAAAATTTTCCGAAAAACTTCAACCAACTGGTTGAGGTTTTCATTCAACCACTGGTTGAACGCAAAATTCAACTACTGGTTGAATGAAAACTTCAACCAGCTGGTTGAATGGAAAATTCAACCAAAGTAGATTACTACAATCTGTCCATGTGGTTCCTGCATATCAGGTTGCTTACGTGTGAGGGGTAGAATATGATGGATGGTCATATGGATGGATAAGGATGGATGGAGGGGTGGACTGATGGATTATGGATCGATGGTCGATGGATGGATGATGGATGGGGCCGACGATTGGATCGAAGAATGGATGGTGGGTGGACGGATGGATGTATGTATGGATGGAATGATGGATGGTGGGGGGACGGATGGATGTATAGATGGAGTGATGGATGGTAGGTGGATGGATGGATGAATGGGTGTTGGGTCCATCCGTCCATCCATCATCCATCCGTCCATCATGCATCTATCATCCACACAATCACCCATCCACCCTTCATCCCTCTTCTCCACTCATCCAACCGTCAACCATCCATCTATCCCTCAATTCACCCATCCACCCACCCATCGCCCATCCACCGATCTACCCATCCATCACGGAATATAATTACTTGGATGAGAATTCAACCAGTTGGTTGAATGAAAAATCCAACCAGTGTGGTTGAAAATTCAACTAGTTGGTTGAATTGTTGATTGAAAATTCAACTAACTTTTTACAGTGTTTGTTGAGAACAAGAGGGGTGGGAAATCAATCAGAAGATGAAAAAAACAGAATTTTCAGGAATTTTGTAAGTGAAAAAACCGCATCCGACTATCGAAGGTGACATTCAAAGATAGAGATTCATACACTCTTCACCTTTCAACGATTGGTTTAAGTTCACCAACATTCACTCTCCAGGTAGTTAATTTTGACCGAAAACTCTCAGATAGTTTCTTTTAACCATAAATATTTACATAGTCCCTTTCAACCGAAAATTTTTAGATAGTTCCTTTCAACCGAAAGTTTTTAGATAGTTCCTTTTAACCAAAAATTTACAGATAGTTCCTTTCAACCCAAAATTCATAGATAGTTCCTTTTGACCGAAAATTTTTAGATAGTTCCTTTTAACCAAAAATTTACAGATAGTTCCTTTTAACCAAAAATTCATAGATAGTTCCTTTCTAAAATCAGAAATTTTTAGATAGTTCCTTTCAACCAAAAACTTTTAGATAGTTCCTTTTAACCAAAAATTTACAGATAGTTCCTTTTAACCAAAAATTCATGGATAGTTCCTTTCTAAAACCAGAAATTTTTAGATAGTTCCTTTCAACCAAAAACTTTTAGATAGTTCCTTTTAACCAAAAATTTACAGATAGTTCCTTTTAACCGAAAATTTATAGATAGTTCCTTTCTAAAATCAGGAATTTTTAGATAGTTCCTTTCAACCAGAAATTTTCAGATAGTTCTTTTCAATTCTTCCGTTTTTAGATAGTTCTTTTCTAACAAAATTTTTTGGATAGTTCCGTTTACAGGCACTCTCAGATAGTTCCTTTCAACCAAAAATTTTTAGATAGTTCCTTTTACCAAAAATTTTTGGATAGTTCCTTTTAACTCTTACGTTTTCAGATAGTTCCTTTTTACTCTGAGCCATCGATATGCTTTGGCTATACGGAAAATTCAACTGTCAATTTTTAGAAGTCTATAAGTTTTCTTTCAAAATATGAAGTTCGATAAGAATTTTTTTTAACCTCACTTATGCACAATCAATCAATTACATTGTCTCTTTTCAATTGATTCTTTATCTCCTTAACGCAAAAAAGTCTTATCATAAATTTCGTTTATTCGTCTTCAATATTCACACGTGTACAAAACAAACATTAGGATATGTATTTACAGCATGTATGTATACGCCCACGAAGTAAAATTTAGTATAAAATCGCTCTGGTGATGAGGTAAATCAGTAGAATATCACATAATACACAGACAGTACTCTTCGTCGTATCGTGTGTCGAGAAAGAAAGAGAGAGATGCCTAGAACATTATTTTCAATTTTTCGTTGATGGAAAGTTATGTGAATACTCTAAAAACGAAAAGCCGAGAGAGAAAAGAGCGTGTTTCAGTGTAATTAGATTCTTTTGCTCTCATTTTTGTGTGCCACCATCGTAACCACCTATGCGTATTCATATAAAGATGGTTGAGTAGAGAGAAAGAGAAAGAGCTTTTTGGCGCATTGCAGAAAAAAGCGCTCTACGGTAACCATGAATTCACTTCACGTGTATGTACATCCGAAGTAGTAGATAGAGTAAGGAATAGAGGTACATAGTATAGAATTGAGTAAAATGCATGTGGCCACGCGCAAAGTTTCAAATTTACATAATCGCGTTTGAGTTACTACATTCTGGTCTTCTCTCTTTCTCTCTCTACTTTACCTTGCATTGGTAAAAAATGTATAGGATCTTATGAAATATTCTCTCTGTGAACAGAAAATGCGTTTGCTATACTTGAAAGTGGCAAAATTGGCCGTGGCTTTTTTGAATACCCTCTGAATAATTTTTTTGGGGAGTTATAGGGTTTTGTAAATTGTGTTATACAGCTTCAAAGATGATTTACATTTTTGGTGCGATGTGAGGTTAGGAATCTATCATGTGTCAGACATTAGAGTTTTGATTGATATTCTGATGTTGAGTGGTGCTTACATTGGTGGAAAAGAAAATTAATAAATTGGGAGAGAAAATACGAATTTGGATCTTGACTCTATAAGGTTGGTACATTATTAAATAGATGTGCCATTTTGAATGACCCTTCTTGAAGAATTCTTTTTTGGTGTATGCTCGAGAACCTTGCAGCAAGTGTTGAGCGTTCACTAGGTCTCTGAGGAACAGAAATTTTTTTCTCAACCTCGAAGGAAGAGCTGCATCATGTAAATTGTGTATCATTCATTCAAATTTATTTACAAGACTTTGGGAAAAAAATCAATTGTCTTGATGATTTTGAGAAACTAGCACATCGATACTAATTCATCGGGTTGTTCGTGTCCGTAGACATCCATAAGTTAGAATTAAAAAATGCAGACAAAAAGGAACTTGTAGATCAAAAATACACCTCGATTTCTCGACTTCTGCAAGTCATCAGTCAGTGCTTTATATTCAAAATATTCAACAGCAACTTTCAAAACCCAGAAATCCTGTTGAAATTCTAATTTACCTCTAGAGAATAATAACGAATGAGGTTAGGTTCTATCGTCTAAGTTGTTGTTAATCCTTGAATACAGTTTCCTCTTGCAAATCCCTCTACCAAACTCACGGTAAATTCTTTGGAACACTTGTAGTCAGACCTTTCCTTTCCCATTTCATCAACCGTTCTCACCACGACTTGCAATTCCTAAAAAACAAATCCAATCGTATCAGCTAGTCACATAAAACTTGCGATTGCACTATCAGACTTTACATAAAAAAAAGAAAAGAATGATCACTCCAAATAAAGTATTCCCTAAATCGTAAATCACTTATAATAAAAAGCCACTCTCTTCTACGCTTCTTGCTTTACAGATGTACAAAATCTCCTCGTTTGTCTGTAAAAATAAAGTCTCGAAACGATCACTCCCAGACTTTCACGCAATCCGCTCCCTCTGGGTCTCAACGATCATATAGACAAGCACATCTCAGCAAATCTTCAGAGACTTTTTTTTGCACCCGCGTTTCACTTTCTCCGTCAATTCCATATCCTCATCGTCGTCTTCTTCTTCTTCTTCTTATTTATCGTCGTCGTCGTCGTCATCATCAGTCGCTCTTTTACAAGAAGAGATCACTGCCCTCCTATTACCATCCAACAACCTACATGAGTAAACTCTCATGAACATATACTACTGGCAACATCAGAAGCAGCAGCATCAGCAGCTGTTTGACTCAGTTTTCTCACGCGTTGCATACACATGACGAAGACCAACTCTTTCATGCACACCTCGAGAGAAGAAGCTAATATCAGCACATCAGGTCTCCTTAGGGGGGCGCCTCATCTTCGTCAGCCTCATGTTTTAAAATTAGACGGTAGTATAGTGAAAACGGTGGTGTGCTATGTATTAGTGGCACCAAAAAGCTGTATCCGTTGAATTTTTAAAACCCTTCCAACCCGTGGGAGAAGACGAACGTTGCTATAAATTGACGATGATCGAGTAGTCGAGACATGCATGAGGCGCCTCGTTGTCGTGTCAAGGAATATATTTTGGAACAGATGATTTGTTAGTTGTGCAGCGTAAATTTTTGTAGCATATTTGTACGATTTGCATTGGAATCTTTAGTAGGAGGTTTCTCCTACCTCTACTCTCTGAAGGGACGATTTAAACATTCAGTAACATGCTTCTTGGATGCTGCAACAAATCCATGAAGAGATTCGGTTGCTGACACCCCTGTATGATATAAATTTCCCAACTTGAATAGGAAGAACAAGATAAAGTGTGTCGGAGATCCTCGTGTGTTAAAGACTGGACTGGGCTGGACTGGACTGGACTTGAATTTCATTGTAAAGCTGCGGTGACGATTGGATGCGAGGGGGAGATACATTGCAATAAGAACTGGAGCAAACAGTCGGAATATAAAAATTAAAATTTTAAAAATCATGATTCTGGCATCCTCTTACTCTGGAGCAACTGTTCAAACTCAAATTTGGAACAAAAGTTTGAAACTTTGAAACCCTGTGAGTTTGTGACATTCTACAAGAGAACAAAAATCGCGAAGCTGGCCTGGCAATCACATGGACTATGACAATCTTATTTAGATTGATATTCAAGACAACTTTCTTTGAACTTTTCACTGCAGCTTCAATGATATCTCACGCATAATCAAATCACATGCGTAAAGAGAGACATTTGCCTTCCATAGAATACTCCAATACAAAGTAATTTCCACTTATGCCTCCAAGAGACTTCACCAGAGCCGATTTCGGGAAGACTACGTCCATAATTTCTGACACTGCCAGACCAGACCAGACCAGAGTCACTCTCTCACGCATTTGCACGACGTATCAGAAAGAATATTAGCATCGACTGCACGCACTCTTGCAGCAAATGATGAGCTTCAAAAGCAAGTCTACAAACTTTGATAGCCTTCTCTCGTTTCAACATACCCCACACTCAGTATTAAAGATGAAGAAAAATCAATGTGCAAAAAAAAATGAGAGAGGGCCACATCAGACAGAGTTTTAGCTGATTTCAGAGCTCGTACTCCGCCGCCGCGGACAGAAAGAAGAAGAACATCTCCCTCGGAGGCCCGGCAATGAAATTAAGAGCATCTCTCAGCGAATAATTCGTACTGGCGGCGCATTAAACGGCCAGCTGGCCCACACCAAACCATCAGAGTAAACACCCATCAAAAGCCAAGATTCGCTCAAGAGAAAGGGAGAAAAAAAATCAGAGGGGAGAAAGAAAGAGTTCCTTATGCTGGTATAACACGCGAGTCAGAGACTCTCTTTCCCATATCTTGGTTTTGCACTCAGTTGCTGTGCATTACGTACGATATGATACAAGAGTGTTGTTTTATGTACACGATGAAATTACTCATGTGTCACTTGTAACCTTCCTGGTGTGTGCAATAATCTCCGTAGATTACCAGAAGATCTTGGTGATATAGAAGTACAACACAACAACAGTACTAACGAGAAAGGAAACGAATTTTTCTCAGCGGTTCATGTACTTTCAACTCCACACATCGTTGATGAGAGAGCTCCCGCTGCGCTTAGCCATCTAGCGGCTCTCTTTTCAAACACTCAACTCCAAAATCGCCTATAAAAATTTTGTTTTCCTAAGACGCTTTCTTCGTCATTGCTAACTTTGTCTTCTTTCTCTTCTTTCTTGTGAATATAAGGTGCAAACAGTGCTCGTATGTGGTACTCCTGCAACATCAGTAGTATAGTTCGCCGCCCGCGTTTATTGGATTACTTGCGTATAAAAGCTGTATAGATACAATATACTACGGGAGCCCCCGCGGAAGTGGAACAGGCGCATTGTTCGCGTTGTTGTTCCTCTCTGCTGCTGTTGCTGCTGTGTTAGCTTCTTATGTGTAAAATGTACACCTAACGGGCAGACTTGCTTTTGCTGCATGCTGCCTTTGCTCCGCAGGCCATTCGCTTTTTGTATACACTGCATCTATATAATAATACTAGTACACCTATCCTGTAATGATGTGATGGCGTCCAAAAGGCATTGCTCTCTTCTCGAGGGTGAATTTTATGTTGTAAAGGCAACAGACGAGGATGACGCGTTAGAAAAGTTTAGAAAAGGTTTTTCTTTGGTAGGTTGTAGTATAGAACTCAGGGGGTTTTTGTAAGATGAAGGTATGTAAGCGACAGATTGAATCAATTTATTGAGGAATTTTCTTTTGATATTGTTAGGGTGTTGTGGCGAAGAGGATTTTCTGGATGATTTGTGGGGGTATGTAGGTCAAGAAAGTAATGCTTTGAAATCGTGAGAACGGAATTTTTGAATAATGAAGAGCGAGATGGTTGTCTGATGAAATCAACTTTGCTACTACCCGATCGAAAAGTTAGTCAAGCCCCTTGAATCAAACATCAAGCCTTGATTGATCAACTGCCTTGAGCGGTCGTTGATCAAGATTGTGATGACGCCTTGATCAAGCGCGGATAATCCACCCTTGATCAATTTCGTCAAATTTGCTGCGAGGTTAGGTTATCAAAACTTTTGTCTTTGAACAAGCGACGATAGACACATATCGAGAACCTCAACAAATTTCGAGCATATACCGTGATCTTGATCAAGGGTTGATCTACGCTTGATCAAGGTGCCATCACAAATCTTGATTCAAGGGATCAAGCCCATTGATCATCAAGGCTGGATTGCAGCTTGAATAACTTTTCTGATCGGGTGTGTATAATGTCACTTTATAAATCTAATCACAATTTTTAAGATAAATTCATTCGTTGCCTACGTATGACAATTCCAGAAAAATATCGAGTTCTGGAAAACAATCTCGAGAAACTTCGTCACTATGAAAAGAATTGACAATCCCAAATGAACGTCTCAAAACTGGAAATCTATCTTTCTGCTAGAAGGGTATCTGCCTTTGGAACTCTATCCCTGCTCCTCTATGGCTATTAACCGTCTCTTTCTACTTTCAAGACGTCAGTATTCAATTATCTGCTCGAGACTGATCGCACATGAGCGTGAAATTTTGTCTTATATCCTACCCTTCCACACCAGTTCCTAGTATTTCTATAAGTTAGATGAACTTGATTGAAGTGATGCGATTTTGTTTTAGAGTGTACTTACATGAGGAGTAACAATGGTTTAAGATTCTCCCTTTAATCTGGGATATTTATATTTATATTTGTATGATAAAATTTGTGGAAATCAAGATATTGAACTTTTTTTATACAAAATAAACGTTTATCTATGTATGAAGTACTAGATATGGGGTGCAGGAGAAAATATGACTCACATTAAACTGTTTGTGGAGATTCAAAATAATAGGAATGGGGATTTGATAGATCGAAGAAACATTGAAGAGAGATAATTGCACGTGGGAAAAGCATGTTCTAGGTCAAATCAAGTTGGGCGTACATCAAAACAACCAGTGCAAATGAAGGGTGTGAAAAGCTACTGGCATTTCGCACAATGTACATGCCGAAAACGAAACACGTCATGATAGCAAAGTTTTGACTTGATCGCAAGAGCTAGATTGACTGAACAACCTGTAAGTAATCATTGTCTTCTAACGGAAACGTGCCAATTTTATGGTTATCGTGAAACTATCTTTCAAATGAAATGACGTCCAAACTCAATTATTGTACAATACATATCTCAGCCGCCGAGAGAGAATAATATATAAATGAAATGCCCATTGTATTAGTTTTCAGAACGAGAACAAAGTTCAATTTTCTAGGTCATATTTTTTTTTCTCAAACGGCACACAACCGCAATGCAGGCAACGGTTAATCTCATTTATGCAATTTTCCAAGTACCAATTTGTGTGCTTGTTTCGCGAGAGCCAATGAAATTACATATACATATAGAGTAAATATACAAATCAGCCCACCGAGGCATTTAAAAGAACATTATAAGTATATTAGCCAACATTGATTGACGAGTTTTGCTATACTTTCAAAGGTGAGAGTCCCTCCCAATCCATTGTCTTAAAATTCAGGCGTTAGAGAAGCAATAAGAATATTGCCACTCAAACAAGTGGGCGTTTACTTCACTTCTTGGCTCGCGAGCGCGCGCTTACAGCAATAATAAGAACCTGCGCAATCTTATATATTCGATTGCTAGCGTAAATAAACTCGATGCACGCAACTTTGTTTGATTTTTCTTCAAATACATATATACCTTCTTCTTTAATGGAGTAAAGTGTATTTTCATTAGCTGACCATTATAGATGGGCCAATGTTGTAAAATTGCCACACCGTAAACAGCCATCCAAAGCGGTACTCTATAAAAGTATTATTCTTATTATAATTTCGCAATTGAATATGATGTTCAATTTGTAAAAAGTGATTGTACACTTGTTGTCTTCATTTAATAGTGATAATCTTTGATTATGAGCTTCTCTGGTCATTCACTTCATAAATTGAGATCAAATTGCCACTTGAAGCGAGCTGTCGTCAATCAATCAGTTCATATCTCTCTCTTTGATTGATTACTCTTCATCAGACTTGTACAGTTCAGTTGCTGACATAGGGTTCTTCAACTGACAATCTTTTACGTTCACTTGCGTGAACCTATGTACACCCTGAAAGCTATTTTGGTCACTTCTTAGCCAGATCAAACACATAAGCTTAGTTTACTCTTTTCATCGTCACGAGTAATAATCTTGTATCATTTCCAATATACCATCGATCTATTAGAGGAAAACTTAATTCGTCATCTGAATTCCCTCATTGCTGAGAATTTGGTGAGAATGGAGATGAAATCACTGTAAAATCTGGATAAGTATCTCTGAACTGGTGTGAAACATAATGAAGAATTGTTTGCTCATTCTTTTGAAAAATGAGTAGCTTTCACAACAATTTTGAAAATATTTTGGGTATGTTTTGTTGTGATCTTTCACGATTTCAACAGTCTATTTCCATGACTCTAACTAATAGTGTACAGACTCAATTTTGAGTCTGTACACCACTATTTTGACTCAATAATGAGTCTGTGGGATCGAATGATCAGTAATCATATGTGCAACAAAGACCCCCTCAAATAAGAACCTAGAAGGCGGAGTTTTGGGCTCTGCAAAATATTTTTTTATCCACCGAAGAAAACATGCATCTGCTGCTTACAAAACAAGAATCATGTGCACATCTCTCTGTTACTATCTCGTACTACATTTATGACTCACAGTAGTGAAAGAAAACTCATAATTAGTATTATTCGCGGCCACGGAAGAAACCATTTTCAATACCATGCTAATTCCTTTCTCACAAACCCTTGTTCTCGAAGCTGACCTTAGACATCATCCAGACGCAAACAGAAGAGTCAATACCAAGCGTACAGCAATAACATGTATCGACGGAGCTTCTCTCTGATGCAACCAACCATACACCACTCACACAATGTACCTGTTACAATCACTACACACACAAATACATAAGTGTAAGTAAAACCAACCAATAGCTTACAAATATATCGGCCATGATCACACCGACTTACCTACATACTTGACATAACATAACATCATCCAGGTTAGCAGCCCCTTTCCTTACCTATGTATTTTATACATATCAGAGTTCTCACTATTATGCATCGCTCACTTTGATGGTCTTAGCCTCACAATCTCGGTCAATCCTGTTTGTCAATTATATATCTTATATGTATATATACTCACTGCGAATGTCACGCTGCTGCTTTCTGGTGGCAATCGATATCCATCGACCCCATTTTGCTTCTTCTTAACACATCCCAGCACCAGCAAAGTTGTCTTGATACAATTTAATGAATCTTGTAAATGGTACCCCTTGATGGGACTTACTTACCAAAACGATGGTAGTGGTGGTTAGTGTCATCAAAGTTTGCGGTTTTTACAATATTGATATGGATCATGTATCCATCCTCTTTTTACGCGTGTCTTTTGATGATTGAATGTGATTTTTTTTGTACCGTAAATGAGAAGACACTGGTTTTTGTAATGGGTGTTAAAACATGTAAATGCGTAAGGGAGAGTGACAGTAAATATTTTTTATTCCAAAGAAACTAACGCCTTCGCTCTTCGTCTTCTTCTTCTCGAATGTGCGTATGAGCATAACATACTGCATGGTGGTGGGCGCCATATGTGACTTTTCTGACTTTGTCAGAGTTTGTATATATATATATGAACTATCATCGTCAGCTGCACTGTTGCTTCATGGAGTCACCCAATATATATTCTCTGATATGCTTTTTCAGCCGCAAACGAAGCGGTGTCAGTGGTAAAGAGAGCCATTTGACAGACTTCTTTTCATGCGCCCTCGTATTACATTGTGGCTTGTTTTATTAATGGGTTCAAGGTGCAGTTTTACCGATAGCTCTAGAATTTTTCTATCTGTGATTCTTATTAGAGACTTTGAATAAGTACCCTGAATCGTATTCTTCCTTCTCAGATTTTATCTTCTACCAGGATTATACCAAAAGAAAAAATTCATATTCTTTAGTGCAGTTTCAGTTCATAATACTTTATGTTCAAAATTTGTCCATATCAATTATTTTGGAGAAACTTGAGGAATATATAACTACTTTTACTTTTTGCACATAATTCAATAGACTTGTGTTAGTACTACTATAGCTGCCAGATGATAATTAGTCTCTTGTTTTGTTACATAGCTTCATCGTCGTCGTTGTTACTTCGGTCGTTGACACCATTAATTCTTCAGAAAGCTCGATATTATGTAGCAGTTGAGAGAATCCAAAGTATATACGTGCATGAGAAGTGTAAAGTGTCTTGGAAGTTTGTCTTTATTTGCAAATTTTGTGTCATGAATACAAAGGTATGAATCGACTTTTCTTGGTTTGAATGTTTTTCTGTATAGATGAAGATGTCATGTTGAAAATGTAACTTTCACGAATCTGGAAAATTCAAAATACAAAAATGAATCGTCTACTAGATGAAAATTTCATTTCCTCCATTTTTATTTGTATTAAGAGACTGAGATTCAAAAAGTAACTGATCAATATGTATTATCATAACCAGTTTTAAAATGCATATTGTGAGTAGTAACAGACAAACTATGTCCAGACTGGTTTTATCAATATTAGAGTAGCTTCACAGTGATTGTAAGAGTAGTACACTGTAAAAAATATTAATGTAAATTTACAATACAGGTCGGTAAATATCCAACTCTGATAGTTGTGAATTTCAGCTAATTTTTGTGATTTTACAAGCGCTTGTGAATTTACCACTCTCAGAGGGGGTAATTCTTGGATACCACTCTCAGAGTGGTAAATTTCATCCCACAGAAGTATGCACTGCGCGTGCGTGATGCGAGTAAGCTGAGTTAGACTCGCGAGCAGAAGACTCAATCTGTAAACATCTGAACTGCCCTCGCCTCTCTTCGGCATCGCGAGGTTGCCGCTGCAGAAGGAGTCTGTGACTCCGACGACATCCCCGAGCAGTCCAGGGCAATCCGGTCTGCTCTGATTATTTCAAAATTGAAGTAAAGTCTCGTGACTTTATTGTGTGCGGTCGTTCCGTCCGGAGTAGGATTTGGTTTTGAGGTTATCTTTTACGAAACTGTGTTCCTCTCAAACTATTCTAAAATAAGTTTATATCATGCGTGTCATCAAATAATCTAATAAATTCGATATATTCGTACACAATATTCACATTACACTCTCATCCGAGCTTCTATCTACTCTGTTTTGCTCAATGAGAAAAGAAAAATAAAATCAGCAGACAGAAATTCACAACCGCGACGGTAAATTTCAGCTGACGAAGCGGTGGCGCTGCTGTATGAAATTTACCGTCGGACGGTGAAATAATTTACAAGCCGCTTGTAAAATCACAACTCCCAGAGTGGTATCCAAGAATTACCCCCTCTGAGAGTGGTAAATTTACATAAATTTTTTTTACAGTGTAGTATAATCTCTAAAGAAGATTCTTCATTCAATTGATGATTAATCAGACTCTCTAAAATCTACAGGGATCTCTAAATCGAATCCCATCAGTATTCTCAGTGTATAATACTATGTAACCTATACTAAAAGACAGCACCAGCAGCAGCTAGTCGAGATACCGCTTCTTTCTCCTCATTCAATTTGCTGTACATTCAAACTTCTCTACGCGTCGCGTAAATCGGCACTTTCACATCGATCTAACCAACAAAATCGTCCACTCTCTTTTCAATATCTGATAAAAACACCAACTGCACAATTTTTTTGTTGATTCTAACCATACCATCATTTCACTCTTACTTTTCAAACTACATAACCTATAATGTGACCCAGCAAAGGTCATCACAATAAATCCATACTTTATACATACATACATATAATGTATTTTTAGAAAGTTATTATCAATGTGCATGTCGTGTTCTGCAAGTGTTATACATACAAAGGGGGCGCAGTGGTGCAGTTGGAAGACAGAGAATCACCACATCTCAAAGTTTACAAACCAGGTTTCCGGGTCACTGGATCCTCGCCAAATAGTGAAAACCAGGGAGGAGTCAGCTATCTTATACTCTTCACTTCGAAGGCCCCGATTCTCTCTTCTCTTCCTACATCTATATACATATATAATTATAAATCTATATCCAGCTGATGGTAGGTAAGGTGCGGTATACTTCCGAAAGTATATATACCATAAGCCAATCTTTTCTAACCGAGTGCAACTTTGACCCCTGCAATATATATATACACACACACACACACACACACACACACACACGAAGCCTATGGCTAATCGAGATAATTATGTATAAGTATACTGTCCGAAGTATAGCAACACAAAAATTACATCAGAGATATATAGAAGCAGCTGGTATCTCTCAGAAGCGAGTAAGAGAGTCGGGCAAAAGTGCACTTTACTCTTTGAGTACTGCGAAACTGCCTTTCGGAATTGCTCCATGTATGTATGTATGAGTGTATGTCTATATGGGTATGTTGCAAAAACTTTGGTCTACTCGTATTATTTGGTGTGTATATGAGCTGTCGGCTATATATACATAGATGTCCTATCGTGGTTTGGCGAATGTATATAGGCGAATGTATGTGGTGTGGTGCCTGATGATGGCGGTGAGAGGTAGCGGTGATATAGCATTAGAGGGCTTGGCTTCTCATTCGAACCTCTCTCTCTCTCTCTCTCTCTCTTCTCATGAGGCAATAAGAGAGTAAAGTTTATAAGAGAGCTGAAAGTTTTCAACGAATTTTTTTTTCTTGCTCAATCTAACATACTTATAGATAAGACTTTTGCAAGCTTTACTCCTAAATATTGATCGGTTGGTGTATTAGAATGTTCAGTATGTTGAGTTTACGTGTCGATTTTTGAATTTGATAAGAATGTATGTTATAAGTATAAATGAATTATGCATTTCTCTAGATCAGATCTCAATTAGTCGATTCTACTTTTGCTCAAATTAGAGATTGATCAAGATGCAAACTTACTTTTTTTTTTAAGGTTAGAGTATAGAACATGTGTATTGTATGTACAATTGCGTGTACTCTTAATCAGTGTATATCAGACAATCTGATACGATTATTCAAATGTAAAAAAGAAGAAATAAAAAATTGAGTACGGAAATGATCTAGAAGCTTGTATATACAATACATGAATGCATTGACCGTGAATCCAGTGTCAAATACTATATACACTACTGCAACTATGGATAGTACGCCGCGAGATGAGAGATAGGAATCAGAGTCGGAAATGTATTGAAACGCGATCGTCGTTTGGCTATAGTTCATTCCAGCTACCGATATACACATTGATTAATTAGCTTTTTGATCTATATCCTCATATACACGCGTGCATCCACTGAGAAATCAGTTTAAAAACTTCCGCTCTAACCAAAAATGACACAGTAGTGACTATGTCAGGCTCAAGCTCAATCATTTATTCATGTGATCTAGCTCAGTAAACTAATGAATATGAATCTAATGGCTATCTATTGTCAATCCTTGGATACGGTTATGATAATTGGCTTTATTGTAATGTGTGAGATTAAAAAAAAATCTTAACTTGAATATATTTGAGTGGGTCGTTATTGCTTCTCTGTGTATTTTGAATCCATTTTGTAAAAACATGGAATGTCTATGAGAAACTAACATACTCGATGATGTGTACTCGTGTCAGTCCGAACAGGTTACTACATAAGAGTTCATCATTTTCAACAGGATGATGATCAATGTCGAAATCAATATGTTCTTTTGGATTGGCAGTAAATTGAGCACCAAGTTTTGAGATTTGTAATACACTTTTTGAGAAGTTTCACAACTTTGTTTGTAGACAAAAACTACTATTGAATGAAGCATAAGATTGGTAATGATTTTGAGAGTGTGACTCACTTCAACTCATAAATTGGATCATTTTTTTACCGACGTTGAACCACCAAATCAATTTTTCGTTTTGGAAGTAGTTGACATGTTCAAATGTATCATGATGCTCATGGCTATGTCAAAGAACCATTTTATTCTTCATAGCCAGATACACAACCAAGAAAATTTCCAAAAGCCAAAATCTTCTTCTCCGGGGCTCGAGTATATTGAAAGAAATAATGTAGTGCACACTGAACAACTTACACATAATTTGCAGACAGACCAAATATCCAGAAATGCAACACATGAAAATGTCTCACTACAAAGTTCTGTATCATGAAACCGGCTACATAAAAGTGTACAACAAGTGAATCAATTACGTCTCATATCTATTTTACCAAACACCCTGTTTAAGTGAGAGAAGAAGCACATTTAATTACACACTTCTCTAAGAGTGAATGTGTCACGTTACACACCATGCACACCATATTATGTACACGACAAGCATCCCATCTCAAGAGCACAAATTCCACTCTGTACTATCCGGATCATCAACTTTTATCTTCATTGTCTTAACAATTATACTTACTCTCGCAGTTCAACCACATATCCAATGGTATAAGCCAGATGAGCATATTCCAGAATATTCGCACTATACATAATTCCAGAGAAGGCGTTTGAATGGTATATATATGGATGTGGGCAGTTTCTCGCCTCTTGATGACAACTCCACTTCTGACAAATAATGTGTGTGTGTGTCTCTTCTCTTTCACTCTGATGTACTTTGACAACGTCGTTGTGGAAAGCTTTTTTTCACAATTAGTTTTGGTGGCGACACAACATAACAGAGAGTGAGAGAGAAAACAACCCCAGAGCAAAAGCAGTCAATTAAATGGTCACCACATACTGACCGCTCTCGATCTTATTTCGTTATTCGAGGCATGCACGCGATGACGACTGACTGACCGACACACCGACGTTGCTCCTGCTGACGCTCACTTTCTTATATTTTCGCCATCACTAATGGAAAGAGATTTTTTTTTTTTTTTTTATTTCAAAACTCACCAACCAGCCAACCAGTCTCTGCACTATTATAGTAGTCTCATTTCCTGGTTGTTGAGTAACAAAGTTCTCCACTAATTTTCTCATAGTCTGTGTCCACTTTCTTGTAATCACCAGAAATGAAACTTACTAATACGCTCTCGCTCGAAGACGATAATTTACAAAATCTAAATGATGAATAAATAGTATCTTAGTGATCAAAGCCTTGATCAAAATCTTTTCTGCCTTACCTTAGATTACACATTAATGTCCAATTTCACGAGTAATCAATTCCCATCCAAGGCGTTCGAAAAAATTCATATTCATAGCGCAGAGTATATGGGTAGAGAAGTTGTTAAAGAAGAAGAAGAAGCCACCTAACCTAACCTATGTATATAGAAGAAGTCGTCTTGTCTCCCTCGTCTTTAGGAATTCGCGTATATAGAGAAGGAATATGGCCCAGGCCCAAGAAAAAAGACATACCAACCTTTACTCTGGCATATATTGGCATCGTCATCGCTTTTGGAATTCCCTAACGCGTCTTCAAAGGCAACAGGCTGGCTGCACACATAACCACCACCCATGACCATCGCAGCTTGGTTTCATTCATCGTCTTATTCTTATATGTCTCCCTACTCATATATGTATACCTTCACAAAAACGTGCAGACCTGCCATTAAGTATGTATGCCTCTCCCTGCGATCTCCTCCCAGTTCTATATACTCTAAAATATAACCTCACATATAACAATGGGTCTCTCTACCTTTGCAAAAGATCTTGAAAGAAGACAATATAGATACATAGACACAGAAGGATCAAGACCGTGCAGTTTTTGCATGATCTGCATGATGTTTTACTGTGTCGATGTCTGCACAGGTGCTCACCTAACCTAGCAATCATAAAATTCAACTTCTGTTGCATCATGATAGTATGTCCTTATATCTATATCGTATCTTTGCATATACATCTGTTATTGTTGCTTCAGATATGTATTTGTATGCTATGTGAGTCCATCAAAGATCATTTTTTGAACTGCCTCAACTTCTGTCTCTACACTTGTGAAGTTGTCAGATGCACCATATGTTATAATATATACCAAAGAAGTAAAGAGGATATAGCGGGACGTACAGTCTCAGCATCATCAGAAGTAACATCTCTTCTGGGCCTCTTTCACAATGCGGAGGCCCCCGCACCGCGGGGTTAGCGTTCGCTTTCAAGGTTCCCTGCGCTCTCGATCCTTTCTTTAATACATATACAACTCTGGATCTTCTTTCTGCAGTCATCAGATCTTCCGATGCAGCCTCCTTCGCTGTACATATATACCATGTGATTGCCAGATCTTGTACACGAAAATTCTCTTATAGCATCTATGTACTCTGTATTAGAGTCTTACATTCAGCAGATTGTATGTATGTGTTGAAGATCCAAGTAGGATGTGTGTATGTGTGTGTGTGTTAGTGTACAGGAGCTGGACAAGAGTAAGCTAGCATGAGCAACATCAGCTTGGGGTCCGGTAACAGTAACTTGGTGTATACCGCAATAATAGGATCGCCAGGGGACGACGACCTGGTCATATGTATGTATACATGAATACATACTGTGATGTGATGCAGTATTATTAGCTTTCATAATGTGCACTACTATAGTTTTGGTGACGATGCTGTTTGATGATGATGATGAATCTGGATTGGAGCAATGCATGTATCATGAGGATGAAGAGCTTTATATACTTTGTATGTGTGTGTGTATCTAGAGTTTTTCGACAGATGCAGCACGAAAACCCATAACCGCCCCCTACTATAATGATCGTGAGGGCGGTTTCTTATTTCTGTATATTATAATGATTCGATTTGATGTCGTGTAGACGCCATCTGATCCTGTAAATGAGTTTTGAGGAGAGAATAGTGAACTTGAGTATAGTCTGAGGTACTCAGCTGTTCACCATATGAAAACATGGTCTCATCGTTCATTGTGGCTGCTCTACTGATGATGACGTTGGTCTGGATGAACTCTGGATGAACAACTATTTCTCGAATACTTAGTGCCGCAGCAGATGCTGTTGAGTATGATCATGGGATCAAAGATTTCAATCCTTAGAAATAGAAGTTACTATATCCCACTTTTTTTCTCATAAGAATGTGATCAAATCTGAATTAGCTTCTGTTCATAGACTTTTCCTTCACTAACATATTGTACTCGCATTTTTGATCTTTTGATTGTGGACGAATAGAATGTCACACCGTTTTCCAATGGTGTTAGATCTCATTTTGACTCTCTATCATAATATTTTTGTGAATAACAATAATTTGAGCACATCTAGTCCATTGAAAGCTATTTTTTCTGTCCCTAAAATCCCAAATAGTCCATGTTTTTTTGGTGCATTTTTTATCAGATCATCCAAGTATCCTTACCACGTGCCCAGAGTAATCGGTCTTCTACTATACTTGTAATGTGAATTTGAAGTTCATCCATGTATTTCTCAAATAATCATAATAGCTCTCTTGTCGTTGCCTAGTCGAGTTAATGATCAACATTAACATTGGGGCAGTACCACCAAATACGAGTTACCCTCACGACTTACAGAAAGTTTGAAACATATTATTAGCCAAAACCCGAATCAAAAAAGACTCCTCCGTCACGTAAGTCAATGGAAAGTTTTTCCCATGACATTATCTCAAAACTTCGTGATAATTCAACAATGTTCACAACATTTTTCCGATTTGAAGAAGAGCATTGCATCGGCCCCCATAGCTTTTCCAAACTATGGAAGAGAAAATACCTTTGATTTTCATTCAATTTAACCACCATCATCAAGTAAACCGTTCAACTAACTTGAAGAATCAACAACATCTCGATCGAGATCTCGATAATAAAGATTTGTGTAATTAACTCTGCATGTCAAACTGATCTCAAACTTATATCAAAGTTCGACCTAGTTATCGACGACAAAACTCCCAAACTTCGCATCTTTTACGGTCTCATACACTGAGCCTTGTAGAGCGCATAAGAGTCCTAAGGATCAGTGTCACAGGGTCTCAAAGCAGTAAATTTTCCAATACATTTTCCTCTCACGGGGGAAGCTTTCTGTCTGCTTACTTCAGCACATCAGAATGGGCTTGAAAGTTTGTCTCATGTTTGTGGAAGCGGAAGATATGAATCCTCGACGACGTTTCGTCGCTAACAGCACAGCCTGTCCCTTATGTATATAACCCTCTATACAAAGAGGAGCCTCGTTTTCTCTCTTCGATTTTCTATAGATCTAACCTATATACTCATACCTATATATAAGTGTGTTAGTTTCGTAAGTAATGGTCTCTGTTTTTGAATCACTTCGAACGAATTATTTGGATCACTGGCGTGGAAAGTATTACCGGTAATCCGGTCAAGCGAATTATGGGGGACTTGATGTATCTTCTCATATCGTATATTTTTGAACATTGCTGTCATCATTTTTTTTTTGTGTCGATGAGTTTCTTCCTGAAATTTTCAAGTTGGTGGAATTCTTCATGAGAGTTTCGCGAGCCAGAAGTGTATTTTAGTCGCCGGGTCGCGACAAATTCGAGCTTTTGAAACTCTCGAGTTTCCTTCTTTTTTTTGTGTACATAGTTCCTAAGGATTTTGTATGTAAGTCGTCGTGTGTGAATAGAAAGATTCTCAAAGGATTTGATTCAGTTTCATGAGATTTAGAGTATGTGGGGTTATTTGCAGCTTTTCCCTTTTGATCGCTTCGATGAAAGAAAATTTTACTCGTTCACTCGTCTACTTGCGAAAAAAAGATTCATAAAACCAGAATAAGTGGTTTCTAGAAGTACAATATTGAGTTTGAACCAGAATTTGTGGAAACCAAATAAAATATTCAATTCCTTGTAAAACGGGATTCGAACTTTATCATTATGAGTCGGCGAGAAAATTTGCAAATCTCTTTTTTTGAAATTTTTACAATATTTATGAGAGAGACTTCGTTTCATGAAGAATTCATTTCATCCGATCCGACCTCCGTTACAAATTCATATTCAAGATTCAGAAAACAGTGCAAGAAACCACATTTCATGTGTATTTTGAATGGGTCAACTTCGTTGCGTTCCCACGACTCTGGGAAACGCTTGAGTTTCACGGGCAAAAATTTTCTATGCATTTATAGATACCCAATCGCGTATCTCACGAGGTATCTAAGCGCAATTCAGGACCCGATTAACCTCTGGGGCAGATCGGTCCTTATCTGCAACATTTCGTTTGGTTGCGCCCAATTTCTCGATCAATCATTGAAAAAACTTCTTGAGTTTCTATAGTTTCCCTTCTTAAAATCCTGGAATACTCTATGGATAAAGATTTGAAGATCCTAGAGACAATAATCCTGAATTTAAAAAAACAGTTTTCAAAAGCAATTTGCAGACATCTGTCTTGTGCGAAAGCAACTTTTATTCGTGAGATTGACTCTTAGAATCCCTGAATATTTTTGTACCAGCCAATCTATATGAAAATGGCTTATTTATCAAATTTTAAAAGTTATATGACTCTCCTCAGAATTCGTAAACATCGAACTAACCTGAAACGAAAAACAAACAGTCATGAAAATTCTTGAACGCTTGCCCAAAAACACGCCGGTAAATCAATTATCTGCCTCGATAGGCCCCGGACCAGCGGGAGCCATCAGTAGCACAAAAGAGACGGGGTCGAGCGGAGCTTTCCTGCAACTGATAAATCGCATTGAAAAAACACATTCCCGCAGCAGCAACAGCGGCATTTTGACTCATCCGGCATGACATTCATCATCTTTTGAACTACATAGACTTTCTCAAAGAGCGTTTTACCATCACCACCACAACACGTTCATATACCTACTTTTCAGTCTAAACCGCGAGTGCATGATTAGACTGGTTATGAAAGGCAGAAAGAAATCAATCTTGGAAAATTCTCTTAGTACATTTAGATAGAGTTTCAACAGCCATTAATTCAATGGTTCATATGTAACGGTTCGAAAGCCAGTTCAAAATAGAGTGTATAATAACCTTTTATTTATAAGAGTCTCATCAGTAGGCTTGCTTATTGAATACACGAATAGACACACATACCAATGGCTTTTATCTATGACTCAAAAAGCAACAGATGCCGATGAACGTGGACAATGGCTCATTGTTTCATACTAACCCCCCCCCCTCTCTTTTCTTGATGCCAGTTTTCATGGCTGATATATTTATATGAGGGATTGGGATCCCTGTTTTTTTTTTGGAATGAGGAGAGGAGAAAGTTCAACTACCCCGAACCTCATAACGCAATAAAGTCATACCCGCGCTGTCAAGTCGCATTGCATCTGGTACACTGACCACCAGTAGGCTTTGGGTGATATTTTGGACAAAATTGACCTCCCTCTTCCCTGCCAGAACATAAATTACACCGCTTTCACTGTCACATACTAGGCTATTTACTTACCCAATTTCTCTCGTTCTCACACCCACCCACACCCACACCTACACACACACACACACACACACACACACACACACACACACACACACACGCACACACACACACACAATATCAGTAATGCATCCCTTATCACTGGCCAAGGCTGATGATGGTTCCCAAATTCTCAAACAAGCCCTTTTTATTCACAATATAGCTATAAAACCTAACCTCTAATATCTATTCATGTATCCGACGTATCCGGCTTGTCATGTCAAAAGATATAGAACCCAGACGAGCGTATATGATCAGGATATCTTCGAAACCCATCTCCTCTCATAAGAGTCAGGAATGCTTGGACCAACCAACCAGCTCTCTATCTCTCAGTTTTGGAGGGAAGAAGAAGAAGAAGCCGGACTAGTGCCTCATCGGCTAAGGCAACCCTGGAGTATAATATAATGGGCCTCAGGTAGATTTGAAAGAGCTCTGGGGTCTGGGTCCGTATAAGAAGAAGAAGACGATGAGTGAGTGAGGAGGCGGCGGCGGGAGTTGAACTTTTTCTGTTTTTTTTTTTTTTTTTGGGGGGGCGGCCTCGAGCCGGACGCGCGAGCGATGCCCAACAACAACAGCTTCTTTTGGCTATACATATATGTTTTCTGCATCATCTTCGTGCAGGTATTATGCATGGTACTATGGGCTCAAAGAAGAAGACTCGTCTGATGTATGCTATGCAGGGTCATGGTATGGCACTGGATCTTTTTCGAGAAGGTGCGGAGGTGTCTGATACGCGAGATATTCTGTAAAGAGGTTGCATATTGCAGGCTATGATGAGGCATAAAGGGTTCGCATGTCGTGAGATTATTCGGCCTTGTGATAACTTTTCTTGGAAAATATCGGGATATAATTTTTGTGTTGGAAGGAATACCCCATACTCAACGAAAATCTAAATTTTGTTCAACTTTTTGAAGTTTGTGTTATTTTGGGAAAATCCCGAGGGGAACCCATTATCGCATTTCATGGAGTACTCTCAGAGAAGGAACATGTTCTGATAGTTCTTTTGGGAGTTGGCAAGGTAAAATTTTTTTGTGTTTGAAGAGGATATTTTTGAGGTTCGTGGTCTTCTATAGGAATTGATTATCATCTTCGGGATCATCTCAACCATTTGGATATTTCCTTGGATGAGACATGTTCTGATGCTTCTTCTACTAAAGTTTGACCAGAGATTTGATTTGAAAGTAAATGTTGAAATTCTTGTAGTTTGAGATAACCAGTAGCACTTATTTGAGGTTAAAAATAGAGTTATCAGGAGTTTTCTTCGTAGCTTCTGTGAAAAATTGTTGAAGATTGATGCACATATTCATCATCTGCAATTAGTCGTGCATGATTCTGCCATAGCATTGACTCTGATGTTAACTCTGAGGTCTGGTTATCGTGACCAAGAAAAGATCAAAACCGCTATTCATGAAATCATAATGCATAGAGCGCATGAATGTCTTGACAGAAAATTTTACAAAAAATGGTTTTCAATAATCACAAAATTCTTATAATATATCATTGCCCCGGACGAAGAAAAACACATCCCCATTTGAAAACACATTGATAGAACAATGAGAAAGTCTTTCTTATTCGGGGGCGACGATTTACAGAATACTCATTTAATGTACAGGGAGGGTGGTGGAAGGTATGTCATTGAAGTATAGAAAATTACCATTCAAGTATTTTGCAGCTGTACAGAAAAAAAAAATTTTTTTGAAACTGATCAAGTTTGTGAATAGACTCTTCGCTCTCTGCATATTTGAGATAATAAACCCCATCACTTTGAATCTTCAATTCATCAGTAAATTTACAATTTATGAATATATCTAACGGTGTGGGTGAGTCACCTTGTTATTCAGTGTCCAATATCTGACCAAAGCAGTTTGGCATATTTCGCAGCAGATAGCAGCAGCAGAAACTATTCATGAAAGTTATAGCGCCATCTCAGAATTTTATAGTTCTTTGCAAAACTAGCGGGTGTAGCAGCAAAAGAAAATACCTTGAATTGACGATGATTTTGAGAGTTTAAAATATTCTAATTTTATGTTCTTACACCGAACTGGTGAAATTCTAACTATAAAATGAACTATGCTGCGGTTGACTTTGAAATTCTTTTAGACACAGTTTTTTATTACCTGAAAGTCTTATGTAGAAATCTAGACCTCATAGAATATACAGGTAGATGAACGAATTTTTGTAGAGCATCCATGTGGGCTCAGGTCGAATGAATAATTAATCACTTGAAATTTAACGCAAGTTCAACACTGTAGATTATCAGAGGCCCGTTATTAAACGCAGTTGTGGATCTTTCTTTATTCATTCATGCATCAATTTCAAGACCAACATTCCACTTCCTTGATCTAGTTCCCATCTCCTATTTACCAAGTTGCACAACTTCGGAAAATTAGATCGTTGGAGTATCTGTTTTCTCATTTTTTATTTAGTACTGAGTATGAGAGAAGAATTCTTTGAAAGTGTGAGTGTAACATGGTCCTTACATTGCTTTAAGGTCAAATTAACTCACGAGAGCAATCTTGGCTTAATGAAAATTCCTTTCAAGTTTACACGTTAATGCGATACTTTCGACCTTTGGATTCAGATGACCAGTCTTTGGCCTTTTTACATGAAACGGAACAAGCACAGTCACCTCATCTGAATCACAAATTTTCAATGAAAAGGCTAACTATAATTATAGCCAGTTGTTGCTAAACCTCCAATTTTGAATCTTGTCCAAAATTATTTCGTTCTTAGATCGTCGACCTTAGAACATGGCCACCATCCACTTGAAGCTCTTATAAATTTTAATTCAAATTAATGTACTTTTGAAGAAGTAATTATGATTTTAATTGTTCGTGGGAAGTGACTAATAGTTTCCAAAATAGCTGCTAACACATTGCAGCAAATGGAGATTGTAGATTGACTCGAACTTCGTACCTCATAATTATTACCTATATTCACTGTTTCTTGTCAACTATGTAGAATTTAATTTCTTGAACTCTGCGGAATCAATTTTCTTGATGTGTTGATGTCATGCCGTTTTGACTTCTTCTCATAGAAAATGTCATCCAATTATTCCCTTTCTTCATACTTCATCAGAACTTCGTTTCAAGGCTTGAATAATCTTGATCAAGAACACGCCACTTTGAATCTCCAATGTCTAAAAAGACAGAGTCACGAGCCAAGAGTCATTGATGCTCTCGAGTCCATGGTTTTTTTGTGGTGAATCAGTGTCCCATTTTTTGGAGGAAATGATGGAACAAAATTCATCAAAAGCTCACCCATATAATCCTGGCGACCACTGAACTTTTTGATATAGGTTAGGTACCAAAAATTCCTAACATATTTCTTGGAGTTTGAGCTTTCAGATTGTCTTTGTTTATCCAAACATTATTCATATAAATTGAACAAGAGCATTTTACAAAAATGTCAACCTTTCAATTATATGGATCCATGAGATGTCAGATGACCATATCAAATCCTGTAAACCAGAACAGAGCCAATAAACTCATGCAGCATCTCTTCGAGATTTTTTTATATGCCCACGATCACGAGTTGTTATGCGTGAAGGTCACACTTCCAAATCTATATGTCTTCAATGTCAATTCTATGGTCTTTCTTTTCTTCATGAGATCAACTTAGCTGGATTCAGCTCATACAAAAGTTTATCGGAAGACTCTTGGGATGAGATGAAGTACACTTGAAAGTATTGATGTATATTCGACCGTTTTCCGAGCCACATCAAGGTATTCGAATCCAAGGATTCGATACCTCCGAAGCTTCACATGGAGAGTTAAAGCTAGTTTGCACCACATACTCTTCATGCGGAGCAGGAAATATCAAAAATGATCCAAATAGATCTTGAAAATTTATAGGAGGAATAAGGTTACAAATGAAATGTTCGAAAATTGTGAGTGTTTCGCCCCAGTCTCTCCGCTTGGGCTCGTCAGAATGACGACGGAGAGACTTGTCATTGACACTGAAACTATTGAACTGAAGTGATACGTTGGGGATTTTGACCGTTCTATAAATGATTGGATGTTGAATTTGTTAGGAGGAACAGAAAACTACCCTCCATCTAGTTGTGAGATGGCAAAAAATGTGACGGCTACTCTCCGGTCCATGGACGTTGAATTTCATACGAATTGATTCTTCGCTCGGGTGAGTTTTATAATATTGATGTATATTGGTGTATGTACACTTAAAAGTATTGGAAGGTGCCCCAAATTGATAGGTTTCAAATGAAAAGCGTACAGAGTCCGATGAACTTCGGATGACTACAATGGGCTGAGTTATCCAAAAGCTCGCAGAAAATAAAACTCTGTCAATGGCATTAAAAAGCCCTAACTTCTGAAAATTTGTTGAGAGTTGAATAGTTATACACATGATCTTTTTCACAAGAATTTATGTGCTTGTTTCGACCAAGTTTCGTAGAGGTCAAAGTTATGATCAAAAGACAAACAAATATCATCAACCCAACAAACTCAGGTCAAAGAGCATTTACAGGTGAATTTGGCTCTACAAAAAAGATTCAGCTTTTTTATAGCAAATCACAATTAACATTTTGACACATGAATTAACTTCAAAAGAGTCACTGCTCTCCAAATATTTATCCTACCAAGACCCCCAAACTTTTAAAACTTCCAAACACTTTTCTCATGAATTTATGCAAGAGGAAGATGCAAGTATACGCTCCAATCTCACAATTTCAAAATCAAAGTTAACAATCTATCTCACGACCCTCATCTCATATCTCATCCACCACAACACCTACAATCTCTGCAATAGCAGCAGCTGCTGCACCTTCTTCACACAATATACACCTATCTATTCTCCCTTATTCATCGACCAGAAAAAATAGGTCGACCCTCATCGAATACTCTATCTTTCTATATGTATACACATATCGCCTCACATGAACCAGAGTAAACGTCCTCTTCTCACACTTATAATATACTTGAATGATATCAAATATCTCTACGTCAGCTGCTGCTGCACCCTTTTTTCCAATAACCCACCAGCCACACTACAATTTCAAAAAACCCTATCCTCCTTCCTAAAAAAAGTACAAAAATCGTATCCCAAACTATACCTAACCTCAAAAATACCTCAAAATCCTAACATATTTAGCATCATTCAAACTATCTGCAAATCGTCCACGTGGTTTAAAAAGACGATCTGGGATATCACAAACCAACATCATAAGCTCGATAAATGTATCTATAGTAATATTGTAGTATGTAGTAGTGGTAGTAAGTAAGTAAGTAAGTAGAGGTTATGTTGGCGTGGCCCAATGACCCGGTTAGAAAAGGCTTGTAGAGCGCGCAGCAGCAGCAGCAGCAGTAGTATAGCATCCGAGTAGTCGAGGTCGCGCGTCTCGCGTTTTCATGCACTACTCTCGAGAGCAGCTCTAAAGTCAAGGTGATATCGCCGCAGTAACAACCAAAGCAAGCAGCCAGCAACCACCCGCGCTGTCTCTTATGATTCTGCTACTGTACCACTATCTATACCATTTACTAAAACCCTCATCTACTACTACTATTTACCAAAATATGTACATGTATTTTTATGATATGAAATTTTTGCCAGCAAAATTGTGTATGTGATGCCAAATAAAAAAAAGGGGGGATGAGAGACGCACGTGCGCGTTAGAATCAACCTCTGAACTTTATGGATTGCAACGGAATGAACGGCACACGCATTGGACTGAGCTCTCTTCTCTCTTGCGTCGTCAGATCGATAGAGCTGTGGCCTGGGGGCCGTGTCTGACGCCACTATATCTCACTCACCATGCACTCTCTCTTTCAAATTTGATACCCTTTTTTTTGTAGTTTTTAGGATTTGTAGTATTATATTTGGTAGTTACGCCCAATTATTACCTATGAGTAGATTCTGGTAAACCCTTCTTGAACGTATCAGACTCCGGTACTTATCGATTTTAGACTCATCCTTAAGGCCATGACAAACCCAACCCTTATCGACTTGGCAAGGAAACGAAAAGAATGAATTTCCTTGAATAAAGAAAAAGATGAGTCTGGAAAATATGTCTGTAACATACTGGAGATAGTTATTCAATATCAGCTTACCGTTTGAAGAAAGAAAAGAGTCAATTGAGTCAGGAAATTATTCATGCAGTCCCTACGGTTCTAGAAAAACAACTTAGATCAACTGATTTCTCCTTCTAAGTGGTAAATTTGGGCACATATTATATTTTGTTGCAGCCACTTTTCTCGAAAACAGCCTAAAAATTTTATAAAAAAATTCCCGGAAGCATGAATCACACGGACGGACCACCATCAATTTATCATGCAAATGCTCAGTCGGTAAAGACGGACTTTTGAATGTCTTTACGGTAGTACTGTCTACCAGGGTCTCTACTTACTGTCGTGAATCGATTCATCGATTGACTTCATGGACTTTGTATGAGATCGTAAATATGGCTAGTTTTTGGCGTACAGATTACTCAAATAAAATTTCAGAGGCCTATTAGGTTGCTTGGGGGAGAACTTCTGAGCTGCCAGAATTTTTGTGATTTTAACAAGTGGTCTTATGGAAAAACGCACTTTTTGCGATTCATCACTCGATCATGTTTGATCTGATGGATTTCAATAAGCTCCCATATCCCGATCAGTAATGACAGAAAATAAATTCAGAAGTTTTTAGCTTGAGAATGATTCATGAGCCAATGTTTGCCTATATTTGTCGTAATGTCACGAATATGTCACCAATAAGACAAAAATGACCATGTTTGTGGTTAGCTCTTTATCTTGTCATATACAAATCGCGGACCTCTGAATTTTTGAATGGATCAGGGTCGAACTGAAACAAAGCCTCCGACGGGGAATTTGGACTAAATTGGTAAAGGTTCAAAAACTTTAAACATTTTGTAAAGTGAGGTTACGTTAGTATTACCTTGAGATGGAAGATTGTGTATTGAGATTCTATACACGAAGGTTGAATGGTTTAATTCGTTTTTCGAATATAGGATTAGGCGTTAAAGAATGAGAAGTAAATAAGAAAGTAATAGGGGTGACAGAGAGTGTCTAGATAAACTTTTTTACCGCCTGAGATTTTGAGAAAGTTGGTTGTATGGTATGATGCAAGATTCGTATATCTACTACATAGTTGCGAATTGAGATGAGAAAATTACTTTGGTGGAAAGAAAGAGAAGAGGGTGTCTCTTGGTGGTTGTTGCCTGGTAAAGTGAGCTAAGCCAATAAAAGTTTGAATCTCTTGCCATACTACCACCACCGCATTAGTGGTAGAGAATCTCGAAAGAGATTTGGGGGAGTGCAAAATATTGCCCTGCGGTGTCGTCGTCGTCGTCGTCGTCGTCTGGTGGAGAGAATCAGTTCAGAGTTAGAGTACTTCTAATACTATCTCTTGCTCTTATGGATTGGTTGCACTTGGCGCAAAGTAATGGACTTATGTCATTTACCCAACAAGTGAATTATTTGAGTCGTACGCTGAGGGTTAGTCGGTTGTGTGTTGGTGGTGTCATGGGGGAAATTGTTTTGATTTCTAATGAAATTATTTTTTTTAGTGTATCAGTTTGTGATGTAGAAGGTGATCATTGATCCGGCCAACTCAATTTTGAATTGCAAACACTTGTGTATCCAAATATAGTTTTCAGTATGATAGTTGGGGAACTTTCTCAACCATATGTAACCTCTTTTCAATACCATTTCCAAGATTTTTGAAGACGCACTGAACTCTTGATACCTAATAATCTTTTCATTTATTTTTGATTCATAAAACTCGGAACAATACACACTCATTCTCACATTTGGAAATAGAAGAATTTCTTCTCTATCTCCACCATCAAGATGATTATTTATTAGTGAATTGTCTTCCAAGTAACTAGAACCTAAGAAAAACTTGCCCAAAAATCTTATACAGGAACCTTGAAAATTTTTTAGAACATGTTCGGTATATTGGAAGTAACTTTTCAACCTCGAAAAATAACCATTGAAATCTGTTAATATTACATCTGGTCTCAGAATCTCTGGAGAAATTTGAAAGAATCGAAAATATCAATTAGTAGCGTGCAAAATGTCTGTCTTTTGTTGACAGCTCAACTTTTCGAAACAAAGCTCGAGTGCTCCTGTCATTCTTTCTCACGAGCTGTCTTGGAAAACTGGCTGTATATTCCGTGTATTCGAGAAATTTTTTCCTTTCTTTATCAATATCGAGAACTTTTTACAAGTTTTATAGAATCTCAGGATCAGTGACTTAAAATCGAGTCGAACTACTTTGTTGTAGATTTTAGTAGCAATGCCTTCCAAAAGCTCTACTTATAAATAAAATAGTTGTGGGGTTGAATCAAATTGTGTGAAAAATCTCCACAAAATATTCGTCAAAGTTCTTCAAATTATTAAGTAAAAATCAACTCGAACTCACAATCTGTGGTCAGTTCCCCAAGTTAATTCTAGACAATTTGAAATCAGAATACTTGATGCCATAATTTCCTCTGCAATTTATGGTCAAGAAGAGAAAAAAGTTGGACAGCCAAAAAATTAAGTACCCCACATTTTCGCAAAAAAAGGATAAAGTGTAAAAGACATGCCTGCGATCAAAAGATTCTATTTAGAATATTGGAAATAATCATAATTGGCTCTGTAATGAAATTAGGCGTTATTTCAGTGCCGAATAAAAAAAATGCCGTTAATACAAGTCCTCAAATACAATTTATACCGATCGTATAAAACGGTTTTAGTTTTTCTTATCAGCATAAAACGCGAGTGTTACTTTCTATATATATGTGCGCGCATGCAAAAGGTCTTGCGATTTATGACCGATAGAGAAGCGAACAAAATAAGTGATGCGATAATTTCATTGCTTAAGCTCGCAACCCCGGAGGCAGATAGTACTATATAGACTTATGGGATGCTTAATTAATTGGGATTTTCACGTGAATGTGTATGATTTAAGAGCAGGACGTTTGGAAAAGAGCGAGTAGATTCAATAATTGTGAATCCGTTATTCCTTTAACAAGATTATCGAGATCGATATATCCCCAGTGTTCAATCGTGTCAGATAATGAGAGGGAGTGCAGTGTGCAGTGCTAATTAACGGTTTTGTTATTGTTTATTTGTTCTGTCTTCTTGACGATGTATCTATGATTCACGATTGTTTGTTGACGGACAATATTATTTTGGCCCTTTTCCCTCGCCTTTTCCATCGATATCCGTTGATCGAAATGATTTCTTTTTTTTGGAATAAGGTTGTTGATGGTGATATCTTGATTACCGCCATGAGTAACGTTATTCTAAATAATTTATGAGATGGTTTAGAATAGAATAACTCTCCAAATTATTTTCAAAAGTCTGACAACAACTAAAATGAAGCAACGTGATTGTCATTCCTTTTTCTTTTTGATGAAAAATGTCTACTTTATGACTAACTAAATTATTTTTAACTCTTTGTAACCCGACGAAGTCCTTGAAGTCCCATCGACAATATGTTGAATCTCGTAAACTTGGAGTCAATAAATACTTTTCAAAAAGTTGGTGAGAACCCACCACAATTTTAGGGGCTTACCACCATGCAAGCAGATGAAAATTGTGGTGAGTTCTTACCAACTTTTTGAAAAGTATTCATTGACTCCAAGAGTACAACTGTGTCAATATTCCATGCCCTTCAAAGTTCCATCATCTTGTTTTAGGCCATACATAACTGTTTCGTATGGTTGTTCAATTTCTACTAATGATCTATGAGTTTCCTGACTACTTTTAAAACATCATTCGGATAAATTTTCAAAAATGTTAAGAATGACTCGTCACTGTACGAACCGTATTTTACATTTTCTGCATGAGTCCTTGATCAGCTTTGACTCTACGGAGTTTTGTCAGTGATTTTAATAAGAATCTTTTGGACAAACGGTGCACCGCCAGAACATTCGTGAATATCCAAAATTGTGAAAAATTTCATCATAAAGACGCTCCAGATGACCGGTCTTTGAAGTGACGTTTTTGAATATTTTATGAGATTTTACGTGCATTGCGCCTAATCGGAATGTTCTGTGAAGTGAATCCACTAAAGAAAAAGGAATGTACCTATCCTTTTTTAGATGGTCCGGCTTTCAAAGGGTTAATCAACAATTTTTTGAAAAGTTTTGTTTTTGTTGAAAAATCTACAATCATGTTGTGAATGGCTCTGTGAATTAATTTCCATTAGTAATTTGCTGATTATTTACAACTTATTGAAGCACACATGCGATTCCCCAACCTCAAAATTCATTGCCCATAACTCTTTTCTCGAGGGGAGCACCAACCTTGCGGGTCCTGGATCTTGACGAAACTTTGGCAATCACCTTGTTCTTGTGAGAAATGAAGGTATCTCAAAGGGTCTAGTCCAATGGGCCTCCTATCCTGAGATATAGCCATAGAGGTTAGCATTGTCAGTATATCGATATATGTGTCATTTTAACACGGGCCTATATGGACAATGTTAATCTCCATGGCTGTATCTCGAGATAGGGGGCCCATTGGACTAAACCCTTGGAGATACCTTCATTTCTCACCAAAACAAGATGCACTGAGAATAAAATATTGCCGTCGGAACAATACGACTGTATTGTTACGTGGTATTGCCATCAGACCAATACTGGATTGTCATCACAGCAAAATGATTTTGTTATTGAACCAATCTGGCACGAATAACCTAAAAAATCGTTGGATTATATTTGTCCCTTTGCGGTGCTATCCTGTGCAAAAAATTGGTAGCATGAAGTAGCAAAAGAACCGTAATATGACTCTTAATCCATTAAGTATCGGGGCATTCGAAATATACGCGTTATATTTAACTATTCTGGCTCTAATACCAGATCACCAAACCGTTCTGATAGATTGATGCGATAACAAAATCGGTATTGTTCTGCAGCAAATACCATTTTGGTCGTACGACAATACGCTTGGCCGTACGACCAAGAATTTTTTCTCAGCGTGATTCCCAAAGTTTCATGAAGATCCAGGTTCCGCATGGTTGGTGTGCCCCTTGTCAATGTAAAAGTCTTAATACTATCGAATTACTGAATGATATGTTTTTTTGTGCCACATACCCCACACTCCGAGATTTCAATCAAAACCATTGTGACAAATGAATCGAAAAATGCATCTAGATTCTCAGCCAAATCTTCATCGTTAAACCAAGAGACACAAAGCTCAGTGTGCTTCAACTTTTTCTTTTACATGCTATAGCACTTCAAAATGCACCTACTAGTGAATCTGCAAAATATCTGTATCTGTATACTCATAAGCATCATCAGAGAAGATCCCCCAAGAAATAAGAGAATCAGCTCTCTTGTTCTTAAGACATAACGTTGATCGCTAATCTGGTTAATGCACCATCCCTCGGCCCTTTTTCTATAAGGGTGCATCCACAAATATGCATATGCATCATATGCAGTGCACACGTGCACATGTACAGCTCATCAAATTCGAGCCTAAATCTGACGGGACTGGCCGAGTTTTGCTATGGATTCAGCCGGTAATAACGAAGCAAAGATACAAAACGACTCAAATCAGAAATTCTCTGATGCGATATGCAGTGTGTACTGCATATGCATACATACATGCATCATTTGTGAACACACCCTAATACATCAACCTCTCACTCATCATCTCACTTGATATGATAGTGTACCTCTGGCAGACGCATCAAATGCATCCAACTATGCTCATACATATATGTAATGCCAGTCTAGACATTCCCCTTCCTCTTTTCTGCACTTTATACCAATATATATATATAATCTAGCTCATCATATAATGAGAGTAGACACTGAATGTTTTATATTTTATGTATGTGTGCCCATTTTATAGGTGTACATTTACAGTTGTTGTACCTGTAAATATATGTAGCTTAAAACTTTGTTGCACACGTGACTCACTCTCGTGATCTTGGTTTACTGCTCTGACAGACACCGAGGCCACTAGAGAAAAAAAAAAAAAAAAAAAAAATACTCAAGTATAGATAATTCACCTATTTATGTCTAACTGGCACAACTCACCAGTGGTTACATGTATATCAAAGAGAGAATATGTGTAAGGAAGACTAGGCTAGACGCCTGATGTATAGAAAGAATAAAAAAATCTCGAGGTGAGGCCAAGTTCGTCGTCGTCGTCGTCGTCGTCGTCGTCACGAATGGCGTTCGGACAATGCGAAAAAGTCGTCTCTTGAGACACTGCACCGCGTATATATACACAGCTCTCAAATTGCATTGTTAATTGTATTGTATTGTATTGTCTGTATTGTGCTTGTGTGATGCTCTTGATCTCGAAAAATTGCAACTCGGTTGATGGTATGGCCCCCCAAGATAATAAGTCACGAATCGGAATTCACACTCGAAACAGTATCTTTTTATATGAGGGCGGGAATTTTATAGTTTCCATACAACGAGTGATATTTTCCGGCCAGAGCCGAAGGCGAGGGTCGGAATTATCACGAGAATGCGGAAACCACCCCTACCCGTCCGAGTGTCAAATATTATTTTTCCCTCAGCTGGGCGCGGGGAAAAAACCGTTAGTTAGTTTGAAGCTGGTCAAAATGGACCAAAAATGGAAAATTCTAGTATTTACAACTAATCTTAGTTCGCAACCCGGTGAGTTTTTCAAGAGAAACGAAATAGTTTATTTAATCAGATCACAAACAAAGAGAATCGATTTTAAGCTTCCCCCTTGTTCACTTTTCAAGAATTTTTTTTTGTTGCATAAATTACTCTTATTCTTGGCTCTCTCAACGAATTTTGTGCTCAGCTGTGCCGTTAATTAAACCAACGCGACGACGTCAGTTCACACTATTATCCTGCTAGAATATTAAAGAAAAAGAATTTACTAGGCCGCGTAATTCTCAGAAAAATTATGCCCAGGGCTTTGAAATGGGCAATTATTTTTTTATGAATCTGAATCAAAGGATTCAATCTTTTGATTGAGAAAATCAAGGTTCAAGTAAAACAGTCGACTGATGTTGAATCGCCTATAGCTCATTTAGCTTTCGAAAGAAATTAATCACTTGAGTAAAGAATTTCCTCCTGTTCAACACTATATTAAATATTTTTATATATATCTAGCGTTTTTTGAAAACCAGGACTAGCTTAGTTCACTTATTCGTACAAAATCGAGTGCAATCTATGATGCACCAATAAATTTATCCCTTTAACCTGCTAAGCTCGCGATTTTTCTCAAAAAATTTCTTCCTATTATAATAATTAGAGTAGTCACATATAAGATGTTTGAACCTCCCATAGTATGCGTGTGCAGTATTCTTTTGCCTCAGATGTGTATGGAGTACTAAATATCTACAACGATGAAGCTGAAATATTTGAAATATTAAGCAACTGTATACTTGCGCCAAAAACTGCTCATCCAATTCATATCGAGATTCAAATCAACCGTGAGAAGATTGCAAGCGGTGCTTTCTCGAAGTACAGATAGTACTACATCAGATATTTTTGAATATGCGCCTTTGAACAACCTATCCCTCGTCTATCGCAAAATTTTCCTTTAGATTTGTGCAGATGAACTCTGTACGTGGAGGGAGAAAATTCACTACTATGTGTGATGTATTGAGATTCTTCAGAACTTATGAAATTTCTCCTCAATGTCTAAATTAACATTTTCAAACGATTTTTTTCCGTCGTGCAATAATGGCCTCGATAACGGCTGACTGAGATGCATTTGTAAATAAGAAAAGCTCTCGGTTTACAATATGGATTGAGATTCAAAACGTAATTGATCAGATTCTTCATTTTCTATACCGATGAATCATAATGGATTGATTGTGAGTCTACTGACTGCTTACATGGACCATAAGCATCGAAATCATTTAAATGTCCGATGGAGAAAGTTTTAAAAAGTTTTTCATCATTTGCGTCCAATTTTTTATGATAAATTTGCACTCGTTTATCTAAAAAATTATAAGGATACGAAGAAAATTTTTTGAGTGATGGATTTGATATTTGAGTAATCGCGAATATGGTCGTGGTAATAGTCTTGAAGAATAGGTGACTGACAGCAAATCATTCATCAAGTGATTCATTTGACAAATAGAAATGTTGAAAAAAATAATCTCGATGAAGCTAAATCTAATCTCTCTTCATTCAATTCAGACCACTTCCCCATTCAAAAAGAAAAATCTCCAATTTTTTCGTAAATTTTGTTCTCGTTTGCTCAGTTCTATACGTTTTTAACTTCACTTTATGGAGAGCAAAACTCAGAGATGATAAAAAATTAGTGCGAATGATGCAGCGTGTAAATCTAAATTTTTGATCATGCGCGCCTTGAAATACTAATCCAAAATTCTACGTCCTCGTTTCTTCAAAGAAAGAACTTGGAGGTTCTCACTGTGTATAAATGAATCAATTCGTGAAATTCTCTCGACAATCTACACAGATTTGCTGTAGCCACTGCCACAAATAAACTTTTATTTGCGACTCGCTGCAAGTAAAACAGTCGACTAACTCGTGACACCAACAGATGATGCAAAATTTTGATTCAGTATAGGTATACATATTTCGTGCTTCTAAAATCAAAATCTTGATGGCCAATTTCACCCATTAATATATACTTCCACTACTCGGACATTTTTTTTCATATACTTCATGTATGATAATTCACGTGCATATTTGTCAAGTGCTCACAGCATAGCAGGTGAATAAAGCGCGGGAAAATTCAAAACTTGTTAACACGATTTTTTGTGACAAAATTTTTTCTTCAAATCTTGAACGAATCCGCGCGTCATAGCATTGCAAGCTTTGCGCAATAATCAACAAAATGCATCAACAGCATCAGTGTATGGTGCACGAGAACTACACATAGATTCTGGATGCGGTTATCAGTTGGTACGTGAGCAGAGTGCAGTAGGCTGTTTCATGATATAATTATGCTCAATTTACGCTCTTTTCTGATGTGGTGATGATGACTCGAGGATGATGAGGATTTATATATACGCATGTCTCGGCTTATCATTTTCTTGGCAGGAAGGAGAAGTGTAGATACGAGTATGAGTAACTCTAAATTAAATGTCAATAAAAATTTATTTCGTCAAATAATGATAATTCTGTAACTCTGAGTTCTCATAGACACTACTGCTTTTTCGATTTTTTCAACTATATGCAAAAAAAACCTAGTGGTCAAGTTTTTTTTTTTTCTTAAAAATTTTCATGATCATTGATGATAACAGTAATGGGTGCTCGAATAGGTGCGATAACAATTTTCTCAAAAATCTAAATACTGTATTTTGCGATGGATACCTTTTTGCACAGACGTCAAAATGTGTGTAGTTTTAGTTTTTTTTTTTTTTTTTTTTTTTTTTATTATCTTCCAAAAATGTTTGAGAAATCATCCGTATTGGGTATTATTCGACTGCTGTTGAGGTGGGATTTCTGATATCTGTAATTTTTTTGTACCAGCATCAATCTCATACAGAGATATTTTATTCTGAAGAACTCATATCCGGGTTCCATAGTGATTTTTATGCTTGTTTCCATCAGACGAGTGAGCAAAAAGCGTTATCAAGTGATATAGAATGCAAGCTCATACAAGTTCATGCTATTTTTGGGATTTTGTAATCAAATATTGGAAAGCGAGAACGATTACGTTAAGAACTGTTGATATGAGTTTACAGTTTCATCACAATCTCTGTTGATTCCATTTATCTTGTATTGTAGGTCTCACCAATAAAATGTTTCATATCTGTAATTTGAGTTTGAATTTTCTATCTTGATATTGTTAACAATGTTATTCTGTTATCAAGTTGATACAACAGTGTAACATATCTCTTAAGTAGTTTTGTATTTCTTCCGAAAACATGAGACTTGACTAGTTTTTCATCGTAGATATCGCGATAATAATTTACTTTTGGTTATCAAATGATGATAAATATTTGTAAATGAAACAAGAATGCAAGGATGTATATCATACGTAAGTGTCGCGTATTTCTTGAACTCTTTTTTTTTCTTTTTACTTTTTTGGATTTTTATTTGTTACTTACATAAGTACAATTAAAGAAGAGCGTCCATTGGCTCAGTCGGTATAGGCATTGTGCCTTGAGCGGGCTGAAACAATGCGCTCGAGGGGGCGTGGGTTCGAATCCCGGTTGGGTCTCTCAGGTTTTTTTCCGAGTAACTCAACCGAGAACGCGAATCCTTGATGCGCTCCGACAAAAAAAAATAATGAAATGCTCTGAGTGCTGAGCGCTTGGACAAAAATATCAAATAAATGATTGGGCTTCGATAAGGGGTTGGCGGTTCCCTCCCGCAGCTGTGTCTACCGTTGAACTTCGCTATGATTGTCATTGACAGTCCAGAAGTTTCAGCGGAGGGACCGGATGGCTAGCATAGAATTTTATGGAACCACTGATACTTGTCGAGTCTGATCAAGGCAGTGAGTATGAGTTGAGCCTGCATACAATGTAGATCATACTCGAAATACACCGCGGTGGTGCTTGAATTCTCGTAGCAACTCTCTGATATAGATTCTCTCTGAAAGTTCGCACTCACCTGATAGGAAAAATTGAAAAATAACTAAAACTGGAAAAACGACAATGGCCTCCACGCCAAGGCGGTGGGGGTAACACGTAAAAACTCGAAAGAGTGAATGTTGGAAAACAAATACTACAATACAATACAATACAACTAATGAGGCGCATATTATCCAATAATAGGGTCGTAGTAGATATAGCGCAAACAATAGACAATTCTTAAACTTGAATGCTAAGAAATTAATATTTCCTCATACTTTTGTCAATTCCTACTATTTGTATAGACTCATAATAAATTTGAATACATAATAACTGGGCGAAAATATCTGAATGTTTTCTCTTTAAATGACTGATATTCAAAATGAATTTCTTTTTTTTTAAACACATTTTCAACCATTTGCCGAGGTTATTCAGCGGGACCGACATTTTAATGTGCACCCATGGCTTCCGAACCACCGAAGCCACCGAAAAATACTTATGAAAATTCTCATTGGTGCCGGTTGAGATTCGAACCCCATGCATCAGTCTTCTGATGCGTTGGAAGCAAGGACCTTATATCCACGAAGCCGTGGCGGCTTGCCAAAATGATCCCGAGTGAATTTTCACCAAAGATGAACGATGAAGAAACTAATTACCCACCTTTTAACAATTTTCAACCCCAATTATCTGATCGAATGAGTCTGAGATCGCACAAGAGATTAACACTCGAACTAAATCTCGATGTCCAATAAATTCACCCGCTTGGATGATTAGTTGATGAAAAAACGTGATTTCGAATTAAATTTTAAAAGAGGCATTGGGAAAATAGAAATAAAAATCAAAACATCTTTTAAATATTTGAAAATTATGCTGTCACACGAATTATCCTCCAGAACAGATTAATTATCGAGATGAGGATGAAATATTTTTCTACTCTCAAATTCTAATGTCTTCCATAATTTCTACACTATTGATCAATGTTCTAGGAACACCTCAGTATTTCATTTTTGTTCGAAAAATAGGTTCTACAGAGGGAGCAGTTGAAATCCCAAACCATGTGCATAAACCACGAATCAACAGTATCATACCCAGAAGTATTAAAAATCCAAAAATCTCACTATTGCCCAAAAATTACACCGTCAAAATCCAAAATTCAATCACAAAAAAATCTCTAACGATGACCAATTAATTTCTTTGTTACAGATAAACCTACGCCTCATCCTCGTAAGCGGAAAGACAAAAGAGTTCCTATTCAGTCCAAGCGATTCAGCGGGGGACATAGCATACCATGTCTTCGAAAATTGGCCAGAAGGTGAGATTTTTTCATCGTCGTCTCATTTCTTTGATACCTACATCAATACATATACTATCACTAAAAGCTATCGACAAAAATCGTCAGCCTCATACTCTTTCTCCCTACTTATATCAGAAAACTTGATATGACACAGAATCATCGATGTTCATTCACAAAGAGACGAATATTACGATTGAAGCTCCTGTCTAGATCTTCTTTTTCTTCTTTTCTTCTCTTTTTTTGTACTTTTGTATCTGACGACTACGACGATGATGACCTAAATTCGGATATTGCGTTGTCGTCGTCGTCGTCGTCGTCAAGTCCATTATACCTATCTGTTATACTCTCTGACGTACATAGACGAAGAAAAGGGTTGACGTACTTCTTTTCTTGAATCTGTACCGATTACCAGGAAATTTGCTCAGCTGTTAAAGTAGAAAAGGGGGAAGACAGGAGTGAGATATCGGAAGTATCGGAAAATTTCTTTTGTTTCGTGTTTGGCGTTTCGTTGATGTCTTCGAAATTTTGGGCTTTGATCGATCGATTTTTTCTGATTTATGATGAAATGGAGTTCGAATTTTGAAAGTATTTGCGAGCTTTAATTTGAGCAATCGTCATTAGAACATTTTTTTTCTTGTATCATGGCAACTCTTTCATCGATCGGAACAATTGTCTGGTATAGTTTGAAGTACTAATTTCTCAACATATTACCTGTGAGAGCGGTTTTTTCTACACTTTTTTGTTATTTCATTTCGGTCATGAACTGATGTACTCTCCCGTATTCTGGTAAATACGTCTGGTTCGGAGCAAAATCCCTTTTGACTCGTTCTTTATGCCTTATAGGCAGAGTAAATCACCTCGAAAAATTCTTATTGATAATCTTTTTCGAGTCGTCACGAGTTGGAAAAGATTGAAAAACTAAGAATTGCGGGATCCACCGGTGGGTCTTCCGTAGCAAACGTGTTAAATCCTAGTATGTTCTTTGAAGTTTGCGATCCTGCAAAGCAAGTTGAAGATTGATTTCTGTTCTGTTTTTGCTTCAAATAACAGCAACTTCTAATATTTACGATAAAATTTCAAAATCACTACTGTTAGTCAATGCAGACAGTTTTTCTGTACCCGATAACATCAATGATTAAAAAAAAAAAAAAAACTGTCCAAACCAATTTATCTTTTTCAATCAGGTTCAATGACAAACGTAATTTGCACTACCGTTCGAACATGAACTTGCAGTTGTAGTATTTCGATCCACGGACTATTGATTTTTCCTTCCAAAGAATTGACTATGATATTACAACGATTAGACTACTTCAGTAGAGGTCAAACTACAAACTTGACACTTTTCATGACGATCGATATATTTTTGATCCTCGCATCAGATACTGCAAATCATTCTTTTTCAAATATTTTGAATTAGAACAAAGTTAACATAGACATATTAAAATGATTAAAAAATGAGAGTGATGCATTGAGAAGAATTCTTACAACCCTAAAATTTCAATAGACTCTTTCATCACCATCTTTCGCTCAGCGGGAAATTGATTCACACCGTTGCTCGTCTGCATCAAATTCTTGAATGAGTTTCAGCCGTTGCAGACTCATTCTATACTCTTTCAAGCTTCTAACTGATGTCTATAGAATGAGTAACGAAACCCAAACTTTCCCCGTTTCGTTGAGAAACGTTGAACTTTCTGATTGCGCTAAAATTAGCTGAGAGGTATATGTACCTGGTGCGCCGGAGATTCCATCCGTGCGATAGAATGAAGAATTTATGAACGAGAGATAACAATGAGATCTTGATATGATATATAACGTCAATGAACCAGAAACAGGGTGAACCATCATTTTTTTTGTTTTTTTTTTTTCCGTTGTGGAGATTGAGTCAACAAGATTCGTTTCATAATATTATCTGAAGATTCTTCAAGAAGAAGTGACCAAAAATCTTCAGAATAATTACTGTACCACGTGTTACAAAGAATTTTTTATTCATTGAACATTTTCCTCATTCTATTCCAGATAATTCATTGATTTTTTAGTCTATCATGCAATGAATGGTGTAGGTTGATGGTGATCTCGGATAACTTGTTTGGAATGCATGAAAAATCGCAATAAGTTCTCAGAAATTTTTTTCGATGGGAGGAAATCATTAAATTGCAATCGAAATCTAAATAAATAGTACCAAATTGCTAGAGGCAAAATTGAGTGTTTTAAAGTTTGTCTTTTTTTACCCTAATAAGGTAACTGTGACTAATTTGCCCCCATTCAAGTTCTCAAATGTATGCATCCGCAGACCTTGCTGCGCATTTTTTCATGTTTGTTACGTTAAAATATGAGAAAATGAACGTTCTGGGTCGATTCTCAATGACCCGAGCATTACTTACAACAAAAAAGTGGTTTTCGGTACTTTCGACTTCTTTTTTGTTGGTCACTAAAAGCTATGCCAAACAAAACTGATGCAACCAATCTCAACGTACCTCAGCTCATTTTCTTTGTCTTTGTCCCAACTTTAGAATGCTTCTTGCAGAATTGCAAAATTCGATGTGCTCATTCAATGTTCTAGTGTTCCTAAATTGCCACCATAGTCTTTTTTCAAACTCGTTCTTCACTTCATTCGAATACATCAATTTCATTCAAGAAATTCAGAAGGGGGTAAAAAGAGCTACAAAATGAGCTAAAGCACAATGGAAAATATAGAGATGGATTAGAATAGCAAGCAAAACAAAAGTAGTGGGGGCAAATTACGCACACTTACATTAAATGGATTGATTATCTTTTTTAATGATCATTTAATTATTATCGGCTACAGGAGAGAGTACAATAACAAAATAAGTCGAGATCGAAACGATTAATGAACAAGACAACAGACTTCGATGATGATTGATCTGTTGAAAATCCTCACCAAAGGATAACAATACGATTTATATCAACGGTAAATTCTCCTTCCAAATATCTGAAAATCTTGACAAAAGTTCATCGCCTTACAGACGCCGTTCAGATGACAGTTATAATTTATCCCGACTGAGATCACGGCAGATTCACGGGGCATTTTCAATTGAAAGTCTCAGCCTACGGATACAAAAATTATTTTAAAATATATCCACCAAATGAGAGCTAGTTTTTCCATGGCAAAAAATTCATGTGATGGCGTCATAATTCTAAAATTCGCAACGTTTGAGCACAATTGTTCATCACATATCTGTCATCATCAGTCATGAATAACATACCCTAATTGCAGTGTGTCGCGGAAAAATGTATCACGCTAAAAAAAGTCTTCACTCATTTTTCCGTAGAAAAAGATCTGAGACTAACATGATTTATCATTCATTGATTATCCCTCTTTGGGAAGATGTAAAAAATATAATCACTAAATCTCAAACTCTGTTATCGTTTTGGGGAATTTTTGAGTGTCAATGAACCAATTCATAAAATGCAAATCACCACAAAATCCCATCATTGCCAACAATTTTCTTGAAAATTCAAGCCCCATGTGGTATCTATAATTCCCATTTTGAATTAATCAATCTCAGAACCATGATTACAATTTGTACTCAGGTGTCTATTCCAAATAGCAGTAGCAAATTTTGCACATGTGTCAGTGTCTTATAGCTCAAACAACTCGGAATCTCAGTTCTCACGTGTCACACACAAAGCATATATAGAGAGAGAAGATCTTTCGGTATGAGCAAAAGCATTTATCGAGTTCTCCTCTTGCCAAACAGCATGAGCGAGCGTCTCTAAAGCAGTTCTCGCACAATAGATCTATCGGATCTATCTCTCTAATACTAGTACTGATGCACCAATACATGAACATCATCATAGAAACGAGTAGTAGGCATCAAGCTTCTATCTATCTCGTATATTGTGACGCTCGTCGGATTCCAATCAGGCCACACCACCATCCGTTTCTGATGAGTCTCTCTTCAATGTTCAACTGCAGCTGGTACATCACTAACACCAACCACTAACTTATAAACACGATCTATTGGAATTTTCTTCATGCGACAGCGACATCCCCTACAAATTTCCCCTCGTCGCATTTCCTTAGAGACATCCACCCCTCAATTCATTTCCCTTCTCGCGGTATAGCTTCTGATGCAGTAAAGAGAGTTCTCACGATGAATAAGAAATGAGCTCTCGATAAGTTTTTCTTCTCTTTTCGCCTGCGTCATCGTTCGCTTCAACCCCCCCCCCCACACACACACACACACACGTTTATCAGTGCGTATATCCCAGAGTTTTTTTCAAGAGTGCCCATATAGGGAGTTGACTTTGACGACAAATTTATTATCTATATATTATGAATGAATGAATGAATGAATAAATGAATGACTGAATAAATGTGTGCCAGTTTTCTGTTATGGTATAATAATGCGTGGGTTGATTTGTCGGCAGACTGGACGGAAGAGGCGGTGGCAAAGGCGGAAATTCTGCGGCTGATATACCAGGGTCGATTTCTTCACAGCAACGTAACGCTTGGAGCACTTGGACTTCCTTTTGGCAAAACGACGGTCATGCATCTCGTGCCGAGGGAAAACTTACCCGAACCCAATTCTCAAGGTGAGACACAATTTTTTTTTCTCTTCAATATAACAGGTATAAAAACCCATGTAAAAGTGATGCACTCTGGTCGTGTATGATTTGATTCAGGTTACCCAGGTTTTGTAAAAGAACTAGATTTTTGCCAAATAATAGTCTCATTATGAAAAAAAAAAAATCAACAAATCCGAATTGTTAGTTTTCATGGCCTGAAAGACTATGAGCTTATTTTAAGGCGAGCAATTTTTGAAAAAATGATTCCTTGTCAGCTAGAAAATCACTTTGGAACATTACAGAGGTTTCAAAGTTCTTCCCAGAATCTGTACATCCTACTAGAAAGAAGGAATCATGATGTTCAAAGTATGCACAAACTGTGATTTCGAGAAAAAATTGATAATTTCTTCTACTCGTGTCTCTGTATTATGTTGCTTCAAATTGACTTTGATTAGAGATGTTTGTCTAAACACAAAGCCCATCATTGATTGCGAATTAAAAAACATACTTTTAGAGCTAGTAGAGTGGTAACGCAAGATTGTACCAACGACGGCTCCTACGAAGAGTAACACCGAACCGCTTATGAACGACGAAGAGCAGCACATTTTCTTACCCATGACGAAGAGTAACACTTTTTTTTCTTATCAATGACGAAGTGTAACACTTTTCCTTACGAACGACGAAGAATAGCACATTTTTGTATGGATGGCGACGAGGATGGTGGAGCGAGTTGCCTATCCTACAGGGGTAAAATATCCATCTATCTGATACTTTTTATCCATCCCATCCATCTACTCACAGGTCCATTTATCCATCCACCCATCCAGCCTCATGCACCACTCCCCCTTATATGTGATCCCTGCAAGGTAGGCAACTCGCTCCGCCGTTCATAAGGTAATTTGTTAATCTTCGTCGTTCACAACAAATGTCTGACTCTTCTCCGTTCACCAGGCAAAAGTGATACTCTTCCTCGATCATAAGAAATAAGTGTTAGTCTTTGTCATTCGTAACAAATATCTATTACTCTTCGGTTCAAGGAAATCTGTTACTTTTAAGAAGAAGTGTTACTCTTCGTAGGAGCCGTCGGCACATACTCACGAAAAATTTCTGTGATAAGAAAATTCATATCTTTTTGTTTTATCACTCTTAATCTCTGTAAAAATGACTATACTTTACGATCATACATGATCCTGATGTCATAATTTCTACATGGGAAGTATACTTTGTGCTTAAAGTTTAAAAAATAATTCGTCACTTCTCCATGAGTCCTAGAATATAATGCTTGAAAAAAGATGTAAAAAAAAAAAAAGGAACATGAAATGAGATGAAAAATGAAAAGGTGTACACCTATTCCTATCCTTGAAAGGTGTCCTATGCTCCCATGTGTCTATTTGCAGGCATCCTACCGAGTGGCGAGTACATGCACGTGCAACCCGAAGATGCCTGACACGTCCCAAGATCCTCCTCGATTCCGATATAGACACCAGCTTTTTCTTTCTTTTATCTTCTTTTTTTTTCCTATCTCACTCTCCAATTTCATCCTCATCTTGTACACCTCCTAATAATGTATTATAAAGACTGCTGACCCTGCGCTCCCGATTCTCAAAATTTCTCAAAGAGTGTATATATAAACCTTTATTGTAGAAAAATTCAAAATTATACAAATGTGCAATAAATCAGCTTTATGACTTATCATTTTGCATGTGCCTTTTGTTGATTTTCATGAGATTTTACATGCTAGAAGTTAGCCCATTAATGGAGTTGTGCATTGAGTAAAATAACTGTTTGAATAGAATAGAACACATTAATTAACGTGATGATGAAATTTGAGTTTCAAATTTCGTTAGGAAATCTTGAAAGTTGTTCTGAGAATCATTAGTGTAGGCCTTGAGAGTTTCAAGGCTGAAAGAGATGACACAATTTTCTCAGTTATCTATACGGCTTAATAAGCTAGACAAAGATTGTAATCCAACAATAACTATCGTAGACAAAAGGACCATACTTTGAAAAAATAACAATTATTAAAGACGGAGGCATGTGTTGAGTTGATAAAATGAAATAGAACTCAAGAAAATTGATCTGGACTCGAACTTTTGCAAAGAAGTCGAAACATGACAACAGTCTTCGGCATCTTGAACATTTTTCGATAATTACATGGGTGAAATGAGAGTGCATTCAGATCTGAAATCGAAGCCATGTGCACTTGTACACTGAAAAGACTACCTTCAAGAATAATATGATGATCTTTTCTGTCAAGTCTAAGCTTTTACAATGTAAGACATTCAAAATTAGAATTGCAAATGAGCAATTAGACAGAGATTCGAAGACTCATCACGCCCGGGGACAAATTTTATATCTCTCCTTTGAGGAAACTTGATTTTCATAAAAGCATTATTTATTCATCGTGTCATCTCCAATTATGATCAACGCTGGCGCTTTTCCGGATCCCAACTTGGTTTGTTTATCAAATTACTGTATTCCAGCGTGGGCTTTTGGTAATTTATTAGCCTCAGACTCAGACCCTTTTGGTAATTTGTGAGATATTTGTTTGTCAAATAACATAGAAAAATCTTCAATTCAAGGCAGTTTGGAGCTAAAATATTTCACTAACTGCATTGCCGTGTGTTCTTGTGTAATCAAATTTTTTTATGACTTTCTTTTGTGCCGGGTGAGTTTGGGGAATTTCAAAAATTATTAATCTTTTCAATTTCTAACAAAATCGATAATTTTCATTGAGACATCTGCAGTTTTAATGCGAATGAAGGTACTGAAATTCTGAAAAAAGCATCTTGTAGAGCGGAGAAAATGATATTTGTAGCTATTCTTTGATTATTCTTCACGTGCTGTGTGTGAGAACGTACGAGCTGTCTAGATACCCAGAATGACTATTTATCAGCGGAAACGGCACAGAAAACGGTGAAAAAGCATGATTTTGGGGATTTGGACAGCTCGCAAGTCTTCATGCATGGGACGTACTCGGGGACGTAAAAAATGATCAAAAGATAGCTCCACGTAGCATCTTATCCGCTCTACAAGATGCTTTTTTCAGAATTGCCGTATCTTCATCCGCATTAAAACTGCAGGTGTCTCAATGGAAGTAAAAGATTTTCTATTTTTTCATCAGCGTGTAGGACCTTCAAAAATATTTGATAAAAATCATCCAAACCCAGTAAAAATTTAGTATTTTTTCTGCTCTTTAAGATGATTTTTTGAAAATACTTGTACAACGCATAGAATCCGACTTATCGCTGTTGCAAGTCAGGGTAATCGAGAGATCACCCATCGAGAAGTTTTGAACGGTACTGTATATCTTCTTTGTCGGTTCTCCAAACGATGTTTCAAAATAAGTAATTTCTTATACCCATTACTAAGAATAGTAAAACCTACTTCATGTTACTTCACGTTACATCAAAATCCACAAAAAAAACTCAACGCATCTCTGACAAAGGTCAAACTCTTGATGCATGCAAATAAATTAACACGTTCACTGCAAAAGGGTATATTTTTTCATCGCAAGTGTTTTAGTTTGTTATAATCTTGGAAACTCTTTTTCCGATTGATAATACAAATGCACGGTGGAGTAAACACTTTTTTTCACTCATTACTCATACTCTTGGGAAATTGAACCACCAAAAAACAGAATCGCTATTAGAAATATTCTCTAAGCAAACACAAATCAGTGAAAATTGACTCGTTAAAAATCATCGGCTCTGATACCGGTGGGGCCTACATCGCAGTAAACGTGTTGAAAAAAAGTTGACGAAAAAAAAAAACACAGCAATTATTGAAAATGTATTTTTGCGTATTATGTTTTATTATTTTATAGTAATATACACAAACTGATTCGGGGGAAAAAAACTTATATGATTTCAGATCAAAGGCAAAAAAGCAAAGGAGGAGGTAGCAGTTGCTGTGCAGCTTCGTGCTGTATCCTGTAAAAGACACGGATGATGGTCCTAAAGGCGCGCTCGAAGCGGAGGCAGCTCTCTCAACAAATCCATCGCCAACTTACGGAATTCTATATATATATCTGCGCTCGTTCCATATGCACCACACACATACACACACCCACACTCTAAAAAATAGTGTGTGTGAGAGAGAGAGATAGAGAGATAGGAGAAGAGAGAGAGTATCAGCATAGAATGAAGGCCCATGCAGCATCAGTGCAATGTATGGTATATCATCATGCCCAACATCGACGCATTAGAAAAAAAAAAAAAAAAAAAAAAAAATTGCACACTGATAGAGATGCCAATACCATCTTAGGCCCAAAATTTTGCTGATACATCTGAGAAAATCCATACTTTAGCTTCGAATTCTCTTGGAATATCCCTTTCGCTCACATTGTGATGGTTATTATAATACCAATGAGAAATAAGATAGCGAAGGAAAGAGGTTTTTATCTTTTAGAGAGATACCCACAGATTTGTAATGTGTAATACGGAAATCGGTCGAATGTCGTCTGCTATATATATAATAATAATAATAATAATAACGATAATGATAATAATAATAATTGTAGATTGTACAGAGTCCTGCTAATAAACTTCTATAATAGTATAATAAATGCGAAAAAAATCATACGCCATACGTGCAGATGTGTGTTTTTTTTGGAAATTGAAAAAAGTTGGAAAAAATTCAAGCGAGAGATGTGTTTCTTTTGTCATAATGTTTGTTGGGCGCATCATAATAATCATGATAATTATCATCAGCTGCGGTGGCGTATATTGTAGCTTTTTCTCCGAAAACAAAAAATGAAGATATTTTTTTATTGTTCATAATATAAGTAGCGACGACGACGATGACTAAAAACTCATGTGTATCAGTGTGTGACTCTACAATTTTCTCACTATCTCTCTCTGACACACACACACACACACACACACACACACACACGCACACACACAAATACCCTCTCAGTCTTTCTCTTTCTTTTTTTTTCTCTCTCTCTCATCTCTTCTCAAGTATTTTTTCAGATACTAAAAAATGATTCCCGAAAAAAAGCTCTCCTCGACATTGTATAAAATTTGTTCTTGCCATTGAAATATTCTCAAGTTTTACATAATATGTAAAGTAAAGAAAAGGCTCTCGATTATGAATGTATGTGCATTTCGATAAATTATATAAATATATCGTGTTTAATTAACTAGATACATATGGCGCTTCCTGTTGCCCACACGATGAAGAATTATAAATGCCAAGCGTGTGCGATGGTTGTGCCATGTGTACTCATTGTTGTATCTTTTTCTTTTATTTGAAAATTAAAGTGATGAATCTTGTTGAATGAATGATTTGATTGATAATCATGTTCTCTGGCGTGCGAGCTTGAAAAGTTATGTGCGTTACATGAACAAAATTATTGTAAAATTGCGACAGAGAAAGAATGAAAAAAATGTTGTTAGGATCTTCAGATCAACGCTATTGTAATGTAATAGCGCTGCTATCTGTGAGTCGATCATTGTACAGTAACTAATTATTAGTATTGAAGAAATTTGAATGAGGGAAGAAGATTGAAATTGAAAATGTTCAAGTGTGTAAATTTTGTCAAGTTTCACTTGCAAATTTTGGTCAGTTTGATTAAAAATCATGATTGTAAATTCAGAGCGGGAATTTTAAAGCAAATTAGCATTAAAAATGAAAATTTGTAGTTGATCTTCGTTCTGAAAAAAATCACATGTGAAATGATTGCATCACTGTAAACTTACTGATGTACGATCACCTCGAATGTTTCAAATCTATTTTGGATCATATTGAATAGCCTTCACACTCTACACGTTGGACATATGATAACGCGTTTATATCTGATTATCTAATTTTGAAAAATCAATTGAAAAACACTGCAACCAAGGAGTATTTGACGAGCTAGAATAGAAACTGAGCAGAATTAGATAAAATGATTTTTGAATAATTGTCATCATTTTCGCCTGTGTGTAACTAAACGATAATAAATGTACGCATAATGAATTTTACAACATATTTCAGGGAAAAATCAGATGAAATCATGTGAATCGATTGAAGATATGACGCATCGTTGATGTTGTATGACGAGAAGAATGAGAGAGCGAGAGAGAGAGATTTTTCTTTAAACTTTAGCAAAATTCTACATGCTTACACGCTTACACGTAAAAAAACGTCCCACGAAAAGAGCGTATTCTTTCTTATCTCAAGTGACGATATACTTGTGGTGATACATGGACGGAAAGAGCAATTATTTGTCAACGCGCGAAAATTCAATTGTATTAAATGAAATTGACATTGAAAACGCGCGCGCCTCTGGTATAAAAGCACGTTCTTCTCACATTTATATACCTGGTAAAAGAATCTCTTTGATTTTTAAACAAATTTGAAGAAAAAAGACCATTGTAAATTCCTTCCTGTTGGATCGATTGATCCGTCATAATACAAGTATTAAGAAGAAATGATGATGTGCAACCCTGACGAACGAGAGATTCTTTTACCGTGTTATTTTTCTTTTTGTTAGATCTAACTCTTTGTCATTTGCATGAGGGGGGAGCTAGGAAAATTTTTTTGTGAAGGGAGGAGAGGAGATATCATTGTTATTAAGTTTGAAAAACGAGAAGAAAAATAGCGTTGAAGAATGAAATTTGCAAAAGGTGAAGAATATAAAAAATTTAATTACACGAAGAAAACGAGGCTCGAGCTGCCTATGATGTGAAAAAAAATTCGTCTAACCTAAATACACCATACATCATTATATAAATATATATATAAAATATATATTTTATTGCTAGTGAAATATCACATAAGTACGGCAATGTAATATTCATCTGTAAATAGAAACAATTAATATGAATTTAAACTGACTAGTGAATGTTTTAGAAAATCGGCAAGAGGGAAAAAATGATAAAATTCTACCGATGCGAAAAGGACTGTCGTGTGAAAATAATAATGAACTTGATAATGTTTGTTCTTATTTTGATCTATAATAATTGTTATTGCGAATTGTGAATCTTTGATTAAATGCGAAAATGATTGAAGCGGAAGAGATGAACAAATAATTTAATGCAAAAATTTAATGAAGGAATGGATTTTGCGGCAACTCTCGTCTCGTCGCGGTTGGATACGAAGAAATAAAACAATGTTCTCAGTAGAGATGTAATACAATTTGACGAGTACAATTTACAAAAGTTTTAACTCAATTTTCAACTTGATCTTTAATCGTAGCTCCACTTCATCTCTCTGCTTAGGTATGCTATCTTCCTCAAAATCTATATATACAGTATAAGTATGAATTGAATCGATTGATTGATTGATTTATTAATTTTTGCCCTGTCATGCAGTTATATATATATAAAAAGTTACACAAATCGTATCTGCTCGTGTCCATTGTCGACGAGATGTTGAGTCGATTTTTTGCAGATTTATTATACCTAACTTTTAGGCTTACGTTACACACCTCATTTGTAAATATTAGAACGTATTTTTGTCGTCTATGTAAAATCAACGAGGATTTTAACTAATGGTTTAGTTCATAGCGTAAACATAATAAAATTCAAAACATAACGGGAAAAATAGGAAAAATATGCAATTGTGTCTTCATTGAACGCCTTTGTTGCTCCTCTTACTCATCCCTACATTTTACATTCACATCATGAAATATCTGAAATTCTTTAGATAGTTAATGGAATATACTATTCAGTCTCAAATACAATTAGGACAATCAGTCTTATATTATGAGTGATTCTCAATTACAGGATCATCTCAGCTTCATGAAACACTACTAAAAAGATGCATCTAAGAGACAATTCAAAGTTTATTAACAGATAAAAAGTACTGTTCAAGGATGAGAGCTAATAGGTGAATTGAACTAACTGTTTTTGCAATTGAATCACCTAGAATAGAGCATTATCATTAATTTCTAAGCAAGACTTCCCAAAATTGATGAATTAGCTACATCAGAATTCACAAGCTTACCAATGTTTAATGTAAACATAGCTTACATCACTTATGAAGTTGGTATTAAGTTTATGTTTCGATATTCGGTAAACCTTATTATTTCTTCGCCATTGGAACACGTCGACGCTAATTTAATTATGTATAGAGGACGCGTTCATCGCACGTGGGCAAAAAATTTTATTGCAACCGGATACGACGACGTAAAATTTGAAAAAGAATTCCATTTCGAGCCTCTGCCAATACCGTGTTTTGCCTATTATAAGCCACTCTCCAAATCTAAGCCACCCTCCAAATATAAGCCGTAGTGAGCCAAATAATGGAAATATAAGCTACCCTCCAAATATAAGCCACCCCCAAATATAAGTCAGTCGCCAAATATAAGCCGACCCCAAATATAAGCGGTCCGAATGAAAGCCAGATCTTGAGAGGAATATGTAAGTTCAACGGTAAATAATAATGCTTGCTCCTGTCTTCAACAGTAGGTGAGACAGATTTTCTGTAACAGATAGATTGTTAATTCGGCGAGTCATCGCTGATCATCAAGTCAGAAAGTCAACAGTGACTATAATCCACACGATCGATGGATATCAGTAATGAATTATCTTTTGATTGTGGACAAAGTGCTCAGAATTATTCTAGTAATATGTAAAACCCCATGTATGCAGTAATGTGTGAGAGCCATTTTTGAATAACATTCCATCATATTTGATTGACATTTCATTTGTGAATTTGAATGAGACTTGGTTTTCATACTTGATTCAAATGAATCTAGATACTTGACGATAAAATATTCGTCTGGGAATATAAGCCACCCTCCAAATATAAGCCACCTTCCAAATACAAGCCATGCTTCAGAGCCAAAAAAAATTAATAGCCATGGCTTATAATAGGCAAAACACGGTATGAGTCTTTGACACCGAATGAAATCTGACCTCCTTTCAGGTAAGTTTCCGCCCATTGTACACTCACGAGCATGGCGTAAAAATAACATTTTTTACGCCATGCTCACGAGGAAGGTGAACTGCACAGCCGTGACGGTCAAAGTAGCATTCGAGATTTTCTGTCTCATTCGCCCTCATAGGTTATGGTACGACCCCGAGTGAGACAGAAGATCTCGAGCGGTAACTGACCGTCATGGCTGTGCAGTTCACTTTCCTCGGAAGTGTACATCATTGTCAAAAATGAAAAATTTGAAAATGATTTGGCGAGTCGTGTTACCGTTTGCTTTGGTGCCAGAGTGTAGTCATGTTACAGGCGCTCTGGATGTGAAAACATAATCATAGAAATGATCCCGTCTTCCGGCTTACTGGCCCACGTTTATCTTCAACAACACTCAACCAGACCAACCTTCCGACTGGTCTTCAAAAGACCTATTTTTGCGTTGCACAAGCGAACAACATTGTATTGTACAGAGCCTCAGAAGATGTGGTTCTTCCATCAATTTTTCGGTGGAAGCTGGAAATCAATCCCCTAATTTTTTCTCTTCACTCACAAACAGCGATTAGTAAAAATTCCATAAGCCCAGGATCAATTTGAATTTATAAACTCATGATTGTACTGACGATGAGCGATTTAAAAAGAACTAGCAATTGGAAAGATACGGGGTTGAACGGAAATTGCAAAAATTTACTGTCAAAGTTCAATTTTTGAACTTTCAAGTTTCCTCGCGTGTTATTGTTAGGGCAAAAGGTTTTGTTTGCATTAAAATTTGAGTCTCGTTTTAGCTTTTATCGATGAAGAAGTCGAGTTGCATATGTGTGTAAAGAAAGTCTAAACGTGACAAAGTGATCTGATTGCTTTCTAGTTTTACAAGTCGTATTATCTCACTATAGATTTCAAACTATTCCATGGGATGATTTTAATGAGGATGCTTGATTATTTTTTCGAGTGTTGGGAAGTTGACGCAAATGAAAAATTTTATCAGTGTACATCGTGCTGCAAAAGTCAGGATTACCACATACATAGTCACGAGACGAGGGTTCACTTATCGGAAATATTCAAGTGACTTACTTGCCATCAAAATGTAGCTATAGTATATGTAATGAGGACTGCATCCGCAGGACTCACTTTAAATGCGTGAGAGGATAATTATTATTGCACAGCCTCACGTACTAATATCTTGTAACGTACCTTAGCTTATTTTGAAGTTTTTTTCAAGACCTTAAAAACGAGCTGGGATCGATTTAATTCGACCAACCAGAGCCAAGCTATCACATCAATTTTCGCAAATAGTGATTTTTCCGAGGATTTTTTGTTAACTCGCGAGAGGGTGTACCCAATAATTTCAGGGATAATAAAGTGCAAAAAATTATTTTTATTTCAGTGCAACACTTAGAGTTTTCATTCAACTTGAATTAGTCGTTGGAAGATTAACAAAACTAGAATGAAAATTTATATTCTGAAGTTTAAGCTAAAATATTTGAATGCGGGACGAAATTGGTGATCATTTTTGTGGGCGTTTGAATAATTTTCATTCAAAATTTCTTAGCACATCCTTCATTAATCGGAAGGTTCTCGCGGAATCAGCGCCATTGAAAAATATTTTGAGATCAGATCGGTGACTTTTTCTCGAAATTCCACATCCATATCAATGACTCTTACTGAGGATATACCTATCTTTGGAAATTCAAAATCACAATGTTCTAACCACATTTCGATAAAATATGAAATCAATCTCCCAAATTACGGTCAGCCACAGTCGCATGAAACTTGTTTTCTGTACAGAGAAATGTCCGCTATTGAGAGGTATCCGTTAAGAATTGTTCAATGTACACTCAATGTAAATTTTCTGGGACACGCAGGAACTGTTATTCATAATCTGTTCAAATCATACATTTTTCACATTTCAAAACTGCAAGCGTGAAAGGCCAACGGAGTGCCCATTCCTGATATCGGCATTTGGGGTCATGTTGGGTGTACAGATGGCAGAAAAAGTTATAGAAAAACACCTAAGTATCATCAAATTGGGTAATTTTGGTACAATTTCTGTACTTTTTATTTTGTTTGGCTCGGCATTTCAACGCACCTTGATAAAATGTACCTTATAATTAGTATAGTCAATCGAAAGCTTACATTCTCAGCCTTTGATTGACGGGCTACAAAGCTCAATTGATCAAAGTTAGATTCCGATTGGGCAACTTTCTCGGCAGCTTTGGTACATTTGCAAAATATTTCAATGTTACTCACCACTATGTGATAGGTAGAATCAATTTTAATCTTTCAGGAGTCTTATTTCAAGCTGTTTGAAACATCTTATGTCCTCGTATCGGCTGTCCCTAGATTAAAGATAATCCAAAGAAGAGATGTCATACAGGATTGAACCAAAGTTACCCCATGGGTAACTTAACGGTGCACCGTAATACTTCTTACCTAGAGTGCGGGGTAACATTAGTACACGATCTTTATCAAATGCTGTGGATACCCCAATGTAACGATGGTTGTTTCAATAATATGGTGACAAATGTGGTCGAAATGTACCGTTATTTACTCGTAGTTCGTTCCGGAACATTTGTTGACAGGTACAGCTAACTGGACAACATACGTATCTCTGCTAAATCGGCCAAAAAAAAAGCTCCAATAAACAACCCTAATCATCCACGCGGATTGTTTATGTGTATTTCAAGGAAGGGAGAGTAGGTTTCAAAGCGATAGAATCATTCACCTTGCCAAATGCAGCTTTGAAAGTCATTTTTCAGGGTTGTACCAAAGTTGCGCCCATTGTACCAAAATTACCCAATATGATGGTATTACATAAAATGATATAATGAACTTCAATTAGAGACCTTCAAAGTTCGAAATTCGCGATATTACCGCAGATACCAAAATTTACATAGTAATTTCGTCAGTGTATTGAATAGATACAATTCGACTCAGGTAGATATATTAACTATTGTTTCGTCTGATTATTACGATCATCGCTCTAAGCTCACTCAAGATCATGCCGATTAAAGATATATCACATACTTGGTTTTCACCATCAATGACTCGGCAATTCTCACGAGCTCTTTTAATCTCGCTTTTAATAGTATATAGTATGTATGATGATGACTATGAGTATTACTATTTCAAGGAAGTGAAATTCTTTCAGCAAGTCACGCTACCGTCATAAACATAGGTGATAACAAGGAAAATGTATTCGAACAATTTTGGATGGTTCCTCAAAGGCTGTTATGCTGATGGAAATACGGAAAATGCTGCTTCCACCACAATTGACATATTTTAAAATTCTTTCTGAATCAAGAATATTGATTTATATCAGTAAAGTCTAAGCTAATGGTAAGTTTACGCCAAAGCCCTCATCAATTTTGGCAGTTTCAAAGAATTGCCATAGCCCTAGTGACAGAAGAAATACTGACAAGGGGAGTCCGGAGTCTCCGGGTCCTGAAATCTTACCAAAATTTTCTCACAGTTTTGTACCACCTAGAATATGAAGAATCTAAAGCAACTCTGTCAAATGGGCCTTCTGTTCTGAGCTACAGCCAGAAACGTCAATATTGCTTGTATATCTATATATATCACTTTTTAACATGGGCCTATATGGGCAATGTTAATGTCATGGGCTGTAACTTTGAACAGAAGGCTCATTTGACGGAGTGACTCTGGATTCTTCATATTCTAGGTGGTACGAAACTGTAAAAAAATTTTTGTGAGATTTCAGGACCCGGAGACTCCGGACTCCCCTTGTGAGTTGGGAAGGACATTTTTTAATTTTAAATTTGAACGCCAAAGCCCTCATCAATTTTGGCAGTTTAAAAGAATTGCCATAGCCCTAGTGACAGAAGAAATACTGAGTTGGGAAGGACATTTTTTAATTTTAAATTTGAACACTTTTATGAGTTGATTCAAAGTTTTTCAACAAATTCTCGAGTCTTTCTGATCATATTCATAAGTAAATTGCCAATATCCCATTTTACTGAAAAGACTCATTGTTAATGGAGGTCAATTTCAGTAATTGTCTACTCAAAAAAAGTTGATGGCAGAGGAAACTGATGACAACATTTTCTTGCAAAATTTAATTGTTTCCTGAGTCTATATCAAGTATCATCGGAAACTGTTCTGAAAGTCTGTAGAATTCAAAAATCGAATAGGAATTGTGCAAAAAAGGCGCCTTATGTGAATCAGTTCATTGTTTTACATCTAGATCAGGCATTAATGGAAAAGTTCCATTACAAAACAGCCAAAGCAAAATCGAATTTCATACAGGGATAATGAGAGTTAGATAAGCTTGTATTGATCTTCATTTCATAAAAGTTCATAGCAGTAAACAGGGTAAGTTGGTCTGAAAATTGAATCACATTTTTTTCAAATTTATCCAGATCGAATCAAAAATAAAGAAATATAGCTATATTCACCCATGTGGGCACAGAATGCATGTACTGCACATTCATTACGAATTCGTGAACATTTGTGTGGGTGAGGAGAACAAAAAAAAAAAAAAAGAGGAAAAAGAGCAGTATAGAGAGGATTGAAGATTGCAATAAAAGGGGTCTCGAATAAACGTTGCTCAGGAGGAGGAGGAGGATTCGTATAAAAGAGGGAGGGAGTGACGCCGATGACGATACCAACCGGCCGGTTTTCCCTTCGTATCTCGCCTGATCTCGCGTCAGTCTACTGCCGATCTCCGCCGAGAAGCTTGACGCACGAAATTTCAGTTTATTACAATCCTACTAGCTCTTATATTCATCATTCAAAGTGAGTTATTTTTTTATCGGCAATTTTGAATTTTTTATAGATCTAGCTATTGTGAATAAACCCGTAATAACACATTATATCATTACAAAAATTGATGAAACGCGTTAATAATAGAATTTTTTACATAAACTAAAATAATCCAACTTTAAAGTTAATACTATAGATTTTTAAATTATTAAATTTCGCAGATGCCGGCATACAAGCTAACTTACTTCAATATAACTGGACTTGGTGAACCTATTCGTTTCCTGTTGAGTTATGGTGGTGCAGACTACGAGGATAAACGAATCGAGTTCGAGGAGTGGCCTCAGTACAAACACAGTAAGCTCTTCATACTTTCATTCTCGGCTCTTTTCTCTTAACACACATAATACTTATACATTCACTTTTACCATTGTATTATTGTATGGTAAACCGTACAATTTGAAAACTACACCTTCGAACTACATTTGAAAACACCAATAAAAAAAAAAAAAAAAAAATTCATAATAATTTGAAAGAATGAGAAATTACGCACACCGAATAACATAGAAAATATTGCGTGACGCTTGTAGGTGGATTTTGAATTCAAGCGGTAATCAAAAAAGAATTCTTTACAAATTGAAATTAGAACTTGATACATAGGCTATATACGTTTTACATATGCACTATTGTATAAACTACACTGGTATATAGAAGTTTTGTTGTGACATAGAGCTTGGAGTTATGCGAAAAATACTATTTTACAATATTATGCCAGCAATTATAGCAATGGATCGCACGAATCGCGCGATGGTATATGCACATAGCAGAAGGCCGATCTCGTGGAAAATTGCGTGTCTCACTCTTATAGTGTTTTGTGCTTATAATGATCGTCTAATGCGGAATTCGTACAGAGCCGCAAACATTACCGTCCTTTTTTGTAACTTTTGGTTTGCCATAATTTTGACCCTTGCTCTTCTATGGATGAATCTGTATCGGGCTAAATTTTTTTTTTTTAATTGTTCATGCAATTGATAGACTAAATCGAGTATAGAAAAACTGTTACCGTGGATATTTTCCAGGCAATTTATATGAGTCAGAAAAATTTTTATCATGAAAATTTTTAGGCCCCACCGGTGAGGCCCGTTGCAGTCAACATGTGAAAAGTATGAATTTCCAAAATTCTGCAGACTACTTACTCTATGGCTTTTGTCTCATCTCATTTTGCTAAGCTCTCAAATTTGATTCAGTTTATATACTATGTATTCTTAATTTCGTGTGACTTTTAAAACAAATATTATATATCCGATGAGACCAGTTCATTCACTCATATATTTGCTCTCGTCCCCTTTTCTTTTTTTCACTCAATAAAAATTATCTATATTATTTGAACTTTGCCGATAATGGATGAAACCGTCATATCGTGTTTTTATTCTCAGTGTATGTACCTATAGGTGACATCGCACTTTTTTACCTCACTCAAACGATGAGATCTGTTATCTTTTACGCTTTAAGTGACTTGCAAATGAAAAATTGAACGCACTAACATTGCCGTTCTATTATTATCGAACAGCTATTTTTCAAAATGATAACTAATACATACATACATTTCAGGGTATATAATCACAAAATTTTTTATAATTACAAAAACTGATTGCTCTTAGCTAATCACAGACTCCTCCACGATTTTGCAAATTCAATCGTCGCTCATCAATAATTACGCTCTTTTCTCTCTGATTCAGATGATTCATACATTTTATTTGATAGGAATATTTTATTTCTAGTATCCATTCTTGTACTTTTTATTAATTATCATATTTTTCAAATTTTGATTTGTATGTACCTCAAGATGGTGGTAATATTTTTATTGAAGATGAAATATATTTTTTTTAAAATCCTAAACTCGTCTCAGTATCTTTTCAGCTCACATTGAGTAAAAATTTTTCAAATTGCTAGAGTCTTGTAAATATCAACGATGCATTTACTATTTTTTCTGGCAAAAATGGTTTCGGTATATGTGCGAACATTTTTTCACATATGTAAGACCGTGTAGACAGACAAATTCGTGGAAAAGACACTCCTTTGGACGACAACATTCATAACCATCACAATTTTTTAATTTTATAAGATCAGCTAATACTAAAAAATCAAAATATTTTAACCATTACAGAGATGCCTATGGAACAAGTCCCAATATTCGAAATCGATGGAAAAGTTTTCCACCAGACGCGGGCTATCAGCCGATATCTCGCTAAAAAGTTCAACCTCTACGGCTCGGATGATCTTCAAGCGATAGAAATCGATGCTACAATCGACGACATCGAGGATTGCAGATTATGTAAGTAATTTCAAACATGTACCATGGAAATTATGCTTGATGCATTCCTGATGTAAAATTCATTAATTTGAATTGATGTACATTTATTCAAAATTTTCCAGTCATCTCAAGATTCTTCCGTGAAGAAGATCCAGCGATTAAAGCTAAACAGAAGGCGATTGCTTATGAAAAAATTCCATTCTACCTTGGTAAATTTGAAGAACAAGTCAAGAAAAACGGTGGCTACTTCGTAGGCAACAAGGTAATTTGAACAAATCTGATAATAAAATTCTCTTGTCTTGCTCTTGTAAAATGCTGAAATCACTCTTCTTGTGTGATATAACTTTCAAATCTATTCAATACTAAATTTATGTATTTTGTCTGTTTCGTTATAGCTGAGTTGGGCTGACATCCATTTTACGGCAATAATTGAGCTTTGCAGTAACATTCTAGAGAAGGATCAGATTCAGGAATTTCCAGCTCTGAAAAAGCTTACAGAAACTGTCCGCTCGTCTCCGAAGATTAAGGCTTACATCGAGAAGCGGCCAAAAACTAAATTTTAAAAGTTTATACTTAACAAAGTACTGTATGAAAGTTCGTGATATTATAGTTTTACCTCGTAGAAGTTTTTGTAAAACCGTATCTATAATCCAATGAAAACTCGTCTTGGATTCACATTTTGCACCGTTTGTACTTCAAAAATATTATCATTATTGAATAAAAAAATAGTTTTATCGACTCGGGCTTTCAGTCTTTTAATTTTTTCTTTCTGAATCTTTAAAGAATACAAGTTGGCAATGCAAATGAGTACAACAATAATTATGTATACGATCAAATTATACAGTGTTCATTCGTGTTATTTCAACATCCCCAAGAAGACTTCTTACCCCCTTGGCTTTTATAGAAACAACTTTGTATGATTCACCAAAGATTTCAAACAAATATTGCACCTCCCATCAAAATTTCTATCTTTTCGAGTTCTTCAAGAGCTAATTATTTGGTTCACTACTCCAAGCGAGTATACCGTTCTCAAATACGCGGGAGTAATTCCACGAGAAAACGATATATGGTCGAAGGTAGGGTCTCAGATTTCTTTTTGAATGAACTTTTTCGATTCTATGATGGGTTGAGATAAGATCATCTGTCACGATGAAAAAACTGGAAATTTTTTTTCGGACCCTGGTACACAAACCAAAATTATATTTTCAACCTTTGTTTTGCAAAATTTTTGTAGCTTTTTCACTTTTAAATCGTTATAGCTCCAAAATAATATCAGATAAAGGGACGCCGCGCGCCGTTTGGCGCATCTGAATGGTTAGCAAAAAACCCTTCCTATCGAACCCCACTTTGAAATTCTGTTTCTCATATCACCTCGATCATATATGGATGATTCCGTGAAAATCATCTTTTATTTTTTTTTCAGAAAGCTATTTTTTTGGAATATTGAAAAGTACATTTTTCCATGTGTTAAGTTGTGTTCTCTACCAAAATAAATATTTTCACTCTACATTTTTGGGTTTTAAGCTGTTTTCTGGGCGCTTTTTGAATGTCAATTACAGAAAACTTCAATTTTTTGCGCATGGGCAAAATTTTAAGATTCCAAAACCAATATTTTTGAAAGGTTGAGGAAATTTCCTTCAAAATAATCTCTTGTTGATTCAATTCCATCAACTAGAACCTGAGTTGCAGCGGCCGAATGATGGAGAACGATTTGAGCAAAAACATGAAGGCTTCCAGGCGATGACTGAAGCGAATATTATGGGGCCTCGCACCAAGCTGCTTTTTGTAGTGTCAGAAGTCGCTGGAACTATGATTCAAATGAATGGATTCAAGCTTAACAAGTGGTCATTTTGAAGGAAATTTCCTCAGCTTTTCAAAGAAATCGTTTTTGGAATCTGAAAATCTCGCACATGGGCAAATAATTGACGTTTTCTATCATTGGAATTCTAAAAATGCGCAAAAATAGCTTAAAACCCAAAAATGCAGAGTGAAAATATTTTATTCGTGGAGAACACAACTTTTCACTAACTTTTTGAGGAAAAAAATAAAAGATAATTTTCATGGAATCATTCATATATAATCTCGTATATAATCGAGGTAATATGAGGACCAGAATTTCAAAGAGGTTTTTGATAGGTTTTTTGATCTAACGTTACTTTTGAGCTATAACGATTTGAGTGTGAAAAAGTTATGAAAGTTTTGCAAAAAAAAGGTGAAAACATAATTTTGATTTGTTTACGGAGGCGAAAGAAGTTTACAATTTTTTTTTTTTTTTATGGTGACATGTTCATTTTGACAAAAAGAAATCTGAGACCCAACTGTCGATCATAAATCGTTTTCTCGTGGGATTACTCATATATGAATTGATCCCCACTTGAAAGAATATTAAATTCTAAAATTAATTATTATTGTACACACAACTGAAGAGTAACGAATGACATCTCTCGTGATTTTTCATCTCGCGTAAGGAGTATGTTGACCTCATATTCAGGCCTGCTCACATTGATTCAAAGTAGAGAAACTCTTGAACACATTAATTGCGACCATCACCATCAGTCTAACATGAGTGACCTGCCTCGGTGACCTGCACTCATAGGTCATTGATTTTCTTTCATCAAAAAGATTGCAAAATTACCTATTCGGTACTTATTCCATTTTTTTAATGAGACTATAAATATTCACTCGCCTTCGGATCGAATCTAAAACAAAGTTACTCAAAATTTGAATCTATTTTTTTTTCATCAGTCGTAATAAATGATCTAGGAGAATGTAAAAATCACGAATAAAAGCACACGTGTAAGCAACTTGGTTTGCATTAAAAAACTATTTCCTTATGGTCTAATGTATAATGCAGTGTTACATGTGTTGATTTGTCATTAATCATATTAAAGTTATTAAATTGATGGCATGTCAAACTGCACTGAGCGATTTGGTCATGGACGCATTCAAAGAATCACGGTGTAGGCCACATCCATTTTCTCAGCTCTTACAGTACGTAATTATCACATTTTTGATCTTCAAGTAAGTGTACGGTGTGAGGAAGTAATTTCAGCGCCGCGACAATGACAATCCATACGCCGCTTGCAGGTTTGTACTGTAAGTAGATGAAAATTCGAATCTCACCTTCCCAGATTCTTCTTGATATTATCTTTACTATATTGAGGTGGGGCCACTCAGAAAGCCCATCCTCCCAGGCCCCATGCGAAACCGCATGGGGTGAACGATCATCGTTGACACAGCCAACGAACAAGTTCGTCGACTGGTCGGCCTCACGCTCAGGGAGGAGAGCTACGTCTCCTCATCGTGGTTGCATCGACTCCTACTTTGGGTAGAGAGTCTGTGAAGATATACTACAGAAATGATCCTGTGAAGTATGATCTTAAATTCCATAGCTCAATTGAACCATCTTACAAACTCATGATCACACTTCGCTTGGAGGTTGATTTCCCGGAGTGTCCACCTAGCGGTGAAAAGTGTAAGTACACTCCGGCAAGCGGGTAGTTTGAAATTCATGGGCTTTATCACCATCATTGAAAATATGGAATGTATTCTCATATGTCGCTGTCATAATGAAGAATATTATCTGTATCGATGAATTTCATGGAAATCGAATTTTTACTCTGGATCTAATCAAATCTTTGTTGGTTTCATTTGCTCCTGGTGATGGTAATGACAATAGCATTTTATTTGTATGAGTCAATTCTAGGTCAATTCAGTCTAGATTTGCTAGGTGGTGAAAGGATTTTTGCTTTTATCAAAGGTATCCAAGTCTATCCAACATATTTGTGAGTTTATTCCAAACATCATATGAGAATGGAAGATTTCTTCATAACGCAAGATAAGTTGTACAATTTAGAGTCATCAGATGTAATTGCAAGATGTGGCAAATAACACTGATGAAATAGCAAAATATCATTTCAAGCATCTGTGACATCTCAAATATTAATAGCAGAGAAATCATAGAGTCGAAAAAAGTATTGGCTCAAATCTAATGGTATGAGACTTTTGTAGCGGATGCTTGATGACAATCAAGAAAAATGAAATGTGTGATGGAGATCAATAATATGTATAACAGAACAAAGAAATACAGTATTATGTACAAATTTATTGGCAATATGATTCAATGGTTGAGCTGGAATAATAAATCATGGTATACAGCTTTTCAATTGAACAATCTATCTTACAAATGCGTAATAAGTATTCATTCTTGATGAAAATACAATTATGAAAATTTTTTTAACCAATAATGCATGTATGGACATTAGGATGGACATGTATACCTTGAAGCTCAAATAATTCTTATATATGTAACTTCCCTACAAAATCGATCATAGACATGATAAAAAATCCTTGAGGTATCCCACCAGCATTCTACATTCATTCAAGTCTCTGTTATTCATTGAAGTCAGAAATTCGTTCAATCAAGGGGCTAAAACGCATCCTTTATCCAATTTACCAAATCACACATAACTTTCAAGAAGTGTCTTAAATTAGAACAGGATTAGCACATGTTGATCATTTCAGCTTGAAACTGATTGTTGCTAGTGATCTGATGGTGGCGCGAGCGACTGATGAAGCTTAGCAACAGCCGTCTGAACGATTTGCTGGAAAGTTTCATCTTCGTTGCAGACCACCTCCAAGCTCAACAAATCTATATTTGCCTTTTTATTGTCAACAGTGACGTACAGTTTCTCGCCCTTAAAAATTTTTGGCACCGAATCCTCGCCAAACATCTCCTGTAGCATTTCAATGAGGCACTCTTTGAAATGCATACGATCCATTTTAGTAGGAGCGGTAAGCATTTTTGGATTGCTGTCCATCGTTTCAGCCTGTAACAAAGCTGTCAGTACAGAGTCTGCATACATGTCATTGACTGGTGTGGCCAACCATTCCATCGTGACGATTTTTCCCTCTATAGTTACGTCGACGTTTTTGAAGACTCGGAGTTTTTTGTCATCTATTATTTCCAAACAGCCTGCTATTTGTGTGAGCAAGTGCTTGAGGGTAGGCAATGATGCTGAGTAATACACACTCTGTCTCTGAATTACTTGACTCATTGACATGTCTGTATACTTTGAGAGGTCACATGGATCCAACAGGTGGTAGTTAAAGTTGCGTTTGACGAGCACACCTGAAAGTTTTTGGCCAGGTTTCGGAGTTTCCACAGCTAATGTGCCCATCACCTGGAATTTGAGAGATGAGAAAGATGAGTATTGAGGATTTCAGAATGCATTATATGTATCGATGATATGCAAGGCAAAATAACTCAAATTTCATGAATTAGCAGAAGAATAGATGACCACTTGTTCATCTGATATAATTAAGTAGTCATGGAAGACTGATAACTACATGAAATTCTAAGCACTCACATCAGCTTCCTGTTTAGAGGGTTTTGTTATATAAGTTTATGATGAATGATTTTAATTCCTCACAAAGATATGATAATTTGACTGATTTTTAGATTATTGGCCTAAGCCATCGAAAAATTTCATTTAAATGAGGAATACTTAATACTATAAATACACAATGATATTTTCAAAATAATTTCGGTTCTGATTCATTCAAGAATGGATTTTTTTCATCAATTTATACAAGCTCTCTTCCGAAAAAAAACAATAACTAATAAGTATTATGAGTGGATATGAATGGTTGTCGTAGTAAAAGAATAAAAAACTAAGATAAAACTACTCTCACCTTAGCTGTCTTCTCGCCTCGGAAATAAAGCTCAACGGCCACGGTATTACGAGGATTGTGAATCTCAATGCTAGTACTGGGATCATCCTCATACTCTCGCTGCAGCGCAGCTTTCAATCTGCCCATCTCGTTTTGTTCACCATGCACAAGTACCACATGAGGTGGTTTCAAGATTCTGATGAATTCAGAAGTTTGCTGGTAATCTGTGTGAGCAGAGAACGATATGTAATCCACAGACATCTTTAGCGGCAATTTCTGACCATTCATTGTCATAATTTCCTCAGGCTCAGAGAGAATAGTTTTAGCCAGGGTGCCTTCCACACAGTATCCAGCAATAATAACTCCATTCTTTGCATCCGGGCACCAGGATTCAAAAAGTTCTCGCGACAGACCACTCTGCATCATACCGGGAGAAGCCATGACAACGCATGGGCCAATGTCGTCAAAGTGGTCAATGCCCTTCAAATTTGATATGTGCTTGAATACGAAAGGATTGTTGATTGCTATTTGACGCCTGATTTTATCGTTCATCGCATTGACGTAGGTCTGATACACTGCCATACACTTCTTCGCCAGCGAGGAAGCGTAGTAGATTGGGATTTCGTGAAGCTCTGGGTGTAGACTCCAGTACTCATCAAGGATTAGTAGCAACTCTTGGGCTCGGCCCAAAGCGAATACTGGAATAAGGCACCTGCCACCTCGGTTGACGATCTCGTGAACAAGATTTGTAAAACGACTCTCACGGTCCTCACGTTTCTCGTGAATGTGCGTACCATAAGTTGATTCTGTTATCAACACGTCTGGATGTACATTAGGAATTTCAGCTGCCATCAAGTGACGATCTTCTTGTCTGCTGAAGTCTCCCGTATACAGAATTTTTACACCTATAAGAAAGGAAAGACTCTATAAGGACCATTTCATTTCTGTAGGCCAATGAAAATTAGTTATTAGAAACTCACCAGCTATTTCAATCATGAACATTGCTGCGCCAAGGACGTGTCCGGCATTGTAAGCCCAAAATTTGATACCATACACGTCCTTCTCTTCATGAAAGTTTATGGTTTCGATTTTGTCCATACTGGATTCTAGATCTGACTCTGTGTAGAGCATTTGCTCTGTGGCTATATTACTGACCTTAATATAATCTGAGAGTAACCATCTGTAAATGGCTTTTGTCGCATGTGTCATGAAACATCTGCCTTTGAAGCTGGTTTTTTGCAGAAACCAGGGTAATGCTCCAGAATGGTCCAAATGGAAGTGAGAGATTAATAAAATATCAATTTCATCAGCCTCAACAATATCTACAAAGGGTAGTGCATCCATTCCACTCAGACCAGGATGAATACCACAGTCAAGCATGATTTTCTTTCCCTTAAATTCCAGCATGATGCAAGATCTTCCCACTTCTTGACCAGCTCCAAGGGGTCGTATAGAGAGCAAGTCGCTCTCTTCTGCTGGTATTTGTGCATCAGGCTTACGTTTTGTTGAAGACATCTAAACAAAGGAGAATATTGGAAGGTATTGCTATGTTATGAAAAATTGCATGGATGGTTCAACATTCGATACAAAAAGCTCATGGCAAGAAAACATTATTGCAAATTTTTATCTCTACATGAGAAATATACAAATAGTATAATTAGAAGAGTGCTTTGCAATTCGACTGAGCAGTTGAGAATACACAGTCGCATACAATTGTAAACCTCATTCAACTTCCAACCAAGTATGAGGAGTTATTGAAGCTTGTTCATGAAATGATCTAATCATTCCAAAAACCTAGCGCTATATTCAGTCAGAGTGTGTATATGTAAGCTAAAAAATGCCATGACGTATGAAAATTGTTGACTCCAGCTTAATGTTCAGGATAGAGAAGAACTATAACTTTTAACGATATGAAGATACATGATACTTGCTTTGGAAGCAAATTTCTTCTATAACCCGACATGCAATTTTTGCAATTGAACGATTGTACTAAATAATAGATAACGTATAACAAATAGACCATCCTGAATTCAATATTAGGACACAAAATAAAAGTGAGTGCTAACTTGCAGAAATTGATATTAAGGTAAAATTTTCAATCATTCTCACCTTTGTAGACTAGATAATTTACTGGAATCGCAGATAACTTCAATTTTTTTTCTAAAAAAATATTCTTTTATTTATTTACATTTATACATTGTCGGCTTCAGACCATGTGTTTACGACGAAGCCCCACGCCATTTTGAAATACGCCGGCAACCAATCAGCGACTGTATATTTGCGTAACCTAACCAAACCAGACTTCCAGCTGATTTTAAAAACCATGCGTTGACCATTATCCAGTCGTGTTTATTTGACGGCAAAAGTATAGTTTTAAGCAATAATCATGCAATTAGAGATCTTTTACAGAGATTATTTATACTATTCAGAATTTTTATATTTACATTGATTAATTTAATTTGCTTTAATATTTATAATCATGGCTCAAAGAGTTACAAGACAGACACGTCTAAGAACATATCAAAATGAAAACAATCCACCGAGAGAAGAAGACTGCAACAATACTATCAATCACTCTAAACCTGGCCCAAGTGATTATGGATTCCGGAATGATATTCATAGATTACCTAGAGTTGAGTTATCAGAAGTGCCTGAATTACCAGAGAGTAATGATGGCATCACAACAAATGCTGCTCCATCCAATCGTGAGCGTAGACCTCTTGGAGTTAGAACCAGATCCAACAGATTGGAATCTTTGATACCACGAAAAAGATTGAGAGACTCCTCAACCCTATCAAAACCTGTAGGCAGTAAAAATCCAAGTCAAAGCAGCATCAGGAGCAATAGTTCAAATGCAACGTCTCAATCAAATTCAAGGACGCAGGGAGCTACACCATCTTTCAGAAACAAGAGTGATGTTTTCAATAACATTACTGCATCTTTTACAAATTCAAAAATCTTAAGCTTACAGATATTGAGTGATATTACTAGTCAAAGACGTCTTGAATTATCAAGTTGGGGGCTACCGCCACTTATCCTAGAAGTAAGTAATTTTGAATTAACTTGCTTATAACTATCCATCCTTGGAGCCGATTCTAACTTTATTATTCATCGTTTAAGAAATACCAATCAAGGGGTGTTACTTCTATGTTTCCATGGCAAGTTGAGTGCTTAGCCAACAGGAAAATTTTGGAAGAAAATAAAAATCTTGTTTACTCAGCACCCACATCTGCTGGAAAAACTCTGGTTGCAGAATTTCTTGTTCTGAAAACAGTATTTGAACGCAGGAAGAAAGTTATTTTTATTCTTCCATTTGTTTCTGTAGTCAGAGAGAAAATGTTTTATTTTCAAGTAAGTATAGTTTTTAGCTATGATGTCCTCTTGTATAGATGAAATAAATCATATAATAATATTCATGGTTTTCTAGGATCTTTTATCTGATAGTGGAGTTAGAGTTGAAGGTTTCATGGGAGGAGTAGCACCAGCAGGGGGTTTTGCTGCGGTTCATGTTGCAATTGCTACTATTGAGAAAGCAAATTCTTTGATTAATCGTTTGATGGAGGAAGGTGATCTAGTTTCATTAGGAGCTGTTGTTATTGATGAGTTACATTTGCTTGGAGATCCTGGTAGAGGATACTTGTTGGAGCTACTTTTAACAAAGTTGAGATATATGAGCCTGAGGTAATAAGATGATATCTTAGTTTGAGCATTTTTGGGAAAATTTAAAAATTCTGATTCTATTTGATTCAGTTCAGAGCAAGTAAACATTCAACTAATTGGCATGTCAGCAACACTCCCCAATCTTCCTATGATTGCTGATTGGCTGGATGCTGAATTGTATAAGACTGATTTCAGGCCAATACCTCTTCATGAGCAGTGCAAAGTAAGGTTGATGCAATGTGTGCACATAAAAAATCTCAAAATTTGTACAACCACTTTATCTTCTTCCTCAGATTGGTTCATCTCTACTTGATTCAAAGTTGAATGTAGTCAGAGAACTAGAACCAGCTCCAGATATAGTCAATGATACAGATAATGTTATTCAGTTATGTATAGAAACCATCAATGGTGGCCATGGTGTGTTGATATTTTGTCCAACCAAAAATTGGTGCGAAAAATTGGCCCTTCAATTGGCAGCATCTTTCTTTCAATTAGGTGAGTCCTTGAATATTAGAAACAAGCAGAAACACCACATTGAGAATTTTTTACTTTCCAAGGACGAGATAACACTCATCATGGACAAATTTTGAGAAATAATATCAATCTAACATCTGTACAAGAGGTACTGGTACAGCTACAACATAGTCCAGTAGGATTAGACAACGTTTTGAAGAAGACTGTATCATTTGGAATAGCTTTTCATCACGCTGGTTTGACGATGGACGAGCGGGATATTATTGAAGGTGCTTTTAGGTAAAAATTTGAAAGTACTTCGGTTATACCAAACAGCTGAGCAGTAATTGAATCTCCTGATTGAAAATTTTAGAATAGGTTCGTTGAAAGTTCTGATAGCTACGTCGACACTGAGCAGTGGCGTAAATCTTCCGGCTAGAAGAGTCATCATACGTTCTCCAATATTTAATGGCAGAACACTGGATAAGCTCACCTATCACCAAATGATTGGACGAGCCGGACGCATGGGGAAAGATACAGCAGGTGAGATCCAAATCCTTTTCACCAAGAATCTAAAATTGTTTTCAAGGCTCTCTATAACCAGCATAAAAAATCGATTTTATAGGTGAAAGTATTCTGATCTGCAAGCCCAATGAACGTGCATTGGCCTCAAACTTGATGACTTCTTCTTTAGAACCTATTGTATCTTGTTTGGAGGGATCTGGGCCTTTAATCCGAGCACTCCTTGAAGCAATTGCCAGTCAAATAGTCCGCACTCCAAAGGATCTCGATCTCTATAGCAAGTGCTCTTTCGTTTATAAGTGTGAAGATAATGAAGTCAAGAAGATGGTCGACGACGCTGTCCAATTTCTTATCAGCAACGAGTTTTTACAGTCAGTTCAAATTTTTAAAAATCTCCCTTCACCAAATCACTTGAATATCCATTGTATGAAGACATAATTATATCCTTATATACAATTGTAAATTTATCAACAGATTGAGAGATGTAGAAGGTGTAGGCGAGAATGAAGATCGTCGCTTGGTGGCCACAAGTCTTGGAAAAGCTTGTCTTGCTGCTTCAATAGCTCCTCGAGATGGCTTATTACTTTTTGAGGAGCTTCAACGCGCTCGCAAGTGTTTTGTTCTTGATACCGAGCTTCATGTCGTCTATCTCGTTACTCCTTTTAGTTCTGCTGGACAGATCGGACCAGTTGATTGGATGACGTTTATGGATCTGTGGAGATCTTTGTCTGAGAGCGAACGCCGGGTTGGACAGCTTGTCGGAGTGGAGGAGCGTTTTTTGGGTAGCGCTATGCGTGGTGTCGTCAAAAGTGGAAAAACGGTATGGGCAAAAATTTTGAAGTTGGTAATTTCGAGTAACTGTCTAGAATCTGCAAACATTTTCAATCAGTTTTGAGAAATAACGTTTTTTTGACGTGGTAGCTCGTGTATAACTTACTTATCTAAAAGTGATGATAAAGTTGCCTACCAATTTCTCCATTGCATCCAGTTTGAGAATTGAATTATTTTTAGATAGTGCGTATAACAGGAATTGAAAGAGCTTTGTTATTATATTCGTAAAATTTCGTGACCTTACATTATCATCTATATCTTGAATTGAATTCTGTGAAATCTTTTATTAATCCTCAACCCTGTGATTACAGTTGAACGTCCACCGGAGATTTTTTACAGCAATGGCCCTTCACGACTTGGTTCGCGAGGTACCTCTGAATACAGTTTGCAGAAAGTTTAGTTGTAATCGAGGACTTCTGCAGAGCTTGCAGCAGTCTTCATCAACTTTTGCAGGTGATTTATATGGAAATACTGAAGATAAATAACTTGAGCTCAAATACCTTGACAAATAATCAAAAAAATCATGTCTGAGTTTTATAATTTCTGCTGTTAGGTATGGTTACTAATTTTTGTCGTGAGCTGAAATGGGACTGCATGGAGCTTTTGTTCGCACAATTTCAAGCTCGACTCCAATTTGGTGTGTGCAGAGATTTGCTTGATCTGCTACGATTACCGAGTTTGAACGGTCTTCGGGCTCGCAGTCTATTCAAGCATGGGATCACAACTGCGGCTGAACTTGCGGTCGCTCATGAACTTGATGTCGAGGAGGCTCTGAACAAAGCTCTGCCATTCGAAAGGTAATACGATTTGCTATCTCTTAGAGGAATTTCGGAGTTCCATCAGTATTGCACATTCACCGACATTGCCGAGTTCTTGAATTAATTTTTGAGATATCGTAAATCTGACGAATTACCCCGGTTCTTTGAGTCGCTCGAAATCGGCGTTACTTAAAATCGCCGTGATACCTTGAAAATCCGTCAAGATATTTCAGAACTCAACTATGCCGGTATCTGACATCCTCTCAAGTCCAATACGATAGGAAAATATAATTTGTCTACAATTTTTTGATCAACTTTTTAACCCAAATAGCGAAAAAGATTTCGATGGAGGTAACGAAGCAGAAGTGGCAAAGAGAGCAAAAATGAGGAGCGTTTTTATCACCGGCAAGGATGGTTTGACTGCTCAGGAGGCTGCTGTCATCGTTATACGAGAAGCTCGAGCCTTAGTCAAGGTAGACGTCCTCAATCGCTGATATCCCATTTCACACGTAAACATTTGAGTTTTCTTATTTAAACTTTGACGGGGACGATGGTTCCCCCACGAAACTTGACTCGATCTACTGTATTTATTTTGTGAATTTAATCATCATGACTGTCAAACTCTCTTTTGTTGGTATTGATTCTATACTTTATCAATACCTTGAGAGTCTTAAGAATAACAAAAAGCAACAAGTGACCCCAGCCTAGATTTAGATTCGTAGTAAGTAATGAGCTTGCAATTCTACACAATTTTGTTCCCTTTTCGCAATCTGTATAAAAATTTTAATCTAACGGAGTCTGAAATTCGATACTCATTTCTTTGAGCAATCCTTATCATAGTCGCTCAATCAAGTCCAAAATAGATACCCTGCATCAATCTTCCTCTCCAGTATCTGATGCCTGGCGCAGTTTTTCTAAAATATTTTCCATTTTCTGCAGAATGAACTTGGAGTCCGTGATGTAAATTGGAGTCAATCAAGTAGCAGCAACAGTGTCAGTCGTAATAGCACAATCAAAACAGCCCCGGTCACACCTTCGGATAACGCAATAAGTCTGAGACCTTTGAGTGCTCTCAGTGGCATGACATCTTCAAGAAGTCCATCTATCGAATCCAGACCTTCTAGTTTCGACCAACGACTCGATGCAACTACGACTCCTGTTCAGCCACAAACAACTTCGACTCTTGGAAGACAAACTAGTGGCAATATTTTACTAAACAACTGCATTCCTGAGGAAGATATCCCAACAGCACCAGTTACAACTATAACACCTAGCACTGTACAAATGCTTTCCATGATTAGGATAAGTGATGCTCCTAAACCTACTTCGTCCAGCAGTCCCAATCCAGTGAATGAAATTCGCACCTCGGATGCGAATCAAAGTATGTGCCTCTTCTCTCAAGACATTGCAGATCAACAACAAAATTTTGACCAAAAAGATAGCCCACTAGCAGGTAATTGTATACCAAGTGAAAGTCAGGATGTGGTGAACAGGTCAAATGAGGTGCAATCTCAGCCAACGTCTCACCGAAGCCTCAGATCACGATTGAACGAGAAAACTCGGTCACTCGTAGAAGACCACATGACAATTAATTCGGCTGACTTTCGTGATTCTCCGGAAGCTCCGGTAAAACCAAATAACAAGCAACAGTCACCCTCGTTCCAAGTTACTTCGCAAGCTCTCGATGAAATAATGCGTATTGTTGAGGATAACCAAGCCCGCATCGAACCCGTTCTTACAACTACAACCATTCCAACCACTTCTATTTCAACTTCGACTACTATAAGTGCTAGAAATAGCATAAATACTAACAACAGAGTGTCAGCAGGTTCTAACGCTTCAAACAGTCTTTTTAGCGATAGTTCACTTTTTGATGCACAAGCTGCCAGTATTCTTGAAAAAAATGTCATGAATTCAACTCTGCTGGCTGAGTTTGAGCAAAGTGAATTTGGTTCTCAAGCTAAACGAGGTTCAAATGTACCTGCGACTACTACAGAAGTATCTAAGAAATTGAACGAAAAAGAGGACTCGACTTCTCAGCAGCAGCAACAGGTTCCGTCTACATGGACAGAAGATTCTTGGGATGTCGCAAGGAATGAATTAGTTTCAAATGAAGAGAATGGCAGTCCATCTCTGTTACAGCAAAGTAGAGTGAAGACCAGAATGCACATGACAGCGAGTAGCGCATGGACAAGAAGTAGACCGATTGAATCGCCTTTGATCGGTTCACCGAAATCGGTTGCTTTGAAGAGAACACTTGGTACTGGTGCAGTTGGAAAGATTTCACCTCTTGCTTCGGCTGCTTTGGCTAGAACACGTGTAGAGACCACAACAACTGTGCCTAAGATTGTGAGGTAGGCGGATTTGCTTATCAGAAAATGTTATGTTTATCCTGAAATATTTTGAGCTATTGAAACTCTATCTACTGTATGAAGCAGTAGAAATCTAAATAAACCTTTAAGCTAGCAGCGGTATCTATTTTAACCAATTTTCGGATAGCCTGTTGACTCTAACTTCAAGAATATCTAGCGAGTTTTCCAAGTCATTATCCAATCAGAAACATCAACAATATGACAAGTATTGTAGAATTTATCTCTGTTGTGAATTGTTGAGTATGAAGAGTTGGATGCGTCAAGCAACATTTTCAAATATGAGAATCATCTTTATGCATTTTCATATTCTCGACTTTGCAGTTTAAATCAGTCAGACTCGGATGAGTCGGTCGTGAATTCTCAGACCAATGACACGCATCGGACTGTGATGAACAAGACGCGTCGCAGAATAGAACAGAAAATCTTAACGCAGAAACTTGCAAAATCTGTGAAAAGTGGGAGTTGCAGTCCTGCTGCCATTGCTCGTTCATCGTCGTCGTCATCATCATCATCAAGACAATTGAGAAGAGAAGCTGTGTTTCGGAAAAGTCCCTCAACATCGAGTGATGAAGAGAGCGGGCCAATTTTTAACTCCGAAATGATGGCTTCTAAGAAGCTAGAAAAGGTAATGATTGGTTTTTTTGCTAAATCCCATTAAATTTTGAAAACCTTTAGATTTTTTATTTGGAATACTTAAGACGCCATTCTTCCTACTTCTCACCATTGAAGTATAATTACGATTTGTATACCACGAGCCTTGCATTTATAAAATGTATAACTTCTAATCAATTTGTGAAATTTTTGAAAATTAGAACAGTTTAGGTCTATAAAGTTCAGTAGACTAATTTTTTTCTTTTGTTCTTCTTTTTTCTTACAATAGAAAGGTGATGAGTGATGAACTCACAATTTGGATTTCAGAAAACACAGGATGCACCTTCATTGAAAGCCAAAATATCGAGAACTACTAATCGTATGGGAACAAGAGGTGATAAAGAGAAATTGAAAGCCTCGGATATCAAATCAACAAGTGTCACAGAATCTAGACGAGTCTTCAACAAGTTCCGCGCAGAAATCGAAGGTACCGAATCGAATGAGCCAATTGAAGAAATTGCAATTGCATTTGTTACCGAAACTCATGGTAGAGATGCATCGGTAGCTATTGGTCATAGAGTAGTAGGGATTGAAGACAAAACAAAAACAAAGAAGGGTGATTCTATCATCTATGGAGCTAAGAAGATCTGTGGTATTGTATTTTCTTGGGGTGCAGGAAGTCTCTACTACATGTCCTTCAGTAACACGCCAGGTATTTTGAAATTTTCTAAATGGTTTATCAATTCGAAGTTTGGAACTCAAGACATCAATTTATTATCTGGCTTTCATAATTTCAGAAACCAAAATTACATTAAAAGAGAGAATAGCTTTCCTCAAGGATATCGTGAGCAACTTTTCAATAACCTTACGCTGTTTCGATGCCAAAGAGACTTTCAAAATATTCTACAAATGCTTCGATATCGAACCTCGTTGTAAATTTCTTGATCCTAAGGCTGGAGATTGGTTGATGAATACCGAAATTTGTCACAAGAGCTTCACTGAGCTGGTAAGTCATTTTGATTTCAAATGATCAGCACCTGAATTATGTCGATGTATTTATTTATTAATCGGGATATTTTATAGACTGCTCAATATTTTCCAAGAGGCTCTGAAATCGCAAGAATGTACGAGAACAACTATGGGATGACAAGAATTGATCGAGCAGCTGTGAAAACCTTGCTCGCTTGGTACATATCTGAACCAGTCTTGGATTTGTTAGAGAAGTGTAGCTTGAATTTATCATCTGCTTTTAGAGGTAAGTCTACTACTCTTGTTAGATTCTAAACCCAATAAAGAGCGATACTCATAAAAACTCGAATAATCTCATTTCAGAAATTGAAATGCCCACGATTCTTACCTTGGCAAGTATGGAAATGAGAGGTTTTGGAATAAACGTTGATTCGCTCCTAGAACTCTCTGTCGCTTTGAAAAACGATCTCGCACGTATAGAGCTGACAGCTTTCAAGCTTGCTGGTAGGAAGTTTAATTTCTACTCGTCAAAAGAAGTATCTCAGGTGAACTATTACGTTTTTTTACTTTATCGTATCACTAAAATTCACAGATTTATAATGAAACCTGTCTTCTATGGCAAAGGTTTTGGGATTGTCAAGAGGTCGAGGAGGTACTAACAAAGCTGCTCTGAAATCGTGTGAAAATCCAATTTCAAATCTCATTACTTTGTGGCGTAAACTCAGCACAGTCCAAACTAAGGTAAAAAAAATGTAGATAGCATACCGCATACACGTGAAACTATTATCGGACTGAGATTCGAGTTTCATAATCAATTCGAAATGTTAACAGATCATATTCCCTCTTCTCCATTTGGACAAAAATAATGGTAGAATTCATGGTAACTGTATCACTTACACAGTCACTGGTCGCGTCTCGATGCACGAACCAAATTTGCAAACGATCCCACGAGATTTTACATCAGAAATAAGGTAATACTTGGAAATTCACATCTCTCGCAAAAAAGTGTCTAATTTTTTCGCCTTTACAGTGGATGCATATTTAGCGCTCGCATGGCATTCGTTCCAGAGGTCGGCAATGTCATGCTATCAGCCGATTTTTGTCAACTAGAACTTAGAATTTTGACCCATTTTTCTCGAGATCCAGTACTAACCAAACTTATGCACGAGGAAGGAGATATTTTCCGAAATATTGCTGCGAGAATGAACAAAGTAGCCGAAGAAGAGGTATGATTTGCATTGTTTCAAAATGAAGAAATTTCATAATATAATATAAATAACGTAATGTTTGAAAATACTATTTAGGTAAACGATGACATGCGTCAACGAGCCAAAGGATTATGCTACGCTATGATATATGGCATGGGAACGAAATCTTTGGCGGATTCATTAGGTGTTACCGAGTCTGCAGCAAAAGATTATTTGGAAGCTTTCATGGGTACATACAAGGGAATTCGAGAATGGTTGAAGGCTGTTGTTGAACAAGCTCGAACCGATGGTTTTGTTACAACTTTAACTGACAGACGTCGATATTTGCCCGGAATCACGAGTGAAACTTCTTCCACGAGAGGTACGTTGAAAAATTTTAACGATACACTAATAATTGAGTTGTGTTCAGTTTGGTAACAATTTTAACAGTTGAAAGATGTAATCATGAAATGAAATTATTGCAGCGCAAGCAGAGCGCCAAGCTGTGAATACCAAAGTTCAAGGTTCTGCAGCAGACATAACAAAGAAGGCAATGGTACTAATTGAATCGAAACTGAGAGAAGAATTTTCATATTTGCCGCTGACGTTTCCATGCACTGAAATTAAAAGGAAATTGCGAAGCAGCGATGCGGATTCAAGACCCAGGGGCGCTTACTTGATTTTACAGTTACACGACGAGCTGCTTTATGAGGTAAGTGTTTCCAACAATGTCAGCATTTGAAATTGTGTTTTTGTATCTGTAAACTACAATTCGCTGTCATTTCATTTTCTGGGTTAGGTAAATACCAATGATTTGGAGATAGTAGCAAGAATTGTTAAAGAATCAATGGAACATGCTATCGAACTTCGTGTGCCATTACCTGTCAAAGTTAAAGTTGGACCAGCTTGGGGCAATCTTGAAGAGTACAAATTTTGAAAAATGGATAATGGAAACCTCGAACTGGTAGGTTACTTACGTTTTTAAAGTTAGTGAATGTCGGATTTTATGAGAGGTTTGATACCTAATAACATCATTTTTGATATTTTGATCTGTGTTGGCTCCTCTTTTGAAGAGTTCTAAGAGTTCATGAAATTCAGATCAAACCTCATCTTGATTATTCTTCATTTGAAATACTGTTGCTTAAATGTTCTCATTTTATTCCAACCAAAGTGGTTTTATTGGCTCTTGAATATGTTTGCTAATTTTTAAGAGTTGTTAAGAATCGATACAGTATTCAATCAATTTTAACATTTTCTACGCTTATGGGGTGATTGATAATGATCAAATGTGCGCCCCTGGCGAGGATAAGTTTGACAAAAATGATGGGGGAAAAAAAAAATGAAAAAAGGGTGTTTTCTTGCGAATCGTGACAAATTCAACCTGATTCCGAGCGAAATCATATCAACTAGCCGTTTCGAGTAGTTGCCAAAGTACGAATTCCCCACACATTGCTTATGAAAAAATTTGGCGACTTACTGTTTTTTCTTGCATCTTCGCAGTTTTCTCGCAAATACTCAGAAGAGGTGGGTTGTAGCAAAAAATGTTACAAACATTTTTTTATAGGTTTTTTCTTAAAGATCTACAAGATGACGATCTATCGAGAAATTCAGGCTTTCTTGATGAATGACGTATTTAGATCGATCGAGAAATTTAGGCTTGAAGAAAATGGTAGAAAATCAGCAGAAAACGCGAGGTTTGTGCGAAAAACTTGGGCTTTTTCACACAATTATGCAATCCTCTTGAGTTTCGTGATGAATTTATAGATTCATAGTACATAGTACTAGTACATGATCATGTAGGTATACCTACATGATCTTGTACACCTTTAAAAAATATCCATGAAAAAGTATTCGTGATATTTTTTGCTGTAACCCACTTTTTCTGAGTATTTGCGAGAAAACCGCGAAGAAGTGAAGAAAACGGAGAGTCACCGAATTTCTCCATCAGCAATTTATGGGGAATTCTCAGTTTGACGATCACTCAAAACGGCGAGCTGATACGATTTCGCTCGGAATCAGGTTGAATTTGTGTTCGTACAAAAACACCCCTTCTTCAATTCTTGTTGTCATATTTGTCAAACTCATCCCCGCCAGGAGCGCACCGTGCAAACTAAATTGTACATATATTACCTTTACTATTTTTATTAGATAATGAACTATTTTGTACGTTTCCTGAATCAATTAAGAATTGTGATTTCTACTTATACAGACAATTTTTGGCGATCAAAATTGTACATACATAGTCTTATTTTTACAAATCAGTATACACAATTTCAATTTTTTTTCAATAAAGAGTCATCGTTACATAAATGCAACTTCATCTTGATACTCACAATTTTTACAATTTAAAAATGAATATATCTAAGAAATTGAGCACTTTTGGAATTTAAATCGTCATAATTCGTCATGATTTCTTGTTGAAGACAATATGCATAGAGATTTCTACTCATTTAATATACTAAATATTTGAGTACACTCCTATTACGCGGAATTGTGTACTGTATCCATTTCGACTTAAACGTCCATACCTAGAATCAAACGTTACAACTCCTATTTCGATAGTACTTTTAAACCGTACATCCGAAAAGATATCAAGTTTTTACTTGAGTAAATTTTCATTTCCGAGTTTATCATCTAGATGCTATATTCGACAATTTCATCCGAATAACTTTTTCATAAAATTCTTTTCAAGACTTCAACAAGATTAATCCTTATAAAGGATGAATAAACAATGTACACATGGTGATTGGGTACCCCATTCACAAAAATTACGCTTTGATCTCTATTGCACTCGACTTAGAGTTAGATTTCTTCTCGTTGATAGCTGCAACGATGATATCTTGATAGTACTCTCCAAAAACACTTCGATTGTGAGAGAATAATATTGCAAATTGCGCAGCAACATCAATGAGTTCTTTTTGCAATAGCGAAAGACCTGTAGGTATTTGCTGCGGTTTGGCAGATTGTGATACAATCACATTCATCAAAAATTGTCTTATCCGAGACGCTAAAACAAAATTGTGCTTGATTATTTCATATCTTACTTAGGGACACGGGTTACTGATTATCTTGCATGAAATGTTTTTACTCACTAACAAGCTCTCGAACTTTGTGATCAGGTTTTGACAAACTCAAAATTTGTTTGTCCAAGATTGACGAGAATTCTTTGAATTCAGGTGTTTCTGAATATGCAAGATTTTGCTGTGCTTTTTGAATCTCGGTTTTTACTTGAACAAGGACATTAGGCATAACTCCGTCTAAATCCCTGAAAAAAATATGAACATGAAGATCCTTGAAAGTGCAGAGTGGTATAAAGAAAAAAGATATGAGTATTTACTTATTTGAAGTAGCTGAATCCAACAAAACTAGTAGATGTTCTTTCAGTTCACTCTTATGCTGGTCACTCATAGGGAAAGGTAATGGTTTCAGCAAGAGTAGAATTGAACCAGTGATAGCAAGCCTGCTAGTTTTATTTCGTAAGTCAAGCAATCTTGCTTGATCTAACATGAGAGTCTGGAAAAAATATTAATTTCAGTACTGAACATTCGGTTCCATTAGATTCGTAGTGTTTTTAATGTGTAGGAACTGTACATACCTCTGCATTTGGGCAGGAATCAAATTCCAAAAGATCTAAATATGCTTCAGTTAGGAGAGAATGGGTCGTCTGTTTGATGAAATTGGGATCTGTAGAAGCAGCCTCAATCGTTTCAGGTTTCAAGTGTTTCAACAGCCATTTCTTTGTGTATTGGAGTCCATCAGCTTGAATTTTCAGGAACTCAGCAAATTTAGCTTTTTCATACTCAATACTTGATGCGATTATACTAGGTCTGATCATGCTTATAGTGAAATTAGCTAAATCTAATTTCATTAACTGCAGAACTTCCATGATTCCTTTGAAAGTTTCAATCACATCAGAATGCTTCTTCAATTCTTCAATTTTCTCATCTCTCACAGGAGCACAAATTTTTGCCATCAAGGAAATGACATACTGTGAGTAATGATGAAAATCAAGTACTCCCTTTTCTGCTTGTTGCCTAATCAGATCAATGTCGAGTACTTGATTGATTGTTTCTCTTGTTCTTGCATTGTGTGGGAGAAGTAATTCATCTATAGACTGTTGATTGAAGGAATTAGTACATTTAAATGGAGAATAGAACTGAGAGTTGAGAAATATCATTTACCTCCTTTATTTCCTGTAGTAATCTGAGGGCTTGAGTATAAATAGGAGGATCCTCTGACAGCTCTGCTGCAAGTATATCCCAGAATGCTTTATGTACAATATCTTTCACTTGTTTGTGCAAGGTATCCTCTTCTGGCTCCAACTTGTCAATTTTGAAATTCTTATCCACAGCAATCTCATGAGCTAATGCCATATTTTGCATTCCACGAGCTGCTTTCATGATTTCTTGGAGTGAAACAAATTTGGGTGGAGAAGCAGCAGTCCACCCATCTAACATAAAATCACGCACCCTACAAAATGTGGTGATAAAAGAATGATTGATGCACTAAACTACTCACATAAAATGCAAATTAGAAATTCTAATCTCAATATGAATACAGCATAATTTAGAAGAAAAGTTTCAACTGAAGTATTTACCTCTCTAGACTATCTTGGTCGTTACTGTCTAATGAGGATGATGCAGTGTCCATGGTAGCATCTGATGCCTCAGAGCCTCGAGATTTCTGTTCATCACTGTGGACATCTTTTAAATTTTGGCTGCTAGTGATTTAATTTTAATTCAATTATAAAAATGTCACTTCTTGACAGTACATCTGATATAATTTGGAACACACCTGTTTGGCATATTGGAAGCGTTTCAGATAGAAAATTGAAGAAATTGAGTAACACACTGGGAGTCAGTGATCTGCATCCAGCGGAATCCACAGGTTAACTAATCTGGTTACTGGTAAAAAGGAGGTCAAACTGCATCTATAAAAAGAACACCCACAAAGCTCTCAATATGTTATTTTTTCCCACGGCTTCTCTCAATCTTTCAATTCATGATCTTCAGCAATCTTTGAAGGATAGCATTTTAATGAAATGCCTATTGACTAATTAAGAAATGTACTGATGCTCAGACAAAGAACTATGAAAGCGGTAAAAACCATAAGACAGTTGAGATAAATTGTGACAGAACAAAGAGATTAACCGTGAATGCAATCAGCAACAAAAATTGAAGCTAACAGGTATTCACCATGTAATTTATGAGTGAAAAATCATACGATGACTCAATTACGTCCTGGACAGGAAGAATCTCTTAAATTATAAACCACTTGTTGGTTTCAACTTTCCTCAATTTTTCTTTCGTCACAACAACTTGGATCCTTCAATAGTTAGGAATTCGAATAATTTTCAGTCCTTAACTTTTGAAAAAAATGTACGAACCTGCGGAGAAGACATCGATCAAGGAAGCACGCAGTTATAGCTTTCTACTGTTGCACTGTGTACATACAAACCTTTGTTGTCGATTTTACTACACCGCAGCAGCAGACGCTATAATCGACGCCAGGGATCGACGCGTCCACGTTCAACACACGCGCACTTTGTTCACACGAATGCAACTCTACAGCTGGTGGATCAGCTGTGAACTGTCAAATGTCATTAGAACTTTAAATTTTCGGAGCACTTACCACGTCCTCAATAAATTTAAGCTTTTCTCTATTTTGGCAAAACTTTTTCTATTTTTTCGATTTTCTTGACTCTTTTTTTTTGGATAGTTTATTTTTCACACTTATCCAACTCTATTATTACCAGCTCACCGATCGATGAAAAGCACCGTTGTTTTGTATACCTGTATATAAAAGTTTACAGAGCGCACCTTTTGGTTTTGTCTGCTTTGAGAGATGAGAACTGACTGATTAAGGTTTTAAACTTGCGGTTAAAATGTTTAATGAACTGAACACTATACTTGTAAATTTTGTGCAACGTGGTTTTTATTGTCACGCGCTCATTTCCTGAATTGCCATTTTTGAGAGCGCAGTGACTCTCGGCGAACTGATGATAATGTGGTTCACCTTGGAAGCGAGAAATGAGAACCTTGAAACCATCGTTGTAAAAGCGATTTTCTTGTGTTTATTTTGTGCACACCTCTCTTTGTGTTTTTATCGTCAATGTCAATAAACCTTTTTCGGGATATTATTATTGCTCTATTGCTTATAGTCATTGTTCATCAGGACTTTACACGAGCTCTTCAAGTTTCTGAGTGATTCAACGATTTGATTTTGTGATTTTCCATAATGAAGCTCCCAAGCGCTTCCGGTTTCCGGCAAATTTTCAAAGGTAAAATTTTTGATGAAGAATAGGCATTTACGCCTTCGATTTAGATTCGTTTGAAAACTAATTTACTCGTAAGCTTATTCTATTTATCGGATAGGTAAAACTTTTGAAAGTTTGAAGTCAAAAAAAGTTATGAGCACAGTGTGCGAGGAGAATAAATATGCTAAGAAAGTTGACTCTTGTCACGTCAAGTGCTTGTTTGATGAGGCATGTGTGCCATTTGGATCCTGGGCTGAAGGAGCTAAAAATAGAAATGCCAGAAACAACAGAGCACTCCTGTTTGGCCTTGCTAATTTTATATTTGCCTGTTATGGAGTAAGTACTTGATTTGAGATCTATATATTTTAATCTGTTATTCAGATTATGTTTCCTTACTCATTTCATTCAGAAGAGAGATCACAAAAGAGCAAGTTTGAGAAACTCAAATTAGTAAGATATTTCATCCATAACCGAAAAGAGAGTATAGTAGATGTGAAAAAAGCGAGTAACATTTGGAAAAAAAAGCATCAATTTTATTTCAGCTGAGAAAATGGGGCCTCTGCAAAACCTATGATGATTTCACTTTCTTCTACCATCACGATTAACATTCGAGCCATGATGTATCTTGCACCAAGAATCAAGACAAGAACGTACAGAATCGCAAGAAGCTGAATTTCGTAAAACAATTAATTAAAACACTTTTCAATAATAATAAATCTTAATCGTACGAGCATTACATACAAGTATAGAATATATATAAATAGATATATCTTATTTATATACTATCATCCGGAGACTAATCGTTTTTACGTTGATTCCGGATTCTTACGCAAAATTACAAATCCCTCCATTATGGGAGTTAGTGGTGTATATTCTTCGGTTGCAAGTTCGGCTCTTTCACCGTAAGCTATTAGGACTGGTGTTGTGTGAGTTTGGAAGCCGGTAATGGTTTTAGGATTACCAGCCTGTCCAACCACGTCGACGGCCAAACCAACTCGTACTGGAACTGCTAAAGGTTGAAGCTCTTCGTCGAACGTTACCAGCATACGGGGTTGCATCGCTGCCGCCAAAGTGTACAACAGATAGTGCGACCTTCCCAGGATGACTGTTTTGAGGAAGAATGATTTCGTTTGATTAGAAGTTTGTTAGACGATTCTTTTAGAGGTCAAGTAGGGGAGTAGTTTTTTCTGAAGTTCATTGTTTCAGCAGGATGAAATTTTCAATTGATAAATGGAATGAAACGGAGAATTGAATTGAAAACTATAGTATCGTTAGTTAGTACTATCTAGGATTTTCGATCTTGGTAAGGAATGCCAAGGTATTGGTAGGTATCTTCATGAAATAGTTATACACAGTTTCTTATGAGAAGAGATTCATATATTGTGGAATGTATGACTTCTAGCAGGTTTGAAAAATAGAACTTTTTTCGCAATGTTTAATTAAGCTATCCACGAAATCATAGTTGCATTACTGAGCTAAAATTTTTGATCAGAAATGAAAACTATTCTAATCAGGAAAATTCATTTTAAAAGTTAGCCTGAGTGCAGACACTCACTGACTTTATTTTGCATTAAAAAACGATTCCCATCACATTGACGAAAAAGATCGATTCATCACGGTAATTAATCGAATACATGGTGTTCAAACCATCCTCAAGACTCTGTTGGAATCCACCTAAAGATCCACCAAATTGACGCGATCGCTTGATTTCAATGAGCAATTTGCAAATTTAAACCACGACCAACGAAAAGACTACTCATATCCCTCTTCAAATTGGCAATAATATAAAAATGTTGAAACTTACTGTTTTTAACATCTAAGAATCCAGTCAAGGTTGCCAGGAGACCAGCAAGAGCAACAGGGCTTAGCAGCTGCCGATCGCTGTGGTAGGGCGACAGTGTCATCGTACCTTTTCCTAAATGTATCAAACCCTGAGCTATCCTGACCATGAACAGATTGTTCGGATCTTTAGCGTGATATTGAGCAAGTTGTCTGAGCATCGCAGCTAACTTAGAGTTGTTCGTTCCAGCTCCAACAAGGCCCATTGCAAATATTGCATTGTGGGCAACTTCGAGATCACTGTCGTGTGAAAATTTGGATAGTGTGTCCAGGATATTGAGCTTTGGATTTGACACGGATATAAGCCCAAGAGCAAGAGGTACCGAACGCCTGATTACAGGTTCGCAATAGCGCAAAAGGTGTCCAAAAGTTCTGTAAGCCATCTCAGCACCAATTTCTTCACCCATAGCGATAAGAGCTATACCTAAAACAGCTATAGCTTGTCTTGAGCTTAGATCTTTCTCTTTTTCCTCCTTCTTTTCTTCCTTATTTTTTTCTTCCTTCTTGTCTTTGCCGCTTGATTTTTCCTCCTTTTCGTTGGATGGCTCGTAGTGCTCAGAGCAGATGTGCAAAAGGTGCTGAATTTTAAGTACATTGCCAGTACCTGCATAAGCGCAAACTTCGACCAGTGTCATTGACATAGATTTGAAGGGATCTGGCACAACTTCGAGAGCTGCGATTATGGCCTCGGCAGCCTCTTGCTTGCCCAAAAAGCATAAGCCAAGACCCAGAGGAAGGAATCGGGCGTATGTATCCTGAAATATCAAATTATTGTAAATTTCCTTTAAGCCTTGAATTCAAAAAAATTCAGCGACTAGATAGAATATAATACCAATGATAGTGTAAGTAGATACAGGGCAAAAAATGATTGAATCTCACCTTCAGTTCAACTTCAGTCTTTTCCATCAAAACTTGCATTATAGCTGTAGTGACGGTTGCATTGCAAGAGCCAACAGCTACCATACCCAAAGCCAGTCCTGTCATACCAATGACTTCCCAGTTAGATTTAGGATCAGTTAAAACTGGTATTAGAAGGCTTAGAACAGCTTCCCTATTGGATCCAGCATATGACAAGCCAAGTCCAACAATAGCTCCAATTCTCATTGTGTTGCTGTTGTGCATCACATAGTCTGAGAGCAACGCAAGAGCTGGTTCACATTCGTTTCTCACACCACAATTTACAATTCCACAGGCTAAAAGGGCTCCTGATTTGATATAATCTTCCCCAGAATACAGATATTTGTCTATGGGAGTAAGACCACCATCTACATCCCACAAGAGGATGAGACCTAGGGATGCCGTTGCACTGAGCATACCATGCTCTTTATTCTTGTAGAGCCATTTGTTGCCATCTTCAATAAGTAGTTTATCATGACCAAAAGCTGCATTGACAAAACCATTGACAAAACTTGCAGCAAGATTCTGCCTGGCAGAGTCCACTTGGCTACCACCAAAGGGTGGTCTTGAGTTCTCAAGGTGAGACTTGTACACATCCTCTGGCGTTTTTGCTTCCATGATGTCCAATTCACGGGCAAGATTTAGGAAGTGATTATTTAAGTGAGAGTTGGTCATAATCTCAACAAGATCATCATACCAGTCCAGGGAAATTGGCAGTTCTAAGAAAATTTGTTGTCTACCTAGCATAAATGCTAGCTGCTTCTGTACTGATCTGCAAACAAAATTTTGGTTTTAGTGCTAGGTGCTAGATAGTCTACATGGTAAACTACATTTCATGAACACTTACAGGTCTGGACAATTGGTGAAGATATCTTCAATCAAAGGTAAATCGTTGAGTTGCATAGCTAGCCTGAGAGCTTGTGGATACTGATTGAATTTCTTATACAGCTTCAATGCAGTGTGCAGAAGCGTACTGTTTTCAGGATCAGCAACATAAGGGACACAGTTTGTTAAATACAAGCATACTCTCTGATAAGCACTTTCATCAACGTATTGCTCCATTATATCTAGACGATCAATCTCCATAAGTAGATCACAAGCCTCAGTTTCTGCATTGTGAGCCATGTTGTATGGAACTATCTCGTGGACCAGGCCAATTAACTTTTTCTGCATTTCTTGAGCACCATCAATTGCAAGTTCATCCCATTCACCTGCAAGTTCCCCAGACAAATGTCTGACATACTCGTGTCCCCATTCACCAATATTCAGAGCTGAGCCTAAAAAAGGAAAAAAGAATGACAAATAGAACACAGCATAGTTTATAGATCAGCACCATAAGTTTTGAAGTAAATCAAGTGGAGATCAAACTTAGATTCAAGTATAATATATTGTTTATACCTGTGAGTCTGTACTTGAGACATTCTCTGTTTTCACCCATTGTCATTGCCAGAACAGAGATGACATCGGAGCACAGTTCCTTACATCTTTTATCAGTCAATTTTTCATTGATAGCCTTCATGGTATCATAATGTGGACGCATGAACTTAAGAGGCTTGGGTACACTTGTCATTGATGATGTGGATGATCTGATTTGTGAGCAAAGTGAATCCAATGCCTGATAGTACAATTTTGTGTTAGAATCTTGCAACTGTTCCACATACTGGTTGAGCTCCTCCTGCAGTAATTTATCTTCCTCCGACTAAAATAAAACATCAGGTAGATCAAATTCAAAAACCTTAGTATTAATTTATTTATGTTAATTCAGTATTCATGTTAAATCAACAGTTGTGCAAATGTATCAACAAATAAACGGCAGAAACATTGGAACAACGACAACAATCAACAATGACAAGTAAGAGGTAGAGAATTGAAACAACTCACCATTTCAGATTTATCATCTTCCTTTTCATTTTTCTTCTCGGGTACAGGCTTTGGAGCCTCAACTTTTGTTGCCTCGGGCATTTTTACTCCGAGTTTCGATGATTTACGTCGACGGTCTTAAAAAATCTTATCCGAATCTGTTGTTTTGCAGGTTAGGGAAGCGTGTACGAGTTGCGGAGTCACCGCCCGCTGCAAATCGACTCGCGCGCCGTCTGCTCAAATCGGATAGTTTTCGAAGCAAATTTTTGTATTCAGGGATATTAGAATATTTTTTTTCACATGCAATTTATTTTCATTTTGTAATTATATGGCAATTTTGGCGCAAAAGGATATTTTTATCCCACCATTTTCTTCTAATAGGTATAGTTCAAGTTGGGATCTTTGTTAGAGTCGAATAGCTCGTTGCAAACTGACGCGAAGATGCTATTTCAAGAATCTGTCGATTTTTTGACTCTCAAAAGTCTCGTTAAAGTTTCGTCTTAGAAAAGTTTCTGAAATTTGCACCGTCGCAGGTGAAACATCATTGATGGGATGCTGGAATCTATTCACCTTTTGAATGGAATTATGAAAAACCGTGAGTGCGTCGTGCGTTATATATAATTATATATCTTATATCTTATAATTATGGATGCAAAAATATAGTGTTAGGAACTTTCAACTGCGTGACCATAGACTGGATGAGCAATTATAGTATTATTCATTTGGTTTACTCACGATGCATAAGTCACAGGCATTCTGATCATTTTGGTAATCAGCATCGAAATGCGTTAATGCTAAATTCATGATCGAAAATACTCAAATGATCAATTTTTGAATTTGTCTTCATTTTTTCCACAGGGACGTAATAATTTTCAGAATTTTAATAATTTTGACGAGCTCCCACCAAACAGTGAATGTTGCCACAACGTTCCTAAAAAGTTGCGTTTGCAACCTCGAAACGTTCTGAAATTAGTCGGAAAAACCGTCGCCGACCCGTTGGTGTAACGTTGAAATGTCTACCAGATGCGTGTTGCCTCAACGTTTCCAGCACGTTTCTGGACGTTGCGAATATAAATAAATAAATGGATTGTTTTATTATAAATTGTTGTTATAATTGTCTCTTGTTGCATTCAAGCACAATCTCACCGTCTTTCTTGTACTAAGTGATAATGTTTCTGATTGAGCGCAATCGATAGGATTGAACGGGGATGAAGCTGATAGCTTGCGAGACACAGAATTTTATAAACAATTTATTTATGTATTTAACAAAAAAATATCTAAGTATCGTTTGCCCGGGAAACCTTCCAGAAACCATTGTGAAACCTCAGAAAAATGTCTGAAACGGTCGAGGCAACACGCATCTGGTAGACATTTCAACGTTGCACCAACGGGTTGGCGACGGTTTTTTCCGACTAATTTCGGAACGTTTCGATGTTGCAAATTCAACTTTCCAGGAACGTTGTGACAACATTCGCTGTTCAACTACGATTGACCGATCATCAACGCGGAATTTTTGGTTCGTATGGTATAGAGTGATTGGAGGATCATTCGAAGTATGACTAATGACGACCTAAGAAATAAGATTAATCAAACCGGTAGATTTGATCGAACTTGTATAAATTTGTACTCGGGTAAAGAATGTTATATGATCCGACATTATTGCAATAAATGCTTGCCAAGTTCAAGACCATGTGTTGAGGTATTTAATTCAGGGACGAGTATATTCAAATACTCTTTATAATTTCTCCGCAGTACCGTCAAATTGGGTATAATTTTGGTAAAACCTTTGATGATCAGTGGTAATCTAAAGCTTGCAGTCTCAGCTTCTGATTGATGAGCTGTGAAGTTAAATTTCATACCTATCTGTTGTTGGAACTTGTGTACCTAAGTTGGACCCTGACTGATTAACTTTGGGGCACACATACATAGGATAAATCTGGCTAATCTTGGGGCCTTTTTTTGGTTTTTCCAAGTCGATGTTACTCGTCAACCTCTTAATCGACTTTGATCGGCGTGAGCTCGTTTTGAAGATCCTGTCTTTGATAACCGACTAAACCTCGCACAATTGCAATAACTATTCTCATAACAGAGATAATGACTTGAGACACAGCTCAAGTGGCTTTTCCTCCACCTACGACATCGATTTTCTTAGAAACGTCACGCGACAGAGCAATTCTGAGAACGGATTCGGATTGAGTGGTTGTTACTGGAATGATTTGTATTGTCCATCTTTTCTTTCTGTACAACCAGTGTTATCATGATGATTAATTAACACATTGGTATATGTGGGGGTTTCCGTTTCAACCTCACCATGCAGAGTAGCAGTTGAATTTTGTATTTCTCAAGGCTGATCGCATCTATTTCATGTATATGGATTGAGACATTTCATGTTGGGGGACTTAATTCAATAATACATGAGCCAGCTGAATGATCGAGTAAGACCAATATTGGACCGTATGATTGCACTGGGTTTCGCGAAAACTGAATAAGTGTACGTTTATTTTGAGGCTGAATTGGAAATAGCTGAAATTAATTGTGTATTCTTCAACACTGAATGACTTGACCGAGAATCGAGTCATTTTCTTTTCCTTGTCAGAATCACGAAGAACCGTAATTGGATCAAATAGCCCCGCGTCTGAATTGCGTACCGCGGTGATCATCTCGATTCTCGGATATATCGTCGAAAAATTGCGACGTACTCAATTTGAAACCGAAACATGACGTCTACCCACGGTCTCTGGTGTTATATCCAAATATTCACAAATTTTCTTCGTTTTGAGACCATTCATGATTGGGCTGACGTGAGTAGTACGTCAAAGTAATCTTCATGACTAGAGATTTGACAATTGATTTTTTAAGGAAGAGTGTACTGACATGCCAGGTTGACCCGCGGCGATCGGATCAAGCCCCAGTCATTTCGCCGATTTTTATCCTCGATCCCTAATGGGGGGTGTCCTAGTTAGAATCACGTAGAGTGGCGATGGAATCACATGGCGTCGCAATTGAGATGGGATCACGTAGAGTCGCGATGGAATCATGTAGCGCCGCAATGGGATCACGTAGAATCACGATGGGATCATGTAGCGTCACGATGGGATCGCGTGGCGTCGTAATGGGATCGCGTGGCGTCGTAATGGGATCGCGTGGCGTCGCAATGGGAACGCGTGGCGTCGCAATGGGATCGCGTGGCATCCCCAAAGATTACGTATGTAATATTGCACCCACGGAGGTAGAGTTATTATTGTAATAGTGAAGTGGGCCGTTCCTGGCGGTACTGCAATGCCAGGTCGACCCGTGGCGGAATCGGAGCAAGCCCCAGACATTCCGCCGATTTCCAAAAATCAGTTCGATATTCTGGCTCCCCAATGGGGAGCGTATCAGATATCAAGCTGATAAGAACAGATACTACACTTTGATCTTAGCCAAAAGGCCGAGAAGCGATACCGGACAACCATTTTGCGACGCTTCTCAGAGCAGAAAAACACTTTTTTACTTTCGAGAATCGTCGCTCGCCATCTATCGGCGAAAACGAAAAGTTGGCGCATCGAAGAAACAGCGCAACGTCGCGAAAGGCGCACGCGCGTGAAAAGAGCGCGTGGTTCGAAACCGGCCTTGCCCCGCTACACAATCCAGCCCCCAATAAAAAACACCGCAATTCAGCATTCGCATTGCCTGATTCAACCAATATCATATTCAATCCAGCCGCGACGCTACGTGATCCCAACACGACGCCACGTGATCCCACCACGACGCTACCTGATTCAGTAATTAATATCCAGCCCCTAATAATTTACACGATTCAATTTAACATTTGCATTGCTCTATTCAACCAATATCATATTTAATCCAGCCGCGACGCTACGTGATCCCAACACGACGCCACGTGATCCCACCACGACGCTACCTGATTCAGTAATTAATATCCAGCCCCTAATAATTTACACGATTCAATTTAACATTTGCATTGCTCTATTCAACCAATATCATATTTAATCCAGCCGCGACGCCACGTGATCCCACCACGACCCCACGTGATCCAACCGCGACGCTACGCGATCCAACTACGACTCTACGTGATTCAGGAATTGATAAAATCCATTATTCAATCCTGACGCTGCCTGACTCAGAATGTAAGATATCAATAATGCTCAAAGTCTCGGGAGAGAGCCGGGGTAGATCTAGAATTCAGGATTCGGGATTCATCGTCAGAGAGTACGTATATGATTTATTATGGGCTTTTCAATGATGCGGTTATTAAGAGTTTTACATTATCTCGATCGATTTTCACCCATACTCGGGCATTATAGGCCCTTATACAAAATGAAAAGTGAATCGAGACGTTTTTTTGAATTCCGGAGAAGAATGAAATAAGTGCTCAGGCTTCTTTGCGCATCATTCTACTCCGCTGGTACTAGAAATACAAAAATACTCAAAGATTGATTTTGCAAAAAGATATTGACTATATTTACAACAATTTTGAATTTTCGTAGATTCCTCTGTTTGAAGTAGCAACTCTTGCATCCAATTTTGCAATATTCTTATCAATAATAGGTCCTTACCTTGCAAATTAGAATAAAATATTATAATAATTAAGTTTTGAAAAGTATAAGTATGTATTATTCCAGAGCTGAAAAAATGAGCTCCATAGTCCATGATAAAACGAAAAAATCTTCCATTTCGCTGATTCCTATATGAAAAATGCCTCAGGGAAACTCACAGAATCTTCTTGGGTTTCTAAGTGGTATATAATGTATATCTCGGCCTGAAATGATCCGAATGATATTTCCGACCACCCCGCTGATTTTTGTCATCCTATATTATTTATCGAACATTGCTGTTTAGAGGAGTTTTACACTGTAAAACGCATGTGGAACACCAACGCTAATTACAATGCTACAATAATCAAAATCGCCCTCGCGGCACTTTATTCAGAGTGAGAATGACTATTTTCCAAAATAATTCAAATGAAAATGAGCGATTCGACCATGAAACGGCACTATTCCTTTATGTAATTCGGAAATTATTCATTCAATAGAAGAATGTATAAGGTTATTTTTTTAGGGTTTTTCAAGATCTGCAAATAAGGTCTCTGACAGTTCTCCAAATGACGCATTTCGATATACTGCATTTTTTCAAAATGTTCTCGATTTTGCCAGATTTCTATCTTTTGTCATACTCTATATTTCATATTCCCAGCATATTCATCAAAGCCGGGATATTATCCAGACCCTTTTTTTCGAATGTACTTGATGAATTTACGAGGAAGATGCTCCACAGAATTTTTTGGCTCCCCTTGATATGCTGGAAATGTGAAATTTAGGGCATGATGAATGGCGAAAATTCAACAAAATCAAAAACATCCTGATAAGGATGCCCATAAATCGAAACAGATGCATCATTCGAGAAATTATCATCAGACCTTTTTTGTAGATCTTGAGAAGACCCACAAAAAATAATCCCATTATACCTTTTCAATTAAATGATTTTTTTCCGAATCACAAAGGAATAATGGGGCATCGTGGTCAAATCGCTATTTTTCATCTCGTGTTAATTACTCTGAAAAAAATGATTCTGGAGTTACTTCTGAGTGGTTGAAATTTGAGTGTCACGAACGAGGTCACGAATGAGGTCACGAACGCACATCTTCTGTGATCATTCTATACTCGATCGGGAGATTCTCCAGATGAAACTAGTGAAAGTCTTGATCGTGATCAGAAAAACTCAGTGCAGAGAAAAGTTCGGATTTGTCCTGGAGTTTTACCTGATCCGAATTGGAATCACTTAAGAGCCTTTCTTGATTATTTCCGAAATCCTGGGTACTCTGCAAAATTCCAGTTGCGCGAGCTAGAAAAATTGCAAAGTTACTCCAAGAATTAATCTGAATAGGCAGAGTCGTTCTAGTCTGGGCGCCCACCTATGCTCCCGTATGCATATAAATTCCCAGAGGAAATTTTGATGGCTTCTTATGCATTTCCACTTGCTGGATCGATTTTTCGAGGTTCCTTGGGCGAATTAATTTGTCAACCCTTTGTTATTAACAATTTTTAGTGCAAATTTAGGGTTTTTTTTACCAATATTTCGGAAAATATGCGTTTTCCGGGGAAAATACAAGGGTTCAAAGTTGTAGATCTCAAAATTCCCACAGGAAAGGTCCCGACAACTTTCCCGGAAAAACCCAGTCTTCAGCCTGTATCCGCGTGGAAAGCGCTCGGCGCGGTTAACGTGGGCTTATATGGGAGGCCAGTGTATAAGTTATAAGAGGCCCTCTTAGTTTCCACGTAGTTTTGATGATATCAAGAATATCGAGATGGAGCTAAGCCCATTCGAAACAGGAAGATGTGAACTTGACGACAACACCAGTTGGATATCGAAGAAATTTGAAATTTTCGATTTTCCACCGAGAGACTGCTAAAATCGAGCCCCAGACCAGGCGTCTGGGGACCAAGTACACGTTACTTATACGTTGGTTATTACTAACAATTCTTTGTTCCATTTCTGTGTATATCAAGTTATTGGATTGACTCTTGAATGTTGACGAGTCCCCTTACGCATTGCTATGAACAAATCCTATTTGTTATAAACAATTATAATAACAAAATCATATCTTGTTAGCATCATTATTGTATGCTTACAGCCCAAGAGGGAAGTGTTTGATCATGTTTGAGAGTCCAATTAATTTTCACACCAAAACGAGTCGCCGAGTTTTCCAGGGAAATTGTGATAGGTAGTGGAAAATCGGGGGGGGGGGGGGGGGTTAGAGGACATACGCGTGAAGTCTCGACCATAATGATGCAATGTCTCTGATATGCACTGCAATTCCGGGATGATGTTCCCTGCTTTCCACAGTTTTCCACCACCTACCACAATTTCCCTGGAAAAATCGGCGACTCGTTTTGGTGTGAGAAATCATTGGATTTTCAAACATGATCAAACACTTCCCTCTTGGGCTGTAAGCGTACAATAATGATGCTAACAAGTTATGATTTTGTTATTATCATTGTTTATAACAAATAGAATTTGTTCATAGCAATGCGTAAGGGGACTCGTCAACATTCAAGAGTCAATTCAATAACTTAATATACACAGAAATGAAACGAAGAATTGTTAGTAACATCCAAAGTATAACGTGTACTTGGTCCCCAAGCGCCTGGTCTGGTGCTCGATTTTAGCAGTCTCCCGGTGGAAAATCGAAAATTTCAGATTTCTTCAATATTGAAACGATATTGTTGTCAAGTTTACATCTTCCTGTTTCGAATGGGCTTAGCTCCATCTCGATATTCTTGATATCATCAAAACTACGTGGAAACTAAGAGGGGAAGCACTGGCCTCCCATATAAGCCCATGTTAACCGCGCCGAGTGCTTTCCACGCGGGTACAGGCTGAAGACTGGGTTTTTCCAGGAAAGTTTTCGGGAACTTTCCTGTGGGAAATTTTGAGATCTACAACTTTGACCCTTTGTATTTTCCCCGGAAAATTCATATTTTCCAAGATATTGGTAAAAAACCCTAAATTTGCACTAAAAATTGTTAATAACAAAGGGTTGACAAATGAATTCGCCCAAGGAACCTCGAAAAATCGATTCAGCAGGTAGATATGCATAAGAAACCATCAAAATTTCCTCGGGGAATTTATATGTGTCGCAGGCAAAGTGATCAATTCGCCAGTGTATACAGTCGCTAGCGGATGTATACATTACCTAGGCACTGTATACAGCCGCAGTCAAAGTGTTCAAGAATCGCTGCTGCAGCGTCGGCGAATAGCTTGCCTAGGTAATGTATACTTTGACTAGCGACTGTATACACTGCCATAGACCGACTCGGCAAAGTATTCACCGATGGCGCGGGCAACGGCTTCACCTATATAACAGGTCAATGATGGACATTTTATTCTCTATATTGGCATACGTGAATGCACCAATGAATAAGTTCCAATGCTTATTTGAAAAGAAATTTGGCTGGCCAAGAAATTTTGGGTCAGAAGTAGTGCGTTCGTCGGGCGATAATTTTTTGTGTGTTTTTTGACGTAGAAGCCGGATCCGACCTCTGCTGTAATCCTATACACGGGAAAATCTTTTCAATCACGAGAAACTAATTCACCTTGAAATAGCTATTGTCACGTTTTTGCCAGTTCTGTAGATGCGAGCTATGGTGACTTATCGTTGTAGTGGGACAAGGGCGCATCGGAAACATGATTTTCTACATATTCTGACCTGCTGGACGCGATGTTAGCAAGTTTGAAGGCCTACGATGCGTTCGAAATGAGTGACAAGCTAATCTTTTGAGTACCAAACAAATTAGGAGTCATAAGTATTTTTTTTCAACGAAAGTGCTATTCAATTCTTATCAAAAGACTTTGTGATTAGTATCTTGATTGAATTCAATTTCATATTTCTATTCTCTATTATTTACCACAGTCTCAATATCACTCGTATGCATGTTTTACATTAATATTTTGGGAACAGTCGGGCATGAATTTTCAAATAAGCATTGGAACTTACTTATTGGTGCAATCACGTATGCCGATATAGAGAATAAAATGTCCATCATTGACTTGTTATATAGGGGAGAGTGGGGCAAAATTGGACGGATTTTGCAGTGGGGCTATCTGGCGATACTTGGGGCTAGGCGCGCTATGGGACTTTGAAGTTCAACTATTGAATACATTGTAAAAAAATTTTCAGATCCCTAGGTCTCAGTGTTCATACTTTTTCTTGAAGTTGAAAAACAAAAATCTGTCCAAATTCGCCCCGAGCTTGGGGGCACTTTTGACAAATTTTGGGCGCAAATTTGGACATCCGTCCAAAATTGAGGTATACGGCAATATTCCTCACCTATTAGAGTCGCATTTACCCACCAAAACACGCGGTAATAACCCCAAATCAAGAGGGAAACTCGCCCGCGACCTTTACATCCTCCTAGAGCCTCAGCAAGCGAGCCATTTTTGTGTCATTCTTCGGCATTAATGAGATAGGCGCTTCATTGGTGCACTATCGTCTTCAGCAAATCAGCAATCGACTCGCAGCGTCTAAGAGTCGACTGTCATTGGTTTTTCTTCATATTGGAGGTATTCATATTCGCCCCTACATAAACGATCCCGCTGATAGTGTGTAACATTCAAGGCAATGTCACCGAACGCTAGAGTGAAAATGCTTAAATCGAGGACTATCTTGGAACACGTTGAAAGCGACTTCTGACCTCTAATCTGACTCTTGAGACGGTGATTGGATATCGTAACTTCATTTTCTCACCCATTTTCAATCACCTAACTCACCCTCAACCTCCCGCGTTTCGAAAAAATCGTACAAATACGTACGCGCCTCGATACGGGCAGATATCCTCGGAAAACACGGACAGGTGATCGGTCGACCGATTTTAGATGGGATTTAGCATTGTCCAATTTCGCCCCCACCAATTCGTCCAAAAATGCCCCCAGGCATTTTTTTCGCAGAATTGCGATAAGTTGGGTTCAAGTGGGCCGATTTCGACCCACGACGGCTCAAAATCTTCGTTTTGTAATGTAGTTTTTGACCCCCAAACGGCGATTAAGCTCGTCCACTTTTGCAGAAGTAGCGTGAATTTTTGCATTTGGAAAATAAACCGCGTGAGGCCTTCGAAAAGCACCCCTATGTCAGCGCGGACTCCCAGTATTGTTTCGGGAGGTCTAACCACCATAAAAACCATTGTCTGTGATGGTATTAAAAGAGAATTTACGCGGCGAAAGCCTAGACTCGCCTCCGACCGAGCTATCTCACTTATCCAATTTTGCCCCCGTCCAATTTTACCCCACTCTCCCCTATAGGCGAAGCCGTTGCCCACGCCACCGGTGAATATACTTTGCCGAGTCGGTCTATGGCAGTGTATACAGTCGCTAGTCAAAGTATACATTACCTAGGCAAACTATTCGCCGGCGCTGCAGCAGCGATTCTTGAACACTTTGACTGCGGCTGTATACAGCGCCTAGGTAATGTATACATCCGCTAGCGACTGTATACATTGGCGAATTGATCACTTTGCCTGCGACATATGCATACGGGAGCATAGGTGGGCGCCCAGACTATTCGTGACTTTCTACCAATTCTCGTGATGTACACCTTTACCTGAAAAATGCCTAATGAGAAATGGAGTAATTTCTGTTTGCGTCGAGAGTATTTCGATTGCTAGTCAACAACAACTTCGTGAATAAGAAGGATATAAAGGCTGTTTGGTGTATATCTCCCACTTGAGCGATTTATACTTGCAGGAATTGTCGGAAGAGTATGAGATAACGAATGTCTACGAATTTAGCGGCTTTGGAAACGATGGCGATTGTGAGTTTGACAACGAATTTTCGTCAAATAATGTCAAAAATGATCCTCAATCAGTTGATTCAGTGATAAATCATATATTTATGCTCTGTTTTCTCAATATTCTACTAGATTCTACTAGATCATGGTGCAAATATAAATGCTCAAGTCGACTCAGCGTATCGAGTAGCAGAATCTCTTTTTCACATTCTTACCAGAAATTCGAATCATTGCCCTTCAAACATAGACTTGATACAATTAATGTTGGAAAGAGGAGCTGATGTGAATGCTGTTGAAAAACTGATAGGAATGGACTCCTCTGTATTTAGCAGCAGGATCAGAGTTTAGTGGCGCAGAATCATTGATTAGCTTATTCCTCAAGCATGTTGCCAATATCAAAATTCAAGGGCAAAAAAGCTCGAGACCCCCTGCATTTAGCTTCCTAAAGCCACAAGGAGAATGCAGTAAATCGCGGAATATTTCTTCATAGTCATCTCAATGTCGATATAAATGCACAAAATTCTTTTGGAGAAATACCTCTCATCATCGCTGTGAACCAAGAAAATCATCTTCACGTGAAAAAATTATTGAATTGCGGTGCTCATATCAATGTAGAAGATTATCTGGGAGTTTCGGCTTTGTATTACCTCCGCAGAAGCTTGAAAGGGATTCGAAATTTTTCTATTTATTCAGTTCTTACTGATTTTGTAATTTACTCAAGAAAATTGATGACACTGAGACATCTGTGAAAAAGTGTTGAATATTTTCAATGATACATCTCTCCTACCCATCGCATCTGAAACTGTTTTAAATTCGATGGATTCTGAAATTAATCGAGAGGTGGAGTATTTTAAATCTCATCAATTGGACACTTATAGATACGTCACTTCACAATATTCTATACAATTATTCTACTACTTTGACAAAACATTTCCAGAATTCTGAAAGCTCCAAGCCGCAATTGAGTCTATCAACGCAGGGACTGATTTGACTGTTATCGGTTGTTTTATAAAGAAATAGTATCCCGAGGCTGCCAAAAAAGCTGTCAAGTATTGAAACCAGCCAAGATTGCTCTGGATTTTGTTAGTAATGATATTTTTAAACTTGATCCTGAAGATCCTGAACGTGATCCTAAAGATGATTTCAAGTGGCCGGACGTTTGCTCAGACAAAATCTTGAGTTATTTGAGCGATGAGAATTTGAGGAACCTCATAGAATTTTCATCAGTCAAAGGAATGCGTAAAAGATTGGCTCATGGTTCGCCCTCGATTGGAGAATCTCTAGTCAAAATTCCGAACCTCGACCAATACAAACTGCCATATTGGAAGTGGCTATACAACTTCTAGACCTTTGTTTGAACGCATGTAGCCGCAGCCTTATCTCAATCCAGACTAATTGAATTATGTCTTTTTTATTATCTATATTTCGGGCATAATTCTTGATTCATTCGCTTTTCTCACGCTTCCTGTTTATTCCTATAATTTCTGGATGACGCAGAAATTTCTCGTGAATAATCAAAATCTTTGTATACCCACTGTTGCGGAGAGCTTCCTTCACTCGCCTTTTTCTCGCTTTGGAATCCCATTTCGTACTCGCATTTGGTCATCCTTCGAACTATTAATAAATTTCCAACTCGCCACTCACGTAGTGATTTCAAGATGATAGCCAATCTTACAAACTGAAGTAGATGCATATCTTCCCCCCTCCCACTTTGCTTTTTTCAAAAGTCTAACTTGGCGAGTATGACCATCCTTTTCCCCTAATAACTTCATCTGAGATCAAAATAAACTCTTGAGAGTCACGAGGTTAAGGAAAACATGTCGAGTAATTTTTTAGCAAAATCTGAACGCGAAACGAATGAAAAGAGATTGAAAATCACTAATTTTAACTCTTGAGTGTCACGAGATCAGGAAAAATATGTCGAGTAGTTGTTTTGGAAAATATGAACGTGAAACGCATGGAAAAGGATTAATTACATTACGATTTGATCATCTCTGTATAATTGTGACTTGACTTGAGTTACTCACCATCTCTTTCAATTACTATATATATTGAGAATAATAATCTATCTAGACTAATGAGAAAAAAACAGAGCCAAGAAAATTCAATCAGCACTGATCGTTCCAGTTTCAAAGTCAGTAGAGATTGCGAGTTACTCAAGTTGAGTCAAAATTACAGAGATGATCAAATCGTAATGTAATCGATCTTTTTCCATGCATTTCACGATCGTGTTGTGCAAAACAGCTATCTACTTATTCGACATATTTTTTCTGATCTCATGACACTCAAGGGTTGAAATTAATATTCTTCAATCTTTTTTCATTTGTTTCACGTTCAGAGTTTGCTAGAAAATTACTCGACATGTTTTTCCTGATGACCCCATGACTCTCAAGAGTTGAAATTCATATTTTGATTTCAGATGAAGTTATAGGGGAAAAGGATGGTCATACTCGCCAAGTTAGACTTTTGGAAAAAGTGAAGTGGGAGGAGGGAAAATTTCAACATTAGGCTATATGGTAATGATTGAAAATTCTCGAGTTGAGGAATTAAGCGGTAAATAGTAGTATATAGAAAATCCCAAAATACTTCCACATGTCTCATCCATAAAAGTGATTTCTCAAATTAACAGCAGTTGGCTGAAATTCCAAGATGAATATTATTTAATCATAAGCAAAGATATTCAAAGAAGTATAACTTTTTCTAATGATAGCGGAACGTGAAATTAGTTCATGATTTTGATTTGAATTGAGGCAAAGGCTTCCATCAACTCCACTTGTGATGAGCGTTGCAAGTGGAAGTTTTGAGGTGATATGTAACTTCTGAATTGTGAAAATTTCTCACTCGAGTTGGTTTATCCGCATTTCAATAATAGATAGGATCAGAGTGACTAACTAACGGGTGACTATAGAAATGGCTTGACTCTTCAACCAAGAATTCTTTCAAGTTCCCTGCTGAAAATGATTCCGCGGGACCCCATGGGACTTTGTGGAACCTGGCCTTGGGAAAATATCCAATCTTGTATTTTACGAAATTTAGCATTGGCGACGTCAAATTTTGACCATAAACGATCAGATTCAATCATTGTTGGCAGAGAAACGGGCAAAATCGGTATGCTGTACGTCGTGTATGCCAAATTTCCCAAGCGTCAAGATTGAAAATTTTCCCAGGGCCAGATCCTTTGAAGTCCCATGGGGTCCCACGAAATATTTTTAGCAGGGTTGCAACCACCAATTCGAGGTGTCCAACGACCTGTGGCGCCTCGCTAGCGGATCCTGAGCCCAACTAAAGACATGCCTATTCAGATGATTTTGAGCTGGGACCGCGAGCGCGAGTGTTATTGTTATTTGTTAGTCCGATCGACTCAGATCGATCTGAGTCCAGGGTATGCACTGCCCAAGGCAGATTATCCCCTCTGTAACTCTCAATATTTCCACCAATATGTCCCCGCGCGGAAAAAATACCCTGGGAAAATCATGGGAAAATCGCCTTGGGATAACCATGGCAAAACATGGGGAAATCATGGCTCCTGTCTGAATTCGAGGCTTTTCCCAAGATCCGATCATTTTTGCAGCCCTGGCAAAATTATGGGAATATCATAGGATTTTGACGACCAAGAACGATGGAGGAGTGATTCCAATGAATTTCCTAAGATTTTGCCAGAATTTACCCAAGGTCCTCTAAACCGCTTTCGTCACTTGACGAGTGATTTGAGCATCGCGAAACTCGTAAACTGGATCTGAAATGTCAACAAAAGTCTCACCTCTTCAATGATTTCTCATTCAACTGCTGCTGCCTTCCCAGGAACACGATCAAAAACTCTCTCTATTGAAAAATATATAACCGAATTTTGCTATATAATTTGATGCACAGAGTTACAATAGAAAACATGGAATAAATTGTGGACATCGAGACAAAGACATCTTGAACGATCGCAGCTCGAGTTATGGTTCTCAAGTGACACAGGATCTGTTGAGACACCCCGTAACACTCGTCGAAGAGGGTACTTTACATGCATCTTCTCCGTGGGCCTCTGCACTGCACGTTGCAGTAACCAGGTTGCACGTAAGTGCCACGCGTTCGGGTTGACCTGTAAGAAGCAAATTGAAGGAATCTCGTGAGAACCAGAAATGATAGTATGGATCCAGAGAAATCACGATATTAGCCCGTTCGCCGAGATCAGAGTGTCCCTCTCTATGGCGTTGATGAGATGAAATCAGAGAATTTCCGTCTTAGCTTTCTGGCTAAGATCAGAGTGTATAGGGAATCCCCGGGTTGCGAATCATATAGGCCTTCCCTAGCTTTTGGCCTGGGATAGGAGTATGAAGGAACACTGTATAGGAATAATATTATGGATCCAGAGCAATCACGTTATTATCCAGTTCGCCGAGATCAGAGTGTAACTCTCTATGACGTTGATGAGATGGGATCAGAGAATTCCTATCTTAGCTTTTCGACTGAGATTAGAGTGTATAGGGAATCCCCGGGTTGCTAATGATATGGCCCTTCCCTGGCTTCTCGCTTTGGTTCGGAGTATGGGAGAAAACTCTATAGAAATAATATTATGGACCCAGAGAAATCACGTGATTAGGCAGTTGGCCGAGATTAGAGGGTACCTCTCTATGGCGTTGATAAGATGAAATCAGAGAATTTCTATCTTAGCTCTTCAACTAAGATCAGAGTGTATAGGGAATCCCCGGGTCACCAATCATATACCCTTCCTAGCTTTTTGCGTGAGATCGGAGTATGGAGGAACACTCTATAGAGATAATGGTATGGATCCAGACAAATCACGTTATTAGCCGGTTTGCCGAGATCAGAGTGAGGCTCTCTAGGGCGTTGATGAGATGGAATCACAGCTTTTCTATCTTAGCCTTTAGGCTAAGAACAGAGTGTATGGGGGATTCTCGGGTTGCTAATCATATGGGCCTTCCCTACCTTTTGGCCTGGGATCGGAGTATGGAGGAACACTCTATAGAGATGATAGTATGAATCCAGAAAAATCACGTTATTAGCCCGTTCGCCGAGATCAGAATGTGGCTCTCTATGGTGTTGAAGAGATGGAATCTGAGAATTTCTATATCAGCCTTTTGTCTAAGATCAGATTATAGGGTATCCCCGGCTTGCTAATGATATGGGCCTCACCTAGCTCCTCGCTGGGGATCGGAGAATGAGGGAACACTCTATAGAAATAATATTATGGATCCAGGGAAATCTCGTCATTAGCCAGTTCGCCGAGATCAGAGTGTCCCTCTCTATGGCGTTGATGAGATGGGATCAGAGAATTCCTATCTTAGCTTTTCGGCTAAGATCAGAGTGTATGGGGAATCCCCGGGTTGCTAATGATATGGGCCTTCCCTGGCTTCTCGCCTTGGTTCGGAGTATGGAAGAAAACTCTATAGAAATAATATTATGGATCCAGAGAAATCACGTGATTAGGCAGTTGGCCGAGATTAGAGGGTACCTCTCTATGGCGTTGATAAGATTAAATCAGAGCATTCCTATCTTAGCTTTTTGGCTGAGATCAGAGTGTATAGGGTATCCCCAGCTTGCTAATGATATGGGCCTCACCTAGCTCCTCGCTTGGGTTCGGAGTATGGAGGAAAACTCTCGGAAATAATAGTATGGATCCAGAGAAATCACGTTATTAGCCAGATCGCCGAGATCAGAGTGTACCTCTCTATTGCGTTGATAAGATGGAATCAGAGAATTTCTATCTAAGCTCTCCGGCTAAGATCAGAGTGAATAGGGAATTCCCGGGTCACCAATCATATACCCTTGCCTAGCTTCTCCCGTGAGATAGGAGTATAAAGGAACACCTTTAGGGATAATATTATGGATCCAGAGGAATCACGTTATCAGCCAGTTCACCGAGATCAGAGTGTAACTCTCTATGACATTGATAAGATGGAATCAGAGAATTTCTATCTTAGCCTTTTGGCTAAGAACAGAGTGTATAGGGGATCTCCGCGTTGCCAATCATATAGGCCTTCCCTAGCTTTTGGCCTGGGATCGGAGTATGGAGGAACACTGTGTAGAGATGATAGTATGGATCCAGAGAAATCACGTTATTAGCCAGATCGCCGAGATCAGAGTGTACCTCTCTATGGCGTTGATAAGATGGAATCAGAGAATTTCTATCTAAGCTCTCCGGCTAAGATCAGAGTGAATAGGGAATTCCCGGGTCACCAATCATATACCCTTGCCTAGCTTCTCCCGTGAGATAGGAGTATAAAGGAACACCTTTAGGGATAATATTATGGATCCAGAAGAATCACGTTATCAGCCAGTTCACCGAGATCAGAGTGTAACTCTCTATGACATTGATAAGATGGAATCAGAGAATTTCTATCTTAGCCTTTTGGCTAAGAACAGAGTGTATAGGGGATCTCCGCGTTGCCAATCATATAGGCCTTCCCTAGCTTTTGGCCTGGGATCGGAGTATGGAGGAACACTGTGTAGAGATGATAGTATGGATCCAGAGAAATCACGTTATTAGCCAGATCGCCGAGATCAGAGTGTACCTCTCTATGGCGTTGATAAGATGGAATCAGAGAATTTCTATCTAAGCTCTCCGGCTAAGATCAGAGTGAATAGGGAATTCCCGGGTCACCAATCATATACCCTTGCCTAGCTTCTCCCGTGAGATAGGAGTATAAAGGAACACCTTTAGGGATAATATTATGGATCCAGAAGAATCACGTTATCAGCCAGTTCACCGAGATCAGAGTGTAACTCTCTATGACATTGATAAGATGGAATCAGAGAATTTCTATCTTAGCCTTTTGGCTAAGAACAGAGTGTATAGGGGATCTCCGCGTTGCCAATCATATAGGCCTTCCCTAGCTTTTGGCCTGGGATCGGAGTATGGAGGAACACTGTGTAGAGATGATAGTATGGATCCAGAGAAATTACGTTTTCAGCCAGTTCGCCGAGATCAGAGAGTACCTCTCTATGGCACTGATGAGATGAAATCGGAGAATCCCTGTCTCAGCTCTTTGGCTAAGATCAGAGTGTATAGGGAATCCCCATGTCACCAATCATATACCCTTCCCTAGCATTTTTCGTGAGATCGGAGTATGAAGGAACACTCTATGGGAATAATATTATTGATCCAGAGGAATCACGTTTTCAGCCAGTTCGCCGAGATCAGAGGGTACCTCTCTATGGCGTTGATGAGATGGAATCAGAGAATTTCTATCTAAGCTTTCCGGCTAAGATCAGAGTGAATAGGGAATCCCCGGGTCACCAATCATATACCCTTGCCTAGCTTTTTCCGTGAGATAGGAGTATGAAGGAACACCTATAGGGATAATATTATGGATCCAGAGGAATCACGTTATTAGCTAGTTCGGCGGGATCAGAGTGTACTTCTCTATGGCGTTGATAAGATGGAATCAGAGAATTTCTATCTTAGCTTTTTGGCTAAGATCAGAGTGTATAGGGAATCCCCGGTTTGCGAATCATATAGGCCTTCCTTAGCTTTCGGTCTGGGATCGGAGTATGGAGGAACACTGTATAGAAATGAAATTATGGATCCAGAGAAATCACGTTTTCAGCCAGTTCGCCGAGATCAGAGGGTACCTCTCTATGGCATTGATGAGATGAAATCAGAGAATACCTGTCTTAGCTCTTTGGCTAAGATCAGAGTGTATAGGGAATCCCCATTTCACCAATCATATACCCTTCCCTAGCATTTTTCGTGAGATCGGAGTATGAAGGAACACTCTATGGGAATAATATTATTGATCCAGAGGAATCACGTTTTCAGCCAGTTCGCCGAGATCAGAGGGTACCTCTCTATGGCGTTGATAAGATGGAATCAGAGAATTTCTATAAGCTTTCCGGCTAAGATCAGAGTGAATAGGGAATCCCCGGGTCACCAATCATATACCCTTGCCTAGCTTTTTCCGTGAGATAGGAGTATGAAGGAACACCTATAGGGATAATATTATGGATCCAGAGGAATCACGTTATTGGCCAGTTCGTCGAGATCAGAGTGTAACTCTCTATGGCGTTGATAAGAACAAATCAGAGACATCCTATTTTAGCTTTTTCGCTAAGATCAGAGTGTGTAGGGTATCCCCAGCTCGCTCACGATATGGGCCTCACCTAGTTCCTCGCTTGGGTTCGGAGTATGGAGGAAAACCCTTGGAAATAATAGTATGGATCCAGAAAAATCACGTCTTCAGCCAGTTCGCCGAGATCAGAGTGTACCTCTCTATGGCGTTGATAAGATCGAATCAGAGAATTTCCGTCTTAGCTTTCTGGCTAAGATCAGAGTGTATAGGGAATCCCCGGGTTGCGAATCATATAGGCCTTCCCTAGCTTTTGGCCTGGGATAGGAGTATGAAGGAACACTGTATAGGAATAATATTATGGATCCAGAGCAATCACGTTATTATCCAGTTCGCCGAGATCAGAGTGTAACTCTCTATGACGTTGATGAGATGGGATCAGAGAATTCCTATCTTAGCTTTTCGGCTAAGATCAGAGTGTATGGGGAATCCCCGGGTTGCTAATGATATGGGCCTTCCCTGGCTTCTCGCCTTGGTTCGGAGTATGGAAGAAAACTCTATAGAAATAATATTATGGATCCAGAGAAATCACGTGATTAGGCAGTTGGCCGAGATTAGAGGGTACCTCTCTATGGCGTTGATAAGATTAAATCAGAGCATTCCTATCTTAGCTTTTTGGCTGAGATCAGAGTGTATAGGGTATCCCCAGCTTGCTAATGATATGGGCCTCACCTAGCTCCTCGCTTGGGTTCGGAGTATGGAGGAAAACTCTCGGAAATAATAGTATGGATCCAGAGAAATCACGTTATTAGCCAGATCGCCGAGATCAGAGTGTACCTCTCTATGGCGTTGATAAGATGGAATCAGAGAATTTCTATCTAAGCTCTCCGGCTAAGATCAGAGTGAATAGGGAATTCCCGGGTCACCAATCATATACCCTTGCCTAGCTTCTCCCGTGAGATAGGAGTATAAAGGAACACCTTTAGGGATAATATTATGGATCCAGAGGAATCACGTTATCAGCCAGTTCACCGAGATCAGAGTGTAACTCTCTATGACATTGATAAGATGGAATCAGAGAATTTCTATCTTAGCCTTTTGGCTAAGAACAGAGTGTATAGGGGATCTCCGCGTTGCCGATCATATAGGCCTTCCCTAGCTTTTGGCCTGGGATCGGAGTATGGAGGAACACTGTGTAGAGATGATAGTATGGATCCAGAGAAATTACGTTTTCAGCCAGTTCGCCGAGATCAGAGAGTACCTCTCTATGGCACTGATGAGATGAAATCAGAGAATCCCTATCTCAGCTCTTTGGCTAAGATCAGAGTGTATAGGGAATCCCCATGTCACCAATCATATACCCTTCCCTAGCATTTTTCGTGAGATCGGAGTATGAAGGAACACTCTATGGGAATAATATTATTGATCCAGAGGAATCACGTTTTCAGCCAGTTCGCCGAGATCAGAGGGTACCTCTCTATGGCGTTGATAAGATGGAATCAGAGAATTTCTATCTAAGCTTTCCGGCTAAGATCAGAGTGAATAGGGAATCCCCGGGTCATCAATCATATACCCTTGCCTAGCTTTTTCCGTGAGATAGGAGTATGAAGGAACACCTATAGGGATAATATTATGGATCCAGAGGAATCACGTTATTAGCTAGTTCGGCGGGATCAGAGTGTACTTCTCTATGGCGTTGATAAGATGGAATCAGAGAATTTCTATCTTAGCTTTTTGGCTAAGATCAGAGTGTATAGGGAATCCCCGGTTTGCGAATCATATAGGCCTTCCTTAGCTTTCGGTCTGGGATCGGAGTATGGAGGAACACTCTATAGAAATGAAATTATGGATCCAGAGAAATCACGTTTTCAGCCAGTTCGCCGAGATCAGAGGGTACCTCTCTATGGCATTGATGAGATGAAATCAGAGAATACCTGTCTTAGCTCTTTGGCTAAGATCAGAGTGTATAGGGAATCCCCATTTCACCAATCATATACCCTTCCCTAGCATTTTTCGTGAGATCGGAGTATGAAGGAACACTCTATGGGAATAATATTATTGATCCAGAGGAATCACGTTTTCAGCCAGTTCGCCGAGATCAGAGGGTACCTCTCTATGGCGTTGATAAGATGGAATCAGAGAATTTCTATCTAAGCTTTCCGGCTAAGATCAGAGTGAATAGGGAATCCCCGGGTCACCAATCATATACCCTTGCCTAGCTTTTTCCGTGAGATAGGAGTATGAAGGAACACCTATAGGGATAATATTATGGATCCAGAGGAATCACGTTATAGGCCAGTTCGTCGAGATCAGAGTGTAACTCTCTATGGCGTTGATAAGAACAAATCAGAGACATCCTATTTTAGCTTTTTCGCTAAGATCAGAGTGTGTAGGGTATCCCCAGCTCGCTCACGATATGGGCCTCACCTAGTTCCTCGCTTGGGTTCGGAGTATGGAGGAGAACCCTTGGAAATAATAGTATGGATCCAGAAAAATCACGTCTTCAGCCAGTTCGCCGAGATCAGAGTGTACCTCTCTATGGCGTTGATAAGATCGAATCAGAGAATTTCTATCTTAGCTTTCCGGCTAAGATCAGAGTAAATAGGGAATCCCCGGGTCACCAATCATATACCCTTCCCTAGCTTTTTCGTGAAATCGGAGTATGAAGGAACACTGTATAGGAATAATATTATGGATCCAGAGGAATCACGTTATTAGCCAGTTCGTCGAGATCAGAGTGTAACTCTCGATGGCGTTGATAAGAACAAATCAGACAAATCCTATTTTAGCTTTTTCGCTAAGATCAGAGTGTGTAGGGTATCCCCAGCTCGCTCACGATATGGGTCTCACCTAGTTCCTCGCTTGGGTTCGGAATATGGAGGAAAACCCTTGGAAATAATAGTATGGATCCAGAGAAATCACGTTTTTAGCCAGTTCGCCGAGATCAGAGTGTACCTCTCTATGGCGTTGATAAGATGGAATCAGACATTTTCTATCTTAGCCTTTTGGCTAAGAACACAGTGTATAGGGGATCCCCGCGTTGCCAATCATATAGGCCTTCCCTAGCTTTTGGCCTGGGATCGGAGTATGGAGGAACAGTCTGTAGAGATGATAGAATGGATCCAGAGAAATCACGTTATTAGCCTGTTCGCCGAGATCAGAGGATAGCTCTCCATGGTGTTGATAAGGTTGAATCGGAGAATTTCTATCTCAGCCTTTTGTCTAAGAACAGAGTGTATAGGGAATCCCCGGGTTGCCAATCATATAGGCCTCCCTTAGCTTCTGGCCTGAGATCGGAGTATGGAGGAACACTCTGTAGAAATAAAGTTATGGATCCAGAGAAATCACGTTTGTAGCCAGTTCGCCGAGTTCAGAGTGTACCTCTCTATGGCGTTGATAAGATCGAATCAGAGCATTTGTATCTTAGCTTTCCGGCTAAGATCAGAGTGAATAGGGAATCCCCGTGTCACCAATCGTATACCCTTCCCTAGCTTTTCCGTGAAATCGGAGTATGAAGGAACACTGTATAGGAATAATATTATGGATCCAGAGGAATCACGTTATTAGCCAGTTCGTCGAGATCAGAGTGTAACTCTCTATGGCGTTGATAAGAACAAATCAGAGAAATCCTATCTTAGCTTTTTCGCTAAGATCAGAGTGGGTAGGGTATCCCCAGCTCGCTAACGATATGGGCCTCACCTAGCTCCTCGCTTGGGTTCGGAGTATGGAGGGAAACTCTTGGAAATAATAGTTTGGATCCAGAGAAATCACGTTTTTAGCCAGTTCGCCGAGATCAGAGTGTACCTCTCTATGGCGTTGATAAGATGGAATCAGAGAAGTTCTATCTTAGCTTTCCGGCTAAGATCAGAGTGAATAGCGAATCCCCGGGTCACCAATCTTATAGGCCTTCCCTAGCTTTTGGCCTGGGATCGGAGTATGGAGGAACACTCTGCAGAGATGATAGTATGGATCCAGAGAGATCACGTTATTAGCCTGTTCGCCGAAATCAAAGTGTACCTCTCTATGGCGTTGATAAGATGGAATCAGAGAAATCCTATCTCAGCTTTCCGGCTAAGATCAGAGTGAATAGGGAATCCCCGGGTCACCAATCATATACCCTTGCCTAGCTTTTTCCGTGAGATCGGAGTATGAAGGAACACTCTATAGGAATAATATTATGGATCCAGAGGAATCACGTTATTAGCCAGTTCGCCGAGATTAGAGGGTACCTCTCTATGGCGTTGATAAGATGAAATCAGAGGATTCCTATCTTAGCTTTTCGGCTAAGATCAGATTGTATAGGGAATCCCCGGGTTGCTAATGGTACGGGCCTTCCCACGCTTCTCGCCTGGGTTCGGAGTTTGAAGGAAAACTCTATAGAAATAGTATTATGGATCCAGAGAAATCACGTGATTAGGCAGTTGGCCGAGATTAGAGGTTACCTCTCTATGGCGTTGATAAGATGAAATCAGAAAATTTCTATCTTAGCTTCTTGGCTAAGATCAGAGTGTATAGGGAATCCCCGTGTCACCAATCATATACCCTTCCCTAGCTTTTCCGTGAAATCGGAGTATGAAGGAACACTGTATAGGAATAATATTATGGATCCAGAGGAATCACGTTATTAGCCAGTTCGTCGAGATCAGAGTGTAACTCTCTATGGCGTTGATAAGAACAAATCAGAGAAATCCTATCTTAGCTTTTTCGCTAAGATCAGAGTGGGTAGGGTATCCCCAGCTCGCTAACGATATGGGCCTCACCTAGCTCCTCGCTTGGGTTCGGAGTATGGAGGGAAACTCTTGGAAATAATAGTTTGGATCCAGAGAAATCACGTTTTTAGCCAGTTCGCCGAGATCAGAGTGTACCTCTCTATGGCGTTGATAAGATGGAATCAGAGAAGTTCTATCTTAGCTTTCCGGCTAAGATCAGAGTGAATAGCGAATCCCCGGGTCACCAATCTTATAGGCCTTCCCTAGCTTTTGGCCTGGGATCGGAGTATGGAGGAACACTCTGTAGAGATGATAGTATGGATCCAGAGAGATCACGTTATTAGCCTGTTCGCCGAAATCAAAGTGTACCTCTCTATGGCGTTGATAAGATGGAATCAGAGAAATCCTATCTCAGCTTTCCGGCTAAGATCAGAGTGAATAGGGAATCCCCGGGTCACCAATGATATACCCTTCCCTAGCTTTTTCGTGAGATCGGAGTATGAAGGAACACTCTATAGGAATAATATTATGGATCCAGAGGAATCACGTTATTAGCCAGTTCGCCGAGATTAGAGGGTACCTCTCTATGGCGTTGATAAGATGAAATCAGAGGATTCCTATCTTAGCTTTTCGGCTAAGATCAGATTGTATAGGGAATCCCCGGGTTGCTAATGGTACGGGCCTTCCCACGCTTCTCGCCTGGGTTCGGAGTTTGAAGGAAAACTCTATAGAAATAGTATTATGGATCCAGAGAAATCACGTGATTAGGCAGTTGGCCGAGATTAGAGGTTACCTCTCTATGGCGTTGATAAGATGAAATCAGAAAATTTCTATCTTAGCTTCTTGGCTAAGATCAGAGTGTATAGGGAATCCCCGTGTCACCAATCATATACCCTTCCCTAGCTTTTCCGTGAAATCGGAGTATGAAGGAACATCGTATAGGAATAATATTATGGATCCAGAGGAATCACGTTATTAGCCAGTTCGTCGAGATCAGAGTGTAACTCTCTATGGCGTTGATAAGAACAAATCAGAGAAATCCTATCTTAGCTTTTTCGCTAAGATCAGAGTGGGTAGGGTATCCCCAGCTCGCTAACGATATGGGCCTCACCTAGCTCCTCGCTTGGGTTCGGAGTATGGAGGGAAACTCTTGGAAATAATAGTTTGGATCCAGAGAAATCACGTTTTTAGCCAGTTCGCCGAGATCAGAGTGTACCTCTCTATGGCGTTGATAAGATGGAATCAGAGAAGTTCTATCTTAGCTTTCCGGCTAAGATCAGAGTGAATAGCGAATCCCCGGGTCACCAATCTTATAGGCCTTCCCTAGCTTTTGGCCTGGGATCGGAGTATGGAGGAACACTCTGTAGAGATGATAGTATGGATCCAGAGAGATCACGTTATTAGCCTGTTCGCCGAAATCAAAGTGTACCTCTCTATGGCGTTGATAAGATGGAATCAGAGAAATCCTATCTCAGCTTCCCGGCTAAGATCAGAGTGAATAGGGAATCCCCGGGTCACCAATCATATACCCTTCCCTAGCTTTTTCGTGAGATCGGAGTATGAAGGAACACTCTATAGGAATAATATTATGGATCCAGAGGAATCACGTTATTAGCCAGTTCGCCGAGATTAGAGGGTACCTCTCTATGGCGTTGATAAGATGAAATCAGAGGATTCCTATCTTAGCTTTTCGGCTAAGATCAGATTGTATAGGGAATCCCCGGGTTGCTAATGGTACGGGCCTTCCCACGCTTCTCGCCTGGGTTCGGAGTTTGAAGGAAAACTCTATAGAAATAGTATTATGGATCCAGAGAAATCACGTGATTAGGCAGTTGGCCGAGATTAGAGGTTACCTCTCCATGGCGTTGATAAGATGAAATCAGAAAATTTCTATCTTAGCTTCTTGGCTAAGATCAGAGTGTATAGGGAATCCCCGGGTCACCAATCATATACCCTTCCCTAGCTTTTCCGTGAAATCGGAGTATGAAGGAACACTGTATAGGAATAATATTATGGATCCAGAGGAATCACGTTATTAGCCAGTTCGTCGAGATCAGAGTGTAACTCTCTATGGCGTTGATAAGAACAAATCAGAGAAATCCTATCTTAGCTTTTTCGCTAAGATCAGAGTGGGTAGGGTATCCCCAGCTCGCTAACGATATGGGCCTCACCTAGCTCCTCGCTTGGGTTCGGAGTATGGAGGGAAACTCTTGGAAATAATAGTTTGGATCCAGAGAAATCACGTTTTTAGCCAGTTCGCCGAGATCAGAGTGTACCTCTCTATGGCGTTGATAAGATGGAATCAGAGAAGTTCTATCTTAGCTTTCCGGCTAAGATCAGAGTGAATAGCGAATCCCCGGGTCACCAATCTTATAGGCCTTCCCTAGCTTTTGGCCTGGGATCGGAGTATGGAGGAACACTCTGTAGAGATGATAGTATGGATCCAGAGAGATCACGTTATTAGCCTGTTCGCCGAAATCAAAGTGTACCTCTCTATGGCGTTGATAAGATGGAATCAGAGAAATCCTATCTCAGCTTCCCGGCTAAGATCAGAGTGAATAGGGAATCCCCGGGTCACCAATCATATACCCTCCCCTAGCTTTTTCGTGAGATCGGAGTATGAAGGAACACTCTATAGGAATAATATTATGGATCCAGAGGAATCACGTTATTAGCCAGTTCGCCGAGATTAGAGGGTACCTCTCTATGGCGTTGATAAGATGAAATCAGAGGATTCCTATCTTAGCTTTTCGGCTAAGATCAGATTGTATAGGGAATCCCCGGGTTGCTAATGGTACGGGCCTTCCCACGCTTCTCGCCTGGGTTCGGAGTTTGAAGGAAAACTCTATAGAAATAGTATTATGGATCCAGAGAAATCACGTGATTAGGCAGTTGGCCGAGATTAGAGGTTACCTCTCTATGGCGTTGATAAGATGAAATCAGAAAATTTCTATCTTAGCTTCTTGGCTAAGATCAGAGTGTATAGGGAATCCCCGGGTCACCAATCATATACCCTTCCCTAGTTCTCTGCGTGAGATCGGAGTATGAAGGAACACTCTATAGAAATCATAGTCTGGATCCAGGGAAATCACGTTATTAGCCAGTTCGCCGAGATCAGATTGTAGCTCTCTATGGCGTTGATAAGATGAATTCAGAGAATCTCCATCTTAGCCTTTCGGCTAAGATCAGAGTGTCTAGGGGATCCCCGGGTGTCCAATCATATGGGTTTTCCCTCGCTTTTCGCTCGGGATCGGAGTATGAAATCTTGGAGTAGTGAGTGTGTTGCAGTATGCAGGAAATGCGGCTTCGAATGTTAAAATTGGTTCATTCTAACCCGTTTCGTGATTTTTTGAAAATTTATTGCAGAATTGGACTTTTCTCCAAACACTAGATGGAATAATTAGCTTATATAGCTGCAAGGTTCCATTGTAGCAATCTTAAACCACCGGAATCGTGTTTATCGGGACAAAATACGTAGGGAAACATATTGTGATATACATTTTGACCAATCGGTACTCCCTCTTATGTGACCTTCAATTCACAAAATTAGCAAAAAACGTGAGAAACTGTTTTTCTTTGGATCAGTTATTTCCGATTTGAAAAAAATCTTGACGTATAGGCGCAAAACTGAGGTCGGGTTCGATTTTAGCGTCGAAAAATACACAAGAAAATCATTGTCCGGTCCATGCGACATTCCTGATTCAAAATTTTGTTGCACAGTGTTATGAAAATATAGATGTCTGACAGTTCATGAGACACTACAACATGTCATTTGATATGTAACTGAGCTCAAATTTTCTCAGCAGTGTCAATTTGATATCCCCAGTTATGAATTGGAATCGGAGATGAAACGAAGATACATATATGGATTAAAGAGTGAACTATCTACATCCCAAACTATTGCACTGTCTTCGTGCGTTCCTTCAGTTTGAACTGGTAGCTCTTTAATTTCTCGATGTTTCCTACCATTTTCCTGCTATTCAAAACTTCCTACACGGACTTCCCATCACATTCCATGGCTCAAACCCTTATAACATCACACAGTAGAGTTGAGATTACAACTCCCAAGATCAATTGGATCTCCATGAGCTTCACTCAATTTATCAATATTGTGCAATGTGGTTATTCATCATTCAGCTCTGACATCTAAAAAGCACTAATTGTAATTAAATGAGATGATTTTGCAAAAAAATTACTCGACATACTTTTCCTGATCTCATGACTCTCAAGAATTGAAATCAATATTTTGCAATCTGTCTTCATTTGTTTGACGTTTAGATTTTGGTAAAAAGTTACTCGACATGTTTCCCCTGACCTCATGACCCTCAAGAATTGAAATTCATACTTTGATCTCAGATGAAGTTATGGGGGGAAAGGATGGTGATACTCACCAAGTTAGACTTTTGGAAAAAGTAAAGTGGGAGGGGGGAAGATGTGCTTAAACTTCTAACCTCAGATTTCGTACAATGTTTGATATATGGTGTTATATTATATGATGATATACTTATATTATGATTGATACTTATGCCGCTATATAACTAGATACATGATACTCAACTCCTACCACACTCTCACTATATATGGTATTCGGTTATGTCCAACTTTTGGAACTTCTATATGAGTCATTCTGGAGGAAGCTGGACAAAACCGTCACCAGGGGGGTCTGGGAAAAATCCGCAAAATTTTTTTTCCATTAGTACTATGTTAAAATAGTACGAAAAAATTTTTTTCAGATTTATTCGGCCCCCCCTGTGGGCCCCAGGGCCCATGAAAGGGCCATTTTAGGCCCTTTTTTAGCCTATTCTAGAAAAATCATAGTTCCAACGCAATTCAATATTTTTCAACGTACTTGGGCACATTTTCCTCGTCAAGACTAGTACTTTTGAAAAAAAAATTGTCCAAGGCCACTTAGTGAGCCTGACCACTTCTGCAAGCTAATTACTGAGAGCAAATTTTAGCGATTTTTGGGCCTACTTCAAAGCGATTTAGCTCCTACTAGACATATGATAATCGACTTCTGCAGGTGGTCATTTTGAAGGTCTTGAAAAAACCTACAATTTGACCACCTGCAGAAGTCGATTATCGTACTTTTTATAGGAGCTATAGCCGATACAAGTTGAGCTATTTACGAAAAAGTCCAAAATTCAGGACTCGATTCCAAAAATATATTTTAATTTTTTCCCACCAAACTTGTGCGAAAATATTCTTTCAGACATCTTCTTTCAGTAAAAAAAATTTGGCGGAGATTGTTTTTTTTTTGATTTTTTTGCCAAGCGTTACAAAATGCCGCATTTCGTGGTTTTAGCAAAAACGGCATCATCGACCACGGTCACATATGCTCCCATCTGGACTGATGTGCACCAATCTGTGTGAAAGTACTCCCCAAAGTATCCCCAAGTACGTGTAAGAAGTTGCGGGGACGAGCTTCCAGCCAGGAGCGAGCTGTAGGTTCTATTTACCGTGTCAAAAATAGGCATTATTTAGGCTATTCGAGCGTAAGCGACCGAGAGCATGATTTTACTTGTTCTGGCTTACAAATGAGATAATGGGCTAGAGTGAGGATCCAAACATACTTTTCCGACTCAAAATGACCATCTGAACATAATTCCGAGGTCAGTTTAGCTCTAGAACGTCGTCTAGTGCCTTAACGGTGTCAGAACCCGTCGACAGAATCTAAGTTCTTAAGGGGTAGAGGGACGACTATTCAGAGCAAAACTGACCTCGGAATTGTGTTTAGATGGTCATTTTGAGTCGGAACAGTATGTTTGGATCCTCATTCTAGCCCATTATCTCATTTGTAAGCCAGAACAAGTAAAATCATGCTCTCGGTCGCTTACGCTCGAATAGCCTAAATAATGCCTATTTTTGACACGGTAAATAGAACCTACAGCTCGCTCCTGGCTGGAAGCTCGTCCCCGCAACTTCTTACACGTACTTGGGGGTACTTTGGGGAGACTTTCACACAGATTGGTGCACATCAGTCCAGATGGGAGCATATGTGACCGTGGTCGATGATGCCGTTTTTGCTAAAACCACGAAATGCGGCATTTTGTAACGCCTGGCAAAAAAAATAAAAAAAAATAGCCTCCGACAAATTTTTTTTACTGAAAGTAGATGTCTGAAAGAATATTTTCGCACAAGTTTGGTGGAAAAAAATTAAGATATATTTTTGGAATCGAGTCCTGAATTTTCGACTTTTTCGTAAATAGCTCAACTTGTATCGGCTATAGCTCCTATAAAAAGTACGATAATCGACTTCTGCAGGTGGTCAAATTGTAGGTTTTTTCAAGACCTTCAAAATGACTACCTGCAGAAGTCGATTATCATATGTCTAGTAGGAGCTAGATCGCTTTGAAGTAGGCCCAAAAATCGCTAAAATTTGCTCTCAGTAATTAGCTTGCAGAAGTGGTCAGGCTCACTAAGTGGCCTTGGACAATTTTTTTTTCAAAAGTACTAGTCTTGACGAGGAAAATGTGCCCAAGTACGTTGAAAAATATTGAATTGCGTTGGAACTATGATTTTTCTAGAATAGGCTAAAAAAGGGCCTAAAATGGCCCTTTCATGGGCCCTGGGGCCCACAGGGGGGGCCGAAAAAATCTGAAAAAAATTTTTTCGTACTATTTTAACATAGTACTAATGGAAAAAAAATTTTGCGGATTATTCCCAGACCCCCCTGGTGACGGTTTTGTCCAGCTTGCTCCAGAATGACTCATATATACAAACGAGGTTAGATTTGACCGCTCGCGAGAAAGATTGAACGCGTCGTTTACGAATTTTCCTGAATATGGATGTGTTTTCCCTTGATGTACTAATATGCGTTATCGCTCAATTTATCATTCTAACGTGGAAGGAGAATTCTGATATGTTCATTGAACTCGAAAGGACCCCGCACAAAACCAATGGGAAGTGGCTTAAGGCCAATTTTGATGAAACTTGGCAGTGTTGTAGATCATTTTATGCTGATCAACTTTGTCAATGGGCACGAAAAACGCCGATGGCTCATTTTTGAGATATTTTAATGGAAAGTACGCAATTAGTTGAGGTTACGTGTGAGCTTTGTTATCACTTATTATTGATTTTTTTTCACAAAAGGCTATTCACATTCCTCGAACGTATTCGAGCTCTAATATTAGCCAGTAAAGTTCAGTCAGGGCAGAGAATCCGACGAGTTACTTGGTTCATATTGAAATCATTAAGAAATGATTACAGTTTTTGTGAAATATCTTCATGTCCTCTTAGGAATGGTCCGTTTCTCAATTGCATGACCCAGTGTTGGGCACATCTCAAACAGATACGAGTCATTTGTAAATGGTCAGTAGCTACTGTAATTGCGTACAACACTACTGATTATAAGCCTTGTGAATAGTACATGTATCTCGAAAGCGTGGGTGGAGGAAGCTGGGGATGGCTTCATCGTAAAAAGTCTGTTTCACGAAGCATAGTGCTGGGCATCCCTCTACTCGGGGGTTTTTGAGGTCGCTGAGCTCGAATATGTTATCGTCCAGCCTCTATCTCGTGATGCGTAGGCCGCGTGGGCAGACCATGCGGGGGAGGGGGCTGCAGTGAGTATTTCATATCGCGGACCCCTCCCCCGCATGGTCCGCCCACGCAGCCTCCGCATCTTGAGATAGAGGCTGGACGATAACATATTCGAGCTCAGCGACCTCGAAAAACCCCGAGTAGAAAGATGCCCAGTACTATGCTTCGTGAAACAGATTTTTTACGATAAAGCCATCCCCAGCTTCCTCCACCCACGCTTTCGAGATACATGTACTACTCATCACAAGGCTTATAATCAGTAATGTTGTACGCAATTACAGTAGCTACTGACCATTTACATATGGCTCGTATCTGTTTGAGATGTGCCCAACACTCGGTCATACAATTAAAAAACGGACCATTTCCAAGAGGAGATGAAGATATTTCAAAAACTGTAATCATTTCTTAATGATTTCAATATGAACCAAGTAACTCGTCGGATTCTCTGCCCTGACTGAACTTTACTGGCTAATATTAGAGCTCGAATACGTTCCAGGAATGTGAATAGCCTTTTGTGAAAAAAATCAATAATAAGTGACAACAAAGCTCACACGTAACCTCAACTAATTGCGTACTTTCCATTAAAATATCTCAAAAATGAGGCATAGGCGCTCTTCGTGCCCATTGACATAGTTGATCAGCATAAAATGATCTACAACACTGCCAAGTTTCATCAAAATTGGCCTTGAGCCACTTCCCATTGGTTTTGTGCGGGGTCCTTTGATTTGAAAGAGCTGTTATTGAGTCTCAGAACGAGACGAGAGCGCTTCGGATCCATCTGGTGGCGTTAATGAGAAATGGTGCCCTCTGTTTGCTACGTTTGAGTGGTTGTAGCGACCGACACTAAATTTTAGTTCTTAAGCACTAATTTTTGCTTCCCACGCGCCAATTTTTGGTGCCTGTGTGACGGGAGAGAAATTTTGTTGCGGGATCACTAAAATTTGATGTTGCATCTTTAAATTTTGCTGCGGATACTGCACTTTCTGATGAAAAGCAATCCTGTCCCCCGGATGTAGCCGATCGCAGCAATTTTTCATGTTGGGAGTTTCTCAGTGTATGCCTTCATCTTTTTACGTGGCGATGGCGCATTGCAAACTTCGGAATCTTGACGGTTTCTCACGAAACGCGTTATCCGCACTCGCATACTCAGATTACTATATATGCCATAGGCCGGACGAGCTGATGAGATTTTCCTGCACGTTTCGCCTTTTTGTGTTTAAATAAATGTTCGGAAAAAGTTGCAGCGGCCAAAGATTCTCTTAAGATAATCGGTGGCTTGCGCGACAAATACAGCATTCTTACCCCATCAGATTCACTATGCCGGGGAATACTCAACTGCCGAGCGAGTTCAAACGTACCTATAGGTACGTACGTACGTACATGTTATTGTTCGATCGATGCCATAACCCTATTTTCCCTTGGTAAAATCGACAACTTTCTGATCGAATAATCCACGATAAGAATTTTTCAGGCTTAACGATAATAGAGCCTTTTGATCAGCTCGTCGACCTCTATCATTTGATCCCCGATTCAGCAAAATTATCTGAAACCCAAAATCCTATCATTTATGGCGGGGTTCTTTAATATTGACCAAACCAGTAACCAGCGTTGGTATAATGACCTAGTACTGGGAAGCTAGAAGTGGGGAGTGCTCGTTTTTGATATCAACACTAGGGGCCAACTCATGATTTGGGTGATCGCAAACACATCAAACAGCTTACATTTACTTCACTGAATGTTTGATTAAGTACGCTCAATTTGGTTCTGTCTGATGCATTACAAGAAGAGATTGGGTAATCATCGTCAAAGAATGTCAACATTCTCAGATAGGAAGGTGAATAAGAAGAATCAAATGATTCAATGTAGAAATTATTCACCGCAGTCACATATATTCTATTGCTTCATTTCATGGGCCAGATAACACTTTGAGTGGTGATCTGATAAATTCTCTCCCTCAAACTTGTGGATCCAAAAGTCCTTTAAGGCGATGCGGTCACCGTGCATGCTCAAAGTTATTCCCACATTTTTCCGATATCCTTGCGATTTAGACTAAACGACGAGAGGACGAATGCTTATTATTATCTAACTTGAGTTCGTCTTCTCGTCGTTTAGCCCAAATTGCAAAAGAATCGGATAAAAGTGAGAATTACAATGTGTGTATATTATAGGTTAGGAGGTGCCTGCGATCAAGTTATTCCCACTTTTCTCCGATATTCTTGCGATTTGGACTAAACGACGAGAAGACGGACTCAAGTTAGATGATAGTAAGTATTCGTCTGCTCGTCCTTCAGTCCGAATCGCAAGAATATCGGAGAAAAGTGGGAATAACTTTCAGCGTGCACGGTGCACGGTGACCGCATCGCCTTAACCTGCATCCTTCTTCGATTCACTATGCACAAAAAACGTGTTAACAGCCGGTCTCACTGAACCTCAGCTAAACGGCGAGTTGTAGAGTATAATTTAGTCAATAACAATGACTGGACAACTCATCTCAATCTTTGTCTGATCGAAGTTTTAACATAAGATGTAAATAGAACTCTACGGCCCCGTTGCACAGCTACCGCATGCCCTTAATCGTTCAAAAGTCTCGATTCTAGTTGTTTGAAACATCTAGATTTGAGATGTGTGGAAACGAGCTATCAGAAAGAGTTGTATTGATGCTATCTTATCTCAATGATTCTTACCTAGGGAGAGGGAACTATGACACACTTTGTCATGATTTTCCCCGTTTTCTTTCTTCAAGTTTTCAAATGCTGCAAATACTTCAATGTAAAAAAGGTTCCTTTAATATGGCGAATTACCCCACCAATCTCCATTAAGGATGTTAGACATAAATCTCCATTGGAGATTTATGTGTTGGTCCGTAGTTCGTTCTACGACACTTATTGCAAGGTTCACTAGTAGGATCATCCGCGTATCACTGCGGAGCTATTCTTCTTGAAAGAAAAGGTCCGATGATCCACCCAATCATTGATGCGAGAAGCGGGATCTATCGTGGCTCTACGCATCATTCATACATGTCTCAAATAAGGGAAAGAGATTTCAGAGCGATAAAACTGTTCGCTCCGCCGCAAATATCATTCAAAGTCATTCTTTGAAGGTGTACCAAAGTTGCCCCCTTGTACCAAAAGGGTTTAATTTGACGGTCAATCAGTTGCTCGATTGTGATAGTGAATTGTACCCAAATCTTATTATACAGAGCCACTAAGATAACTTCCTCGATCGAACTTAGAATGATGTGAAAAAGCTTTAAGTGGACGTTCGATGAATCGATCCAAAAGTGAGATCCTTACTTTTCTATTCGTCATCAGAAAAAAGGATAATTCTCATCCTAAAGCGGATTCAAAACGACTTTAATATGAAAAGAAGTCAACTCACACAAAAGCGAATTAACTCCGGATTCGTGAATCAGGATAGTCATAACTTCTTTCAGAAAACTGTGACCAATCTCAAATATTCCGCTTTGATCGAAATCTGAAACCTTATCCACCAGGGTTCTTCAAATAAGAACCAATTTTTATAATTTTTCATGTCTTTTTTAAAAGAAATTCGTTCCCATCTTCCTCTGCCCATATCATTCAGTTTCAAAATGACTCTCAAAAATATCGAGACATATTGTTTTGATGTGAAAAGGTCTGATTTTCCGGAAGATCTGGTGGAAACTTCAGTCCAATGCAACTTTCAATGATCGCAAGTCATTTTATGGACGAAAACTTGCTGAACCCAAGGAGTTTTATGGAAAATTGAATAATATGTGTTGTAACGTGAGATTTGACTCTACGTCCAACTAATTTATTCTTTTGCCGGAGATCCAAATTCCCCTGCCAAACTGAGGGAACGAATGCCTGGAATCTTACCTGCGCTCCTACCGGGCTGCTGGGAAAGAGGGAGGGGACGAATATTGATTCTCAAGAAATAATAACGACCAGGAAGTTCATTTCGAACTATACTAATATATATTGTTACAGCCCTCAGAACGCGACCAATAAATTACAACCGGAAAGTTACTGAAAATTCGCATCAAGCGTCTATAAAATGTCCACTTATTCACTATGCCTCGTGGGCCACTGGAGCCATATTGGCTTCCGTAAACCTTTTTCACTAATATGATCAGAGTTCCACACGCGCACTTAATTTCCCAATTTTGATGGCTCACCGGGTCGCGCGGATTCCTGAAGAGTCACCCTAGCAGATCTCGAGCCCAATCAAGGGCGAGATGTCTCAGTCTATGTCTTTGTCGACGGGAAAAGATGGTGGATCGGGGACAGAGAGAGAGAGAGAGTATGTCAAAGAACAAGGCAGTCGCACTCACCGTCAATCACTACCCAACTTTCCCCGTTTATTCCGTCCATGCTCTTTTCCTTTTATTTCCTGGATCTCCTTGTAATATTAATGGGAATCGTCGGAAAAAATTGGAATATAATATGGTTCCTGGAAATCGCGAAGACTAACTGATCCGCACTGCACCGAGTCACTTCCAAGAATGGCCGACTTCCCTCGTCTTCTTCTTCCTCGATCACCCGACGCGATCACAGAGCCCTCGTTAATCAAACTAATTTCCGGGAAATTAACCCGCGAGATACGAAAGACACTGAATCATGATGCTGGAATTTCATATAAATCCCGCGCCGACACTCCACTCGAGAGCCCCGCATTTTACCTACGTTACTGAATCGTGCCTCCACCCGTGTGACATGCGCACTACCCGTAATAATCACGTATCTCACAGCAACTCCACCATCACGTCAGGCCACGTGCATTTAATATTACCAATTGTCTCTGTCTCTCTCACTCGCATGATCTCCCTCACATAACCGGCTCCGTCTCTCTCATTCCACTGCAACTCTGCCTACACGAGCGTGCCGTGCGCAAAACCCTATCTCTCTCTCTCTCACTCTCCCGACGCTACTCATCCTCTGTCTCTCTCTCCCCAGTTCCCGCGCGAGCCCGCCTCGTTGCCGCATGATCTTCTGCTTCCGACTCCAACGTCCAGTAAGTGCTGCCACGCCGCGCCCACTCTTGGCGTAACCTGCTATACCGACTCTCCTCCCTCTTCCTGACTCTGATATTCTGCTGACTCCCGCTGCTGCTCCGCTCGCGGCATCCACCTCGGCAAAAATATTATTCTGCATTATTACATGCTCTAGGTGCGATGGCCCGGCGCAGCAGCGGACGGTGGCGACGGTGATTTCGGCGACTCCGTCGCAGTGTCTTGGTGTTAATGAGTCCGGAATCGCGAATGAAATTCATAAAAAAAGTTGTAATTCATGCTTATCCAAAGGATGTATCATACGGATAACATACACGAGAAAGCCTCTCACGACACGTGAACTAAAATCTGCTAATACAAGAAGCGTCTCCTCAAAGATCTTCTGCAATGAGCATTCATGAGAGATGGTAATTGACACCTTCACTGCGATGGGCCCCACTGGTGGGGCCCACGCGTCCGACTCTGTGTGCGTCCGTGATCAAAATTCCATTAAATGGGCACCACCGGTGGGGCCCATCGCACACAGGACCCGATCGCGATTTTGGCCGTCGCAGTGAACGTGTTAAATAATCCTTGAACCACTTCGTCTATAATACCTGGAGTGTGCTTTATCATATAACAAGAGATACATAGTGTCAAGGTGTCCAAAGATTTATATGTAAATTATCATAATTCGCCCCAATTATACTAATAATTGGGGCGAAGCCCTTTTCCTCAACGCGACTCGAACCAACCTTTTTGAACTTTTATTTGAAAAAGCTACCGAACCGACATCCACCAAATTTTGCAGATATGTTCAGAGTACTCCCAAGGGTGCATATCTCCAGAATTATGCAAATTCGTTGACTCCAAGTTATTCAATCAAGATTATGTACAAAAATACATTATGGACATAGCTTCATCTCGTACTCGGCGTCTTACTTCACTCATCTTCGCTTCGGCACACCAATCCGCGAAGTACATATTTTGGTCTCACACCACCAGATGGCGACAAATTTTGCTCGCTACAGGAATAGCAACCTCTTAGCGCCAGTTGTTGACACAAATGAAGAGACAGTCCCCCGCAAGGGAGATCTTCGGATCTTGGGAGAGTAACGACTCCCCGGCCCCAGTTCCGCAAGGAGGATCCTTAGTTGATCCTGGGAGACAGACGCACTCCCCGGCCCCAGTCCTCCGGCAAGGGAGATCTTAGTATCTCGGGAGCACACGACAACTCCCCCGCCCCCAGTCTTCAGCCCCAGCACCCATGTGTGTGCTTTTACCATCTCGTCCGCCTCAGTGCGTATGAGCCCTGAGTGGCATCTTGGACCACTTCAGGGCTCCCGCTTCTTCGCAAGCCTCCCTGTATCTTTCATCTTTTATCTACTCTCTGTTCCTTCCTTCCTTCTTCTGGGACTATAACCTTCGGGTTGGCGCCCTCCGGGGAGGGGTTTTAGTCGGTAGGTACCCGAGTCTTCTCGGGTGAATCCGACACTACCCACACTACTAGGAAGGCGTTGACCACAACCGTGTACCCTTGAGATTGCAGTTGGGTGGCAAGAGAGTGGTATTTTGCCACTTTTGCTCCCCTCGATGTTCTGAAGGCTTCCATGTGATTCTCAAAGGGTATTGCAACGTCAACGATGACTACTTTGCGTTGTGCTTCGTCGCGGATGACGAGGTCCAGCCCCAATGTCTCCACCCACCTTCGAACTCTCTGGATGGTCTGATTCACCCGGATGGTCCCTGGGGTTCTTGTCGCGCGGGCCAGTCGATCTTGGACGCTGTTATGTCGAAGCTGTCTCGCTGCTGAGTGGGGGAGGCAATGGTTCAATACATGGGAAGTCGACTCGAGGCCCGCCCCGCAACTGCAACAGCGCTTATCCACCTGGGGTAGCCGCCTCATGTTGACGTTGAGTCATCGAGAGGCAGCGAGCCATATCGATGTTACTCGGCTGCTTCGTTTGTCTCTGGAAGACGGCTTCCTTCAGAGACCACATAGCAAGTCCTGACATGGCGGGGTCAGCTGCATTCGGTATTTTGAAGGCATGTGCCACCGTGTACAAGTCGTAAATGTCCCCGAGTGGTGGCAATCCTCCCCCCCCTCGAGGGTGGGATGTACACCAACTCAGGTCTGGCTCTCTGCAGTATTCTCAACCAACCTTTTGCTAATTTAGTGATGATTTTGTCTGCCTCGGTCAGGTAGACTTTTTCGATGTCGGCGCCCTGCATTATGAAGTCAATGCGAGGTAAGATGAAGGTTGCCATCGCATCGAGCTTCTGCCAAGGTGCAAGAAGGGACTCGTCGATCTCTTGACTGTCCTTGATGAGATCAGATAGGGTCTCGGTAGGAGTCTGCCCGATGGCGTATCCCGTCGGGATCCCTAGGTGTTGATAGTATTCATTGGAACCGAGTGCTTTTGCCGACTGACCCGATATCTTGAATGTCGTGTTTGCGACTCCCTCACCCCCCTCCCCAGAATGTGAAGTGTAGCACACTTGCGCGCATTGAACGTGAGGCCAACGGCCTGAACCCCTGCCTCAATTGTGGTCAGCTGATGTTCCATCTCCTCCGGAGAGCCCGCCAACAGTGTCGTGTCATCAGCATAGGCGAGCACCTTCACGCTCCTGCCTCCGATGTTGTACCCACCCGGGCCCCTAAGAACCGCTCGGATGGGCACCTCCGATATTAGGTTATAAATGATCGGACTCAATGGACACCCCTGCTGGACCCCCGCCTTCAGCACAACTGGCTGTGTCAACCCTTCCGACGTCTTAATCTGGGTTCTTGAACCATCGGAGAGCGAGGCGATGATCCTCCTCATCTGCTCCGGCATGCCGTGAAGTTCCAGCGCTCGGGAGATTGGAAGAGTGGGGTAACGATGGAAATGCGCTGGACACATCCAGCCATGCCACCGTCAACTCCCTGCCGTTGTCCTTGGCATCCCTTGTGGCCTCCCGTAGTAAGAAGTTGTGCTCGTAGCACCCCTCATACTCCAGGAAGCCCTTTTGCGCTTGGCTGAGACTATGGTTCACAGTGGACCAATCCCTGATTTTGTCTAATTAATTACATAGAGAGAGGAATTTGAACAATTGTCGCTTATGTTTAGGTGAGCACCGACTTCGAGCAATTCCCTCATCAACAGCAAATTGTTGCATTTTGCTGCTAGGTGAGAGAGACCAGACTCTCACAGGACCAGCATTGAGCACGTACTTGACGACTTCTCACTGACACTCAGATTGATCAACAGCTTCATGCGAACAGGTATATCCATTCCTAATGAGCTCAATGTTTGATCCTGTTGCGACTCATATCTGCACCAATTTGAAGCAACTATGCCCCTCAAGAATCATAGCTTGGTGCAAATTTGTTCAAGCCAGTGTAGAGATCATGATTGCCCGCGAAACAATCTAGATCGGCACCTGCATAGGTATAAAGTCACGTGTAATCAAGCAGCGAGACAGTGTCCACGTCAATTTCAAGTGTTCTTAGTTATCGTTTGTTGCAAAATTTATCAAACATTTCACTCGTGAATTACGATGATTATCCCATTTCCCGCCCAATAAGTGAATTGGGGAGAAAATGAAGATGAAAAGTAAAGACCATCCTAACGTATCTTATTCACAACTCGACACACCCTTGACAAATTTTGGTATTCTAGAAGGGAACGGTGGACGACGAAAGAACCTCTCACTGAACGAAGTGCGAAATCTCTATCACTCTTCATAAACACATAGTAGCTGAAATATGTAATAACATCTCATTTGTAGTGAGCAAAGATGAGGAAGTATCAGTAGAGTGTAGCCTAATTCAAAATGCACTTGAAAACGCCTCGTGAATATTTTCGAAATATGATGATATTCTGGAGGATAAACATTCCCTATACCTGCTTCTGACTATACCAAAATCATTCACTCTGACCGTCTCGTGGATGCTAGTTGTTGTAGTCTCATTCAAACCTTGACGCTCCCGCACAACACCATCAGTCCTCAACAGCAATGACACCATTTTCTATCGAAGCACAATATCTTGCAAATTTATGGCTACATGCAATGGCTGATGACCCTTAAACCAACATCAGTCAGAGATGCGCCAGAGTTGAAAAGTAAATCCATCGTTTCAAAACTGCCGAGCTTCATGGCTTCAGATTAGCAGAAAGTTCCTTGGATTTTTTCGTGAATGTCAAATCCTCGTCCAATTGCTCCCGTTAGATGTGAAAGATCGATCTCTCGACAAACATGAAGTATCGTCGAAAAAGTCACCAAACTCTTTATCGGAAAAGGAGTAGAATTCATTACCGTTATACGTGACAATACATTTCATACTTTTTCCTATAGAATGCATCAATCTTCTCGAATAAAAGACACTGGCCATATATTATATGATGTACCTTTACTCACTAAAGTGGATACGGATATCTACACCACGACCATTTACAGACAGCGCTGGACAGATCAAGCGCCAAATGACGTACTCCAGACCACAGGATTCGCTACACTCTCTTGTTATGAAAGGGCGGAGTTGGAGGATGTCTACGTGATAATCAAGACACGGAAAACTTTACTCTTAAATGTATAAGGATAAGTAACAATGAATGAGCACGACGCAGAAGTGAAATAGATGAACTTGTGAGCAGAGTTGACCGTCAGGGAGTGATTGTCAAAAAGTCTGTAGCTATCAATTGATACAATTATAAAAACACTGACCCTTAAGAAAATTTTTTGATCAGAAGAGGCGAAAGTCATGACTGACGTATCCTAAGCTGATTCATACATATCCGGACCTACAACAATGCTTTGGCCTAGTTGTTTTCGAGCTATGGACATATTTATGGGTCACAAGAAGGCTAAGTACGAGTTTTTGTGTTTTGGAGGAGAATAGAAACCTTTTACGGCAAGAATGAGAGTGGGGTCGTATTTGACATGAAATTTCGCCTCGAAAACGCGTTATTAGAAAATTTTGTACCCTCAGATGGGGTGGGGGAGGGGGTAAAAAATTCAATTACTCTATTTGACGGTGCGCTGAATGGTCAATTAAATATCGATAGCTGAACACTTCATGTTTTAATTATCATGATAGTTCCTCTCAGTGATGAACTGTGAGTCTTGTGCCCGTGGCGTTTTGAAGAAAATCAACCGGTTATCAGTTGCTATTGGACATTTTGATATTCTATACAACGATGCTAATGCATTATCCATCAATCGGCGTCTAACATTATTTAAAGAGGATTGTTGTAAGACAACTCCATTGAAATGAGGACAATCATTTTTCACAGATTCAATGCACTCTTCCAAATGGGATTCTCACAAGTATCGAAGAATATTTTAACCTATTAATACGTCAAGCGGTGATTATACTATTAAGCAGTGGAATTTAACACAGCGAATCCATTGTTGCATTTCATGAAAACACTGGAGGATTCCAGTCTAATACTTATCAATTTCTCCTGTTTTGAGCTGGGTCAATAGTGCATCTGCGGGTCTCACATAGACAAATAATTTCAATGAAGTTGTCCAAATCTATGTCCCTGTCTTCTATCGCTTGTATGATACTATTCATATCTGGACTTGACATATGGAGGTCAATCGAAGCACCAGCTCCGACAAGTATCTTTGCGATGCACGGTTGACCACATGAAATTGCTCTGCCTAGAGGTGACTGCTTCTCCACCGTGGATGGCCAAAGTATTCCCCGTCTGGAACTAATGACATTTACATCTGCTCCAAACTCTAACAGTAGTTTGAAATTATCACTGGTTCCATAACGCACAGCGATGAATAATCGCGACAAGTCATCTATATTGACTTCATTTACATCAAAGATACTAGTTTGTGAGAGGTATTCTGAAACTTGTTCTTGCGATCTTCAAAACAGTCGCTAACTTGGTTTCGAGCAAAATGAATCAGCTCCTTCCTTTTAGTTATCATCAAATAGGCGGATGAGTTTGGGAATGAGAAAACCACTCATCAATAGAAGTTGAGTGGTTCTGAACTACTTTGTCTGCGATTTTGCTCAACTCTAGATTTCCTAATATAATTTGGGCTCTTCTGTAGTTGATGTCAAAATCTACAAGAGTATTCAATTCCAACTTCCGGGATCAGAGGAGTGAGCCAAAATGGTTCAAAAACTGAGAAGTTGAAGGAATATTCTCCATATTTTTAAACTCATTTTGGGGATTTTATCATGATCAAAAAAGTAGCTCATCCAATTTTACTTGAAATCAGGTTTTGTTCGTAACATTTTGTAGTAATTTATCAGTTTCTCAGTTTCTTTCGTCGATTTAGAAAAACTCCTACTCAATAGCATCTTGTGTTATCAAAACGTGAGTGCGTTACTTGTCCAAGTTCTTACGTTAGAATTGTGACATACGCAGAGACGATGCATCCTTCCATATGACCTGTTGTTGATGGGTTTTTATGACATTCCGATTCTATCCTGAACCCACCAACAATTTTGCGAGGTTTTGCTCAGAGACCTCGGAGCTTTATGCCGCGAATCACTCAATCCACCCTCTGGGTTCTGGGTTCCGTTGAGTCGTTCGGTGATGCTCCGGGCGTTGTGAGGGCATGCTCCATCATGCATCAGCCAAAACTCCTCTCCTGGCGCCTGGATGCCAGGTCCTCTGAGAAGCCATGGCATATCATCAATTAGCTCTTCGTAAGCTTGAGTGTCATCGGTGCTCCGGATTCTTTATGGTTCGATCATCCGTTCTTGATGTATCCCACTGCAGACTCTGGGCATTTAATAGTTTTTAGTATCATTTTTCATTCGTGACAGGATGTTACCAGAGTTGCAGTACATGATGTCTCTCAGTATAGTCTCCCGCGTAGAAATAATTTTGTTTGGGAAATGTTTGGGAAATGTTTTCCCCTCGCAAGCATTGGGCCAAACTTAAAAAATGAGACATCCCCAAACTTGGTGATTACGACCCAAGTTTGGCATGCAAACTTCTCGCAACTTCTCAGAAGCTTTGCGTAAGTTTGGGAAAACTTTGGGAAATGAATGCTTTCCGGCATGTTTGGCAAATTGTTGCCTACCCAAATTTTACAGATATGAAAAACTAGTTACGAATTTCGTTTGGGAAAACGTTCGCATAACTTCAGCGCTATTTTGGGAAGCTGTGGCAGGGCTCGCAGAAGTCTTTTCGAAAGCAGTGGTACTTTGAAATTATATAGAAAAAGTGCAAGCGTTTTGAGGAGCTGTCTGCAAGCTTTTAGATAGTCTACTTTGCGTTTTTGAGAATGTTTTGTACACGTTTCTATCATTACTTTATAGCCAACGTTTAAATCAAAGCACGTGCTTCATTAACCTGAAAAAATAATTAGCCACAAGGAATCTTGCGCACTTCCGGAAGAAATTTAGAACCATTTGTGCGAAGAGGATTAGAATCAAAATATTCAAATCGGGAAAGTGTTTGAAGGTTATCACACGGTTCTGCGTACTCTGGCACAGTTGCGACACACATCATCTCGACACGAATATACTCATCTGATACCTATTGCCGTTGACAGTGAGTGCTTCTCTTTTCATTAATGCACAAGCGTTCATTCTCTGGAGCTTTGATGGGTTTTTCGTAAGTTCTCGTTGAAGTCTAGGATGGTTGAATTATTTTCAAACGCAAAAATGGCATCAGTGTGGATATTTGTCGATCTCCTTAGTTACGATCGATTTTCTATGTTGACAACCAACAAACAAGCAGACTGGTCTGCAGATGCAGAAGAGTCTGCTGCTAACAAACGCCAAGGCTTTGATGTGATGAAATTGCGTCCACCAAAGCTTTAAAGAAAGATTATTTAGACATAGTGTATGGATGAATTAGAGTACTCATCGTCAGAAGCACTTGATATCAGATAAGTAAATTCGTATCGGTATGATGTGTTTGTCGCCGACTGTAACTAGCAGAGCCGTATGATAACCTCCGGGGTAACTTCCAGTCTCTCTACACATTTGAATTTTTTCCGCGACTCTTGATTCTAATCTTCTTCGTCTAAGAGGTTCTAGTAAGTTTTTGTTTTTTTTCCAAATTAATACAGCGCGTGCCTTGATTTAGACTTGAGCTAAAGTATGATAAAAACGTGTATGCGAGGTATTTTCAAGAAAACGCAAACTAGACTATTGATAAGTTTACAGATAACTTCTCAAAATGTTTTCGCTTCATCCGTATAATTCAAAGGAATAACTGCTTTCGAGAAGACCTCTACGAACCCTCGATTAATGCGCTTCATTAAAGTTCTGCCATAGCTTCTCAAAATAGCGCTGAAGTTATGCGAACGTTTTCCCAATCGAAATTCGTAACTAGTTTTTCATATCTGTAAAGTTTGGGTAGGCAACAATTTGCCAAACATGCCGGAAAGCATTCATTTCCCAAAGTTTTCCCAAACTTACGCAAAGTTTCTGAGAAGTTGCGAGAAGTTTGCATGCCAAACTTGGGTCGTAATCACCAAGTTTGGGGATGTCTCATTTTTTAAGTTTGGCCCAATGCTTGCGAGGGGAAAACATTTCCCAAACATTTCCCAAACAAAATTATTTCTACGCTACAAAGACAAGTCTTTTCATCGGTATTCGTTATGCTCTAGATATTCGTGAACCTAAATTGAGATGATTCGTGCTTTCAAGAGTCTACTCATTTCACTTTCGTTTCGTTGTTTTTCGAACTTTGTGTGGCGTTGTGTTTGAAAGCGCGATTGAGCCATGTGAGCGTCCGTCAATACAGACGAGTAATAATTTTGCCTGTCGAAATATTTGACTAATAGTCTTGATCTGCTAATATATTGTTACACTCACTCGTAACACAATAAATTAGAGCCACCGAATTATCAAAATAACACGTGTCTTTATTTCTTTGACACAACAAGAACGTCTTATCCTCGTGACAGCCACAAGCAGACTAACTTCAAAACATAACAACACAAACAAACACACACTAGCAACCGGCCGATCGATAAATACCAACGGTTGCGAACGTCAAATATTTACATATGTACAGGTACAACACTATCCCCCCCTCGAACAATTGACGTCCTCGTCAATTAGGCTCTGCAATGGAGAATCTTCTCACATCCACGTCGGCTCCAGGATGCATCACGGCTCCAACCGTCGTTCCAGGACGCGATGAAGGTCCATATTCGAGATTGTTGAACGAATTAATCTCCGTTGCTCCAACAGCAGCTCCAGGACTTCCAATCCAACTGCTGATTCCAGGGGTTTCGAAGTATTCGTGATTCGATGGTGTTATCTGTTCGAGGGTCCTTGGGTGTTTGTTCTTCGGGTTTGTGATAGAAGATGTTGAATGCTGGATATCACAACCCTTGCCCCGGCATTTGCCAGAACACCTGAAGGGAAAACCAGCCAAAAACCTCAGGTGGGGCAACTCTTGTCTCTGTCCAAGTAGGGTGCGAGCCGATCTCCATTGACGATCCGTCTCTTGTGTCTTGGTGTTTTCTGGATACAGAAGACGTTGTCGTTGATTCTCTTCAGGATTTGGTACGGTCCATCCCAAGATGATTGTAGTTTGGGTGTTTTGCCGACTGATCTTTTTGGGCAATAGAACCAAACTCTCTGTCCTGCTTCGAACTTCTTCGTCTTCGCGTCCAAGTCGTAGCGTGCTTTTGTTTTCGCCGATTTGGTTGTCATTCTTTCTCGAGCAAGATGGTGTACTCTCTGTAGTCTCCTTTGCAATTCTTGGCTATACCCAGGCGTAGATGTTCGAGCGCTGTCCGGTGGTACACCGCGAATCATGTCCAAAGGAAGACGAAGGTCTCGGCCGAGGTGGAGTTCGGCAGGTGTGAATCCAGTGCTCTCATTCTGGGAAGATCGAAATGCCAGTAGGAAGAACGGTATCAGCTTATCCCAGTCTTTTTGGTTTTCTGAAACGAACAATGAGAGATACTGAAGGATTGATCTATTTAGTCTTTCAACCATACCATTGGACTGTGGGTGTAATGGAGTGGTTCTGGTTTTCAAAATATCCAACCTATCAGTCAATTCTTTGAACAATCTTGACTCGAAATTCCTTCCCTGATCTGTATGGATTTCTAGAGGAACGCCTGACTCAGGAATGATGTTATTGACCAGCGCGTCAGCTACAGATTTTGCTCTAACATTCGATAATGCGACAACCCAAGGCCATCTCGTGAAGCAATCGACAGCTACTAGCAAGTACCTATTTCCCGATGATGATTGTGGAAACGGTCCCAGGATGTCTATTTGAATTCTCTCTGACGGCGCACCCACATTATAAATATTCAAATTCCCTTTACCACTGCCTTGTGGACCCTTTTTACTTATGCATACGTCACACGTTCTGCAGTACTCTTCCACATCCTTACGACAACGGTCCCAATAAAATAAACGGCGTATTTTCATCAGAGTCTTCTTCTGACCGAAATGGCCACCACCAGGAGAATCATGGGCTTCTCTCAAAACGACAGAAACTTTTGATCTAGGCACTACCATAAGATCAGTACTCGTTTTGAGGTCAGTGGACTCCCATCGTCTATATAAAATTTCGTTTTTGAGAACCAATGAATCCCACTGTTGGATATAGAATTTCAAACTGGAACTCTGGGAAGATATGGTTTCCCATGCCGGCTTCTGATTAGATTTTTTGTATTCTATGACTTTCTGTAGAACTTGATCTGTATGTTGCGCATCTCTCCACTCAATTTCGTTCCCCTGTGACAACTGGATCCGACCTAAAGTGTGATGTGAGTCATATCTAGCTTCTAGATTATCACAATATTTGCACGATGATTCTTCGCACGGTCTGCGAGACAGCGAGTCTGCGTTGCCGTGAGATGCGCCTTTCCTATGAATTATTTCAAAATCGAATTTGCTCAGCTCTCCAACCCACCTCGCGAGTTGTCCATCTAAATCCTTAAAAGATAGCAACCATTTCAAAGCACTATGATCAGTTCTTACTGTAAATTTCTTTCCTATTAAGTAATGTGCGAAATTTTTAACAGATTCCACAACAGCCAGTAGCTCACGTCGAGTCACACAGTAATTTCTTTCCGATTTGCTGAAAATTTTACTAAAATAGCTAATAACTCGTTCTTTTCCTCCTTGTATTTGAGACAGCACTGCGCCCAGCCCATGCCCCGAAGCATCAGCATCCAGAATGAACTCGGCATCCATATCAGGATATCCTAAAATTGGAGGAGAACTTAACGCTGTTTTGAGTTTCATGAACGCATCTTCACATTCGGGTGTCCAAATAAAAACGGCTGCTTGCCCTGTCAAAGCATACAAAGGTTTAGCGATCGCCGAAAAATGTCGAACGAATTTCCTGCAGTACGACGCTAAACCAAGAAAACTCAAAACCTGTTTCTTATTTTTCGGTGTCGGCCAGTTCACGATGCTGGAAACTTTGTCAGGATCTGCTCGCACTCCTTCTGCTGAAATGATATGTCCTAAATACAAGACTTCACGTTTGAAAAAATGACATTTTTTCGCGTTCAACTTTAAATTTGCATCTCTGAATCGAGAGAAAACGATCCTAAGGTTCTCAATCATTCTTTCAAACGTGTTTGCTTTGACAATAACGTCATCTAGATAAACCATGCAAATTATGTTGATCAGATTGGACAGCACTTCTTCCATTAATCTTTCGAAAGTTGCGGGTGCATTACAGAGACCAAATGCCATAACTTCGAATTCCCATAATCCATTGCCTATTGAGAACGCGGTTTTTTCCTTATCCTCTGGCCGAATCCGGATTTGCCAGTATCCTGATTTTAAATCGAGCGTAGAAAACAAAGAATCGCCTTTCAAAGTATCCAGAATCTCGTCGATTTTCGGCAATGGGTAACAGTCCTTCTTGGTCACAGCATTGAGTCTACGGTAATCAACGCAAAATCTAATAGACCCATCTTTCTTAATCTTTATGACCACTGGCGAACACCAAGAACTTTTGGATTTGCTTATCACCCCGTGTCTCTTCATTTCCTCTATCACTTTTTCTACTTTGCTTCTCAAATGCATAGGAACTCGACGAATTTGCTGTTTGATGGGTTTTGAATCCACCACCTCGATTTTATGCTCTCTCAAATCACATCTACCTGTTTCCTCACCGTGAGAGAATTGCGTCTGGTGTTCTAACAAAAATTTATAGAATTGATTTTTCTCATCCGGAGTCAACCCAACGGAATCGCGTTCAAAAACTTCAAGAAGAAAAGGGGGAAGTTTTTCTGGAGCCTGAAACGTCCTATCAACCTCCGCCGATTCCGATAGAATCCTACCTATAAATGTTCCTCCAAGATCAACTTCACGCGACTGGCCTGAGGATGTAGATGTTCCTAGAATAACCTCATCAATTGCCGTCGTGACGCCTACTCTCTCAAGAAAATCTGTACCCAGAATGCAATCATCTTCCATATCAGTAACATAAACTGATAGACTAAGCTTGTGAATACCAATTTCTACCTGAACCGACGTTCTACAAATAGTTTTCACTCTCTCTCCCGTTGGATATCTCAAAATCGGAAAATTACTGGTTGTTCGAATTTTTCCATTCACCATGAATCTCTTACTAATGATTGACGCATCTGATCCAGAATCCATTTTGAAATTACAAGGCATGCCGTCCAATGAACCTAGATAGCAGTTAGCCCCGCTAGAACTCCCAGTAATTCTCCTCATTCTCCCAAAACCAGAGCCACTCATCGAGTTTTTGCCGAGGACTGGAGTCAATGTTGTCAAGCTTGCCTCGTCTAGCTTGACGTGTCTCAGTTTCCCTTGTCAGCATTCGTTGGGCAGTTCGAGCGGATGTGTCCTTCAAGACCACACGACCAGCAAGTGGGGAGTTGTCTTTTTTGTGTCGTGTTATTTGAATTTGGTTTCATGTACTGTGAAGATGCCTGACTGAACTGATTTGAATTCAACGAGTTCCTATAACCATGCTCTCTACGATTCTCATCCCGAATAACCTTTATTTCCATAGCGCGAGCTAAAGCTTTTTTCATTGAAGATATACCTTCGAGTTGCAACATTTCCCGAATTGAAAGATCATAAATTGCAGATATAAACTTCGAACACGCGATCCGATCCTGTTCTTCAACCGGAGAATTTTTAAAAATATCCCGAACTAATCGAGAGATATCGGAAGCTAGAGATGAGAAATCCTCGTTAAATTCCTGTTTTCGATTCTGGAAAAGTGAAAAATTGATAGCCTGGAGATGAGAATCGCCAAAACGTAAATCTAAACTTGAGTGTAAAGATTCAAAACTGATCGTCTCTGGATCCACATTGTCAAGAACAGATTTTGCTTTCCCTCGCAGGCACGATGCCAGCATGATGCCCTTAGCTCTGTCATCCCAACCATTCGCGAGAGCAACTAATTTGAACTGATTGATGTACTCCCGTAGAGGTGTCTCTCCGTTATATTCATCTGCCTTTGGTCGAAATGATTTGTGAATTTGTGCAGTGAGTGGAATTGTCTGTGAGCCCGTTTGTAATTCATTTGTGTGAGAAATGTTGGGGATCGCGTTATGTGTTATGGTGTGAGAATTAGTTGAACTCAGCTGTTGTGGTCGTTGCTCAAGAAGCTCAATCCGCTGCATGAGTAACCGTCGCTCCTCCATCCAAACCCGCTGCTCTGCTTCCCATGCTCGTCGCTCAGCGATGAAATCACGATCTCGTTGCCGAAGCTCAGCAGCCATGTTGTCAATCTCGGGATCGTGCCGTATTGCACCGTTTGTCACAGCAGCGCAGGACGATCCCGCTGCGCCGACGGTTCGTTCGACGGCAGCGACTTCTGCAAAAATGCCGCCCGCAGTCGCAGTGCCTCGGTCCGCAGCGTTGTTGAGAACAGCACCACCGAAGACACCAGGGCGAGCGAAACCACCGTTGCCGATTGCTGCAGGTGTAGAGACAGCGGCGGCAGAAGGCTCCGTATCCGCAGGCATGACAGACGCAGCACCACCGGTAGGCGCAGTAGAACCAGGGTCACCCGAGATGTCAGGCTGCAAGCCATCACCAGCCGCATCACACGTGGCGTTGCCGCCGTCACCGCGGGTTGCCCTCGCGTCGATCATCTCAGCCACGGAAGGAGCCGCAGGGCGATGAGTGGTCGGCTCACGCATGACAACAGGGCCTTGGTCACTGCACTCACCTGGAAATCCACGGAAACCAGATGCAGCATCAGATGATCTTGGGCTTTGTATCGGGACATAAAACGATACTGACCCAGCGTCCGTGCGATCTCCCGGCAGCAAATACTCATTATTCCGGGTCCTCATTTCGCTGCTTCACACTACCGTCCTTGGTTGTTGAATCCCGGACGAGCCCCCAAATTGTTACACTCACTCGTAACACAATAAATTAGAGCCACCGAATTATCAAAATAACACGTGTCTTTATTTCTTTGACACAACAAGAACGTCTTATCCTCGTGACAGCCACAAGCAGACTAACTTCAAAACATAACAACACAAACAAACACACACTAGCAACCGGCCGATCGATAAATACCAACGGTTGCGAACGTCAAATATTTACATATGTACAGGTACAACAATATTTTGGATCAAAACCAAAGATGAGCGGGTCTACCCTTCTACCATCATCTGCCAGACCGAAAATTTTGGGAAGAGTAGAATTGCCTCTGTCTTGCGATCTGAGATGGTCTTGAGATACAGAAAGCTCCGCAGAATAAGTGCAAGGATCTGTACTTTCAGATATGTCATTCGAATTCTCAGAATTTTTCGATGAAATGGGATGATTTGTCTGAATATTGCAATTGGTCGTAGGATCGGAGAATCAAACAGGATTTGGATTGGAAAGCTGTGTACTACAGGACATAGGCAATGGTGCCATTTACCTCCACAATAGAGCAAATTGTTTGTCTCAGTATTACTGACAGTAGCACAAGAAATATTGGTTTGATTCCCGCTTCCAAATCTCGCTCGCAAGTCGCAAGTGCTAAAGTGCCATTCTTCCACCTCTCAATATTGGCAAGAGAGGATGAATTTTGATATCGATCGGCAGCTGGATATGGTACACTGGAATTCTTTTGCTGCGCGGAAATAGTGGCGTTGAGCGCACGCGCGTATTACTCGCCTATTTCTCTAAGAAGTGACGCACTGCGGACATTGAACAATAAAGTCACTACGTATCACATCACAGGTAGTCTCAGCGCAATATCGCACAAGGAACTCTCATCCTCCACAAAATCATCCGCATATACTGGCCAATCGAACGCCGCATCAATAGCTGATGATTATTGAAAAAATTATCAATCGAGCTTCGCGAGCGCAACTCGAATTTCACCCTCAGAGAGGTTACAAATCCAACTGGATCACATGAGAACTTCATTACTCGAAAGATGATTAAGGGACATCGTGGAAATATTTCCAAGATACTCCTTCATTCACGATAGAGAAAATTGAGATTTCGAAATTTTAAAGGTTATTTTTGTGAATGTTCTATCGCTTGAACTGCTCGCTCTAGATTTGACCGTGTTCCTAGTATCGAACAAAAGGCCAAGTCTATAGTCAATGATTATGGAGAAAACTGTGCCCACAGATGAAAACCAAATGAGCTGTATATGACACGGTAGATATTTGGAGCTATCAGTCAAATGACTTAACTGAGTTGTTCATAATCAAGAAAGGGATGGAAAAACTCGACTGACAAGGGGAGGACCAGGCCTTTGGATCACCAATCCTTTCCAAAACTTTTTCACAGTTTGGTACTGCCTAGAATCTGAAAAATCCAGAGTAACTCCGTCAAATGGGCCTCCTGTCCAAAGATACAGCCTATGACATTAGCATTACCCATAAAGGCTCATGTTAAAAAGTTTTATATATATAGATACACTAGCAATGTTGATTTTTTTGCTTGTAGCTCTGGACAGGAGGCCCATTTAACGGAGTTACTCTGGATTCTTCATATTCTAGGTGACACAAAACTGCAAATATGCAAATTATACCGATAAGGTAGATCTCATCGATATTTCGACTCTATCGCTCGATTTGATGAAATACATTTAATGAATGAATTTATCGTTCTTTCGAGCCACTTATGATCGTTGCGCTCAGGCGACGATTACAGTTTGACAAATGTCAAACTGCGACCTTCAAGGCTCCACTTTTTAAAAAAAATTTGGAAAAGATCGGTGATCCAAAGGTCTGGTCCTCCCCTTGTGAGTGTTGGTTCATGTCACGGACAAAATGCGACGAGGACAAGCTCGCTTTGTAGTTTTTTTCTATTAACGCATTTTCAACCTCTTTTCGAGGTTATTCTTGCGGGACCTACAGTTTAAGGTGGGTCTCGAACCCACCTTAAGCGGTTTTGTAGTTTGCCAATGGTGTTAAGGATGTGGTCTCATGGAATATTATCGTTGGGTCAGCATATGGGACGATTCCTAACAAAGAACATTTCGCTTGAACATCGATATTTTGACCCTTTCATTTCTACTCGGCGAATGCACGAACGGACACGGTGTTCCGGAGGCCCCCGAATGAAGACGAAAACTGTGAACAGGGATGAGATTGTGATCCCAAATATAAGTGATGAAGCTCTTTTGGATCAAAATCGGAGCTCTCCCATAGGAACATGGCGGCCACGTGGCACTGGAATATTTGCCACGTGGACAAATTTGTGGCGATCACATTCCAGCCACATTCCGGGAACGTTGAAAATGTCCCTTTTTGTGGCATCTGGAACTCGCCGGGAACGTGACCATCATCGTATCGTACATGGAACGTAGCTGTCCCATGGCGGAAACGTCGAAAATCGCGTTTTTCGATTTGCCCCTTCAAAACTAGCAAATTAGCACATGAAATTCCCCCAATAGACTGTAGAGTGGAAAATACTGACAGTCAACGTCAGAAAACCGCCTCGCAAAAACGTCTCAAGGAGCAACCGTTTCCACTAAGTATGCAGTGTTTGTGTTATGTGATCTCTCACTGACCAGAAAACAATGCGCAAAGGACTCCATCAGGGCTCAACGACAGGATTATGTACAGGGCATTACATCAAAGCGGTATTTTCAAGTGCCTAGACGTAAGCCTGAAAATCAAGCTGGAGAACCATACTACATCCACCATTAAATCATTATTTTCGTAGTCTTACTTGAGTTTGTTCTCACAATGAAAAGTTTGAACTTGAAACAGTCAGAATATCAAACAATAGCTGAATTGTGGAGATTGATTATTCCAGTTTAGCTTCAGTTCGATCTATTATTTTTCGTGTTTCTGCACTTTCAGTGACTGAATCGAGAGTGTATTTCGCGAATTACCCTCTTTTATTTTTGTTCGCTAGCCAAATGTGGATATCATTAAGACATCAACAATCTACAATTTCCTAGGATTTTGAGTTTTTCTCTAATGCACCACACAATTTAACAGTTTGATTCCAATGGAGCTTGTCGTGCTCTATCTCAGAATCATTCGGGGTAGTATAGAGCCAGAAACTAAAAGTTTGTATACGCGATACCACAATTAATCAAATAATAGGAAATTACTGCCCAACATCCAAGTTTTTCAGGCGAATTCATCTGAATTTTCGTAAGAGAATTCTTCTCTTTCCCGTTCTGGTGGTCATCTCCAAGGCTCTCTTCGAATCTTATTACACTATTCACGAGCGCGCACTTCCACCATAGTGTTGCAAGCTCCGAGCTTTCAATTATTATCATTCACCCCCTGTAAAATCTCAATGATGACTCTCGAAAATTTCAATCGTTTACCAGTCTTGATTTCTCAAAGTAAGATGAATAACCCTCACCTCTACATAAAATCCTTCTCGTCAGGCTCGCGCAAGGACACTCGTTGCACGAATATGCCAACAACTGCAGAAAGAGTATATCGATGATGATACATCTGGACACGTCTCTTTTTGACAATAAAGCACGGGGAATCATTCAACAATCCATGATCGCGCTGGCTTAAACGGTGGCTTGGAGCTTGGCAATATGAGACGCAGATCCACTTCTAAATCCTTGGATTTCCAGATGCCGAGCGACGGAGCTCCTCCGCAGCAATTAGTAATCTTCTCGCAAGAAAAAATTTTCAAAAACAGGTGTATTTGACATAAAATCAAGTTGCGCGTAGACTGTCTGAACCTGTGAGGTCACATCCGACGCAAATCATACTTTGAATCAAAAATCAAAACGAATCCATACAGATTGAAAGTAGAGCTAACAAAAGATACTCATCTGACGAACAATTTTTGATTTTGGTGAGACTTCATAAGCGCGTGATTTTTTGCAAAGCATCCTCCCGTAGTGTAAGCTGCCACCGAGGAAACTTATATTCTGCAACACCATCAACATCTCGGTGCTAACCTGCTTTCAGTCACACGCTCGCAACTTTCAAGAAAAATTTGATGAATCAGTGCCCGTTGTTTGCATGGAATCGATCTGCTTTCTTCTCAACTCATTTTTTCAAATACTAGACTGATGTCGAGGGAAGCATTGCACAATATTTGATCAAAAATATGTTGGAGGTTACTCGAAAATATCGCACAGATTGACATGGAAGTTGTCATCATCTATCAACTATGGAAGATTACTCACTTGTGAGAAATATCACCTATGAACTGTGCGATGCCAATATTTTCGTTTAGACAATCGAGTTGTGGAGAAAAACTTAACGCTTCAGTACTAGATGAATTTGTCACATAGCAAATTCTTTTTTCGTGCGTACATATGTATATTTCAGGGTCAATAGTTGTTTATAATACGTGTGGCACACGGTGTGGCAACTTCAAGCAGAGTAACTCAGTTATTTTCTATATTCATGTTTATAACGAGGAGATGAAGAGTTTACGCTGGAAGATTGGTCCAGGAGCTTCCTCGAGTCTAGTCCATTCTATCAATCAAAATCACGATTCTCAGTTCCCGAATAATATTCTTTACCCAGGTCAGTAATCTCTCCATGTGTTTTACACGATCCAGATTTCATCTCAATACGCAGATTATTTTTAAGTAACCTCAAACACAATTCTAGATCGAATGTTGGTCGTGGCTCTTTTCGCAAGCAACCTACAATTCTTCGTTTCAATCAAAGAAGATATCTTATCGATTCACTGCAAAAATGGTGACTGATTTGTCGAATTCATCTCGGAGCGTGTGACTGAATAGAGGTTAGCCGGGATGTTGATGTTGCAGAAATCGACTTTTGGTGCCAGCTTACACCACAACGAATGCTCTGCAGGATCTCATGCGCTAAATGCCTCTCGAAAGTAAAAAATTGTGCATCAAATGAGTATTTTTCAGCAGATCTATTTTGAAGTTGTCAAATCTGTGACAGACTGTCCAGACTTCTGAAAAGTTCAACGTCTTATTTGTTCAAGGATATACCGACGTCTCTTACGAAGATAAACACATCCGCTAACGCCCACGAAGACTAACAGGGGGACCGAAGATTAGCATTTGCTTTGTTACGGCCACGAAGATTAACACTTACTGTGTACGCCACGAAGATCAACACTTACGCCTCAGCACCACGAAGATCACACTGAGAAAAAATTCTTGGTCGTACGGCCATGCGTATTGTCATACGACCAGAATGGTATTTGCTGCAGAACAATACCGATTTTGTTATCGCATCAATCTATCAGAACGATTTGATGATCTGGTATTAGAGCCAGAATAGTTAAATATAACGCGTATATTTCGAATGATCCGATACTTAATGGATTAACAGTCACATCACGCTTATTTTGCTACAAAAGCTACCAATTTTTTGCACGGGATAGCACCGCAAAGGGACAAATATAATCTAGAGATTTTTTAGGTTATTCGTGCCAGATTGGTTCAATAACAAAATTATTTTGCTGTGGTGACAATCCAGTATTGGTCTGACGGCAATACCACGTAACAATACAGTCGTATTGTTCCGACGGCAATATTTTATTCTCAGTGCATCTCTTACTGCTTAAGACCACGAAGAGTAACACTTACTCCTCAAATGCAAGAAGATTAACACATTCGCGCATTTTTTTCTTTAAGGGACGAAGACTATAAGTATTCCGTCTTAAGGCCACGAAAAGTAACACATTCTCCTTAGCGGCACGAAAATTAACACATTCGGAGACTTCATTCTTGAAGGGACGGAGATCATAAGTGCTTCATCTTAAACGAAATACTCACAGCCTCCGCCCCTCCACGAATGAAGTCTACGGATGCGTTAATTTTCGTGCCGCTAAAGAGAATGTGTTTTTTTTCGTAGCCCTAAGACAAAATACTTGGTCTCCGTCCCTTTGAACGAGGACGTGTGCAAATGTGTTATAATCTTCATACAGTTCAGGAGTAAGTGCTAGTTTCATGGGCCGTTGAGCAGTAAATGTTAGTCTTCGTGGATTTAACGAGAATGCGTTAATCTTCGTGCCCCCAAGGAGTAAGTGTTAGTTTTCGTGGACCTAAGGAGAACCCGTTAATCTTCGTGTTCACAACGAATAAACGTTAATCTTCGTCAGTCACAAGGAAAGAGGTGTTAATCTTCGTAAGAGGCGTCGATACGTTCGATGACTTCAAAATGCTCAGGCCATCCCATTTATGTCTCAAATATCCGAAAAATTCTAACTACATCGAGCACTGCTAATTGCTGTGTCGTTTGCTAATGTTTCATCGGCCTTGCCTGGGGATTTTTGCTGGGCAGAGTTTTATAGGTGGCCTTATACCTCTCACATGATCCCCCAGTTACCATCAGTCCCCTAAACCCACCAAGATTTTACACACTGTGAGGTATATTACTCACTTCGATACGATTGATCCATAGGTAACGCTTGATTAGCGACTTTCAAATGAAATAGCGGGTTCAGTCACTTGTCGAACTATTCGCAAATCAATTCCGCGCTTAGACAATCCTTCGCGTGCGGTCCTAGCCCTCCCCCTCTTATCTTTGTAATTTCAGCGATGTAAAAATTCGCTGATCAATATGAATTGAGTTGGGATATCCAAACTAAATTGCATACTTCCTAATCTAAAATCTGAGCGTTATGGCATTTATCAGCTCGAAGCACACCCTCGGTACAGGGACAGACCGGAAGATGTCTATAGAGAGCCAAAAATTGCTTCTCCACTATCACTTTGGGGCTCTGTAGCACATTCAAAGAATCACTCTAAAAATTTTCCACATTCTCTGAAATCATGAACAGAACCAAAACTAGAAAAGATATTTCCCTGTAAAAAACTTCCCACCAAACGCATTCGAGTGATAACAAGTTGAACCAAAGTCGAGAAAACTAATAGAGATGCAGTCACTGAATAGAACGCGCCAAACATTTGTAGCTTTGGATTTCCGTTGGATCTCCAGATGCGAATTCCATAGAGTATCTCTGCTTATTCTTTCTTGAGTAGTGGATGATATGGATAGAGTATGCATACCTGGGATCGGTTGCTCTTTGAGACGTTTTCTCGAGGAGGTTTCCTGACATCGACTGTCAGTCTTTTCCACTCTACAGTCTATTGGGGGAATTTCACGTGCTAATTTGCTAGTTTTGAAGGGGCAAATCGAAACACGCGATTTTCGAAGTTTCCGCCACGAGGCATCCACGTTCCATATACCGTGATGATCACGTTCTCGGCGCGTTCCAGATGCCACAAAAAGGATCATTTTCAACGTTCCCGGAACGTGGTCGGAACGTGATCGCCACAGTAGAACGAAAGTGAGATTAGAGGAGATGAAATCATAGTTGGCAAGGATAATGAACTCAAATTTATTGGATTATTCACAGTCTTAATACATTTTAATTCAAAGTAAGCCGTCAGTGACTTAGGCGAGAGACACCGGCACTAGAGGAAGATCCAACGAGGGAAGGGAAAAAAAACAATCAGTAGTAACAAATCAATTTAGTCAGACAGACGAAACAAGAAACAGTATTTAGGATTTCGAAAGTTTGCAAAATGCGATTGCGACGGAGACGAACTCGTTCTGTAGCTTGCCAATATGGTATTGAAAGTGTGGTATCATAGAATATCAGCGCTGGGTTTTCCAGACGATGATTCTCACCAAACTTTTCTTTGACATAAAAATTACCCTCATTCGATATATCGACTCTTTCACCTGCACTCAGTGAATATTACATCGGGTCCCGGGTTCCTTGATGTCAGCTGGTTGGTAAGTATCGATGACGCGGTGCGTGAGTACCAATCGGGATATGAGCGCAAGAGAAAGACTCAACAAGTAAAGAGAATTTTGACATTCAGTAGTAAGTGACAGATTCAGTCACGCAATCGAGTCTGCAGGAATGAGTATTCAAAATCATTATAATATTATAAACAGGATCGCCTGTAGTTATACTTGTTCTGCAATAAGATTATTAATCCTAAAAAACATCCTTCGTTATGAAGCGAGGCTTAGATGTTGCGACTGTTTTCATCGGAATTTCCGATTACATATTTCAAAACATCAGACTTTTCCCTGTCAAACAGTACATTCTGATACTTTTGGGATTCCTTTTAGTCCAAGAAATATGAAAGTAGAATGGAGGAAAAAAATTTCAAAAAAACCAAGTAAAAATTGTAAAAATCAATTTTATCTTGTGAACACCAAGCAATGATCTCAATTCTTGTCACAAAATCATGTTGAGGCCCTCTCAAAATATGCGCTACAGGAATATCCTATGATCCCACGCCTTCTAATTTTTTGCCTCTTCGACTCGACGTGAACAGGGTCACGAATAATGCAATATTTTTTAAATAAGTGTGCTATATCTCCTTGTGATCAATTTTTTTTAAAATGTCTCTTCAAAAATCAGAATCTCTCTAACTTGATTGAACTGAAATCACCTGATCGTCATTTCAACGCATGAACATTTCTTCCAACAAGACTATTCTTAGAATGATTCATAAGTAACAAGAAGGGGAAGATAGGAGATGCACTGATTGTAAGTCTGGGATGAATATATTCAATTTTGTAACAATTTATTTTACAGTCAGAGAAACGTTACAATAAGTCATAATATATTATACATGTTATATTATTAATATGATTGGATGACATCTTTGCTGGGAACTATCAACATGGTGTACATTGATAATTTTCAGGTAAAAAGTCATAGAGTGTTAGGTATTCCGTATATCTGCTTTGTCGATTCTTCCATCTTCAGCTATTTAGAATGTATTATATTCATTCTACGTACTCAAGTATGATCAAGCATAAAAAATCCTCTGAGAGGTTACTTCCTGTCGAACACCTGTGGTCAATGTACAACAAACATTCATAAACTGATAATCTTTCTCGACTAAAAGGCGATAAATCGACATTGAAATAGTTATACGATTTGAGTGATTATTTCTCAACAAATTGCATACATTGGAGCCAAAAGTTTCAAATGATAGAGGGATTCATCAATTTCATTCTGATGGATTTCCTTCATGATAAATACATGGTTCACATGGACATTAACTTTCATCTTCAATATATCCAAAACTTGAATGAGCGATACTCCCGTTTTGAAAAAAAGTGAAGAAAAAAGTCAACGAAAAACTCCAGAGAATTTGAGCGGAAAACGATACTTTGTGAACAAGTGAATGACTTGAAACATTCTTGATTCTCTGTGCTCGACATTTCGTTATAGTAGTCTGGATATGTAGAAGATTCATTTTTTCGTATTCACGTGGAATTATAACTATTTCTTTTTCTAGCTGTAGCTGAACATTTAAATTACATTGTTTCAGAGTTTGGGTTTGGGTAAATTGGAAATTGAGCTAGAGTCCGCTGAATAGTTGAGGATGAATTTGAATAAAGTTAGATGAGCTGCAGTGAATTCGACTTTAGATTGTAGGGCCCAAATATTGACCCATCATGTGCATACTTAAACATTATGTTAATAATCAGTGCGCTCAATTAATTAGACATTAATAATTCATAACAATATATAGAGTAAAAAAATTAAATCTACAAAACAAATAGAATTTGATGCAATGGTGATCTGTGGGATACCAAACAATTTATAGAATTGACAATAAAATTAAATATTTTTTCAAAAAATAATGTAGCGTTCAATATCTTCATATAACGTACGATTCATTGTCCTTAGATTCAATTTTCAAGTTAGTATTCCGTGACGTCAGGACCTGTAACAAACAAAAATTCCTGGTCAATTAGCGTTTGATTTTTAAAAGACATTTCGGAGACAAATATATGATCATAATAGGAATTCTTATTTTTTTATCTGATTCTAGTGACATACAGTAACGTGCAAAAGTTCGTGAATGGTGGCATGGAATTTTTGCTTCTAACGTCGATTGCTTGGGCACAGATCAAAGTAGAGGAATTTTGTAAAAAAACATTTCGAAGATGAAAAAAAAAATGCTAACTCTTCGCGGGGTTCTGGATTTTTTGCAGCCCTTCCTATTGGCACAAACAGCTGATGTAAATTCAAGAATTGAAAAAAGAAAAAATATTTTCACTCGATCAGCTTCAGTTCAGACGCGGGTTAAAATAGAATAGTCTCACAAAAAGCTTCATGAGAAACAGGGAAAATACCATTTGCAATGACTTTGTGAATATTTTTCTCGTCGTGCGAGCTGAAGTATGAGAGATCTCGAGTAGCCAAAATTGTCTATTTTTGCCGTTTTCCTCTGTTTTTCATTGAAGATCCGAAAATTTGCCTGTTTTCAGAGTTCTCACACTTTTGCTCGCACGACGTGAAAAATGAATGAAAAACCTTTGCAAATGAGATTTTTTCCGTTCTTTGAAATGCTTTCTATAAAATTGCTTTATCCTTAATCCCCATCCAAACTGCAGCTGATAGAGTGAAAATGTTTTTTTTTCGAATTCCTTGAAATGACATCAGCTATTTAAGCCACTAAGAAGAGCATCGGAAAAAAATACAAAACCACAAAAAGTTAGTGATTTTTGTTATTTTTAGAATACGTTTCACAGAACTTCTCTACATTGATCTGGGTCCGAGCAATCTACGTCAGGATCAAGAGAGAATTTTATACCACCGTTCACAAATTTTTGCACGGGATTGTATGTATTTCCAGGAACTTCAAACCTCTAACAAAATGAAAATTCGGAAATTCGCTCTGGCTCTCATAAAGAACATAGAATTTTTTGTCAATGCTGGATAGACGGATTTCTTCAATTTATAGACAGATTTGCGAGAAAGATATAAGTTTCATAGATCAGAAAATTTGATATAAGGACTATTACACCAATTTATCGTGATGAGTCATGAAAATTCACCATCTCTATTTTTTGAATTTGTTTCAACTTCTAAAGTGAGTAGGCAGAGCAGCATAAGTAAACGTGCCTGTGATTTTGAGAGCAGTATTTGAATAGGTAACGAGAAAAAATGATAGTAATGTGTCAAAAATTTCGATGGTAGCCCTTTGCTTCGTTCAATATTTGTATTGTTTATCACTGTCGAGAAAATGTCGAAGAAAATTACGTATGTAGATCTAAATCAAGATAAGAAGGAATCTTTTTAGGATTAAAATCTGATAGGACTAAACATGTTATGAAAATCTAAAAGTGATACGACTAACAAGGGGAGTCCGGAGTCTCCGGGTCCTGAAATCGCACCAAAATTTTTTCACAGTTTGGTATCACCTAGAATATGAAGAATCTGAAGCAACTCCGTCAAATGGGCTTTCTGTACCGAGCTACAAGCAAAAATGTTAGCATTGCCACTATATCTATATATATCACTTTTTAACATGGGCCTATATGGGCAATGTTAATGTCATAGGCTGTAACTCTAAACGGGAGGCCCATTTGACGGAGTTACTCTGGATTCTTCATATTCTAGGTGGTACGAAAGTGTAAAAAAATTTTGGTGAGATTTCAGGACCCGGAGACTCCGGACTCCCCTTGTAAGTGTGTAAGCATTTGTATGAAAAACGTTCATTGATAGAAAATTCTGGACATGGACAAGAATAGTTGAAAAACATAGAAAGCCTTCGAGAGCACTATATGAGTCATTCTGGAGCAAGCTGGACAAAACCGTCACCAGGGGGGTCTGGGAAAGATCCGCAAAATTTTTTTTCCATTAGTGCTATAGGTTAAAATTGTACGAAAAATTTTTTTTCAGATTTTTTCGGCCCCCCGCCCTGTGGGCCCCAGGGCCCATGAAAGGGCCATTTCAGGCCCTTTTTTAGCCTATTCTAGAAAAATCATAGTTCCAACGCAATTCAATATTTTTCAACGTACTTGGGCGCATTTTCCTCGTCAAGACTAGTACTTTTGAAAAAAAAATTGTCCAAGGCCAATTAGTGAGCCTGACGACTTCTGCAAGCTAATTATTGAGAGCAAATTTTAGCGATTTTTGGGCCTGCTTCAAAGCTATCTAGCTCCTACTAGACATGTGATAATCGACTTCTGCAGGTAATCATTTTGAAGGTCTTGAAAAAACCTACAATTTGACCACCTGCAGAAGTCAATTATCGTACTTTTTATAGGAGCTATAGCCGATACAAGTTGAGCTATTCACGAAAAAGTCGAAAATTCAGGACTCGATTCCAAAAATATATCTTAATTTTTTTCCACCAAATTTAGGCGAAAATGTTCTTTCAGACATCTACTTTCAGCAAAATAAATTTGGCGGAGGTTATTTTTTTTTATTTTTTTTGCCGAGCGTTACAAAATGCCGAATTTCGTGGTTTTAGCAAAAACGGCATCTTTGACCACGGTCACATATGCTCCCATCTGGACTGATGTGCACCAATCTGTGTGAAAGTACTCCCCACAGTACCCCCAAGTACGTGTAAGAAGTTGCGGGGACGAGCCTCGAGCCAGGAGTGAGCTGTAGGTTCTATTTGCCGTGTCAAACATATGCATTACTTTGGCTATCTGGGCGTACGCGACCGAGAGCATGATTTTACTTGTTCTGACTCACAAATGAGATGATGGGCTAGAGTGAGGATCCAAACATACTTTTCCGACTCAAAATGACCATCTGAACACAATTCCGAGGTCAGTTTAGCTCTAGAACATCGTCTAGTGCCTCAACGGTGTCAGAACCCGTCGACAGAATCTAAGTTTTTAAGGGGTAGAGGGACGACTATTAAGAGCAAAACTGACCTCGGAATTGTGTTCAGATGGTCATTTTGAGTCGGAAAAGTATGTTTGGATCCTTATTCTAGCCCATTATCTCATTTGTAAGCCAGAACAAGTAAAATCATGCTCTCGGTCGCTTACGCTCGAATAGCCTAAATAATGCCTATTTTTGACACGGTAAACAGAACCTACAGCTCACTTCTGGCTGGGGGCTCGTCCCCGCAACTTCTTACACGTACTTGGGGGTACTTTGGGGAGTACTTTCACACAGATTGGTGCACATCAGTCCAGATGGGAGCATATGTGACCGTGGTCAAAGATGCCGTTTTTGCTAAAACCACGAAATGCGGCATTTTGTAACGCTCGGCAAAAAAAATAAAAAAAAAAATAACCTCCGCCAAATTTATTTTGCTGAAAGTAGATGTCTGAAAGAACATTTTCGCCTAAGTTTGGTGGAAAAAAATTAAGATATATTTTTGGAATCGAGTCCTGAATTTTCGACTTTCTCGTAAATAGCTCAACTTGTATCGGCTATAGCTCCTATAAAAAGTACGATAATCGACTTCTGCAGGTGGTCAAATTGTAGGTTTTTTCAAGACCTTTAAAATGATCACTTGCAGAAGTCGATTTTAACATGTCTAGTAGGAGCTAGATCGCTTTGAAGCAAGCCCAAAAATCGCTAAAATTTGCTCTCAATAATTAGCTTGCAGAAGTCGTCAGGCTCACTAAGTGGCCTTGGACAATTTTTTTTTCAAAAGTACTAGTCTTGCCGAGAAAAATGCGCCCAAGTACGTTGAAAAATATTGAATTGCGTTGGAAATATGATTTTCCTAGGATAGGCTAAAAAAGGGCCTAAAATGGCCCTTTCATGGGCCCTGGGGCCCACAGGCCGGGGGGCCGAAAAAATCTGAAAAAAAGTTTTTCGTTCTATTTTAACATAGTACTGATGGAAAAAAAATTTTTCGGATTCTTCCCAGACCCCCCTGGTGACGGTTTTGTCCAGCTTGCTCCAGAATGTCTCATAACTATTGCGATGGCAATAAAATAGAGACACGGGACGAAATTGCGGGAAGTAATCAATATTTCTGGACATAAGAAATAAAAAATATATAAATATTTGATAGATTGTCAAATAAAGAAATATCAAATAAAACATAGAAGAGAATTCAAAAAGTAGGGTGCAGCAAAGCGAATCATAGAGGAGAAATATGTAAAACAATAATGAATAAATAAGTACCGATTGATATGGAAAATGCACTCAATCTCTCGCGGCGCATATCTGCAATGGTTCCAAGCTAATCCAATGATCGTAGTGCATCAGGCAAAATGTGACAATACTAGTATTAGTGAACTCGAATAAAATTAGCTCGCTTGTTTTTTTGAGTTCTTTTTTTTAAATTTTGGTTGGCTGCTTTAATATTATCAATATGGACTTCTTGATACTGCAGCGAAGGATTAAAACCTAGTTCTTCAAATGTTTCGATCACACCGAAGGACTTGATTCATTTCTGTATTAGTTACATTAAATTTCTGGAGCTTCAAATATTATGTATGATACGTGATTATTTAGTTTATTCAATTTGTTCTCTGACAATCGGGATTAGTTTGAGACAGTGCTTTTATTGTTGCTTTGATACGTGGACAACAGACATTGTTACGAGGGCGTATCCATCTAGTGTTGACCATTTTTGAAGTATTTTCATGATTATTTCCATTGTGGGTGCAAAAGTCTCGATGATTCAAATCGCATTGTTTCCAAGGTTGATTTAGAATTGCAGTTTGAGATGATTCGATCCGAGGACTTGACATAGGCTCGAAAACCATGGAGTTCAGATTAAATTCAGATATCGGAATCGGGGAAATGTTGTTTGGATTATCATTAGATTTTGGCTGTTGTTTTGGTTCATCTGTCAGAATTTTGAACAATCTAGAGTGAGTTTGAACCCGATGATATTTTTTGAAACTTCTTTTACCAGTTGCGTTCTCTTGAGCTGTTGACATTGGCGCTGTATTGCAATCGTGAATTGTTTTGGAAATTTTTGAGTCTTTTCCAATAGTGAATTGGTCGAATTTGTTGGCAGTGATGTTGATTCTATCTCCCGATTGAGTAGTTGATTCACAATGTATCTCTCGTTCTTCTTTCAAATCACTCTTATGAATTTGAGTACACCCGAAAATTCCTTTTGAATCATTATTTTCTGTAGATTTAGAAACATCTGAAGTAAATTTTTGCAGTAAAGAACTGCTCTGAGATGTTTCTGGATCTGAGTTTTGAGAGACAATATTATTATTTGGAGAGCCGATATTTTCCTCAATGAGATGGTTTTGATTTATGTTACGAGGTTCCTTTTGTTTTTTACTCATCGTATGGTATTTTAGTATCATTTGCTCAAGAATAGAATCCTTATCATTTTGAGTCATCGAATTCGTTTCTGTATCGCGTGAGTCAACATTATTTTCTGTTTCTATTTTTTCCCAATGGCCGTTGGTATGATTTACTTTTAGAAATGGCGTCATATCAAATTTTCCTACGTCGGTTTTGCCATTACGGTGACCCATGTCTCCAGCCTTATTAATTCCTATGTCTTCTTCCAATGGTGCATCGTTATTTTCATGGTTTGACAGAAAATTTAATTGATTACTCGGATCAGATAGTTTTACTGGAAAATCTTTATCTTGTTGATCGATTGAGTTGTTACAAATTTCATGGTTAGAATCAAATTTTGAATTAATAATTTGGTCATCCGTCGATCTTGTATGTGATTCGGGTGATACTGGATATTGTTCTTGTAGAATCTGACAATTGTTAGTAGGTTCCATCGATGTAGTTACATGATTAGCATTAGATGTTGTAGACGAGTTATCAATCCCATGAAATCCTGCGCGAAGAGTTAGAAACGTATGTGTTTGGTCATGTTGCAGTAATAATGGCTTATACTATATGTTTCATCAGAGCATTGAAAAATAATTGGTTTCCATTAATTCTGAGGATAATTGGCAGAGGATGAATTCGTATATCTAAACTAATCGATATGAGAGGAAATAAAATTAAATATGGTTTTTTGTGATTTTCGTCAATTTTGACTAAAAATTCAAAAAAATTATTTAAAAAATCATCGACGTATGTTCATATGACACGAACCAGTTTAGTAGCCATGACACCGTTGAAATTGTTGATGTGTTGTACAGGAGATCGTTTTTAAAAGAATTCTTAGTAGAAAATGTATTCAATGTGATCTATTGTGCGTGCCTGAAACTGCAATTTGAGAAGAAGAACTTAAGAGGTTTGGTATAATAATGTACAGACTTATTTTGTCAATGTGGACCTCCAAAGAATTGAGATTTTGGGTGAACTGTTACCAATAGGATTTCATTATTTTGTGACGTGGTGTGCTGATGATTAGGAAACTGGAACCTAATGTTATAGGCTCACAAGCGAGCAAAACTTTACTTTTGGACTATTTTCTGAAATAGTCTAAATTCCGGCAAATTGGGTGGCACGAAGTTTCCCGATCTGTTCGAGCTGGAAAATTTTATTTCTATAATTGTAAATTGCTAACGAAGAAGTGGATTTTTAAGGAATAGATCTATACACGTATGGTTAAAATTGTGCTCGCATGCAGAAAATGAAAGCAAACTTGGTGACAAAGGACCCCGCCATAACCCATAGGATTTCGGGTTTCATGGCTAATCCTGTCCGTTTGGTAGTTGAACGATAGATTTTAATGAGCTGAATAAAAGTCTCAATGGGCGCAAGGACCGACAACGTATCGTTTTTGAGTAATCGTGACAAAAGTCGCCCGAGCTCGCAAGCTAAAATCGTGTTATGTCATGTTTACAATATGCGCTACGCACTCGAGCTCCTTGTTAGTTTAATCATTTTTCATCTTGTGAGACCCGCAATATATTTACAAAAGAGTTGGTAAGTAATTCGAGGTTGTTTACCCTTCGCTCTTCGAGGGCTGCATTGAGAGATAATCGAAAATCGCCCAAGTTTGGAAGAGCAAATGAAGGGATTGTCTGTAAGTCCAACAAAGTTGTGATATAGCTCGCCCTTACTCGGAAAAGTACTTAAACAAGAGCTTTAAAATAGGTCTTTCACAACCAACAGGATCTGCCAATCCCTAAGCAACCATCTCATGCGAAATACCAGTTTCCTTTGATAGATCGATTTACTGAATTCCCGAAAACATTTTCCAGCACTCATCTCATATCGATGCGTGCGGCATTCATTGAATGCCTGCGAATCTTTGACTAGAACATGGTGATTTCTTTTGGAGGAGCTCTCTCCAGAAAAGCTTCTCTGAAGCCTTTTCCTTGGTGCGTTACTGAACAAGGGCAAGCTATTTCACAGCTCTGGTGGACCTCTGCGGAAAATCCCTCCGACTTCTTTCTCTCGAACTCGAGCGATTTTGGGTTATTTTTATTGTGAACACGTGGTGAAGACCTTCGAAAAGCGAAAATAAAAGAATATCAAACAACTAATGGACTCCTTTGCAATTATATTGCGAGTTTCACAAGATGGAATGAACAGGCTAACATAGAATTCTAATGCGTACAGTATCTCGTAAACATCGCATAACCCTACTTTAGCTTGCAAGCCCAAGCAACTTTCATAACGAATTACTCAAAAATGATAAGTTATCGGTTCTTGCGCCCATTGAGTCTTTCATTCAGTTCGTTAAAATCTATCGTTCGATTACCAAATGGACAGGATTAGCTGGAATCCAAAATTTTATGATTCATGGCGGGGTCCTTTTATAAAATTTCTCAAATTTTTCTCGAATAATCTATGACTTGGCGATCATTCAATAGGTCAGTTCCGTGCATCATTGTATCGAAATATTTTGTAGAATCAGTCAAATGAAGTCATGTCTCACCAATATTTTCGGGAGTCGTCATTGCCTGGAGTATCCTGAAGGATCTCGAGGGTATGGCTCCTCCAGTATATTTTTTCGGCTCCTGTACTTGTTGCTGACTAGCAGGTACATAAACTTGAGCAGGTTCTTCCTCTGTAAATATGATCGTTTGTTAAGTGTAGTCAGAAATGGACATTTTTAATATCACGCCACACACATTTTCTGCAATGCATTGTTACTGCCAACAGAATGCTATAAAATTAAAAATACTGCAACACCAAATCTACAAAATCAGAGACATGCCCACACTGCATTCGAGCAAGGAATATAGATATTCCGTTCGGTTTCATCAGGATTAAGGACTTAGGCAAACACGCTAACAATAGTTATTACACACAATCTCATAATTTGACCATACCGGAAGTATTCGAATTGCGATTGGGCTTTTTCGGGGCATAATTTACTGGCCTGGACGCTGCTGTAGGTATGAAAATTCGTGAAAAATTTAGATAAAAATCGAAAATAGGTTCGAACAATAATCTCATCAGTAGAGGTAACCTACATGAGTTCTGATTAGTACCATCTCCAGAATCTGTCATATTTTGAAGAAAGCGGAAAGCTCGCGAGGGAATTGCTGCCCCACGGTATCTTGGATCTTCTTCTTTGTGCAAATAGGTATCGCCATCAACTGTCAGATTGTTTATATGATTAGACATTTTTTTCACCAACAAATGAAGAATATATGGGTGATTATGAGATAACTTATGCATTTGATGTCCTGACCTCTCATTCATATTAAATGACCAAATATGATGAATCTAACGATGATATCTAGTGTATTCTATTGAAACGAAGATGTCCCAATAGTTCCAGGAGCGGATATAAGTTTAATGTGGACCTGAGCTTACCAAAAGTGATCAAAATGTCCTTACCGTGGCATGTCCTAAACTGGAATTGCACATTTCAATCGTGTAGTTCACCAAGATATTCATTCAATCTCGGTTCCGCATCACTCAAACACTAAAGTTGGTTTATGATAAGGTGATACTATGTACAAATCGAGTATCAAGTCTCACTTCAAAATTTTCAAAACACAGCCGACATTCTGTCCTGGAATTTTGCAAATTTTTCGAATGCTTCTCGATAATTCGAATCCGAGTCAGCGAATCGCTTCAAACGGCTGTATGACGGCGGTAATTGATTCCTAATACGCCGAAAAACATAATACTACCACCAGCTCAATGGTGAATTACGTGAGCAGCTTCCGACGCGATGACTTATGGGCAATTTTTCCGTTGCAAAATAAGAATTGTCCTTACCGTGGTCACTGGCTCTCCAACTCTATGCAACGTCAAGGACCAGAAATTTTTTTACACTCTACTCTCACCGTAAAAATGGGCCATCTATTCGGAAAAAACGATCCGTTTCGATTTACGCCTTTCAGATCACATTCCATGCCAAAATGTCCTTACCGTGGCTGTCCTTACCGTGGCAAAAATATATCGAAATTTGCTCATATCTTTTACATTGATTGACTAATGTCCATGCCCGTCTGGGGATTGTTTTTGGATGTCAGATAGATTGGAAAACACCTATGAGCAGTCAGATTGCAGCTATATTTCAACTAGTTGATTTTTGGTTCAAATCCCGACCCCCGCCGTTTTTGCCCTCGAAATACCTAAGTTATCTCATAATCACCCATATAGGAAATAAATTTCAACCAGATGACTCTTCTCTTGTGATCTACTCTGAATCGGAGTATCACGCAGCCCAAGAAATTTTTTAAATCTAAGATGAGGATTCCAAACAATGACCAGTCAATATAATTAATTTCCTACCTTGTTCTTTGAATTTGTCCATGAGGTATCTGTCATCTTCCGTAAGTTGCAATTTACGAAGTTGTTCTCCATCCACTTGATCGGCATCGGTATCGGTAATCTTTTGCAGAACACGGAATGATTTGGATTGAACTGGTCCTGGTTCAGGCTGTTGATACGCTGGCACATTATTTCGTTGTACATTCCTGGAATCATTGATTATAGAATGTCATCATCAACGAAATTTCCATTTCCATTCTCAAATTCGAATATTAATCTAGTTCGTAATTCTACCTATTTGTTTGGATATCAGGTTACTCTACTTACTGCATTGGATTTTGTCTGACATTTGTAGGCGACTGCACATTATTATGATTGTACTGCTGGCCATCAACTTGGACTGGTACAATGTATGCACCACCACCTTGGTTCTGTTGAATTGGTGCTGCACTTTGGCCAACAGGATTTCCCCAGCGGGATTGATGATGAGGCTGTGAGTTCATGAGCTGATGGTGCCCAGCACCACCTTCGTTGAGAACCGTGAACACGGATGGCCTATCTTCGATCTGTTTGGATTTAAATAAATTCTTCTTAGTAGTGTCATTTTAATCACTTTTTGTTCATCTGAATAACTGAAAATTTTTTGCACGGTATTCGAGCTCAATACGTGTCCTTCATATTTTCAAAACTATATCCCTGGTAGAAATTCATCCTAATGTAACACATTATTAGCTATAAAATGGCCATTTTCAGCCCAAATTGGCCAAAAATAGCCATTTTATGTCTATTAATGTGTTACATCGAAGTAAATTTCTACCAGGGATGTTGATCTTGAGATGTTGGACACAAATCATCTAGAAAATCATCGTTTAGTTCTCAATTATTGTCAAAAATCCTCAACGAATTCCCCCTCTTTCTACAATACTTGACAGTTTTCATTGCTATAAGTCACGAGTTGCCAGAAACTGTGCAATTTCGTGAGACACGTCTAAACTGACTGCGATTCGCGCCATAACGCGTGAAAATGAATGAATGTGTTGAAATATTGAACTGATTCTACGTTTTTTTAGAGTCACATAACCTTCCGAAGACGCCATATTAAGCTCAAACGAAGTGGAACTCAACTCAAAGTCACAAAACACAATTTTACTCACTCTGGGGACTGCGGCTCGTTCGCTGTCTTGTCGCACAGGTCTCATCTGTTGCTGAGGTATAAATTGTTGTTGGGGCTGGGGTTGCTGCTTTGGAGTGTTTACCACAATAATCTGTCTAGGTTGTGGTGATTGCGGCTGTTGTGGTTGTGGACTCTCAGGTTCATACATCGAATCCTGACGATTGGCACTCGTTCTTTTGGCCCATTCAGGTAACTCTTCCTGTTGTTTCAATGGTTTTTGCATCCAAGGCGTTGGTGCTTTGGCTAAAGTCACTTGTGTTGGAGATGTTGGTGGAGTCGGACTTTGATTTTCCGTTGTGTTGTAGGCTGGTTGAGCCCTGGTTTCAACTCTTATTACTGGCCTTGCTACAGATTCCGATTGTGAACCTAGAATAAAAAAGAGATGATTGTACCTCCTATGATGTCTATGTTGTTAGATTCACAAATAAATAGCAGAGTAGATTTTGGGAAATATCTAATTCTGAGTGCTAAAGATTCGCTGAAATGAATGGTTATGAATCTGTGATCAACGTGAACCTCAGTTTTTTGGGGTCCCTGGGATATTTCAAACTTTCATTTTCGTTTTTTTTTCCATTTTGGACTGAGAATGCTCAAGCTGCGTCGGAGACTCGGGAAAGTCGAAGATTGACCAGTATGAACAAACAATTCTTCTGCGATCAATCCTAAAATATTCTCATGGCCATTTTTCCTGAAGAATCAAAATCATCCGTCAATGGTATTTAAATTGGCGTGAATTTTTCGATTTTTTTCATCATAAATGCTATGTAAACGTTCGTCTTTTTCAGTATTTTTTGTCTTTTTGATGGAAATTCCATGATGAGTCGAGAGGGATGAGTTCAATAGTTTTTTATAAATTTTTTGAAGATCTAGAGAATCATACGCTCTTATTTTTCCAAAAAAGAGGTATACATATACATCCCCTGTGAGATTCTTATGATGGAAGACATCGCAAAAACTCATAAATTTCTTGAATTTGCCATCGAGCTTTTCCAACTTCCTTGGGATGAGTCAAATTTCTAATCAATGAAAACATATCTCTCCAAAGATCTTTGAAAATTCTACGAGAAACTATTCTACATGTTTTTCGATAAAACGCATCCCTTTTGATTCATCACTGAAAAACCAGCAAAAAGACAAAAAACGTGAAAAAGACGAACTTTCACGTACCATTTATGATGGAAAAATCTAAAATTGGCTTCATTCCAAATTCCATCTACGGATAATTTTCATTCTTTCGGAAAAATGGCCGCGAGGGTACCTAGAAATTGATCGTGGAGAAGCTGTTCATATTGTTCATCGTCTGACTTTCCCGACTTCCCGACGCGGCGTTTGCTGTACTGAACTCAATAAATGCACGTTTGGTGCTCGGTTTGGTGACTGATCATTTAATCTTTGAATTGAGCCCTTCAACCGTTGGATTTTCTTGACAAAGTTCACTGTCAGAATAGAAAAAGCTTCAGATCGTATCAGGGTGTCCAAATAAATCTAATTCACGATATTGCTGTGGAATCGGTAAATGATCAAGTTCCTCTGAAATACTTGTGAGAGTTGACTTTTTGATGAAAGTGGATGAAAAAAATCTTATGCGACCAACCATTGTGAAAATTTTGTCACTACTTTCAACAAACTACCTCAAGTTTCCACGAATTCAATCTGAATCTCGTCACTTTACGATCTTTTGATCGATAAAAATGGTCTCACCTGTGGGGTTATAGGGCAAAGTGCTATTGCGCAGGCTAACGTTCTGCTGAGGCACATTTTGAGGGAATACAGGTACTGCAACTTGAGGTTGTGAGTAGAAATTTGGCTGAGCTCCAGGAGTCTGAGGTGTCGTTACAGCACTATTGCTTCCAAATACCTTGGGAGGACCCTCAACACCTTCGTCCTCTGCATTTTTGGCCACGCGTCTAGCCATTCGAGGACTTCTGATCTGAGATAGATCGAGCTTTCCACCCATACCGGGTGTGTAAGTAAAGGGTTTTTTATCTTTGGTCATCATTGCATTTTGAATTGCCGCTGGTGGCTCATACGGATCCATGGCTGGTTGCGGCCCTCGCCTTGGTCCAGGCTAGAATTTGTTTAACAAAATGTAACATACATCATATATTTTGGTTAGTGGTTGATTTTGCTGTGATGGAGATTTTTTAACGAGTATAGATTAATTCATGCGTGATATGATGTTTTGATGGCCCTATACTTATTGGTCGGGGAAATATCTAGTTTGAGACCTGAAATAATAATCTATTCAAATTTTTGTAGAAAATGTGACGATATATTTCAAAGTTTCATTCATCAATGAGCAACATTAAAGGTAGAGAAAACATCCAGGAAAAATATTGATGGGATACCGTCAACTGGAGTAACTTTTTGCATCTTTTCTCTTCGCATTTTTTTTTCTTAAAACTCGGGTAACTTGTGCATCTCGTATCAGAATCACATTGTATCAGTAGTCAATCGATAGCTTACAGTTTCAGCTTTTAATTGCTGGGTTGATAAAAACCATTTAAACATCTCTGGCCAGAGCTATGAGCGTTAAAGTCGTGTTCCAAAGTTAAACCGGTATGGGATAACTTGACGCCAGCATTCATTATGTAGGGGACTCCGAGGTTACCGTCCAATGGAATAACTTTGGGTCAAAAATCTCATTTTTCCCGCTTAAAAGTCATGTAACTTGTATATCTCGCGTCACTCGCATCAGACTTTGATTGACGGGTCCCAAAGACCCCCCCCCCCCCTCCCTCTCAAACTTAGCTTCTGCCTTATTAGACACTCATACAAAGTGTCGGATAGACAAGAGACAGTGAAATGGGTAAGAGTTGTACATGTATTATCATGTGAATATAAGCTTTTTCGGTGCTTACCTCTGAGACAGTGTTGATCCTGAGGGCTGGCACTTGCCCAGGTACCATTGGTGGGGGCGGCGGGGGTGGCGGAGGAGGCGGCGCTGTTGCGAAGCCTGAAGTAAGCAAATTCGTGAAAATTCTTACGAAAGCAGCGATTTCATCTGATGCATCTTAAAAATTCCTTAATAATCATCATAGGAGATTATTTTATTGTTTTTGGTTGTACGATTTTTTTACCGAAAGTTTTTTTCGTATCATGAGGAAATATTGGATGTTGGGCTGTGGTTCTTCAAAAAAAAGAAAATTTCTGAAATTTATTGGATTAAACTGTATCTCATTATAAGTTTCCACACTGCAGACACGAACAATGACGGGCGCTTTTGGAAACAAGTTGAGTGTGACTCATTTGGATTGTGCGGGTCTTTGCCTCGAGGAAATGGATCTTCAATATTCGTTCACTTCTTTTAAAATCAATCTTCGATGAGTGGTCAGTAATACTTTCTTGGAAGGAAGTGTTTTTTTAATCTCTTAACAAGTTTATAAGACTTATCCGGTTATCCTAGTGTAAAATAGGAATTACTGGTTTTCTCTAAGACTTTACTCTAGGGACAATCTTACGAACTAATTTGGGGTTTGAGTGCTGCTATAATCCAGAAATAATAATAAGCGTTGTCTGTGCGTGGTGAAATAATGTCGCCTAAGAAATCATTCTCCTTCCCAATGGCTATACTATTTTACAGCCATGGTCAGTCAGCTAATGATTGTTCGAGCACACGAGAGGCCGCGGAAAATGGATAGACGCAAAAGAGCTACGAGACAGAGTGGTTGACTTTGAAACTCAGATTTGGTGATATTTTTTTTCACACTTCCTGTCCATTACAGACTTAGCGTGAAATGGAACTTCACGTATACGAAAATTTCTTATACGTACGGTGAACAGATTTTTTTCATTCGGATGTGAGGGTGTTTGATGATTTTTCGTGAGAGTCCGATATCGTGTAGTGCAATGAAAATTATGTCCCACCCTCGATTAGAGTGGTAAAACTTTTGGAATAAAAACTAAAACTCCATTTTCTTCAAACGGAAGTTGACATTGTGAGACATTGAAGGTTTTTAAGCCAATGAAAATTCAATAAAGTTAGTATACTAAATAGGAATCATTCTGAAATGTGCTTAAAAATTTTCTGGGACCCAAGGATTTTATCTAATGAGTATGGGACATAGCTATTGAATGAAACTATTTGTCCTACCTGCTATCGGGACCTCTGGAAGCCTGAAACAAAAATATTACATTATTAATTCAGTAAAATAGAATGAATAGTACAGTATTCTATAGCAATTCTGTTCTCCCACACTCTCCATACAAAATATATATTTCATCCAGCAACATCAGGTTCAGATTCGCATGTTTTTCGAATACTCTCTCTTGCACCTTATGGTCTGTTAGATCAAATGCTTGGCTAGTGAATCACAATTTTGTATACACATTCATCTCTTCTCGTAACATCCGAGTGTAAGCACATGCATAGTAACCGACCATTTTACGTTCTTCGGTCAGACGCATAGCACATTCTCATACTTATTTTTGTCCGTTTGCACTCTGTTTTCCAACTCGGCACGGAAGAATAATCGTTTCGGCGTCGTTGGCTAGTAACAAAATGCGTGTACATACTTTTGTGTGAGTAAATTTGTATGAGTAAATTTGTGTGCATTGCACATATGTAAGCGAAAAAAATAATTTTAATCGAAATAATTACCATTTCATGCAGCGCCTACAGATATTTCAACGCTAAACATACCTTATAGAGAACACTCGATTTTGAGTCAAGTGATTGAACATATCTATATCAATTATTTAACAGCAATCTCAGAACAATGAGTCTATAATACACAGCATTCTTGTTAATTTTGTCTTTCTACAGACGGAAGTGACAGGTAGACAACGTATTTTAGGATCGGATGAACAAAATCTACGTGAACGCCTGGAAAAGTTTCAACATCTGAAATATTTTCTAAACCATTGGTATTTACTAAATTCTTGACTGCTCTTGAGCAAATTTCAAGGCAGATGAAGTGAAAATCCCAAAATATTTGGCATTTTGTTCGTCGGTTAAATTTTTTGAGCTTCTAATTCTTGAGTATTTCTGAGGTGCGTTGAACTCGTTTCTATTTTTCTCCATTTAAACAAAGAAAAAGTTTGCTTCGACACCTACTTGATATTAGACGAGCGATAAAGATGAGTGGTACTTCTTTACTCTGGCAATTATCACAATTTTGCTCAATTGATTTAGTAAGATAGTTTTCAAGCTTAATAATTCTTGAACGGTCTTTGTTTTTCTGATGACAATTTTGTAGATCTCTCAATAAAGACAATATTTGTCCTCGAAAAATCAAGCTAACTCAAGGATCGGCTGTTACAAATTGCTATGGAACTAAGGGTGTAAATGATGATTTTCGCATCTGTTTTGTACTGAGAGAAATCTCATGGATCGGCAGTCATTTTGTTTATTATAGAGAGACTTGTTCTGAGTAAGATTTTTGTCTTTCCGCATTGAAAGTGTTTGCCAATTAGGCATAGAATGGGTGGGTAAGGATTTCGATGATCAACTGAATTGCTTATTTATTTATTACTCGAGAAAGATTCGGCTTGGCTCGAGTTTCCTCCTTGGCTACTCTGTGAAAACTTGGGTGTAACTTTTATTGATTACTGTCATACTCTCACAGAGCAAAAGCTTCATGCGAGTGCCAAAAAACTGTGTGGCTCACAAGATGTGAAATTTCAAATTAAAAAGGAGCTTAAATTGTTTTAAAATTAAAGATAATCAGAGGATTGTATAAAAGAATACGAAATTCTTGAATTTCGGGGAGAAAGACCCGATACGTGAGACTAAAATTTTTTAATTCGTTCCAATGCGGTTTAGTAAAATAGTACAGGTATGATATTTCATCTCATAATGTAATTCCAGAGCTAATTTTTTGCAATAAAGAAGTCAAAAATATTCATCCCGAGAAACAATGCGAGTTTGCACTTGAAGAGGCTACTGACGCAACTAATTTTGCATGATTGATTTCATATAAATTAGGTATATATTATGTAGTACGTGTACATGCTGAATATGTAATTTGATTCTGTAACCGCAAACTAAAATCTACACGAAGTCGAGCAGAAACTTCTACGTAGAAGAGATGGGATACTTGAATTTGAGAACATAAACCAAACGCGAGAATACCTCGGAAAAGACTCTGTAACTCATTAAATCCTATCGAGTTTTATGATCAATTTTGATATTGTATGCATTTAAAACTTTTGCATGATTGAGTCATTTCATCACGAGAGTGCTCGATTTTTGGAAAAAAGCAAAAATCCGGAGAGTAAAATTTCGAATCAACACTTTGTAAGGTCTAAAATTTGAATTGCAAAAATATGTGGAAATCACGAATGTGAGAGGATTAAAATTCAAAATTCCAAGTCTCGGAAGGGGAAAATTTTAAGTCCTCGGAAAAGCGAAAGTTAATTACGACTAACAATCGGATTTGTAAGTCCTTACTAGGCGATAAATATCGGGATAACCAAAATTTTGGGAAAACGCCCCGATTTTCTTCCACTCCAAATTTTGAATGTTCCTAATTTTTGCCTGCTTAGGGATTTCAAATTTTCGTCCCTCTGAATTTTGACATTTGCTCTTAGCCACATTAGCCTTGAAAATCGATGTTTCCATCCGAACGATCTATCTACTGCAGCCAAAATTCATCAAACCAACACTTCTATACCGCACCAGCACAAACTGCAACCAAAAAATCACTTCTTTTTTCAAACAAAATTACCCACCAAAACCAACAGAATTAACAACTATAAACCACATCAAAACACTTCATTCACCGAATAAATTTCTTCTTTTTCAAAGTCTCCCTTTAAAAAAATTCTCGTCAACCATCAGATATAATCCGCTTTGCTGCGTGTTATTTTTGGTCAGGGCTTTCCACACGGCCGCTTGTGGTTTACAACACACAGTTTAAAACCACCCACGCACATCTCATAAATCCACTACTCCTCATCATCTGTTAAAACAAAAAAAGAAAGAAAAAAAACACTCACAAAACTTCACAATAGCAATCAGGAAAATCTCCAACGAAGCGTGTGTATTATCTCAATATAACCACTACTGATCTGTACGATGTATAAAATACGTATAGAGAAAACTTTGGTCCGATGAATGACTTTTACCAAGCTTGAATCTCATGCGGTCGGTTGATCACCTTTTAAGGAATATAACAAGATTTCGAGGTTATAAAGGTGTGTATGTATCTCTATACTAACTATACTTTATACTTACTCAGAGAGACGCAGGAGTTGGATGCTTTCGACAAGGTAAAAAGAGTGGGAATGAGCAAAAGATCTTCGAGGTCGTGACAATGATGATCCGGCAACGACTAAGATGTGATATGTCCAAAGTATATATATATATTATATATATTTTGTATTAAAATTTTTAGTGGGGGTGGGAGATTCGCTGATCTTGGCAAAGAAAATTCATAAAGAGAAATAACAAATAGAGAGGAAGATAGAAGAATTTACTGGATGAAAATTTTAAATCATAATTCCTGGCTTTTAGATTTCTCACGTGTCTCGGTTCTTGGCCAAAGTAACGATTTGGGTGTTATATATTTAAAGTGCCCGCGCGCGCGCGCCTTGAAAATGAGCGATTTTCAAAGTCTAAAAAGCTGATATGAACCGGATGCCTATATAGATATAATCACACATACGTATAGAAGCTAGTATAGAATATAGATTTATATCTATAGGATTGTGTATATGTGTAACAATTTTATTGTGTACGCGCATGCACACACGCGGAATTGCTGATCTTGAATGTGATGCGGGTGACCCATCTTTGCGGTAAGAGACAGACCAGAGACTAATTGGCGAAAGGGATAGCGACAGATGATGATTGGTATCACTATAAGTCTATGAGAAAAAGGGTATGAAAGTAGACCCTGAATCATCGCACTCGTTCCTGATTTTTTTTTTTTTTTATTCATTTCTAAAAGAAGAAAAAGAAAAAAGAAAGAAAGAAAGTTTAAATTATGGTGCATACTTCGTGATGCAAGGGACTTATTGCAGCTTCGAAATGTGCAGGCTACTGAGCTTATTTTTTAGGAAAATTTTCCCAAAATATTGTAATCTAACACGGCGTCTTATGGGCGCTGATCACGAATGATGCCATAACTTGATATTCCTAAGTGTTAACGCAACCATCAGTGATATTACTCAGGCATAGATTATTTATATATGAATAGAATTTCATTGAGAAACATGGATCCTTTTCCATTTTGAACGAGAGCCGCTTTTGTCGTCCCTTCAAAAAAAAAAAAAAAAAAAAATTAAAAAAAAATGGATCGATTTCTGTACAGAATTCTGTATCCCTGAATCTGAGAGGGCATCTTGCATTAAGAACGATTAAGATTTTTCTATTTTCTGAAGTAGATGACATTTGCATCATAATAATTTTTGAACTATTTCGAATAGCCTAGCAAATATTCTATATACTATATTTGTTGCATAGTACTTACAAAAAAATTTGTTAAAGTTGTCCCCAAAATTACCTTGGAGACAAGATGGTTTAATATCCTATTCACACAAAAAAATCAATAGAATAAATTTAAAATATAGTGGAGAAAATCTTTAACGTTCAATAACTTTTCGATTCATTTAGATTTATGAATATATATTCTCACATCAAGTTATTATTTGGCACAATTATTGGAAATTGACTTGCCAAGATATTGAATTATTGATTTGAATGGATACCTGTGTTTGTACGTTGTCTGAAAAGTTGGATTGTATAGAGGCATGCGCGAAATTTACTTGGCATCACGAACAGCCGTATGATCGTATTGTGATAAATTCGCCTAGGAAGGAGAAAATGGGAAAGAGGGGGTTGGAAATCGCCAAGATATTGAAGAAACGTAAGTTTTTGATACCGGTCAGATTGTGGATAGATTCGTTGTTGAGATGATCCGCTATTACGTACCAAAGGTCTGATATAAATTGGAGCAATGTAAAAGACTTGGGGATATATTACTGATGAGACATTTTCAAGGATCAAATTCACACACCGTCAATATCTCTCAATTTTGTGCGTCTAAGTGAAACGTGGCAATCCTTTCTATCGTGTTTTTTATTTTATACTTCGTTTTAAAAATTTGTCGATGGGTTTTCACGAATGATACTACCCTGAATCGGATTCAAAAAAGAGTACTACATAATATCCATTTTGAGTAATTAAAAATGATCTGATCAGTAGATATAAGATAGCGGTAGAAATCAGCGATACTCAATATAATTTTGGCGCAGTATCGAGTTTATTTGTGCGAGAACTGCAAGAGTCATCCATAAAAATTTTTGCAATTTTTTTTCAGGACTTCATTCCTAAAAATAATTTGTTCGCAAAAGTCGTTAAAGTGAATCATGAAAGCTCGTGACGTCTGATTATTTTCAACGTACCCGTCAGATTTAATAAATTTATATCATTTGAAATGTATTCAAGTATTTGAGTGAATCAACGATGTTACGAGTAATTTTTATATGGTATCTTCTCAACGGTAGAAGATAATGAAAATCTTACACAATCCTTGTCAAAATAGTTCAACATTATTTTTCGAATACTGCATCACCATGAGTTGCTTAGTCTCTCTGTTTTTGTTGTTGGAATATTGTTATGTTTTAGTTGCGATTGAATTCACGTTCTCTCAACCATTTTTTTGCATAGCCAAGACATTATTTTCTCATTTTGGAGAAGTCTTTTGTCAAAATAGTTTCTTTCAGCCTCTTAGCCTCTCCAGGGAGTTGAATAAAATGAATTCTGAATGAATTTTTGACAAAAAATTGAGTAAACATGTGATCACATCTCATCGATGAGTAATCCATGTACCATATAGAATCCTAACTGTTTAGATGGGACTTATAATGCTTAATTTTGGGGGCTGATGGTACTCAAATAATCTGACGATATTCACAAATGTAATTTATTTGTCCTTGCTGAGATTGTTCTGAGCTGTGTCAACCTTTGGCAAATCTATCTCTTCCAATTCCATACTCGCTATATTTATGGTTTTGGGGGGAATAATTGCTTGTCCGATTTCTCATCTTACCTGATAAAAAATCTAGTCATAATATGAAAGTCATTCTGTCAATAAATTTTTCCTCATTAAAACTTGTTTAATTCGATAGTTGGCTTACGTTAATCCATATTACTGTTCAGTGAAGACTTTTATACTTTCTGGTAATGTCTCAAGAACTTTTTTGATGACTTCATCATACAGAAAATATGGTGAAAATACAAGAAAAAATTTTCGGCAGAATATCCACCACTAATTTGGGAAACGTGAACATTGAGGGCGAAAAACAATGACTTGAGTTATTCTTATAATACAAAATCCACTGGAATATATTATAGACAAATTTTCTAGCACTCACTGTTAGTGCCTGACTCATACAGTTAATTCAACACAGCACAATTGATTTCGTATTTGAGATACACGTGTAGCTGAAAGTATGTCTAGGTCCATCCAAAATATATGTATATCATCACAGCGATCATTCGCATCATTTTCTTGTGCTTTCACGCATTCTTGTCGAGTCTCTCCGACACACTAGAGAAATTTTTCAGCTGAGGTTGCGTATCCAAAATAGATTCGGCAAGTCAAAGCGCGTGTATCACTTTAAAAAGCCACCGGAAAGTTTCGAAATTTTTTTTCAATTCACTATATATTATTCTGTCAAAAACATCAGTGCCGTGTTCTATTTTTTTTTGCGAGTGTTATTGATTGCTTCATCGTTCAGTTTTCTCATATTGTTTCACATTCTGAAATGTGAATTCGTACTGGAATATCGAAAATGAATAAATTATAAGTCATCTCATTTATAAAATTTTCACAAAAGGAAAGAGTAATTTCATTAAATCACTTTTCAAAAAATGAACTATATATCAATGAATACTCCTGCTTGTTTCTCGGAGATCATTCCCTCGACGAATGCCAAGTGATCGCGACCATCAGAATACTGGAAAAAAACCTCCATCAAAGAGATAAGATCGGAGTAAGGGCTCGAATTTTTGGTTACGTTTCAAACGCAACATCTAAAGCACAGCGTAAAAGTTCTCCGAAAGCTCCGATCACCCAGTGCCCGCAAATTTTTGTTTGAAAAAATTTGAATGCCCTTGAAAACCAAGGAATCATGTATCAAAATCGTTGAGATGGGTATAATGTCAGCGTTGCAGAGTTTTTTTGCCCGATTAGTAGGCTATTACGATTTCAGATTGTCGCGGGGCGGAGACCTCGAAGCTTGCAACCAAAGACATTTCCTCGGCTCACGTAGAGTATTTAGGTGGGCCACGTTGCCGCAAACTTAATTTTAGAGCCACCACCGTTTTGACTCGATCTCAGCTCACTCTCTATTACTAACACACGCATACACACACTCAAACACAGACAACACACAAAATTTTACATAAATTTAAATTTTCAAAATTCAAATTAAATCCTCGACAAAATTCACAATTACTTTCAACCCGATGAGAAAAGCTTCTACAGATTGATTGGAGATCAAATAGTATTAGATGATCGGTAAGTAAAGAAATACTGATATTGGCAAATCACTTACCCCGGTGAGTACATAGCGAGGCCGGTTTTTTAAAGCGGCTTCCGCTGATGATTGCAGATTTTGCCAGGCTGAGATGAAACGACAAAAAGATACTCCGTGCACAAGCCGATTTTCTGAGCCAACTGCCAAGTTAGATTCTCAGCAGCCGGCAGTGGCTTTGGACTGGCTTCTTCTTCGCTGACGTATTATAACCGTGCGCGCCACAGCCCGACATTTATAAATATCTACGGAGTTAGTTTGGGTAATGCTGCTGTGGCGGTCAAAATCGCTTTCCCAAACTTTTCGACGAATCCATGGTCTGCTAAGATTGTAAGCTTTTCGCATGTTTAAATGTGGGTGGGTTGAGCTTCAGCGCCGAGCTTGCGCGGTCGCGATCGGATCGGAGCGCCAACTGTTTGTTGGTAAGGTAGGAAACTTTTTGTGAGATATTGAGAAATTTCTATCACATTTTGTATAAGGGAATCATTACACCCCAATCTTTATACTGTGTGAAGAATCTACTTTTTAACAGAAGAAACTCTCCATCTCGAAACTCTTTAGTCTCACGCAAAACGGGGTTACACTTTTTGCAATGGTTTCTCCATCAATTAAGACGGGGGTGATTGCAAATTACTCGGAATTGCTTTAGAAATGTGCCTCTGGTACGATCCGCGAGGATAAAGGTCTCTATCTCCCTCAAAACTCGATGTAAGATGCAAAGTCGCGCTCTCTGAGAATCAGACCCGGAACATCTCTCGGTTCTTCGAGAGATGGTAGGTATTTTTTCCACAGATTTTTGACCACGAACATTGGCCACGAAGTGTTTGGACTACCGTTTTTTTGGACACACGGGAAGTTGTCCACAAAAACTTTTACAACGCTAGAATTGTCCTCCACAAAATTGTCCACGCAATAATTAGTCACGCAATATTTGGACACTTTCAGAACCGTCCACAAATTTTTCGACCACGTGAAAATTGGCCACCGGAAATTTGTCCACGTTGAGTATACATTTTGGCCACGTGGCCAATTTTCCGTTTTTATGTCCACGATAGGTTTGTCCTCGGAATAGGCTGCGAGTTAGATACCTGAGAAGTTGCAACTTCTGAGGTTCTGATCACCCCCACGAGGGTGACGATATTAGGTACATCAATCGAACATCCACGTCTCTCATTTTTCGTCGATGCAAATGAATTTTATGGTAATTCTTAACGATAGATCGACGGTTTTTCATCTCACGAACTCGGTTTCGGACTCGAATTGCGATTTGCGAGGGAACTCTCTCAAATGGATTTCCGAATCATTCTTCAGTACCTATTCCGCAGTGTCTAGGTATAGAGAGTGCGATCACAGAGAGCGCGCACGCCCGTGGTGAGTGCGTTTATGTAGACTTGGCCCATACGTCTCAATTTTCAGGAAAGAATAAAAAAATTCTCATCGAAAAGTCAATTTTAATCATATTCAAACCGATTGAATCAAAATTCCGTCTCAACCAAACTCCAAATATTGCTAAGAAAACTTTAGTTTAGATACCCTTTATCCCCCTAATTTGCTTCCTCAAGAAAATAACTCAAAGTTTCCACGTAATTTTCATTCAATATTTATATTTCACTGATATCTTTCTTTGCAATTGCTTTAATAAAATTTCGATGAAGTGAACTTATACTTTTTTTCCCTTCCTTAATCGATTGATTGATGCCAATTTTTCCTGAAATCCTCTTGAACATGATTCAAATGACAATTCTCCTTGAGTAATGGAATTTCCACCAAAAATTCAATCTTAATAATCTTTAAATCAACTGAATCAATATTTAGTCTCAACCAAGTAATAGATATCTTACTCAAAAAGCTCTAGTTCAGCTCTACATCTATACTGAAGCTGAAGAGTGAGACCCAATTTTAATGTATAATTTTCGATCAAGGTGATAATGATTGAAAAATTCATTCTAATTACTATTAGACGACGACGTCTGGAGAAAGCATACTGCTAATCCCTTTCAGCAGCGTATTTATAAAAAGTAACATGATTGAAATCCCTGAAATCATCCGTGTGAGGTTGTTGCAAACATGATAGTAAGGATCAAACAACATTGTGCGGAGATAGAGACATGATTGGCTGTATTTTGAATTTCAAAATACGAGTACATGGATTGACTCTACTTTCTTGACTAGTTTGCGCTCCTCCTATTCCGACACTCCGCGAATCCGCAGTCTGCGCAGTATCATTTTTCCGCCACCACCACCACATCGCTACGAATCAAATACATCCACTACGTTAAGTATCTTTGCAAAACATTTATCAGCAATCATGTAATAAGTAGAAAGAGAGGGGAGTTGGTAAAGAATTTTTGGGGGAATGATATGCATTGCCATAATTATATGTTTCAATCATAAGTCACTCTTTAGTTAGGAAATTTGATCCATGGCATCCTATCTTGTTGTAAAGCGGATGAACCAACTTGAGTGGGGAGTTTTCGCAATCCAAAATTTCCTCATAACCTGAATACCTTCTCTTACAAGCACCATAACAAGTGAAATTGGGAATCTATCCATCGATTGTGGTCAAATCTTATCAACTAGTTACAAGTTTTGCTACCAAAAACACAAAATTGTACTGCTCTAAATTTCTTTGCTTATGATTCAAGAATATTTATCTTGTAATTCCCCGCGTGGAAAAAATACCCTGGGAAAATCATGGGAAAATCGCCCTGGGAAAACCATGGCAAAACCATGGGAGAATCATGGCTCCTGTCTGAATCCCAGGCTTCTCCCAGGGTCGGATCATCTTTGCAGCCCTGGCAAAATCCTGGCAAAATCATGGGAAAGTCATGGGGTTTTGACGATCAAGAACGATAGAAGAATGATACCCAGGATTTTGCCAGGATTTTGCCAGGATTTTACCAGGATTTCCCCATGGTCCACTAAACCTTTTTTCGTCACTTGACGGGCGATTTGAGCATGGTGAAACTCGTAGAATTGACCTGAAATGTTCACAAAAGTCTTACCTCTTCGATGATTTCTCATCGAACTGCTGCTGTCTTCTCAGAAGCATTATCGAAATCTCTCTTTATTAGAAAATATACAATCAAATTTAGGTATATAATTTGATGCATATTGTTACAATGAAGACATGGAATAAATTGTGGACATCGAGACAAAGACATCGTTCAAGATGTCTAGTAGAACTCAAAAATCGCAGCTCGAGTTATGGTTTTCAATTGACACAGGATCTGACAACACACCCCGTAACAATCGTCGAAGAGGGTACTTTGCAAGCATCTTCTTCGTGGCTCTTTGACGAGGTTGCGCGAGGTACCACGCGCTCGGGTTGACCTGTAAAAAGCAAATTACAGGCATCTAGTGAGAACCAATCAAGAGAACATAGTCTAAGCGCATTGCTAAAATGGTGATCAATTGATGCTGCGGGGAATGTTAATTGCCGATAATTTCACTAACTGAGTTGTTTTGGGGCATATTTCTCGTATTACACACCAGTTTCAGTTACAGCTGAAATTTGCAACAAACTTATCTTGGAGCACTGTGTATAGACTCATTATGAAGGCTACATCTACAGTTTTGAAATGAAGCCTTTGCATGGTGCTCTACTGTGAAATGATTCAATTGAAAATGAGGGTATAATTTGAATGAGAGATGATTGCTCTAGTTCACGGTGGTTGGATGCACAAATCAATTCTTCTTTCAAATTTGGAGAAAATTGAAACTAACCTGGAAAAAGAGTTCCTCCCTGAATTCGCCGGCAGAAGAGAATGCCTGCAGGGGGGGGGGGGGCGTGGTATGGGAGATTTCACGCCGATCTTTCGTGAGATGATACTAGCACTCTACCTCGTGAATTGCACGAGTCACCGTGCACGCTGAACTTTGTTCACAGAACTCTCAAAATCTTTTCCATTATGGGCTAAACGACGAGTTATCCAGGCTTTATTATCATCTAACTTGGCCTGGATAACTCTTCGTTTGGCCCAAATCGGACTAGATTTTGAGAGTTTTGTGAACGAAAATGTACCAATTTGTAGGTTAGAAAGTTAGGTGTTCGTACCTTGCCTGCAAAATTGCCAATAAAGTCATTTCCTGACTCGTGTGTCTCTGGTATAATACGCGGGATGGAAAATACAGAAAATAGATTCGAAAGTGCTCGGCATGAGCTACAAAATGCGACCACGCAGAGCTCTCTACGACCAATGAGTTCTGAGATATCCAGCTCTCAAGATCATCAGCTTGATTCCCAGGTTTCCTCAGACTTTTGACCGGTAGTGTATCCACTTTTCATTATGATGAAATTCGTTAGATCCATTGAAAATTGATGAATCTGACTTTAAAACTTGATTTTTAATTACCATATCCTGCGTTTACCCCCCCCCCCCCCTTCCCCCTCCCCCCACCGAAGGCTCCGCCTCCTGGACCCCCTCCCGATCCTCTCACCCCCGTCACACGTATTCATCCGCGGTGGTACAACTTTTCGCACTCGTTGCAAAAAATAGTACACGCAACACGTGCGAGAAGTTTCTGCACGCGTTGCCAACTCACGCGAGAAGTAACATTTACACATACTTTGCAACTTCTCGCACACCCAGAAATCGTGAAGTGTGCGTAAATGTTACTTCTCGCACTCGTTTGGCAACTTGTTCGGAGATCGTCCTTCTCGCACTTGTTACATAATATACTATTTTATTATTCTTTTCTTCGAAGGCGAAGGAGTTTTGATATAATTTTGGGTAACATGAGTTTTGAAAATGCTGCCCCATTTTCGCGATTTGTGATCATATTCATCGGCGGGGGAAAGTAAATCAAATGAGAAAATCTCAAATTACTTTATTCAACTTTCTCGGTTTGGAATTTTCCTGAATGGAACAAAGACATTTTTCTTTCATTCCTTGGGGTAAAAGAATTAGAATTACTCTTGGATTGCATGTAACTACTATCGGTTTAAAAATTATAGGTCCCTGAATGCTGCAGGTATCCTAGACTTCTAGAAAATTATTTAATTAATCTCACCTAACCAGGGTGGTAGAGTATCTATCTGCGGACAGTGTAAGCTTTGATCAGACGAGATCGGATGATATGCAACATTACAGCAACTGATTATATGTAGAAAAGTGCGGAAATTTGGAGGATTCTCCAACAACCGCTCCTAGAAAGCACCTAATCTCGATGAATAATGATATCATAACCTATCAAGAAATAAGGTGGTTAGAGGAACATTTGAGGATGACGCTCGTTTAAGAAATTTTGGAAAATGTTGATAACATCCGAAGTTATCGAATTTCTTCCGAAAAACGACGATCCCTGGATCCATGATATGTACGGATTTGGTTCAAATTCGACAAATCAGAGAAAAGATGTGTCGCCTGTTTGATCGATGAGGGATTGGAGTTTAATTAATATTTTCATGGGAAATTTTATTTAAAAAATTGGAAAATCAGGGTAAGATAAGACGATCTCTTCCATAAAACGAAGTGACCGGGAAACCGCGAAGGGACAGAAGGCTGTAAAGGGTGGTGATTGATATTTTTCACTTAATGGTTTTATTGGTCTACTCCGCGGAGGACTTGGTTGCCGAGACAGCCACGTCTTTTCATACCTGGACGGTAATGAGAAGGAGGCGATCTGGCGGATTAGCTCGGTTCCTGACTTTCTACCTTCTTTCGGTCTTCTACACCCGGAATACAGCACGCTTCATTCTCTCGTCAGGTGAACACCGATACGATCAATGCATCAGCCATTGTCTTGTATACTGCCAAAAGCCGACAACATACTGTTCAAAGGCTTCGACTCGACTGTCATTATCTTGGAATATATATTGATATGCTCACGTCTGCACTCGTAAATCAATGGCTATTCAAAGCATTGCTATATAATATCTCACAATGGTTGCAAACTCATTCCGTTGGGTGCATGAGTCTTGTCCTTAAATCTTAGAATAAATATCGATATGTTCATGTTCGCAGAGGAAGGATAATCGGTAATCCAAATAATAGCCTCTCACCCCAAGCGCATGTACGGGTTGTCAACACGAATACTTGCTCAGTCAGATCTTATTTTGGGTAGCTCCGTACTGCCGCGGACGATCAAGCGAATCTTGATGAATACCTTGAATTGATGACTGCTACGCAAGATCATCGAGTTATCGTAAATTCATCGAATTCTTGAATAAAATATAGATTACCTCTCGAGATCCAATCATACTCTCTTAATCATCGTGAGTCCAGAGTGATGCAGACTTATTCAATTGGGACAATATTTTCAACTAACGATCCGCTGGTTTTTCGAGATTCCATCCCGACCACGGACTTAACTTCTACATCTTGTCAAAAACGCCAAAATTGATGTGAAGTTCTTCTTGGGTCATTATTTGTTCCAAAAAATTCAATCATGACAGTGGAATGCTATTGCGAATAGTTTTTGAATTCTTACGAATCGTCAAAGATCAAGTATGGCAAAATGAAAGGGAGTTTGCTTCGTCGCCCAAAACGTGTTAAGATGGAGCAATAATTCTCTTACAGTAGTATGATGATTGATTGACTGTTCTTAGCTGATATCAGTTTGTAAAACGATTAGGTTTCTTGCAAGCAATCTGTATGGTTCATTGTGCAAACTGATATCACTCAATGGAAACCACGAGAAGGTGACAGTCTCCTTCCATCGGGATAGGATGGGCAAAGGGAATATGGGTAATTGGGGAAAGCATTGATGGGAACATTATCCTGGCGTTGAAATATTGTACCATTATTCGCTGGTTTCAAGAAGTACATCGTTGCTAACAGAGGAGTAAACCTCCAAGATATCGTAATCATTGTACTGATGATGAACTGGGCAGATATTATCCCACACCGTACGAGCCGCCCGAACAGATCTCACATTTGACTCCCTCTAACATCACCAACTCCATTGTCGTCTTCTTCGTCACTGCTATCATCCTCGGTATTGAAAATAACCGGACCAATTAGTCCGGCAAGAGTTGACTCTTTTCCTCTGTAAAACTCCTCCAACTTATTTGTGTGATCGACACATTTACGCCACAGACTGTTCGGCATTTTTTCCATAATATCAAGGCACAACTCGTGGACGTCCTTCACTTTGAAAGTTTTATTCCTTTTGGCAACCTCATTCTTCAAATTGGCCCAAATAAGCTCGATTGGGTTGAGCTCACAATGTGCGACAGGTAGCCAAAGTAGCTTTACGTCATCCCCGCGTGCTTCTTTAGCTAAAGTGTCGAGCAGGTATCGCTTCTCGAAGTGGTATGGCTTGCTGATTTCCAAAAGCTCTACTTTCAGCAAACTACCGAAGTCTTGAACTTGGTTTGGCAGAGGAATTTCTCTTCGAATCATCCATTCAATTATCTCATGTTTTTTTCATCGAGTGGTCAGATTTCTAAAATTTGGATCAATCATGGTATGGTAAGGAGCTTGGTCAATGATGATTGCAGATTTTGCAGGCAAGATGGCGAGTATTCTCTTAAACCATTCAATGAAATGTTCAGCATTCATTTCTTGGTGATAATCTTGCGATGATTTATCACCTATGAAGCAGTCCAAACCTCCCACCAAGAAACCATTTTCGCTGCCAATATGCAGGATGATGACTCTCTTACCTGCCCCGATGGCGAACAGAATCCGCCTCGTACACCATTGACTTGCTGGACACAGTTACGATATTGGTCAAAGTTATCGATAAAGTCATCATTACCGATAAGTTGAACCCAGCCATATTTTTTCACGTGGTTGGCTCCACACCAACTTTGATCCGTGTAATAGAATGTATACCCCTGTTCTTTCAAAAGCTTCTTTAGCATGAGGTAATCCATTCGTTCCGCTACCATCGATGGACTCTCCATCAGGATAGGCTTCTTTACGAATTTACCGTATTGGAAACCCATACTTTTCATACATTTCCTAATCTGATATGCAGATAGATCTGGGAAATCTGGGAAAGAGTCTAACATCGTTTGCAAGATATTTTCGGCTGTTGGGTACTCTTTTCTTGAGTAAGCATCAAACATGCTTCGGCGTATGGCACTCTGAAAGAAAGGGTCGATTTGAACAGCTTTTCGATCAGCAAGATGATTTTTTGGTGCCTCAACATAACCACCATTATTTCTAAACTCTCTCGACACTCGTTTGACACTTGTTTTTGAAATTTGTAGACAGTTTGCTGTCAATTCAACCACCTTCCGAATACGTTCGTCACTGCCCTCGAGAGTCATTCGCGTGGAAACGATCTTTTCTTTGAAATCCTTGGTGAACACTTTCCTCTTCTTGTCACAAGGTACAGCATCTGGTCCTGAATTATCGCCATCACTTTCATATACCGCACTGTCAATAATATGTTGACTGTGACCCTCACCGACTCTGACATCCTGAACTTCCGAATTTTCTTGACGATTATGGCTCAACCGTTGAAGAATCTGATAATGTCAATCCAGGTCATTTGACTCCTCCATACCGGTGAAAAGAAGGTAGATGCGATCCCGTTGAGGAATCGAATTATCTCCCGAACTGAAGTCGACGACAAAATCTTCTCTGTTGTTCAACCTCCTAACAAGAGAAATATCCACACTGTACAGTTCACTAGCAGCCCGAACTTCAATTTCAGAACCATACGTTTTTGACATGCTCATGACTCGACGATAGTCTTCAGGGTTCTTGATCTGAAGAACAAGGATCACCCGAAGCTTGTACCTAGCCCAATTGATGATCACATGGTTGACGATGGAACGCCTGGTGCGATAATGATCAGTATTACTCACATTTGGACATAAGTACTTAAACAAACAAGCTCCTCTCCCACCACAGTCTATTGGATGGAACTGTTGTCGATTGATAATCACGGGTCTAGAATTCATCTTGATTACATCAGAAGAAAGCGAACATTTTGAAATATCAATTATCACTGAATCAACCTCCTAATTTTGGAACTATTCTGTTGCGATGATGGAGAGTTGTATGATGGCTCACATCGACGAAACCAAGGGCACTTGTGAACTGCTTGCGAAATCGTTCGTAACTGACGAGGCCATACCTTAGCGCTAAAGATATAAGAAGCGCACTCTCGGTACCAAGGCAGAGACTGCTGATGGAGGGGTTTGCACTTGGGTTTGCACTCGGGTTCGCAGCTTAGATTTCAATTGCTTGACGCTATGAATGATGCGTCCCCAAGTTAGACGGGACAGGACTCATGCGCCCAACGAAATGAGTTTGCAACCATTGTGGAATGCTATATAGCAATGCTTTGAATAGCCAACGATTTACGAGTGCAAACGTGAGCATATCGATATATTCCAAGATAATGACAGTCGAGTCAAAGCCTTTGGATGGTATGTTGATGACTTTTGGCAGTATACAAGACAATGGCTGATGCATTGATCGTATCGGTGTTCACCTGACGAGAGAATTAAGCGTGCTGTATTCCGGGTGTAGAAGACCGAAAGGAGGCAGAAAGGCAGGAACCGAGCTAATCCGCCAGATCGCCTCCTTCTCATTACCGTCCAGGTATGAAAAGACGTGGCTGGCTCGGCTACCAAGTCCTCCGCGGAGTAGACCAATAAAACCATTAAGTGAAAAATATCAATCACCACCCTTTACAGCCTTCTGTCCCTTCGTGGTTTCCCGGTCACTTCGTTTTATGGAAGAGATCGTCTTATCATGCCCTGATTTTCCAATTTTTTAGATAAAATTTCCCATGAACATATTAATTAAACTCCAATCCCTCATCGATCAAACAGGCGACACATTTTTTCTCTGATTTGTCGAATTTGAACCAAATCCATACATATCATGGATCCAGAGATCGTCGTTTTTCGGAAGAAATTCGATAACTCCGGATGTTATCAACATTTTCCAAAATTTCTTAAACGAGCGTCATCCTCAAATGTTCCTCTAACCACCTTATTTTTTGATAGGTTATAATATCATTATTCATCGAGATTCGATGCTTTCTAGGAGCGGTTGTTGGAGAATCCTCCAAATTTCCGCATTTTTCTACATATAATCAGTTACTGTAATGTTGCATATCATCCGATCTCGTCTGATCAAAGTTTACACTGTCCGCAGATAGATACTCTACCACCCTGGTTAGGTGAGATTAATTAAATCATTTTTTAAAAGTCTAGGATACCTGCAGCATTCACGGACCTATAATTTTTGAACCGATAGTAGTATAGCAGGAAGCGCCTCTTCTAACGACTTTTGTTAACTTTCCAAACTGATGGTCTTGGCAAGTCATCTCATTTGTCATGTTGAGAATCAACCAATTAATTGTTTGCTCAATATAATTCGACTCGTTCCGTATGTGGAGAGGACGTCGACGATTTAAATTCAAAACTGAATCGAGGGACCAGTCGACCATCTAAGATTAAATCTGCAAAAATTATCAAATTCTGCTCTAAATCTCGGAAAATTATTGGAACAAGCCAGAAATATTGTCATCGAGGTCACGACGCGCGCCGTGTGGTTTAAGACATTATATAAAATCGTCCTGAGGTTCTCAATATACAATCTTAAACAATATCATCCCTTCCCTTGTATCAGACACTAACGGTCTTCGGATGAGATTCTATCCTGATCATAGCCTGATACGCAAGCTCAGCCAATTTTCGTCATCATTATATATACAAGGTGCTGAATAAAAAATTCGACACAGAAGTAATTTACATGAATAATCTCACTATCTGGCGAAACACGTTTCCAAGGTTAAAGACTCAGCATAAATCGAAATAGTTACAGAGACAAAGTGTCAGCTGTATTTCATCATAGTACTGTTATAAATATGAATTTATAGGATTTCATCTTATATTTTATTTTAAATATGAGCTGGAAATTCCATTATTTATGTTTGGAATTGGGAAAATCCCAAGCTAAAATCTTGAGTCGTGAGACAAAGTTTGAGATATGAACTCGTACGGGTCACGCCCCCGACAAAACAGTGTCACGTTAGATTGACCGTTACGAAATTTGATTACAGAATTTCTCAATGTAGTCTGAGAATTTCAGGGGAGGAATCAAGGCAAGAAATGAAGCTCCTCACTATCGTAATGATCTGATGCTCCATGAGCGTGTGCAGACTGCAGACTCGGATTGACTTCTGAAGGACGTTAAAGGGTTTCTTCGACGTACGTTCGTCATATATCTCGACGTATAAATGCTTGATCGGTTAGAAATGTAATAATTCACAAGATTCCAATCTACCGCTTCTCAACTCAACATGGTCTTCAACGGCTCTACGTAAGACGAAGACGTGAATACTTCATCAGCCAGTTATGGGAAGTGACATGGGGGCGTATCTGACTAAAATCACGTGGTTTGTGAGACTGTCATGGCTGCCGCATACCCCCCGATAGCATTGAGTACTATAAGATAATTCGTAGTTTTTCAGTTGTGTGTCAATAAATAAGCAAAATAAGTATGATCATGCGAGTTGAAATCCAAGAAAAAGCCAATACGTGTTTGGAGAAAAAGTTCTGTATTCCTGTCTTGTGTGTGAGATACCCAAGAATCGTGTAGAAAGTATAGCAGACGCGCGGTGTCCTTCGGTAGTATTCAACTTCACAGCTTATTGTGATCGAACTCTAGGAAATCGATGACGGATTAATTTACGGAAGAATATTTCAAGTAATCTGCTCGCGACAAAATGGTGTGGAGAAAATGCAATAAATACTGCAACCGAACTTTATCCACATACTTTACAGGTTAATTCTAGTTGTGCTGCCGAGTCACTGTCACGCACTGCATCTTTCACAAGAATCATTATTCTGAGTTGATCTGGATCCTCGCATTCCATTTTCTTGCACTTTTATCAACAATCATCATAACACAACACAGCTGCATGCATGGGCAGCAGCCGGCAGCTCGCGGCAGTCCAACTTGTTTACTTACCCATATGCTACCTATATATACATGCGACTCGACTGACTCTCATTCTTTTCACACAAAAACGATGGAAATCATCCTTGAGAAAGCTCTCAGTTCCAATTATCTCGTAGAAGGAGATAGAACAATGTAAAATCTTATGGATACTGCTGACAAATAGTTGTTTAAAATAATATCAGCAAGTTTTCGTTGTTCAAGCCTATGCTTGTCAATGCTATCGGGGGGGGGGGGGGACGAGTAGTCCGACGTTCTGCCACGAGGTTGCGTACGCCCGATGTCACATCCCAGTTCACTTCATTAGACAACGGCTCACCGCGAGCTAAATGTGTCTTCATGCATCATAGTCAAAACTTTCACCGGAACGAACTAGCGATCCTGGAGGGGGGGGGGGACGCCCTCAGCTTACTATCAGACTTTTCGAGTTCATTGAAACGAATTCCATGGGATTTGGATCTAGAAAATAGCCACGGGAGCGAATAATGCACATTGCGCCTTTTTTCCAGTTGTGTTATGCTCGTGGAACTAGTTTGAAATGAAAATCTGTAATTCTGTAAAAACTATTCTGTAATTGAAACATAGATCAACAGAATGAGCCAAGGCACATTTTGTTCTACATAGTTTTTGTTGACTAACAGTACCGCTCTACGTGCCTTGATTATGAATTAATTCATCAGATCACTATACCAGACATTATCTGCGAGGTTTTAAATGAGAATAAGCCGGAAGTGATGAATAGAAACAAATTTTATTCACATACTTGAATCAAAGAACATCAACGTTTATAGTATATGTATCACATTCCTATTACAATACTTGTCACATTCTGTGATGTACAGAGAAGGACACTTATCAAAAGGTGATACCAATCGTAGCAGTTCCTCGTAGTTTAAAAGCAACCTGACTTCTTTATTGTGGAGGTGTCCTGATCTATAACAATGTAACCTAACCTATAATATCTCTCCGCATTTGCCCGGAAATCACATGCCCGTAGGGCGAGGGAAAACTCCTCAATGGAGACAAAAAACCTGCCCTGGAAAGTTCAACACCACTAGTCATGCTACCGTTACGGCACTTATGACACTTTCATAACCATAAATATTGAATCTGAAGTCACATTTCGAGCGTATTGTTTACATAATTAGGATGAGGATATTAGCTGAACGGTCAAATGTAGATCTTGAGATAACAAGTTAAGACAGTCAAATATGATCGATGCAGGCTGAAACCCATCAGAAACATTACCCATGCACGCGTCGGTCGAATAAGAATCTATACTCATGCTATAAGATCTTCACAGTGGTTGATCTATCAAGCCAGCAATCATGATAAAAAGAAAATAATAATCATGAATGGAAATTGGTACACCATTTTACATGGAACTATTTGCTGAAGAGAACAGATTTTATTCTACTCGGATAGGACTTTTTTCTTTCACCAATCACTCGAGAGATCTACCCGCTCGTCTATCCTGAAATTGGGTAATCACGCCTTTGTCCAGGGAACAGGATAGTTCTAAAGGAGTAATTCCCAAATTTTCAGCCGTTGCAACATTCATCATATTAACTTGCCTTATTTTCTCTTCCAATTCAGATAGATGAACTTTGTCGATCGTATTTCTTGACTCTTGAACCTTTTTTGCGACCATATCAGTAACAGACTCTTCAGACTGCTTACGGTTGAGAGTCACGAATAATGAATCTATGAATGCAACAAATTCATTCTTCTCTGCTTCAATTTGTACCAGTTTGCGTCTCCAAGATCCAGTAAAAGTCGCAAAGTTACCCGTCAATTTGGCAAGTTTTGTGACTGTTTCAGGTGCAATGTGTTTTACAATTGATTTGTTTTGTGCTGTTCGGATGGTACTCGAAAAGTATTTACCAACATGTCTTCCATACGAATTAGTTATTCCGTAAGCAACAGTAGTTGTTTGAACTAGCTCGGGCAATGATTCACATTGTACATCTAAATCCACACAACTAACAAATTGATAACAATCAAATACTTGATCAAAACTATTGGAACAGCTTTGATGGCTCAATTTTAGCGAGGCGAGTAGTCCGTTCAATTCATCTTCAAAACCCTTGATGAGTTGAGTAATATTTTTTGGAACACATAAAGTGTCCTCATGTGGATTCCCACATTCGTAGGATAGAACTCCAGAATTATCGACGAGATAAATTGAACAGCAAGAACCTTGAGATTTGACTTTGGAGAGTTTCCTTATAGCAGCATGAGCAACAGTAACATTACTGGGGTTGATGGAACGCCTACGTCTCGATGATAAGGGGATGCCGTAAGCTTCGTGAAGTTCTCTGTTTAATTGTTTCATTGCGGCGACCAGTTCATTCGATGCGTCAACCAACATTTTTTCGTTTCCTTTGAACATTTCTTCTAATTCCAGACTAGCTTTTAAAGATACGTATGCATTACTATTCCTCCCTCTGGCGATACCCATAAGGCGTAATTCATCTTCGCATTCTGATTTGATTTCTTGGCACTTGTCTCTCATAGATAATAGAAAGTCTCTGAGAGCTTCCGTCGCAATTAACATATCAGTCAAGTCCGAATGGTGTTTTTCCTTGAGTTTTTGTGCAGCCTGCATCGCCTCCTTGTCTCCTCCTATAGAGAAGAAGTACAAATCGAATTTTGGTGTATTTTTTCTGATGACATTGCTTTGGGCATTTATCAAGTCAATCATTCTGGTACTGCTCGACTTTGACGCAATTCTGATAATATAAATCATATACTCTATATGGTTTATCACATGCTCGTCCAACGTCTTGATGGCTGATTCCGTTAATTTGATGCTTTCTTCAATTTTCGTAGCAACATCTGCTACGGTTCTACTCAGAATTATTTTTCGCCATTGATATGTGAAGTCGTTATCTGATCCACGACTGCGCTGTATGGTTTCGGCTGCACCATCCACTTGACTCAAGAAATCGGCAACCGAAGTTGAAGCGGTTCTAATATATCTTTCGGCTTCATTAAGTCCTTTCGTCAACAGTTGTCTTCTCTCAGAATGATAGTCTGATTCTTTTTTCAAAATATCTTCCACATTCTCCAATAAACGAGGCAAACGGGCATCATTATCAGTTTTGACACCAATGATTTTTTTATGGGTTTCGAAGAATTTTATACACCCTGGAATGATTGTGGCAAGTGCAGGTAGTACTTTGATTGCAAGCGCTACCGGTGACGTGCTTGATTCCTTGATTCCCCAAAGTAATAATAAGCACGAAACTGCACTCCAAAGAACAAATAGCCGCATGATGAACGGAAAAATTAATAGGTTCTTCAATTCACTAGAAACACTGCTTTGATTCAAATTTGCAATACATTGAATTCGAAACTCTTAGCAGAGAGTCGACTGTGCTCATGTTAGATTTGTACACGAGGTTTATAATACTCTAAATTACTCGATTCCTCCTCCCTCTATCATTGATAACAAACTCTTGTAGGCTAGCGGGGCACAGTGGGGACTTAGGGGGGGGGGGGCGGACAGAGCGCTCGGATCTCACAACCGTTCAAATACTCGTTCGGTGATGCAAAAGTCGGGACAATCCGACCGATCCGAGCGCTCTGAACATTCCGAATTACATAATCGAATAAACCTGATGATTTGATAGGGAGCAAATACTCGATCGTCAATAAAGTGCTGGGACAGTAACACTCATCGAAGAGGACAAGTGAATAACTTGAGTCTCCGATAACCACTCGTAGCCCACGAGCCAAAATCTGTATCCACACTGTAAATGATTTGTGAGGGATACTGCAATTAATCAGTTGCAGTTTTGATCACAACTTTGTAGTTGACACAGGAAATCAACCAATCGGCTGGCTTTTGGCGGCGACTACTGGTCGACAGTTTTACCACTGCGAGAATGGACATGAAAAGTGCTCCCCAGGTGACATGATCGGGTCAAAAAATTCAGTTTCATCAGCTGTTCGCATGAAAATAGACATACATAGACAATAGCGGCGCCACTGGAAGCCTTCCTGACCAAAGATCCAGGCCAGGCTGAGCAATGGTTTCAGCGGGAGTCGCCTCTGATGGGTCTGAGTGTAACCACCCGTCTGAGTCTGCCAAACCTAATTGCATGCAAAATTCACTCAGACGGTCCGTCTCAAACTTTGTGACACGACAGTTTGATGTGAACAAAACTCCACGGTCCTTCGTGACATGACGTAAGATGTGAATGAAACTCCACGCCCGAGTTGCATGGCTACCGCATACCTATGAGACAATGTTCATCTCCTGAATTAGAGGGATGTTACACAGACAAAAAGGCTCCAGAATAACAAGGGGATGAATTTTGGAAACCATCGCAAACCTTTGTGGTTCTTCCTGATGTAAAGCGATCATCAGAGAATTGTATGCACGATATTCATTCAATCCTGTTTGAACCATTCTCCAGGTACTCGCTGACGATCATGCAATCCTTGGGACCTAGCAGATCCTCCCACGAAATTTCGCGAATTCTTCATCATGGTGAAACATTGCTTCCAATACCGTAGAAACATGTCGATGATATTTTTTTCACAGAATATTGCATGGAATCTTTCAGTAATGTTGCACAAATCTTGCAGAAATATTTCAGTGCAAGGTTGCTGGAAGATTGAGGATGGGATTCTTTGAAATATTCCCGGGAGCTCACGGGAAGATTACTCCGAAACATTGCAACGGGACATTATGAAATATTTTTTGCAATATCCCTGCAAGATTCCTGAGAGATCACACTGAAATATTCCTCTGAATCTTCCTATGAAATATTTCCATGCTGTGTGGGAGCCCAACCAATACACAAAATCATTACAGACTAGTGTGGAGGGAGAAGACTCGGGATCCTTCTCATCCAGTCTTGCATCTGATTTGAGCTGAAATTCCTGAAATTTTACAGTTGGATGATGGAGAACGTGCCCTCTTGAATCAGTACAGGATAGTCTCATTTCAAGAGATAGGGGATTACCTGGCAACAGAGCAACTCATAATTGATTGATGCAACATGCACAATGATGTTTAAACATGTTTATGAAATGAGGAATACCTGTCTGAGTATTCAATATGTCCACAACCGATCAGAAAAGTTAGTCAAGCTGCAATCCAGGCTTGATCAAGGGGCTTGATCCCTTGAATCAAGATGTGTAATGCCGCCTTGACCAAGCTATGATCAAGCCTTGATCAAGATCACGGAATATTTTTGAATTTGTTGCAGCCCCAGATATACATACATGTATTGTCGTGTGGCGGGCGTATTGAAGAAATGCTCCACGGCTCACCTCATCAACATTTTTCAGAAAAAATTTCATGGTACATACATCCAGTCTCTATTCCTTTGCGTTTCCTATTAATACAAAAACTTCACTGGAAACACGCATGAAAAACTAATAGACACTCATCCTTAACTTAATTTTCATCATTCATATATTATTGATGTGCTTTCAAATGGCAGGAGGTCATGACAAATCTACCCCGAAGCAAACATCACGATCTTGATCAAGGGTTGACCCACGCTTGATCAAGGCGGCATTACATTCTTGACCAAGGGGCGCTCAAGAAAGTTGATCAAGGCTTGATATTCGGATCGAGGCGCTTGATCGGCTTTCTGATCGGGCATAGGCTTATCGTTTGCTTTTGTTGCATTTGAGGAATGCTCTATTGCGTTTTCGGGCTGAATAAGAATAAATGGACATTCGCTGGTGTAGACATCATACTTCAACCTGCCAATCACATTCCCTTGAATATCGAGTGAGTTTAGAGAAACCAAGACCTGTATGGGTTCATTGTGTGCATTGTATTTCGATACAAAAGAAACCTGAAAATAAAATGAAATCTCTTCACCAAGAGTCAAGCTCTTCTATATACTCCACTGATTTCTCATTTTTACTCTGTAGAATCTTATCTGATAGAAGAAGGAACACAAGAAAAACTCGGTGTTGACTGAAGATATCTGTTCTGTGCACTGTCATTCTGTAGTGAAAACACTTCGTTTGCGAACGACCATTCGGCCCGCAAAAGTGCCACGACCTCGATCTCGTCCTGTTTACGCCCGGAGGAATCGGAGGCCGGGGCATGGCTCGCCACGAATGCCATCTTCGAGTACACAACCTGGACAATACCGGGCGACTGCGGGAGTCATTGGTTGTTGTCAAAATTTTAGTACTAAATCTAGTTCTGCTGCGCGCGCGCACCAAAAAACTCACTCTCAGTGAGACGTTGTGATCGGCATACTCGGTCGCAAGCTCGAAAAGAATCAATTACCGCCAAGTATACGTTATTGACACTTTTGTCAGAGCACGTGGCGTGCAATTGAGAAAGCATCTTCGTGGTTGAGACACGGTATTCGATAGGAATGAATTGTAGAGGATTCTTAGACTCTGAATCTCGAATTCCCGATATTCTCGTTTCGATCTCGGGCCGAGAATCGAGACGATACGAGATAGGATTTTTCTATTTTCATCCGATCTCGAGACGAGACGAGATCGATGGTTTTAAAGCACGAGACGAAATGAGGTAGCTCTAATTTTTTGCCTTTTTCGCTCGAGAGAAGCCTCTGACCTGATATCAATGATGATATTTGAAATCTTCAATCCAAAGATTTTACATCAACCGTTACTTATCAAGAATTGGTTTAGATTAGGAAAAAAGTTTCATCTTTGAATGACAAGAATCGTTTGGAAGATTTAAATCGAATTTTATTGGAAAGATTAATAGAAAAACAGACTTCATTACTATAATTATTGTAACATGAATGGGAGAAGAGAAAGCATTGCGCGAATGTCTGGAGCGTATTTCCATTGGTATAAGCTCTGATCTTGATTCCTACCACCAACAACGCGAAGAACCCAGGGAGAGAAATCAGAGAAATACCACCGTAAGCCCGATTTCTTCACCTTTCATGAATTTTGGTATTCTTCTTCGAGAAAACCTTCCTTCACGAAAACAGTCACAGCTCGGATCAGAAATAAGTTAGAACAATTTCTAGCTAGAAACAGATCCTGAAGCTCTTACCTTGCACTTGTAAATGCTTTTTTAATCAACCCAATCCATCAACTCATGTTTGATATGTAGAGGTCTGAGTGATGACCCAATTTTCATGCATTTTTCCAAGGATTTGACTCGATCTGTTGAAATCCTGTTGAGCTGGAGGAAAAAAAACACGAAAAGTCCTTCAAGTGCTAGAAAGGAGCCACAAAATGAGCTCAAGTAGAGTCATTTGGGACCAAGGAAATCCGAGCAGTCGAGTGATCAAATTCTAATTCTTTTTTTAGGTATACACAAACCTTTGACCGGTACTCTGCAGTATAATAATTAATTATTTTAATATCAATATACAGACAGATGTCCGTGTGGTTTTGGAGAAGAATAAGTCGAAAGTAAACAGGAACAAACTTTATTTATAAGATGTTCACATCTTATATTCGTATCATATCTTATCATTGTGAGACTCTATGATACATATTTTAGGGAAGAAGGTTCTCAAAGGCCAATAAGTCGAAGGTAGATTCCCGTAGTTTTAACCTTCTTGCATTTTCCAAGTGGTGATATCTAAAAAACCACGATAACCCAATGATTTCCGCATTCCACCGGGAATCATATGCTACGAGGCGAGGAAAAACATCTAAATTTGCTTCTAAGAGTTCGAAATACTCGTGATGCTACCATGACGGCATTTATGACACTTTCACAACTACGGATATTAAAAATCGTGTAACAGGTCATGCCTTCTGCCACCTGCGTTTGCATCACAGAGGTGAGGAATATATCAACTAATTAATCAAGTATAAAAATTACAAGTAAAGACAGTCGAATCAATCAGCCGAGCTGATACACACCAGAGATCACGCCAATGTATCCGTAGATTATGAGAATCTTCTCGTGCTGTAATGGATCTACTGGATATAAAATAATGTCATCATATCTTCAATTCAAATTATCTTAAAAGAAATCAGATTCTTTCTTACGTGACGAAATTTTTTTTTCACAAATCAATCGAGAGACTTACCCAAAAATGAAGGAATTACTTGTCTCTCCAGGAAACATTTTAATTCAAAAGGATTAATTCCCAAATTCTTAGCGGTTGCAAAATTCTCCGCGTGCATTTCCTTTATCAGCTATTGCAATTCCGCAACATAAAGGTTTCCTACTCTTTCTCTTGCATGTTGAATCTCTTTCAAAACGATTTCATCAGTTGGCTCCTTCAATGGTTTACGTTTAAGACTCACAAATAATGATTCGATAAATGCAACAAAACTATTCCTCGCTGCCTCAATTTTTGCCAGTTCGTAATCCCAAGACCCGATAAATTGAGTAAAATCACCTGTTAATTCCGCGAGTTTTGAAACTGTTCAAGGTGCAATGTATTTTACCACTGTTTTTCTTTCAACTGATCGGCTGGTTGTCGATTTTGATTCCCCAAACCAACCAGTGATTGACCAACGCTCCACTCTGGGAGCAACATCATTTGTTTGATTACGTTCTGGAAGAAATTTACATGAGTGTTTCAAATTTACAGCAGTGAGAAATTGATAACAATCAAAAACTTCGTAGAATTCGTTGGAACAATTTCGACGGCTCGATTTCAGTGAGACAAGCAATTCTTCGAATTCTTTTTCAAAATTTCGAATAAGGTGAGTAATATTTAGGGAAAAACATAGCCTATTCTCATGTGGATGTTCACATTCGTAAGATAAAACTCCGGAAGCATCGGCAAGAAAAATTGAACAACAAGAATCCCGAGATTTTGCATTAACGAGTACTGACATAGCAGTACTATTGATAGCTTTAGAGACATCACCGTCAATGATACGTGGAGTGGATCGATCGGTGATAGAACGCGTATGTCTCGATGGTGAGATTTCACCGTAAGCTTTATCGAGTTGACTCCGAAGTTGTTGCAGGGTTTTGACAAGAATATTTGATACCTCAATCATATCTTCTCCATTTTTCATGGCTTCTCTTTCTATATCGATAGTAGATTGGAAATATGTCTTTGCATTGATGACTTTACCTTCAGCAAATCCCAAAGTTGTTAATTCTGCTTCACATTCTGCTTTGATTCCTTTGCATCGCTCTCGCACAGATACTAAATAATCAGCGAGAGCTTTTGTAACACGAAACATCTCGTCCAATTCTGATTGGTGATCCTTCTTTAATTGTTGTGCTTGCCTTATCGCATTCCGGTCTCCTCCGAGTTCTATAAAGATCACTTTAAACCATGGTTGAGCATCCTCAATGACCTGGTTTTGAGCATTTATCAAATCTTGGATTCTGGAGCTGCTCGATTCTTTCGCAAGATTCACAACGAAAAGGAGCTTCGCACATCGTGCAATATCATTAGTAATTCTTGCAAGGGTAGAAGATACGAGTAACTTTCGTAATTCATATGTAAGCTTAACGTTGTTTCCAATGGACGATGATATACTGTGAGCTGCACCTTGAACTTGACTCACAACACTATTTACCAATCTTGCAGCGTCTCTGATATATTTTTCAACGTTGCTGATTCCATCCAATAACTTTGTTCTTTCATTAGAGTCATAACTTGATTCTTTTGCCAAAAATTTTTCTGTTGTTCCCCACAGACGAGGTAAGTTTTCACTATTTTCGGCCTCAATTTCAGAGATTTTTTGATGGGTTTGAAGAATTTCATACACTCCCCGCCGAATGTGACAAGTTTCTCTATCATTGGTAGTACTTCTGCAAATGATGATACCACGTTCGATTCGGCACCTCCCCAAAACAATACTAAGCACAAAACCGCCCTTCAAAATACGGATATCCGCATGATGAAGAATTAACGATAAACTGCTAGTTTTTGAGTATGAACGCTTTACTTCGATGGGATTGTGCGAGCCACGAGAATTCGGAATGGAGGAAGCTCTTAGCCGACCGACGACGACGAACCAAGAAAATCAACTGTGCTTATCGACGATCAATTTTATAACACTTGAATAAAGCCTCTTTTATAACAATTGAAGATACGCATATGGACGTCCTAATGTTCGTGAGATCCCGTCCGCCCATCCCCCCGTCACAAGTCACAGAAAGTCATATTTTCCCCCCTCCACCCCTCTGAGTGCTGACGTCCTTTCTGAAAGTCCCATAGATCACGAATTTCTCGCGAATTCATTACCCTCACTTCTACGGGTGGAATCGATCATCGCCGCTATGAGAAATTCCGGTGAATTTGATGATTACAAGCAAGAATATGATTCGATTTGAATATTTTCATTATGATGTAAGCGAAAATTACGAATTATGTGTAAAGCTTGAGATTAGGATAATAATGGTTGTGTGATTCGTTCAAGCTTTTTGCATATATCGCTTTGAGAAAGCATTCTGCTAATCACTTTTAGAAGCGTATTTCTCCAGCTAGGATTCCCCGAGTCATTCTTCCATGGTCATTTTTCCCCGAGGAAAAAATTCCCCAAAGCAAAAACTCCCCCGTTCAAAATTTCCCGAGGCCAAAATTCCCCGGGGGATTCTTCCCTGCGCCGATAACTCCCCGTGCCGGTTTCCCTGATTTCTCGGAAACGCTAGGAAGATAAGGGGATATTCAAGTGATTTACTGTTTATCTGAATGACGCGCGTCATTCGGTTTTGCTTTCTTTATTTGATTATAGGTTGTACTATATTTATTTTAGTTTAAAGCTCTATGATTAAAGTGTGACTAATCTCTCGAAATCGAGCAGTTTCTTACTCACAACTTTGCTTTAGAAATGCAAATTATGTCCAATTTTTTTCAGATACCACATCACTTCAACCATATTTTAGAATCTTATCTTATAATTAACGAGAACTTTACACGAGAAATTTTGAATGGGTGGCCGAAAAAATTCGAATTTGAACTAAGGTAGGAGTTACAATAACAAAGGGGGTTTTGTTCACTATAGTCAAGATATTTAGACCGCAATATGTTCAGAAAGGTATTCGAGGATTTGTTGAAAATTTGTCCGGGGAAAAATAATAGTCGGGGAATCTTGAACCATGAAAAGAATGTTCGGGGAAAAATGACTCCCTCCCGATGCTAGATATTGAAATTTCCGGATGGAATAATATGGGAGCTCTGATATATCTCAAGATTTACGCAAGAGCTATTTCTACCTCATTCACAAATACGCTGCAAAAAGTCATTCGCGGAATGCTTTCTCGTTTCCTGCTGATGATCCAAAAATTGAAAATCATGGGAACCTTTCTCTGTCATTCTCATTCTCTCAACAACCCCCTTGACTTTCCTTCATCAATATTCATTATCAACATACACCGTTCATCTATAAAATAAAAATTCTCAATTACAAAATTAAAGGTCATCATTCATCAAAAATATTTTTTAAATCATTTCTATCCACTTATTCTCCATATACTACTTGCAAATGCTGTATTTTCCACTTGACGTTATAATTCATCTTCCAAGTCAAATAATTCCCTGGGGTCAGAACGAATCTACAAATGCCGCTTACAAATGAGGGAGCTCATCGCAAAAGGGCTCTGAAAAATATGTCAAAATTTGAAAGAGATGAGCGGAAGTGTGCGCTAGTTTTCGAATGTCATGGGAATATAAATGAAGATTAGTTTTTCGCAAAATGAGAATGTTAATCAAAATTCCGTAACAACCAATATCTTCAGAATAATAAAAAACTACGTCGAAACGATCTCGGTAGATTTATTTAGCGAGATTTGGACGCTAGAGTTTTTGGACAAACTAAATTTGAGGATTTTGTTTAATGTTTAATATTTGGGCTTATGTTTGATGGAAAAGTTTTAATATGTCGAGCTGAAAATTGACTGACGAGGGGAGCACCAACCTTGCGGGTCCTGAATTTTGACGAAACTTTGGAAATCTTCTTGTTTTGGTGAGAAATGGAGATACCCAAAAGGGTTTCGTCCAATGGGGCTCCTATCCTGAAATACAGCCATGGATGTTAGCATTGTCAGTATATCTATATATGTGTCATTCTAACATGGGCCTATATGGACAATGCTTATTTTCATAGCTGTATCTCGGGATAGGAAGCCCATTGGACGAAACCCTTCTGGGTACCTTCATTTCTCACCAAAACAAGAAGATTCCCAAAGTTTCGTCAAGATCCAGGACCCACAAGGTTGGTGTTCCCCTTGTGAGTATACATCGCTATATGATCACGGGATATCCCTGAGGAATTCGTACAGATACAAATCTGTATGAATTACATAATTCCACTAGGAAACGTTCTCGAGATCTGGAGAGAGCGAAAAAAAAGTTGCGAATTAAAAATGAGTAAAAATCAAAATCCAAGTTGAAAGATGTCTCTAGAGTCATAATAATACGGTGGCTATGGCTCAAAAAAGACTGGGCTCATTGCACAAGGACGTTTAACAATGACTCAAAATTTCGAAGAGATCGATCAAAGCACTTACAAGTTTTTGAGTGACATAGAAAAGAAGAATGTAAACATTTTTTTGTGAAAGATAGAAGTGATAATCAAAATTTCGTATTAACCAATCTGTTTAGAATGATCGAGAATTACTTAGGATAACATATTTGACAATTCATATTGAGAGTCTTGGATGCCAGAACGTTTGGACCAACATGGTCTGAAAATTGAGTTGAATTAAAATTCAACTGATTGAATTAAAATTCAATTGATCAAATTGATTACCTAAAGGTTGGATTTCCAGTGGATTACCTCCTTCCAAAGGGAGGATTACCAGCGAGTGTTGTCCCTATGCGTCGTCAGAGTATATGAGTGCCTCAAAGATGATCAGAATTATCTCGCAAGAACTCTTGTATGGTTCCTCCCAGGACTTGACTAGGAATATTTTGAGGGTGTTGAGGGCGCTTGGGAGAGGGGCGGAGAGTTCAAGAGTTGTTATTGGATCATCACTAAATTCTTTTGAGTGGGAATCAGTCTTAAGCGGGTGAAATTTCCATCCGAAGAGTTACTGGAAACAGCCCATAGAGTTTGACTGACTATTTCAGCTCAACTAGGACCGAAACAATCATCAAAAATAAACAATAAACGTGACGTGAATTTTCAGAGGAACAATTTGTAATTTATGAAATTCGTCATTGACTTCAATAGTCCTCTTGAGTTTTTCATCGAAAATTCGAGTCATTCTTGCTTTGGAAGAAAGAAATACCAAAAAATCTGATGTTTACGTGACTTCAAACAACAATGCGAAATACTTACAAAAAGGAGTTCAAAATCGCACCATATTTAGGTCACATAACATATACCTGTCAAAGTATCACTCCTTGTTGCGATGGCAAAACTTCAAAGGCCTCAGATTGAAATTAGTCGATGAAAATCTCTGATATTTAATCGCATCTGTAGATCAACTATGCAAAAGGTTAGCAAACACGTTTAACCAACAACACGTTTTTCCATTCCAGCTTGGATCGGAAAACGTCTTCAGTACAGCGCTTGAATTGAGATTTCAGTCTCTTGAAGTATAAATCCACCCCAAAACGGCTCGACTGAAGGTTTCAGTAGCTCTTTTGACAGTAAATTCCACCCCAAGAAATTAAGTGCGATCATGAAAATATATCTGAGTGGTGTCCTTAGTGAGTCTTGGATATCGGCGCCTTCTGATCGAACCGACGAGGAACTCAATTTTCCTGCCCTTTGAAAATGCGTATGAAGGTGTTGTTTTGTATGCACCAATGTTTCTCCTCTGCCGATCATCTAATCAAGTTTAACTTTTCTGATACTAGTCGATCATCACCCAAATATGAGACCAAACATTTTTCAGTCTCCCTTCCGTAGTCGTATCCGACTGATTATAGGTGTACTCAAATAAAATAGCTAGAATCTCGTTTTATTATACCAAAATGTCTCTTTCCGTCTCGGGTTTCCGAGAATTCATCTGACATAAATGAAGGTGATTTCGATATCCTTCATCGATTGTATCATACTGGGACAGGTTGAAATTTGTTGAAACATGATTGAAATAGAGATTCCTGATGAATATTTTATTCATTGAGAATGAATTCAACCTTATTTATTGGGAATGAATTGATCCATTCTTTCACGAATTTCAATAGAATTTGGTGTCGATCAATGGATTACGAAGGCTGAAGCAGCATCCCTTTGGGGCCACTGAAACTCGGATAAAGCAGATGGAGAGGAAGTTATGCGGAAAAATATTAAAGTTGGCGTCTTGTCGATCTTGAAGGAAGTGGATGTGTGGTGGTAATACATCGTTGCTTCTGCATCTCAAGAGGAAGACTCGGCGTGACACTGGGGCCAAAAACGAAAATTACCAAAATAATCGCCTTCACACGAATTCTCTACCGATTGACATGATTCAAAAGAAATTCTCTTCGTTTTTCGATGCAGTGACAGCTGTGTCTGTGCGAAATTTCCTCAGAGCTTTTCCGGTGCCTCAGGATCATGAAGAGCGCAAATGTGAATCAATGCAAAAATTTTAGGGCTGCCTGCACAATACAAAACAATACAATAATTTGCCATATTACGATATTGGTGCCATGAGAATGTGTTTATATCGATGTCGTTATTGGTTGTGAAAATTATTGAGGCCCATTTATTGTTATTGTATCGAGATCGACCAATAATTATTGCGATATTTATCGATATCGTGTCTGAATTATAGTCTCAGGTGACGATGTGGCTAATTCCCCAAAGCCGTTGTCTTCTCCAACATCCTTGTAGACAAAATCGAGGATATTATTAGAAACCTCGATCAGGAAGTTGATCGAGATTCAATCGATCAGAAGCTTTTACTGGCATTTCAACAAGGAAGAGATGAGGTATTGAAGCATTACCGTAAATGCAATTGGATATCCACAGTGTCGCTAATCTTGGACCCTCGTTATAAGTTTGTTGGTTTTGACACCACTGGATGGGGTAACGTGCTGAAATCTGAAGCAGTAAAGAAGTTCGAGGAGATCTATAAAGGAAAGTACTTTAATTTTTCCTCTGATCGAATTTGTGCGATGAACACAACGTCAACAAATTGCCATAATGATGATACCTTCGGTTTGCCTTTAATATATGATGCTCCTGAAACAAGTGGTACAGATATTTGGAAAACAGAAATAAGGAATTATTTGGAATCTCCTCGTGCTCCAATGAGCACTTCTATTTTGGAATGGTGGAAACAACATGCTTTTCCGTATGCAATACTGTCTCGGATGGCCCGAGACATTCTTGCTATAATGTCAAGCGCAGTTCCGGTCGAAAATCATTTTCACAACCTGGTACGTCGTCACGCCGAATAGATCTTCTTCAGAGAGTGAGTCTATCAGAGCAATGTTATGTATCAATTCTTAAGCCAATAGCTCATTGAGGAAAGAAATTTGTGAATTGGAAATCCCATGATTGCTGTGATATTAGAAATTCATGTCTGTCAAAGTTCAAATGTGCGTATAATTATTTTTGTCTACATTTACTATCTGTTTTAAGAAAGATTACTCATTATTATCATTGTAATATCCAACAGAACTCATTTTTGTACTGTAGCTTCGCCGAAAAATAACAGAACTGGCATCGATATCGATATTATCGCGATATACCATGTGACCACGATATTTCTGGCAAAATTTGGAGGTTATTCCCATGCCCTGTGCTTGTTCATGTATGTTTTGTCAGAAATATCGTGGTCACGTTGTATAGCGATAAATTATCGATCAATAATTTATATCGATGGAGTGATATCGTGTTTGTCTTGTCCGGAAATCTGACATATCGATGTTGACATCGATATCGAATTTATTGATTTCGCGATACAATAACGATGAACTATCGACTTTTGTGGCAGCCCTATGCAAAATGTCGCAAACTGGACGTATGCAAAAATGTACAGTGCTCTGCTTGGGCTCAAATGACAGGTAATCGATAGCACAATAGGTGAGAATGATTGTCATTATTGCAGAAGCCGCGATACCTAGCTTTAAATCAAGATTCTCATCGTATCCGTGATCCGAATACGTGTAAAATCGTGGTGAATCGTCTGAAACTCGATTGCTCATATTTGCTCATGTAAAAAATACTCTGGTGATTGTAGAGAAGCGTAGAAATGATATTTATGACCCAGAATCACGTTATATCTCGTCCACTAACCTTATTTTCGTGTATTCCTTAGATTAGGGTCACTAGAAGGGGGTCTCGACACGGTTCTCCCACCCCTGGGTAAATTGCCGCCATATTCAGACAAACTAATACTTTTTGTATATATACCCCTATCTACCGGATTTGTCCTGAATATGGCGGACCTTGTCGAGACCCCCTTCTAGGGACCCTACCTTAGATGACCGGCCAAGAAAGGTTTACGGCAAGGGGGCTTTCGAAGATCATTCGAGAAAGTTTCCTAATATTTTGAATATGCTTTTCAGTCATTATTAATATGATGTGGCATCCATTCGGTCAAGAATGAATCACCAGTGAATCAACTCGAATACTCGTCATTTTGAATTATTTCACATTTGCGCTCATAATGATCCTGAGGCACTGGAAAAGCTCTGATGAAATTTCGCGCAGACACAGCTGTTACTGCATCGAAAAACGAAGAGAATTCCCTTTGAACCATGTCAATCGGTTAAGAATTCGCGTAAAGGCGGTTTTTTGGTAATTTTCGTTTTTGGCCTCACTGTGCGATGATGCCTCGGCTATGCGTCCTTCAATATCGACAAGACGCCAACTCTAATATTTATCATCAAGGACGAAAAATCTACAATATCTCTCATGACATGCGGGAAAAGTTATTAATAATGAGAATATTTTTTCACTACTCTAACCTAAAAATGCCACGTGTAAATGCGATTTTAGGCTTCTCGTAATGGAAAAATATATCCGCACTTCCCTTGCAAGCCATTTTGGGTACTGGAGGACATGTCTGTGTCGCTTCGCTCGACAGACAAACTTTCCTAGCGCCCAAAATGGGATACCGCGCTCAGAACGTGAATATACTATCCCATATTTTGAGTGATTATTTGAGCAAGCATTTTAGGAGGATTTGAGGCATCTAAACTAAAGTATTCTCAGTAAGATCAATGGTTTGGCGAAGGCGGAGTTTTGATACAGCTGTTTCAAAGATGATCAAATGGGAGTTTCTAGTGGGAATGTTGATTTTTCTTTAAATCTATTAAATGCTTGAATCGGCGTATGCGATCAATTTTAACCAGCACAGTTTGCTGATATTAGTGACATAGACAGATTTCCCGAACCATGGCCATCAGAAACCTTGAAAATAGTCATCAAACAGTCTTCCGATTCAAAGACTGTAAAAGGCCTAACATGCAGTCAGAATTGGACTGCGTCGCAATATGAACTGAACTCAAGCTGCATGAATTAGAAGAAGATAGTTGCCTAAAAAATACCAGATTCCTTGCTTCGAATGGCATCGTATTTCAGTCCTGACCCAATATTCTCGAAAAACAGACAATTGCATCCTGGAGGTCTGTCTGGTGACCATACTTAAGATTTCTGACGGTCACGAGTGTGGAAAAAACAAGGCTCTAATACGCATACTTGATCGAGAACTTGTCCGCGATGCTATTCAGAGTGTCAATGCTGCATTCTATCATCATAAATCTGAGGTTCAGACTCTACAGATTTCATTTCTCGAATGACAATGTATCGATTTCCAGGATGGAAATTCGATTTGAATCGAGGTTTCTATCCCAAAAAGGTAGGTTCTCACAAAAATACGTATTTTCTAAATTTAAACGTCACCCTGTCATGATTATGATCAAGGAATCTGGAAGGACAGACAATTTTACGTCGGAAATATGCCATAAGATATTTTTTCAAGACTTATTTCATGCTCAGAATATTGAGATAGGAGGTTTTAATGACGGTGGCAAGGCGTTCCGCAACAACTTTCTTCTGTTTCGATTGGTATCTTGGGCATAGATGCGTCTTTTAGAATTTCAGTAACCCATGGATTCTGTAGTTCGAGACCCAATGACATATTTTTTCGACGTTTGAGAGCCATATCTATCGATTCTGGGTGTGAAAATGTCTAAACGCGATTTTGAATTAAAAAAGTCGTACTCTGTGGCGAAAAATCGAGTATGGCTCCGCAGGTTCGCATCGAACGGGATTCCTCTGTGACCGACGCGATACCTTGGATAATTTGGGCGCAGGTATGCGTAGTTTATCCGGCTCTGGATCTAGGGGGAGAGCCGGATATCAGAGTTCATGACTTGATCAGAAGTAATCAAATGCTACAAAGGATAGGATAAGATTCTAACGGTGATGTGATCGACCATCAATTCTCAAACCAATTTGGTGGACCAGGGCACCTCCTTGGGAATCAATAGTACGATCTCTGTATTTCGATAGTTTTTTCTCAGACTAATGGATGGATCAGGGCACCCATTAATTCCAAGAAAATCCTATAAATAGGTGATTACAGTAAAGCACAGCCATCCAGTGGATCAGGGCACCTTCTTGACCTGCTTCACTTGTAACTTTTATTTCGGTGGGTCTTGCTGATAACAAATACAGGGGATCAGGGCCCTGCAATATATCACCAGCAAAATCCAATCGTTTGATTATGCCAACTATATAGTCACACTGTAGGTTCCATCATGCACTTGGGGCACTTAGGATTACCCACAGCAATGAGCACACAAAGAGAAAAAATATATATATATATAATCGATTTTATTCAAGATTCCATTACAATCGTAAGACTGTAATGGAACCCTGAGGACTTCGATTTATTTGCTTTGTGAGCTGATATTCGGCTGAAAGGCAGAATCCTCGAACACCCGGTTAGGGCTCTATTTATACTCGGTCCTCAGAGTTCCAGAACATTCCAAAAATGATTTATTCATATGCACCGTAATTTTTTATCAAAACTGCAAAGCCCTGTTAATGACACTATATACATATTTACAAGCTATCAAAACTGCATCGATTCCAACACATACTATTCCAAATAAAAATCTGAGTTGAGTGTAATAAATAAAAGATGATTCTTAGATAATTATATAGAACTTCCTAGAAACCGATCGAAGACACGTGTTTTATCGATGCACTGGTAAATTCACTTTGAAAAGCCACAGATCTTTCGAGTTTTTTGTAATATTCGTCAACGGTGAACAGTATTTCACAATGAAATAATTTTTTAAACCATACTATCAAAATCGTTGATAAAAAATCTCTATTTCATCAAAATGAGTCGAAATAACTACATTCTAACTTGATTTGTATTAGAATCATTAGTTAGTTTGAGGGACCCTATTTTACATACAATTTTACAAAAGTTTGAACTTTGTAAAATTGAATATTGCACATAATGCATTGAATTTTAGAGTTTTTCCATAATGAAAATAATGAATCCTAGAACTAGATGACAAAAAGATTTTTTAGAATTGGTTGAATAAATTTCACAAAATCTTGAATAGAAAATCATAGAATTTTCTATGTATAGTCGTATATATCTATATGTCTTTACACACACACACACACACACACACACACACATATATATATATATATATATATATATATATATATATATATCTTCTATATATACGTCAAGTGAGCTCGCAAGGCTCAGCTGGACTGGGGGAAACAGTGAGTGATATTATCGGCTTGTAAGCGCACACATTTGAAATACTGCATAGAAACTGTTACGAAATTACTTTTAAAACTTTTGCAAAATAAATATTGAAATTTTGGGACTATGGTTGTTACACTTCATTACATGTTTCATAGGTTCAGTTACTTTTACGTAGACCACATGCATTCAACAATTTTTTGAGGGCTTTTCAGCACTCAAAAACGAGCCTCAAAAATATGTAATGAATGTGGAATTTCATGTGTTCATGGGTTAAAATTGCAATTTGGAATAAATCAGCTTACTTTGACGTCCATGATGACGCCAGATTCATGTTGAGCGTGAAATTTCACATGCAAAATGATGTTGTGCGTAACTTTTGGGAATGATTCGGTCCGGAACTACTAGAAGAAGTGAAGAGAAATGAAAAGTGAGAAGGATTTCCTCGCTTAAAATTCGCGCAGATTTGAATGAATCAGTTTTGTATATCCAAGATATAGTGCCGGATTCGAAAGCGGTATGAAATTTTACATGGAAAATGCTATTGAGCGTAGTTTATTGAAATGATGCGGTCGATTGGTGCAAGGGCAAGTAAGGAAAATAGGTAATTAAAATGGGGTTTCCTCGCCGGAAATCGCAGTCTTAAATAGCTCAACCCACTTGTACAAAGTGATACCGGATTCAAATTCAATGTCAAGTTTTACATTAAAAAAATGATGATTTGAAGTATTTTTTCAGCAACTTGTTGTTCGACCACAACCAACGAAGAAGTGCAAGAAGAATACTCTTTGCTCAATTAAAAGAAATGTCGGCTCTTCTCGGCGTGGTTAGATTTTCTTCGGGACCTGGCGGAGTGTGGCAAACTCATTCTTATACAGTTGCTGCATGTGAATTCTCGGGACGCGTCTTATTCAACATTGTTGACCACTGCACTGCAAATTTTTTTGGGGATAGTTCGCTGCTTTGTATAAACGGGCACTAATCTATCCTGGAATCTGGATAATAAATAAGCACCTCGGCCCGAGCACGGATATTTCTCATCTGGGCACACTGAGTGCCTAGTTCGAGATTATGCCACGCTCTGTCCCATGTGCTGATTCTTCCAGATTCCAGAATAGATTTGTACCCGTTTTCACGGAGCTGCAACGAACTATTATACCGAAATCTTTTCAGTGATGTGATCAATGAGGAAAGAGAGGTACAAGCGTTTGAAGCCACGATTACACTTGTGGAGTCAAAATATTTTCTCTTCTGACCACATCTCAGACTTCTCGTATCCCGGCTTTACACATAATTCAAGCTATGTCTAAAATCACATCTGCACAATAGCAGGTAGATGTAACCAATTTGTTGATAAAGAGAAAAATATGAATAATAAGCACAGTGAGCTTGAACCAAGTTTTAATCGGACTGGAAGAAACTCCCAATAAATCCAACAGGATCATCGAGTGTGGGTCGAAACAAGTTACCAAAAAAATTTTCAACGTAAGCCGTTGGGGGAATTTTCAATCAGACGACTTTCAAGTCTCGAAGATCGAAAAATGTGGTATACGGGTTTGAGATCATCACGCAACTCATCTTCACAATCTAATAATGCTCATTTATTCACAGAACACTCTCGTTCCATCAAAACTCCCACGAATACATACAGAACAAACACGTGGTTGAGTCTTGAGATGCCCACAAAGGAGGTGTTTAGATATAAATCGTCATAAAAGGAATGTTCTGAGAGTCAGTGAGATATACGTGGAGGATCATCAAATCATTCACTTTTTGATCTCCTCACATATGTGATAACTCAAAACTAATGAGTTTTCAACAAATCATACTCATGAGCAAACATACGGAACGTAGTGATTCGTGTAATCCGCGCTTAGTACTTTGATTACCCGTTCCAATCGTCATATATGGACTCCGTACTAGCTCTGACTTTCTATTCACAATCCTATGATTAAGTTGTAAGGAGCTGAAGACCTAAAACTGAAATAGTTTAAACTGCGGAGTCATCTAGTTCGAAAAATCACAAAACTTCGCTTGTGACATGGCTCATCTCTTAAGTGTTGAGGTTGGCATTTGAATAGAGTTTAGGATAAAGACGTGTTCTTGCTGAAAGAACTTTCAACTCGAGACTATAACCTACTCTAAGCCCATATATGTGCTGCCAACAGGCTCGAGAATATTTCCTCATGATGATCTGTGATCACCTTTTATCGGAGAAAAAATCGACGATATTTCTCATCTCACGACTGCGCTGTCCGACCAATCATATTTCTGCGAGTAATATCTGATTCTTCATCAAAAATCAAATCAAATCTGGATCAAAATCTGAATCATCAAAAATCTGGATGAGCCAGGTCTATGTACATAGAACTGTCTTAGATTGGAGGACGAGTTACGATGACGGGAACAAACACAATCGCTTCACGGAATCAAGTTTCTCGAGGTACACATGAACGAGACGGGTCATTATATCAATTCAGTTTTGCTTGTATCGCTGATTCCTATCGTACATGTTATCGTATGAGTGATTGTGTGAGCCAATATCTCGTTGTTGACTTTAATGAGTTATCTGTCTTGAAGGATTTCTCAGATATTCGTGCGAATTACACCGTATAAACCAAAATTACCGCCCCCGGGCAGCTAAATATTCAAACTGGTGTTTCCTGTATGTTTTTGTGGAAGGATCGATATGGAATAACGGTATTCTGAAAGAAGACTTGAAAGTCGTCTGATTCGAAATTCCCCCAACTGTTTACGGTGAAAATTTTCTTGGTAACTTGTTTTGACTCACACTTGATGATCTCATTGGAATTTCTTTCAGTTGGATTGATATTTGGTTCAAGCTCACCGTAGAGGGTGATCCGAGCGCCGCGCAAGTTCACGTATTCGAGGTATCAAGCGTTGCCTGGCAGATAATGTATAAGAGATAGGAGTTGGCAGAGCGACAGTTCAATATTTCGCCACCTTACGCGTTCATTCGCGGTAATATGGCGCTGTAGTCAGGGTTAACACCTCGAATACGGTCCGAATTGCATGAGAGCGACGAAACTATGAGGACCTGATCGGAAATAATCAACCACTGCCAAGTGTACTTGGGCTCATTTTGTAAGCTTTTTCCAAGTAATTTAAGAGCTATTCATATTATTTCGCGTAGCTCAATGGATTCTTGCAAAAGCAATCCAAAGCCTTGTAAAATTTTATACAAATCGGGTCAACACGCAAACCTCTGAAAGTCTGACGGAAAACGATTAGATGATTCAAAAAACATCTTAAAGATGAATTCAAGAACTTCGAAATTCGTTCTTGGAAACTCCTAGGTTATTCCTGGTGCGAGATATGAATCTTCACGTAGTAGACGATTTTCCTCTAAAAAAAAGACCAGTCATTGAGATATTATGCATGGACTCATTTTTCCATTGGTATAAGCTCTGATCTTGATTCCTACCACCAGCAACGCGAAGAACCCAAGGAGAGAAATCAGAGAAATACCACCGTGAGCCCGATTTCTTCACCTATCATGAATTTTGGTATTCTTCTTCGAGAAAACCTTCCTTCACGAAAACAGTCACAGCTCGGATCAGAAACAAGTTAGAACAATTTCCAAGAACAGATTTTGAAGCTCTGACCTTGCACTTTCAAACGCTTTTTGAATCCACCCGGTTCATCAACTCATGTTTGACTTTCAGAGGTCTGTGTGATGACCCAATTTCGCATGCATTTTTCCAAGGATTTGACTCGATCTTTTGGAATCCTGTTGAGCCGGAGGAAAAAAACACGAAAAGTCCTCCAAGTGCTAAGAAGGAGCGACAAAATGAGCTCAAGTAGAGTCATTTGGGACCAAGGAGATCCGAGCAGTCGAATGATCATATTCAAACCTTTTTTTTTTAGGTGTACGCAAACTTTTGACCGGTTCTTAGTGTAATAATTAATTCATCTATTATCAATCTACAGACAGATGCCCGTGTAGTTTTGGAGAAGAATAAGTCGAAAGTAAACAAGAACAAACTTTATTCATATATGCTTGACCAGAAAACATCAACGTTTACAGTATGTACATCTTATATTCGTATTATATCTTATCATTGTGGGAATCGGTGGTATATATGTTAGGGCAGAAGATTTTCAATTGCCAATATCAATCGTACCTAGATTCCCGTAGTTTTAACATTTTGCATTTTTTAAGTGATGATATCTAAAAACCACCCTAACCTAATTTTTTCGCATTTCGACCGGGAACCACATGCTATGAGGCCAGGCAAGGGAAAACATCCGAAGAGAGATGAATACTTGCTCCTGATATGAGAGTTCTAAATACTCATCATACTACCATCACGGCATTTATGACACTTTCACAACTACGGATATTCAAAATCGTGTAACAATTCATGCCTCCTGCGTTCGCATCACAGAGGTTAAGAATATATCATCTCATCAATCGACTATAAAAATTACAAGTAAAGCCAGTCAAATCAATCACTGTAAGAAAAAATTTTGAGAAACTTCAACCACTTGGTTGGATGAAAAATTCAACGAGCTGGTTGTATGGAAAATTCAACCATTTGGTTGAAAATTCAACCAATCTGGTTGAAAATTCAACCAGTTTCTCCACCCATTTGGTTGAATTTTTCATTCAACCAATTGGTTGAAGTTTTTCGAAAAAATTTTTTACACTGATCAGCAGAGCTGATACACACCAGAGATCACGCCAATGTATCCATCGATTATGAGAATTCTCTCATGCTACGAAATTGTCACAGTAATGGATCAACTGGATATAAAATAATGACATCATATCTTCAATTTAGATTAGTTTGAAAGAAATCAGATTCTTTTGAAGGTGAAACCTTCTTTACCGGCGCCTGGCGCTCTCGGCCCGAGGAAAAATTTTGCTCGATGCGAACTGCGGAATCCGTGTGATTCCTACGGCGCGTAACTCATCAGCCGCGTGAACGCCGTGTTTACCGTGTGATCGCCGTGGATTGCTTGTCAGTGCGGTTCCCGGCATCTAGCTGGGTGTAACAGCGTGAGCTGTGGTGAGCTGTGGTAGTGTCAGGTAGTAGTGTTTAGGGCAGGCTATTCAAGGCTATTAGCAGTATTAGCACTGATCTGATGTAGCGCTGTTGAGCGCTGTGATTGTGCTGCATGTAGCTATATAGTTTATTGTCAATGCATGAAATGGAGTGATCCTGATCATCAGTGTTTGAATTTCGAATGATCAGTTCCTCTTGATACATTAACAACTACATGTGAGAGAATATGTGTTCATGGGTAATTTGAACACAGATTGAGTCAAATCTTAACAGAAAGTGTCAGATCACTCATGAGTGTACACATCAGTTAATATCAACTCTGAATTGAAATGCCCAGTTCATGAGTTGAATGTTATAATTCCTCATAGTCTTATCAAGAGTGTCACTCTAAATATTGCAAATAGTCTACATGAGTGCGTAGCCAAAAGTTGCAAACTAGTAACCGTAACCTCACATCCAAAAGGAGAAAACTGAGATCTGCGGCTACTCAATTGTCTTTAACCAGTTTTTGGGTTTGGATGGAAGGTTACAGTAATTAGTTTGCCACTTTTGGCTGCATACTTGTGTATGATAAGTTGAATGTTAGAATTCCTCATAGTCTTATCAAAAGTGTCATCATGATGAATGTATTCTAACTGTTGAAAATAGTCTATTAGAGTACGCAGCAAAAAGTTGCAAACTAGTAAACGTTATCTCACCTCCAAAAGAAGGAAACTGAGATCCGGCATTTCAATTGTCTCAAACCAGTTTAAACAAGTTTTTGGGTTTGGATGAGAGGTTACAGTAATTGGTTTGTGTTGGTTTGCCACTGTTGTCTGCATACTAATGTGTGATGAGTTGAATGTTGGAATTCAGCATAGTCTTATCAAAAGTGTCTTCAAACTGAATATATTCTAAATGTTGAAAATAGTCTACATGAGTGCGCAGCCACAAGTTGCAAACTAGTAACCGTTGCCCCTCATCCAAAAGGAGAAAACTGAGACCCAGCTACTTAATTGCCTCAACCAGTATTTTGGTTTGGATGAGGGGTTACGGTAATTAGTTTGCCACTTTTGACTGCATACTTATGTATAAGTTGAATGTTGGAATTCCTAATATTGATCTTTTCAAAAGTGTTATTGAGATGAATAACATCTGAATGTTCAGAATAGTCTACATAAGTACATAGCCAAAAGTTGCATACTAGTAACTGTTATCTTAGATCCAAAAGAAGAAAACTGAGACTCGACTTCTCAATTTACTTGAACCAGTTTCTTGATTTGGATGAGGGATTACGGTGATTAGTTTGCCAATTTTGGCTGCGTTTTTATGTAAACTGTATTAGACAATTAAAAAACATTCATCAAGATAAGAAATTTGCCAATATTCTACAAATAAAATTCAGAACATTCCAAACTTGGGCAATACATTCAACTTTTCAATCTAAGAACTATTTCATACTTTTCAGTCATCTTTAGACAATGGGAATATGGCAAGATCAATCACTCAACCAGAATATCAGCCAATAGAGGCATCCCCTCACTTGAGATTGTGGGACATCCTATCACATAGTTACTGGACACATTTTATTTGAAAATGTGAGAGATCTCAACCCGCGGTCAAGTGGTTTCACCTTCCTACGTACGTGGTCGCCACGCACATAATTTTTTTTTACATGAGGGAATTTTTTCTCACAAATCAATCGAGAGACCTGCCCAAAAATGAGGAAATTACTTGTCTCTTCAGTAAACATGATAATTCAAAAGGATAAATTCCCAACTTTTTAGCAGTTACAAAATTCTCCTCTTTCATTCCCCGTATCAGCTGTTGCAATTTTGCGACATGAAGGTTTTTTACTGTTTCTTTTGCATGTTGAATCTCTCTCAAAATTATTTCATAAGTTGTCTCCTTCAATGGTTCACGTTTGAGACTCACAAATGATGATTCGATAAATGCAACAAAACTATCCCTCGTTGCCTCAATTTTTGCCAGTTCGTAGTCCCAAGATCCGATAAACTTTGTAAAATCACCAGTTAAATCGGCGAGTTTTGAAACTGTTTCAGGTGCAATGTATTTTACCACTGTTTCTCTTTCAACTGATTGGCTGGTTCTTGATTTCAAGTTTTCGAACCAATCAAATATTGACCAGCGCTTCACTCTAGGAGCAACATTAGTTGTTTGAACAGGTTTTGGAAGAAATTTACATTGGCATTTCAAATCTACACCACTGAGAAATTGATAACAATCAAAAATTTCGTAAAATTTGTTGGAACAATTTTGACGACTCGATTTCAGTGAGACAAGCAATTCTTTAAATTCTTTCTCAAAATTTTGAATGAGTCGTGTAATATTTTGGGAAACACATAACCTATTGTGACGCCATAGCTGATTGCCCTTGTTGGTCAATCACTCTGTCGTCGGTTCCGCAAGACCGATCGCTCGATGCATACCGCGAGGAATGCATCGCGCGATCACGTTTTGCTGACCTTTGCACTTGACACGATGCAACGTGCATCGAGTCGAGGACTTATAAGCCTCGACTCGCGCGCGCCGCATCAGACCGCTCAGAACTCCCAACACCACATTCTAACTACATAAATACTCCCATAGAATACATGAGTATCAAGTCCACCTGGGGCTCATTCTTTCCGCCCCTTCCTTATCCATCCCACGTCACAGTGGTGCTAGGTGTGGGGTAGGGAAAGGGGCACCAAATCAAATTAAGGGCACCAAATCAAATTAAGTGCACCAAATCAAACTCAGTGCTCCAAACCAAACTAAGTACGAAAAAAGTTAAGGAAAGAAGCAGTTTTGGAAGTAAAGTGAAGTGAAAAAAGCTGCAGGCGTCGACTCAAGTAGATGTGGTGTGCCAACCAACAAGAGTCACCCTACAATCAACATCTGGAGGGAACGCCGCAGTAGCAACAACAGCAGACATTGTCCAGCAGCGTCCAACAACAACATCAACAGTAAAAGAGAAGGAAGTTAGCCATCAACAGCCAACCCCACGCCATAACGCCGTCGTCATCGAGGAAAATGTAACGTAAATTTAAGCCATCATATGTTGTGAGAGGATGACGATCAATAGACATTTTCCATAGTTATGTAATTGGATATGATTGAATCTAACTCAGTGGGTACATTCATGTGTAGTCAAAGTGAAAACGGTTTTCTATCACAGAGGTCATGGTTAAGAGATAGAAACCCTATGATAGACCGTTTAGAGAAAAATTTATAAGGAATGAAGCCCATTTGAGTCTTAGTAATTAGCACAATGGAAATGTCTCCTGATACGATCGAAATGACAGACACAGCAGAGTACGAACTCGTTGACGAGACAATTTGGAGGCCCCAAGCCCTACTGACAGTATCGTTCAAGGGAAATCCGGGGTGGTTGCGGGATAGCGAATGGATGCGCGAATTTTGGAAGGAGCCCGCATGGCCAAAAGTAGTCGCGTGGATAGATGGATCGACTGAGCTTCCGGATGACGATATCAGAGAGCACATACCTTTGTGGAAGATGTATTGTGAAAATAAGGCTGAGTGCCTGGATCTCGCAGGCTTGATTTGCAAAAATTATAACCGACAAGCGAATGGAACTAGAGACAGCGCATACAAGTTTGCGATCCTTATGGAATTTATACTTGCTGATGAGTGTCCTGTAATGAGGAATCGACGATTCTGGGTCGACAATCCCGACAACCACTTTCTCGACATAAAACCCGCGGGAGAGGAATGTTACAGAAGATTTGGTCTCAAACCTGACGAGACAGGGTATCGACAACTAAGGGAGATTTTGTGCGAAGATAGGGAAAATGTATTATTAGAAGCGTACGGAAAACCCTTGGAAGAAGTAATTATAATAGAGTCTACGGAATGGTATACGGATCCTAACGGTTATATGGTACCTAAAACCATTGAGACAAAGAAAATACGCAAGGGTATCCAAAATTCTCAAACTAGTTCCAAATTCCAACCCACACCCTCAATCGCTCAGCACCGCGAGTCCATTCACCCAGTTAAAGAAGGATACGTCAGCCGGGATGACAAAATGATACAAAGTGTCGCAAGGAAACGAAATGCAGTAAAGCAAATTACTAATGTGATAAGTCAGTGCGTTGGAAAAAGCGCACTCAGCAAGAATCAGCGTCAGAGCCTAAAGCTCAAGCAACGGCGAGATAGACTCAAGCTCTCACAGAATGATTTCGCACATTATAACTTGAACATAATACAATCGAGGATAGAGTCGCATACATTAGTGGGCATGATTGTATATAAATCCAGGCCGCCTCGCGAGAAGCCACCTTGGGTACTCGATTGTAGAGAGGAACTCCCACCTCTCCTCGGAATCGCTAGGGAGTAGGATCATAGTTCAAACACATTATAGTATAGTATTGTTAGATCGATAAGGTAACTTAGGACGCAATTATGATGAAATTTTCCCGGTCCTCACACGTGAGTCACGTGAAAATTTTATGAATACTAGCGTTAAGTTATGTATGAAATATATAAGGTCGATGAAATTCCATCTTTGGTTAATCTGCATTATTACAAAATTGGCAATACGTAAGCCACGTGGAAATTGAATGAATACTAGCACTGATGAATATACGAAAATGTAAGTGAAAATTTTTCAAGAAGATATTAGTCAAGAGTCCACGTGAGCCCGCGAAAATTTTCAAATGACCAATTTCACACCATGAGAGTCCAAAAATTCTGACCATCATTCAATCTTTTTTCAATCCACAAAGTTGCCAGAGATCGGTATTAGATATTGACGAAGGTATGGTAATATACTGTAGAAATATTGAGTAAATACCGTGAGGATCTTGTATTGATTACTTAAAGTATATAAGGAATATGGGATGTATAATGATAAGGATATTACAGAAATTTTGGATCAACTCTGATGGAAATACTGTCAAAATATTGTAGAAATAAGATAGAAGCATTGGATGAGTATCGTCCAAAATATTGTAAAATATCGTAGTAGTATTGATAAGTATTCGGGAAAATATTGTAAAATGTCGCAGAAAGATATTGGAAATTGTCCGTGGAAGATTGTTGAAAACATTGAGGAAATATTGTAACAAGGTTCCGAAAAAGATTGTGAAAATCATTGAGAGAGATATTGATATAAGAGAGAGATATCGGTTGAATATACGGTTAGAATATCTCACGAAATTACTGTCGGGAAATTGAAAAAGATGCTGTAAAGTTTCAGAAATATCATACAGAGCAAAATCAAAATTACTTTGTTCCAGGATTTTACAGGGTTTGAAGGAAAACATAGTGGGAAAAAAGCACACAGAACTGAGATCAATTGAAGCACTTGAAACTTGAAACTATTGAAATGGACCAGAAATCGATAACGAATGCGAGAGTAATAACGATATGACATGTTGACAAGAACTGGAAGAAACTATGCAAGACCTATGATAAACCTATGTAAAATCTTATGTAAAACATCATACATTCACACAGAACACGAAGGGCTTGTCGAGGACGACAAGATCCCGGCCTCACACGTGTGACGCCATAGGTGATTGCCCTTGTTGGTCAATCACTCTGTCGTCGGTTCCGCAAGACCGATCGCTCGATGCATACCGCGAGGAATGCATCGCGAAATCACGTTTTGCTGACCTTTGCACTTGACACGATGCAACGCGCATCGAGTCGAGGGCTTATAAGCCTCGACTCGCGCGCGCCGCATCAGACCGCTCAGAACTCCCAACACCACATTCTAACTACATACATACTTCCATAGAATACATGAGTATCAAGTCCACCTATTGACTCATTCTTTCCGCCCCTCCCTTATCCATCCCACGTCACACTATCCTCACGTGGGTGTTCACATTCGTAAGATAAAACTCCGGAAATATCGGCAAGAAAAATTGAACAACAAGAATCTTGAGATTTTACAGTAACGAGTGCTGTCACATCAGTATCATTATTATTATCATCAGAGACACTACTGTCAATGCGTGGTCGGGATTGGTCGGTAATAGAACGCGTATATCTCAATGGTGAGAAGTCACCATAAGCTTTATCGAGTTCAGTTCGAAGTTGTTGCATGGTTTTGACAAAATTATCTGATACCTCAATCATATCTTTTTCACTTGCTGTGAACTCCGACTCTAATGCGATAGTAGATTCAAAATATGTAATTGCATTTCTAGCTTTACCTCCAGTAAATCCTAAAGTTGTTAATTCTGCTTCGCATTCTGCTTTGGTTTCTTTCCATCGCTCTTGCACAGATTCTAAATAATCAGCGAGAGCTTTTGTAACAACTAACATTTCATTCAAATTTGATTCGTGATTCTTTTTTAATTCTTGCGCTTGCTCCATCACTTCTTCATCGCCTCCAAGTGAAATAAAGAAAATTTTAAAGCATGGTGTAGCATCCGCGATAATCTTATTTTGGGCATCTATCAAGTCTTCAATTCTGGAACTGCTTGAATCGTTCGCAAGTTGAACAATAAAGAGAAGCTTTGATATTCGATTGAGAACTTCTTTGTTTAATATATCAACAGCCTTTCCTGTCAAATTTTGACTTTGTTCAATGTCATGAGTAATCTTTGTAAGGGTTGAAGATACGAGTGATTTACGTATTTTATATGTAAGGTTAACGTTGCCTTTAATGGACAATGTTACACTACTAGCTGCACTTTGAACCTGACTTACAACATTATTTACCAATCTTGCAGCGTCTCTAATATCTTTTTCAACGTTGCTTATTCCATTCAATAACATTGTTCTTTCATTAGAGTTATAACTTGATTCTTTTGCCAAAATTTTTTCCGCATTTTTCAACAAACGAGGTAAGCGTTCATAATTTTCGGTTTTAATATCAGAAATTTTTTTATGAGTTTTAAAAAATTTTACACACACCCCAGTGAATGTAGCAAGTGCAGGTGTCACTGATGTTGCAAGTGTTAACGGTACCGTACTCGACTCGGTACTCGATTCCTTACATCCACAAAGCAATACTAAACACCAAACTGATCCCCAAAATATTAATAACCGCATAATGGAAAAATTAATGAATCAATTTCTATGTTTTTTTTTCTCAACTATAAACACAACTTTGATTGAATTTTGCGAAGTAAGAAGAAGTAAAATTCTTAGCAGATAATTAACCGTGTTCCTGGTGATTTCGCGCTCCTCTTTTATACAAAACTCTAAACTGCTCTTTCACTATCCTTTCTTTTATAATTTCTTTAGAAAAACAGTTGTGGCTCACGGTGCAGACAAATGCCAGCCAGATGTCATACTTATTTGATGCGATAAATCATGACTATGTACTCGTGGCATGAAAGGCAACATGGACTCATGTATAGGTAATATGACGTAAAATCAAATATGGCATCGAACTATTTACATACCACCCGTATACTCGCTTTTCATTTGTTAGGTGAAATTCTTTCAGAGATGAAAGGCAATATAGATGCATATAGGTAAAATCAAATATGGCATCGAACTATTTACATACCACGCGTATACTCGCTTTTTATCTGTTAGGTGAAATTCTTTCAGAGATGAAAGGCATTATGGATGCATATACGTAATATGACGTAAAATCAAATATGGTATCGAACTATTTACGTATTACCCTTATCGCGGCTTTGTTCTTGTTTGATAAATTCTTTCAGAATCATATAGCTATGAAATTCCCATGTTATTGTTCCATCGACTTCAAGACTTCCGGCACTCGCGACCCCTTTCTTATGGCCAGAACATCCAATACTAGATTCAAAACCGTGAAAAATTGCAAGATTAAGGTGTTGAAAATTTTTTTTGATTTTTATTTTATTTTGTCAAAAATGGTCAGCGATTGAGACCTCATTCTTGAGCCAGCATGATTCAACAATGTCCAATGAATTTCCCGAATTTTTCTCAGATTTTCCCAATGCCTCTCTCAGGCGAAATCATGAAATATCGGAAAAAGCGCTTGTCCAGTATTCTGGAATTCTGGACGTCAAGAGTCAACAGGTTGAGCGCGTTATGGAAAAATTATCGATTTTAGCTCTTCAATTTTGTTGCTTTCTCAAAGAGAATAAGTATTGTATTGGTGCGGAAATTTTTGCATGAGAATCATTCAAATTTCTCATTTTTGGACCCCTTGGCTCGAGCCCTACCTGAATGAAACTTGATCTATCTTATTCTGCTCGCGGAGACTTATCGAGGAGTACCCTTATACTTTCATTTTCAATATGAAACGCTGTCTGTAAATTATTTTTATCTACACCTTGTGTATGTCCGCATGCATGTATGTGTGTGTTATGTGTGTATGTTGTCTTGCCTTTGTCACGCGGACTCTCCTGAGACCTCCCACCAATCTTCATGAAATTTTGAGGGTTTTTTTTTAATTGATCTGTGACGGCCAAGTTTATTGACAGTTCCATACTTTCAAAAACCCTTTTCCCACCACCGAATCGGTTGACTAAAATCATCATTTTGACACCATCTTTATCCAAACGCCCTAGCATCCAAAATTTTTTTTCCCCCAAAAACTTTGAGTTTCACGTTCTATGGCACTCGCAATCTCGCAAACGCCTCGACGGATCTCTTTGGAGTTTTGAGGGACTGGTCAATGGTCGTAGGCGATCGACCGAAACGGTTGTGAGGATGATCCGTCGTATATTCACACACGAAACGTTTTTCACATGAATTTACGTTTTCGTGCGTGAACTTTTACATGAAAGTCTTTCAAATTCCTGTCTTTTGGTCGCCTAATTCATGCTTTAATACCCCAATCTGAGTTGATTTATCTTATACTGCTTGCCGAGACCTACCGAAAAGTACCTTCATACATTTTTTTCCGATGTAAAATACTGCCTGTGAATTATTTTTATCTACACCTTATGTATGCCCGTATTTATGTCTGTGTGTAGGTTGTATTCCCATTTGCCATCCATAGACAGAGACAGAAGGCCCCAAACTTTCGTCGCTGAAGCAATCCATGTCCTCTCACTCGTGACATCATAATACCTATGTTTGGTGAATAGGTGTGAAACTTGGTGCAAATTCAGCAATAATGTGGAGCGAGGGTTCAACAGACAGAGTGTAGACGTATTCACCCTCAGATCAATGCAGTAGATTCAGACAGAAACAGAGGGACCCACGATATGTCGCGAAACATTCCAGTAGCCCATGCTCCTGTGCTTGACATCACATAGAAGTGTTTCGAGCCGGCGCTCAAGGGAACTTGATTCGAAAACAATGATAACGCAAGGCAAGGGTGTGACGAATAGACTTCAAACTGATTAATGCAAATCAATTCATAATCATCAATCATCTAGACATTTTTCACTTCAATCTGTTTGAGAAGTATAGAAGAAAAGTAGAAAAGGTAAGATACAAGTGAAAAAGAGTAAACAACATATGTACGATAGAACATTGAATTAATTATGTTCAATAATCGTGTGAGATCACAGGTAAATAAGAAGAAAAGGTATCGTGTATCAAACTAAAGGGATAGGTATTGGAATTAGGTAAGAGGAGGAGGTGAAAATGAAAATCAGGTAAAGTGGAGCGTGTTGGGTAAGATTAGAGAAGAGAATGAGTGAAAATGTCATGAAAATCGGAACAGGCGAAATAAACTGTATATCGGGTGAAGTCGGAAAAATCTAGGGGACAAGGATTGAACAGAAATCACGCTACGCGCAATTTTCGAGTCAGGTCAGGTTAGGTTTGTAAAATCTAGGGATATTTCACTTCACACATATTACCACACATTTAAATTCAGGTAAGGTAAACCAGAATACATCTAGGGGCATTTTTCACAACGACAGATCAGGTCAGGTTAGGTAAATACAGATCTAGGGACATTTCTGCAGGGTTAGCTTAGTATCTAGGAGAAAACATTGTGCTTCCGGATACTAGCCGTCGTGACGATTGATATTATTTGATTTAATTTAATTGATGTATTAATGTATTCTCATACGGCGCCGCAGCCTCCCAAGTGCCTCTCTGGGGAATAGTACTAAGAATCTGTCCACACTATCACTGTGTACCAATGGTATCACGATCTGATAGATCTCTACCCCTAGACGACTCCAATGAAAGCATATCAATCTATCGTTCAATCAGAAGCATTTCTTCCTCCTATTAATTTTGAAGATCTCCGACCTCGACTACGACAAGAATGCGCACTACCAATCAGCGCAAGATATGGTGCCAGACTTTGACCGAATCCCCATGTATGGGAGACTGGTCGGAATTGCGATCTTGACCCAGTCAACCCGTCCAAATCCCCTCAATATTATTTGTATACTCACCGTGAGTCATATTCAGCATGGTGATTCTGTTCGACAAGGGGGCCTTCTCAAGAGTTGAATCAATTCAATTCAAAATTTAATTTTAGAAAAATGCTCAAATTTTGTAATTGTGCACAATTTTTCTCCCGAATGAGCACTTGAAGGCGCTCTAGACCTCCAAAAGAACGCTTGTGGCGCCATTATGCGGTCAGATTGGTCTATTGTAAATATAAAATCAACCAAACAACGGAAGGCGGGATAATATTTCAATTTTGGTCACAACTATTCTCTCTCAATTTTGCACCGATCTTGATGGAACATTTTTTAAAAGGTGCAGAAAAGTTATCCTCGCGTGGTATAGTATTTCAACCTGACATTTCCGACCCAAACGAGATATGACAAGTGGAACACCTTAATATTTTCCATTGAACGAGTCCCACACCCGAAAATTCTTCAAATATCTCGAAACTCGTATATAGCTCTTCGGCTCGCTGAGCTAGGTATCCTGGTCGATGCTCTCACTATTTCAAGTTTCCTGCGAGTTACATTCAGAATTTTCGGGCGCAGGGGGGGAGGTGCTCAATCGACAGGAAATTTGAATCCATCGGGGGCCTACTATTTGATATTGGCCAAAACTGTTTTGTTATTGAGGAATAAATCGGAATAGGCGAGGACGCGCTCTGTCCCACCAAAAAATTGGCTTAAAGTTTTTCTCGATTCCTAATTCCTCGAGGATAAAATGGTTGAAGCATTATTGTGATAAGGGGAATTATGTTGAAAAAAATATAAAATTGAGTGGAAAAATTTATCCAAAATTCGCTGGACCAAAGAACAGCTTTCTCTCTGGAGAAAGCAAAAAGGAATATTGCGCACTTTCTGTCGAGGCCCTTAGACCACTACAGTCTCAACTCCTCTCTAGCAAAAATTGATGTGGAGGATTTACAAAAGTGTAAATGTGGCGCTGAAACTCAAGATGTTGACTATATTTTGTGGCAGCGTCTCTCCTCCCTATCTGTCTCTCCTCACATCAGTTCTAAGTCGAAAGTCAATAATATACCAGGAGGGCGTAGCACGTTCAGGGAAAAAAGCATCAATAGTGTTCAGGATTGAAATTATGTATACGAAGCGAGTCGCGCTCGCTCAAATTTCCTCTAATATGTATTGTCCTGTGATCGATCCCACTAAGACAATGTCATCCGTCACTGTGTCTTTCCTCTCTTCTCAATAGAGCTCACGCAGCTCGAAATCAGTTTTGCCTCGATATTGGCCCACGGCGGACCTACACTCTGGTGTTCCGTGCGGCATAAAGTTCAGCCTTGACCAAGGCGCACGGCGGATCTTTGTTTACCCCGTACACGCGACGATTGCTCATTATATATATATCTCGACTATCGGCCGGTCATATCGACCAAAGTACATTTTGTGTGTGCCCGCGGATTGTGAGAAAAGTGCATCCTCGCACGACTGATTTAGTGCACTGAACGCGAGTGACGTCCTGTGTATTTAGATCATAAGCTTTAGTGAATAAATGTGATTTTCTGTGAAGTTACACGAAATCTACAAATCACTGGCTTGGATCACCAACCCCGCTCCAGACTCCTCATCCCCGTGTTTCAACCCCAAGGGAAGCACCTCAGCTCCCGAACAAATAGCAATCAATGAACAGACAAGTCAACTCAACAAGCATCGTGAATCAGGATGATCAATAGATACCATAGCTATTTTTATTTGTATCTAGATATCATAGCTATGATATTATATCAACCGATTAATGACTAATTGAAATGGCTCAAATCACACCACCCCACTATAGCATAACACAAAGCCAATATAATCAAAGGAGAAGAAGAAGTATGTCCCTCCATCGATTGTTAGGAACAAATTTGTACAGAGACCGCCTAAGAACCAATCAGCAAATCCTAATGTCAGCTGTACAATTGATTCCCAACCCCTGTGTGACGAGCATCCCGTCACCGATCGCAACCGGTATAGTTTCGGTGCGCTTGCACAGACGTGTGGGGGCCCAGGGGCCGATTCTCCTGTCAAAAAGTGGGGTGAAACGTGGATTTTGGGCCACAAATCGTATCCGCGCGAATTCTTGACCAATTGACTTTATTCAAGAAAGATTCTCTTCCTTTTTTATTTCCTTCACCACGTGGCACTTCAACAATTTTGATTAAAACCATCCTGGAGTCTCAGGAGGGTATCGAATGTTGAATCATTCACCGGTTTGTGATGGGTTGCATGTGCCTAGGAATGGTCAGACAACTCATCAGACTTGGAACTATGTTGATGTATATGCTCATTAGACCAGTTTGAGGAGAATTACTAACCTCGGGAATGCAAAACGACTTGCGGGATCTGGAGAACGATCTCAGCATCATCTCTGCCAAACACAGGTCTGGTGCTCAGGAAAGTAACGTGCTCCCGTCTTGAATACAGGGCAACATTTGATGTCCTCCCAAGACTCCAGGACGGTTTCAATCGAAATTTTTGCAGTGCCACGTGGTGGAGGGTAAAAAAATGAAGGAAATCTCTTATGAATCAATTCAATCGGTCAAGAATTCGCCATGATACGATTTGTGGCCCAAAATCCATGTTTCACTCCACTGTGCATCGAAGTGACACTCTCGAGCCGTCGCACCGCAGATCCACGCCATGATAAGTCGTGGGATTGCGACGGGCTCACCAATCTGCCTCGGTCACCGGACTCGCTCTTCTCTCCAGCTCAGAAGCTCTGGGTTGGAGATGACCAGTAGATCTACCAGCAGGCAACTTTTTTTTGCCCTCAGGAGCTCTGGGGACGAGGTGTAGTTTGATCGCTGACTGCTGGAGCACAGTAGCCAATCAGAAAACGCCCGTCCGCGTTGCAACGTCGTCGGGATAATCCCTCTCGTCTTCCTGGGAGCGCCAGGAGTCGTGATGGTTTATTATGGGTACCGACTTGCTCTTATCTCCATCTCTGGGAGCGCTAGAGGTAAGGATGAGACGAGGCCCATCCAACTACACATCGGTCAGCTCCCCGTTTCCATCCATCCTGGAGGAGCTCTCTCGTGGCCGTAGGATCACCGTAATAGATTTCCTTAGTAACACTTGTTTGCATTTACCGCACTCAAGGCTAGTCCGTATTTTTGTACACGCGCACTTGCACCGGAACCATCTATTCATCAATGACCTCATTTGTAAATATGTATTTCTCTCCTTATTTTACAGGTTCAACTAATGTACAAGACGTAAATGAATAGTAACTTATATTTTTGAACATAAATCCGGCATTTTCTGATCATTTAAGGAACTGAATCCTACCTTTCCCGCACCCCCGTAAATCTTGCGGTTACACCCCTTGTCGGATTACTGCAAAATTCTGCAGTCATTCTTCGAAGAATGTTACTCAAAAAATGAACAAAAATATGTATGATGATCACTGCAGGAATATGGAATTGGGTCGAATCATGTTGGGAATATTTACGGGATATTTCTTTGAATTATCTTTAATATATAACCAACGAAATATCTTATGAGCTTCTATTGCCCCAATAAATGAAAGAGAAAAAACGTATTATCTGCATCGTTGTACAGAGATGTCCTATTGGGAACTTTTGGGAGACTTGTGGAGAAAAATCGTGCTCCTGATATTTATCAAATCCATAAGAATTGCATAAATTTCTGTGTGAACTGAAAGTTCACTGAAACGAAAATGAATAAAATCATTTGGAATTTTAATATTGCCTCGAGTGAGCGCTTGATGGATAGACAACGACATGCTTCTTGCGCAATTAAATGAGTGACATGACGAGATCAGGGTAGAGAAAATCTCAGTCACCAATTTCAATGCGGAATACTTCGTATTTTCAACGGATCTATTAACTCTGATACTGATAAGCCCGAAACACTGCTTGAAATTGATGGCCCATTTGGAGGTTTAAATCTTTTGCTGTACTCGAATATTGAATCATGTACTCATCGAGAGTATGTGGCCAAAAATGAAGTATAATATTGCTTCAATGTGGATAAGATGTTTTCCAACTAATTGCCACTACATCCGGGTGTCTCATTGGTTGTGTTCAAAAAGTAAATCCCTCGTGCATTATGATATCTCTCTGCATTCATTCCCATTTCCACACACATTTCGGGAGCGTGTGACAGCCTTCGCAAATCTTTATCTATCCGTCCATTTCTCCATGACGATCCCGGGACAGCGAAAACCTTTTTATCAGGTGTTTCCACAGAGTCGATGAAATATCTAATTGCTGCCATATGATCGCAAACAAGACTTCGACCTCTTCTCACTGTAATGAAAAAGAATTTGAGGGTTTTTATTTCCCATTTCAAGGAGTAAATCATTCTCAGAATCTTTCTTGCATCATTAGGGAACTCGGGAAGAGATACTCCCACCAAAATATCAATTTCGGTAGAAGTCCGAAAATTTTTCTTAGCACTGTCGGAGGAAACCTTCTCTGAATTTTTAATTGATTAAAGCATAATAATTTGTGGCTTGGAATAGAGTATCAGAATGCTGACTCTGACACCATGAACTAATACGGTTCATCTGATGAATGAAAAAAACAATGGGATCAGGTTGATTCTTTACTTTCAACCACCTTCAAAACGAGCTGTGGCAAAGTCCAAGATATGCCTTTGTTTCTTCATGGTGACGATTCATCATTGATGAGTTTCCATGTTTTTCAGGTATTCATGTTTACCATAGGTTTGGTACCGCTGAAAGTAGAACCAGTCACCGGCACACGGGCCCACAACGCGAATCTGGCTTATGCGAATTAATCCCTATTTTGCCAATATGCTTGCACGATCATTGATTCTTGTGTGAAAGAAGAAGCTTAGTAATCTTGGCACACAATTTTTTCTCATCAAAATGAATATGCCACTGTTGAAAACTGTCAGTAAAATAAAACTTGTGACAGTGGCTGCTTTGAGCGATTGCTGGCTTGGAATTCAATGGAACTTATCATGTCTGTAATGAAATAACTCACTTAAATTTGAAGCGAGATCGTTGAAACTCTCTCCGGCACCAAAAAGACTTTGATGGATTATTTCCCATCCATCAACCAATCCACGGTAGATACCACTTGATTCCAGAAGTGATCCAAGTATTCCATTCATTCTCGGTGAAGATAATCGACAAATGGGTTGGAAGTTACCTCGATTGGGGTAGAAGTCAACCGTTCCTAAACATAAAATGACACCTTGGACATAAAACATGACAAATCGAATTCATTTGAGAACAGCAGAGCTAACATATGTCATCTTTGCGAGAAAATTGAAGCAATTGCTCGTGGCGAGCAATCGTTGGCTCAAATTTAACTGGCAGCTTTAGGCACGGAGCGTTCGACTGGGGAGTTCCTTTTTCAAAGGTCACGTTATGGAGAAAGAAACACAAGCATCACTTTGTGGCCACTTCTTCTCTAAAAGTTTGCATTAGTTATTTTCCAACTTCTGTTGACAGTCTGATACTATCCAATCGAAGTACCTTATTGTAATCTTTATCCCTGATTATCTTTAGTTGTGTTGCTCTCAGAACTGAAGAATCTCAGACTTTTGAACTAAGTGACACGGATCTAAATCAGTATCATACGCGTCAACTAAATATTTTTCATCGTGATCCTTAAAAGTAAAAAAACTTGAATTATAACGATTCCCCTGTATATATAAGTTTCTCCTCACTCGCGCAGATTACCTTGGAAAAAATTTCACGATATGACATAGTTGTGTCTTAGAACTGATATACGCAAGGGAGATCTTGAGGATATAAATTTGTACGATACTCACCAAGAGCCTCGGCAATACCAAAATTATTTTGCCTTGATGGATCGCAATTTGTGTGGATTACATCTACAAATACAGCGTCAGATCGGTGGAGTTTGAATTCAGTATTCACACCTTCGAAACAAGGTCCCGCTGGATCGAGCCCAGTAACTCTTTGGACTTGGACAACATCTCTTAAATATCTCGCAGCCTGGCCAGCTATATGGGCACCAAGACTGTGTCCGATGATGTGCAATTTGTACCACTGATTCAGTGGTTTATTGCAAGATTTTGAAACTTCTCGGAGAAACCTATGAGGCGGGTAGATTCATATAATGTCATTCGATATATCATCATTATTCCTACATAACCTCAACAAAGGAAAATTTCGCTCTGTAACCAGGGCTCAGACAATTAATTTTCAGAGCGAAGGGAGTTCAAGTCTCAAGGACCGGACCTGTGCAAGCACTAGTCGAATATATTTTTCATAATGGAAACATTTCACCTTCCATATAATTGAGTTTGATTAGAGTCTTGGGAGGGACCATACCTCAGAGTTTTTCACTCCCATTGTGACCGACTTCATCCGGATTTGTTCGTTCTATTATGCATTTTTCAAAATCATATGGAATAGTTTATATGTTTGACTATTAAAATCATGAGTATTTGGACAGTCCGTTTCACAAAGGCCATTCAAGTCAGATTTTTCAATTTATGACGAAAGTTTCAATACTTTATCCAATGCTAAGAGACATCACGCCAACCCCACGCCTGGGAATGTCCCATACCGGCATTGTCGACTTTCGACATTATTCGATGAATTTTTAAGATTTCGCGGATACTAAAGTCGTTGCCGATTCTTTGTAACATTTAAATTCTGCAGTGGCTTTGATATGATATTTATAATATCTCAAAAATTGAATGAAAATTTTCGGAAGTCGGCAATCTCGGTAAATATGCAACGGAGATAGGACATTGACATCCCCTTAAAATAATAAGTAATATATTCAGCTAAGGCTATGATTAATTCCATTTATCCTCACCCACCTGCCAATTTGCTTTGCAACGAACTCTGTCGCGAAGACTGCTTTTTGGTAGTTGATTGCATCAAGACTAAAAGTACGCATTCCCAAGATCTCAGTGGTGTAAACTGATGACCAATCCACTAGTATAACATTTGCTTCTTGCTGTACGAATGGAACAATTGTAATGAGATAGAGCAAAAGAGTTGAGAATGCAAGATTTAATTGTCAAAACCCGTTTTAAAATTTACATTCCGAATGATGAAGATGAAAGGGTAGGTTCTTTGCGTAGGTTCCCGGTCAATCGCCCGATTCCATGCGCCCGATGGTTCACGCGCCCGACGGACGTTTGCCCGACATACAATCGCCCGATCCTTTTTGCCCGACGCCATCCGCCCGATTGGACATTTGCCCGATGGACTTTCGCCCGCCGGGACCATCACCCGATTGAAGAATAGAATATAATAGCTGTAAAATGCAAATTTATTCAATGCATAGTCAATCATTGGCATCCAGACTAAACAATAACTGTGACTTGTGGCAGGGCATGATTGAAATTCAATATGGTATGTTGTAGTATCAATAAATATCAAAATCAATGCCATATAGCATAATCAAATAGTAACATTCGTACCAAGTTCCAATAAATTGACTCGAGCGATGATTATATTGTAGGACATTGCTTCCAGATATTGCAGTACTCGCCCATCATTTTTATATTCATTATAATCGTGTGCGATAGCACGAAGCCTCTCATGCACCATAAACCAAGATAAGTGATCCTGGCACCGAAATTGTCAGCTGCAGGAATTCCAAAAAGAGGGATCGATACTTCAAACACTCCTCCATACAAATCCGCGCTGAGAAAAACTCCTCCAGCCTCCAATTTTCCAAGATTATTGATAAACACGCTGGAACCAAGCACCCCAGTACGCCTCTTCTAGTGCACGTGGAGACATGTTCGTGGTATAGAAATACTCGCCTTGAAAAAATAAAATACCCGTATCCTCGAAAATTTCTTGCTTTCTATTAGTTTTTCCACCCTGGGAATTGTTGTTCCATAAACATGAAAGTCCAGATCATTCGCTGTCTAACACAACGTCCATGCGTAACTTACGCAAGACAGCTGGTGATCTGGACTTTCATGCTTGTGGTAAACAATTCTCAGTGTGGAGAAACTAATGGAAAGCAAGAGATTTCCAAGGACACGGGTATTTTCTTTTTCCAAAACAAGTATTTCTATACCACGAACATGTCTCCACGTGCAGTGGAAGGGACGTACTGGAGTGCTTGGTTTCAGCGTGTTTATCAATAATCTTGGGAAATTGGAGGCTGGGGGAGTTTTTCTAAGCGCGAATTTGTATGTAGGAGTTTTAAAAGTATCGAGTTCTTTTTCTGGAATTCCTGTAGCTGACAATTTCGGTGCCAAGATCACTTATCTCATAAGCCATCGTCGTTTTGGAGCAGCCTTCACATACCAAGACCTAGCTCAACCAAGCAAGTTTCTGTGATTCGTTGTTCCTTTTGTAATTCTTTCAAATAAGAATAGACATCAGGATGTTTCTTGCCCACCACCAGTGCAAATCTGTGATTCCATCCCAAACTAGCCGGTACAGTGCGCGATCTCAGCTATTATGTGTAATTCATATCAATATTGGTTTTAACTGTGTGTACGTGTATCTCTATACATGTCATCGATTCGATCAGCTACATATGTGCCGTTGAGTTGGTGCGGGTGTTGACACAAAAATAAGTTTTCGGATAAAAAGGCCATAAGGTAAGAGGGGATGGGGTGAAAGGGCATCGGGCAAAAATCCTCCAGGCAATCCTCCAGTCGGGGGTTAGGAGTCGGGCAAATGGCTTATGCGGGCGATTGGTATATCGGGCAAACGTCCGTCGGGACCATGTACCATCGGGCGTGTGGAATCGGGTGATTGTACGGAAATCCGTTGCTTATTAACCCGTAACTGCTTGGTGGAAGTGACATTGCATTATTAAAGGATTGATTAATGACAAATGAGAATTGAAGGATTCTATCTATGATGATATCTATAGTTTTGTAATATCGTTTGTAACTCTATCCATAGGATGAAGTTTATCGAGACCGATCATTATCACGGTGAATGCTGATCTCCTAATCGCTCCCGATATAAAAAACGTCCTTCTTCCCTAAAAATATTTTCTCAGATGGATTGGGAATAGGGGATGGTGAGTTTGACCGTTTGGAATCTCTTATTATTTTTCCTTCCCTCGCAACATATAATCTAGTCTTCCCATGTAGGAGATATAAATCATGATTCTTTCTACCCTGGTGGAAAAAAGAGCGTATTACGGCCGTAGTACGACCGTACGCTACTGTCTTAACATCGTAATACGGTCGTAGAGGTACGGCCGTAATACGATCGTATCACTACGTCGTAATACGATCGTAGCACTACTACCGTAATACTGAGTGTACTACGGTCGTAATACGCCCTTCATGAACAATAAGATTGAGTCTCGAAGCTTTGGTAGATGGACTCGAATTCCTTTCTACGAATACGAGTGGATCATGCTCTTCGAATTAAAATCTAATATATGATCATGCGAACGATGAGAAATGCTTGATCTATTTCATGCAAGTAATTTTTATTAAAGTCGGGCGACTCGGGCGCCGTGGCCGGACGAAATTGTCACCGAATTATTATGTCTTCGTGTGAGCATGTCAATGATTTCTTTTTTTTTGCATGCATGCATTTGTGCGCAGATCGGGAGGAGGCTGGCGGATCAAAATCTGACCTCTCTCGTCTCGACCGAGGTCTCGACTCCTAATAAGCTCATTGCTCATTGCCTAATTCTGCTCTCTCTCTCTTTAATTTTCGCGTGTCCGCTGGTGTCCGCGCGCGTCGATGAGCAAGCAAGCCAAAATACAGATGCATAACCAAGCATAACACAGCAGAAAAATTAGAGCAGTCGACACAACCCGTCGGATGACCGTTCAGTATAGTTAGTTCAGTTTTTTTCTCACATTTTTGGTTACCACTACTTATACTTAGCGTTCACCAATGGAGCACATTTTTCTAAGGTCTTTTTAGATTATCTTATTATCCCATCAGATGTATTGTGTATTGTGTCTATATATACAAGTACGCATCGGCTAACCTAACCTTATACATAAATATACAGGCAACTCTCTCTCTCTATCGAAAGCGGCTGATCGGCTGATGGCATCAGCTGTGCGCTCTTTCATCACATCATGACCTGCACGGCTGCAGCCCCATGCATGTCGTGTGTGTCTTATTGATTTTAGTGCGAAAACCGAGGATCCACATAATAAATAATCATAAGTAATTAATGTGAGCGTGTAAATTCGTTCGAGTTGTTGTGGATGCTAAGTTTCATACATTTTAAGATTACCTAACCCAGTCATCAACGACAACTTTTATGGAAGGTTTACAAAAGAGTTTGACTTAATTCGAGTTTTCGGACGCTCAAAAATCGTTAGAGTGATTTCAAAGTGGTTGAATTTGTTGTCGTGCATGTTGTAGTATTCCGATTCCCTGTGAAAAAAATTATCCGGGATGAGATTCGTACCCTTATTCTCCTGCATCTCGGGCTGGAAGCTTACCACTACACCACGAGATATCTCCCGTTTAGAAGCTATAAAACCGCAGGAGTTCATCGGCCTCCCAAAGGGACCTTCACGATTTCCAACAAAATTTGCCGTATCGTTCATGAACCCCTAAATCAATCTACACAAAAATTGTTTGGCTAGAGAGTCAGCATGGATTTCATTTACAATCTCATGTACACCAAAATTTAACATGTTAGTCTCGTGACAAAGCATTATTTCCATGATAATTTAGTAATAACAAGTCTCTCTAAAATTTTCTGTGAAGAAAAAGTATCACTATAGGTTATTATCACTTACACACCAGATAGTAACTGAGAGGGAATAGTACGACAGTAATACGGCCAGTATTACGACCGTAGTGCTACGATCGTATTACGGCCGTAGTGCTACGACGTATTACGGCCGTACCTCTACAACCGTAATACGGACTTGCTCAGTACTGCTACGCTCTTTTTTCCACCAGGGTATCTTGATTAAAATTTGGTTGCATGTTTGTTCCTTCTTTGGAATGAATTTATTGAGAGAAAATTATATTCCAACCACACCACAAAATATTCATAGTTCAACTCTTCTCAGAGTCCCAATAAATAAACTTTTTAAATGATATATTGAAACTACTTCACATACACTCAGTGTCAAGAAAATTAGGTCTAACTCACCTCTTGAGGAGAGGAGTGCGCTTTTATTCATTCAGAAGGAAAGTAATGGGGATAGTTTTTTATGTCAAGACCGATACGTAGACTGCGTAGACTTCTTCCCACGAATACTTCTCACCAAAATTTTTTTATCAATCAAGTAGTAATTCTGATTTCAAAGAAACCAGTAATATTCTACTAAACTTACCTTGTATAAAAGGCTGTCTCTCATTTTTCCAACCCAAGGTACAGCATGGTTTTGCCAAAATCCATGGACTATAACAAATGTTGGTCGATTCGAATTGAAACCAGATTTAATGAAAGATCTATCATTATTCGACAATTCATCGGCTGAATATTTCGACCAAATGTTTCCACGTCCATCAATTATCCATAGTTGAAATAGGGTTTTTAATGGCCTTATGTCCATAACAGATGGTCGATGACAAATGTGTTTTCCATTTCTAATTGCTTCAATTATTATCAAAATTGAAAAAACGAGGAATAGAGAAAACAATTTCATCTTCTTGAGTTTTTGTTCGAGATATGTCCCGTACTAATGATTTTTAGGAGTAAATTGATATAAATTGAAGTTCGAAAAATTCTCCACGGAAGAACATAACTATACTAATATGTGACACATGCGTCGAGGATTTGGAAACGAGGAATTTTTCACCAGCTAAAACTATTATCATTAATCAATTCAATGTTTGATTATCGATAGGACAACGGCATCATGTTTACTTGTGAGAAATAAATTATTGCTGTATTAAATTTGTCTACAATGTCAGATTTCAGACGACAAAAAATCCATCAAGGTTTCATGAATATTTGAATAATCCTTCTATTGATTTCAGTAAACCATTGTGCTCAATGAATGAGCATCAATTCAAGTGAACGCAATTTATAGGCAATCATGAGGTCATTTGTAAAAGACCAAATTTTTTCATGTTGATGTCGAAGAATTTCCACGATATCGTCTTCTACTTTCTTTTTCTCATTTATTATACATTCAACTGGCCATGCTTTCTGAGCACAGAATTGAATTTTTCGAAATTATTGTATTCTTTCACGCATTTATTCACTTGTGCAGAATGAATTTCCTGTATGAATGCATGTAACTATACATGACCTAATTCGATAAAAAGATCTTCCCATCAAATTGTAGAACTATCTGACTGGTCAATATAACATGACGATGAAAGTAAATTCACAAATGTTTTTAGGTTTTCCTAAATCACGGAATGCTATGATTTGTCCACTTCAACGACGTTTTAGGTCGGTTTTATAGCATAGATAGGAGACAAAAATGCAAAATTGATAGAGTTTACGAGTTTGAACCCTTCCAATTGTTTGAATAGTGTCTGATAATTCGTAGCTATTCGGTCAATACGGATAATTTCGTTCATAATCATTGCCATCGCGTGAAGATGAGAAAATTGATAGACCTCTCAAGTATAGCCCCCGTAAGGTATGATTGAACAGATTCTCTGTGAGACATTTAGCAATTTTCGAAGGAGTGTATGTGAGATTTTTGTCGATAATTTCAAATTCAACGAGTTCTAATACCTTACTTAGGGAAGCCCTGGTCTCAACATCGTCGTTAAAAAAGTCTTCTCATTAATTCTGATATTTGCGATTCCCATGATGAAAGAAGCTGTCATAACAATATTGCAATCGTGCGAAAATGTACGTGTTCAAGCAACACGGGCTGCAGATGCTCATATGAAATATAGTGATACTAGCCATGCCATGGATAGCAAACAATTCATTAACCTCAGCACAAAATGGTGAGCTCGATGGTGAGAATGAATCTCATTCCGCATGTTGTCATCAGAATCACAAGGGCGCCAAAAGATATTCGCGCACGAGTCACCGCAACGAGTGTGCAAACGTTCCATATTTACGCACAGTTTCGTCGTTTACGCAGTGCGTAAATGGGGGAACTGTGCGCAAACGAAACGTTTGTACACGAGTACAGGGACGAGTGCGAAAATGTCGGCGCCCGAGCCGCTCACGATATTTTTTTGTTATTTCTGTGAGCATAAATGTAACCCGCCCTCACAACTGCGGACGCTGCGAAAATTGGCCGTCGTTCCAAGAGTCAGCGGGCCTGATTCGCCGTTCCCAGCATGAGTGGGTCCAAGGCCACGACCGCCGGTGGGGGTCCAGGGGGCGAAGCCCCCCGACTGAAAAAATTCTGAAAAATGTATCAGAAGAAAGTCTTGTAGTCATAGCGTGTTGCCACGTTGCTCGAAACTATCGCCAACTATCAAAAGATCTAATTTTGATATTCCATATGTAAATTTGTGTAGCGATGATTGATCATCTGCACGAATCTGAGAAAGTAGTCTCAAAGATTATGAACAGTTCTATCTCTATCGATCGAGTGAATATTTTCACTATAAATTCATCCCAAAAAATTAGTAATTGGAGGGGTTTACCCCCATTTTTAGCGACACATAAGCATGCATGCTCGATTCTCCGAACTATTTTCTAAATCGTCCACAGCTAGCAATTCATAATATTCACTTCTTTACTGAGAGAAGATTGATCAGACAATAACATAATTCCACTGCGCAAACGAAGTTTAAACAGTGCGTAAATGACTCACTAGCGCACATAAGTGCATTAAAGCAGTGCGTAAAAAATTTTTGGCGCACAGTTTATCCGAAATAATGCGCAAATTCGCTATTTACGCACGCACACTCGAGTCTAAGTAGCCATTTTTGCGCACAGAATAACAGTAGTAGATTGCGACACGAGGTGCATATGATTTTTTATGGTCGCTGGGCCACAATCTAGTACATTGCGGGCCGTCTCCGCGGCCGTCAAGTTTTTATCCGTCTCCGCCAAGCCGGAGACGGATAAAAACTCATTTGCAACATCAAAGGCAAATATTCAGTCATATATTTCCTGTTATCGCGGATGAATTAAATACTTTAGAGTGTTCTGACAACGACTAAGTCTTTCCAGGAATTTTTTTAGTAGCTATTCCAGTTAAGGCCATCCATCCTTGACGCTAAGAATGATTTTTACGAAAATGTCTTTGTATTAATTCGTGCATCGCTTTCTGTTGTCAACTTATCAACGGATTTGGAGATCAACACACATTTTGATGGAATTTTTCGTAGAAGTAGCTACAGGATTGTTTGTACGTAGCCAAGTTCCAATTTTTTTCTCCATGGTAATTAGGTTGTGTGTTCGTACTCCTTGTCCTCCGAATTGTGCAACAGTCGTACGCAAGCTTTATGCAAGAAATCATATCATTGGATATAGTAAACTAGCAACCGTAAGCAAAATGCCACAGACATTGGAGAAAAATTGGTAGGCTTTTTGGAAAGTTGTGACGATATTTGAGGAATGTAGACACCGTTACACGGTTACGACGAGTGTATTATCGACCGAAAAACTTTTGCATGATATATCTTGGTATTAAATCATGAAGTAGCTTGGCAAGGCATCCTTCACTTCGAAAAAGCATTCCGCTAATCTCTTTTAGCAGCGTATCTTTCATAATAGTATGTTCTGCACCAAGTTCATGAGGTTGTAGCTCGCTTCTGAGCGATTGGTTTTCGGTCCGAGCCGCAGGCGAGGGGAACCTCAAGAACGAGGTGCAAATACTATTTTATGCAATTTTACGAGCACCCAAATATCGGAGAATCGCATAAAAATATTTACACATTTCAAAAATACTGTTCTTTAATCACGACGTATTACATTCAGGAAGTTCGTTAGTAGTGTCCAAGTAGTAGATTCCCCGTGCATCACTGTAATCATCTGCATTGATCCCCATCTCCACGCACATTGTGTTGGTTTGTTCTTCGTATGCCAATTCCCTTAATACAGATGTTTCGTCCAATAATGGTGAAGCCAAGAATTTCTTTCCAGGCTCTCGTAGAGATTGCATGAAGTATTCAATGGACTCTTGATGATCGCATACCAAATTCCAACCTCTCGTTACTGCAACAATTAAAAAGATCATATGGATTTATGAATAACTAGCGTTATTGCCGTACTCGTGACCGCTCGTTCGGGTTGTAAATGTCCTTGATATAAGTCAGAGGCTCCTGTGCTATTGTAGTAATAATGATGGTTGTAAAATGATGATTGGTGATTGGTTCAAGATGCCAGGTAGAAGTTTCTCATGAAGTTTGTAAAAATGGTATTATCTTGAGTTATACCTGCTGAGAGATATATAGAGTTAAAGAATTCGAATATATTGTTCTCAATTTTCGAAACGGCTATGGTGGCTAAATTGAAGGCCCGAACTATCAACACTGGTATTAATAATCGTTGGGAACCTGGAGGTTGAGAGTTGATCCGCGTGTTGGGCGCTGTTGTCTGAGTGGCGTAGGAATGAATTAAAGACCCTGCATAAAACGAGCGACTCGGACTGATTCTCAGTACACAGCGATTGCACCATTGACATTAACGCTCGGGTGACCACGGAGTACTAATAGCAGTGTAGAAAATTTTACTGATGAGCTCGTTTTAATTAGACCGAACTAAGCCGAATTGGACAAAACTAGATCGCAGTAGACCGAACTATATTAAACTGAACCTAACTACACCGAACAAGAAAACAAATTATCTCAGACTAGATCAAACCAGATCCGAACTAAGACGAACTGGGCCGCGCTGGACCGAATAAACTTGATCGGACATAACAAAACCGAATTAGATTGAATTTTACCGAACTAGACTTGACCGCATCGAATTAGACTGAATTAGACTCATTTGGAAAGAAGACCATACTAAAAGAAACTAGATCGGACTAGACCACACTAGATTAAACTAGACCGAATTAGACCTTTCTAGACTAACCTACATCTAATTTGACCAAAGTAAACCGAACGAGACCGAATTAGACCGATCTATACTCAAATATACCCCACCTCACCGAACTAGACCGAATGAGACCGAGCTAGACCGAAAGAGACCAAATGAAACCTAACCAGACAGCACTAGAACGAACTACACTGGATTAGACCAGACGAGTTGGACAAGATTCCAGCATCTCTATTCCCAGTGCCACATCTCGTTCCTCACATCTCGTTCCTCATAGCTCGTTCCTCAACCGTTCCTCATACGACGTTTCTCATAACTCATTCCTCACAGCACGTTCTTCATGACTCGTTCCTCATAACTCATTCCCCATAACTCTTTCCTCATGACTCGTTCCTCATAACTCGCGCCTCATGACTCGTTTCTTATAACTCCCTCCTCATAACTCTTTCTACAGAACTCATTCCTCATAACTCGATCCTCATAACGCGTTCCTCATAACTCGGTCCTCATGACTCATAACTCATTCCTTATAACTCAATCCTCATAACTCACTCTTCATAACTCTTTCCACATAACTCGTTCCTCGCTCCTCATCCCTCAAAGCTCATTCACTCATTCATCCATCGGTCCACTCATCCATCCATCCACCTGACCACTAAAATATTAGACCACTAAAACGAAAATATTAATGAAGCAATGGACGATATTGACCCGGCACCGAAAGAGGATTTTGAATTAAAGCCCACAAATTTCAGTGATGTAGTTCTTGCTATCAAACATTTCTCCTCACAGGCACGTCTCCTCCGTGTAGCGGATGGGATACCCCAAAGCGTGATCGCGAAAGCTCTTCCGGCTATTGGTGACCTTATTGTACATATTTTTAATTCATCTTTCGCTCATGGCATTTTTCCTGAGGCTTGGAAGCAAGCGCAGCTGATCGCATTAAAGAAGACTGCCGCTCCATCAACGGTCTCGGACTTCCGTCCCATAGCGCTGCTGTGTTTCCTCTCCAAGGTTCTGGAACAAATCGCACATGACCGAATCACGGATCGCTTGAAAATTGAAAAGCTATTTGATAACTTCCAGACTGGTTTCCGGCAACACCATAGCACCCAGACAGCTTTACTAAAATTGACCGATGACATCAGAGTAGGCATTGACATGAGAAAGATCACCTGCTCCTATTATTCGATTTTAGTAAGGCTTTTCACACAATCTTACCATCCAAGTTGCTGAGGGAGCTACGACATCTTGGCTTCTCAAGATCGGAACTCCTGAGCATAAAATCATATTTATAGGGTCGCACCCAACAAATTACGTCTAAAGTAGGCAAATCTGATTGGCTCGAAACTAATCTGGGTGTCCCACATGGGTCCGTTCTTGGGCCTCTCCTCTTCAGCTTGTATGTGAATTACTTAGCTGGCTTGCTAGACGGAAAGTCGATACATCATCTATTTCATGCGGATGACCTTCAAAGGACCCCGCCATAAATGATAGGATTTTGGCTTTCAGCGAATTTGACTGAATCGGGAATCATTCGATAGAGCTCGAAGAGCTGAACAAAAGTCTCTATTACCGTTAAGCTCAAAAAATTCTTGTTTTCGAGTGATCTGAACTCAAAGTTGCCGATTTTGCCGAGATAAAATAGGGTTATGGTACCAATCGAGCAATAACATACGTTCGAATTCGCTCGGATCGTTTGATGGTATTTTACGGCTACGTAAGACTGCAGTCTAAGAATCTTTGCATTACACTCAACTCAATAATCCTTTCAAGAAAATAACAGAATACCGGACTCCTCAAGAGAATATCAGAAATCGAAATAATAACACAGTCTGACGTCAAAATGTGACTTGACTTCTGAATACGATTTCCATCAGTTTTTGAGCCTCCGTTACATTTTCCGTCAGGTCGCACCTAGTTTGGGGAAAAAGAGTTCGATGCAACGCGGGTTTTTACCAGAGTGGATGACTGTTTTTATTTCTGATGTATAAGCACCAAAACGATTTTTTCTCAAGAATCAATCGACATCTCTTCCGTACAAGTCTTAATCTTCTGACAGAAGAATAATCAAAAAGATTTTCGTGACCTTGGCCAATATAAAGTTGGATCTCATTCGATTTTCTCAAGCTCGAAGAGCCGGGTGCAATATGATGCGAAATCCAATCGCCATCCAAAAATCAAAACAAAAATCTCTCTGAGGATCCATAGAGATTTTTTCTCAATGTTCTGTGGGAGCCCCCCCCCCCCCCTGCGAACTAAGAAAGTAAAAATCTCGTGACTTTCAAAGATAAACAGTGCAAAGAAAGAGACACAATGCTTTGATTCAGGGTTGCACTGAGAGAGTAGCGACGTATTTTTCAATCTTACATCGGAAAGACGCTACTTATTCTTAACGCATCCTCGCGTAGAGGCAACTCCAAATATTGTATGTATCTCGTTGATGTAAAACACCTTATATGCATTTGTCTTGATGATCTACTACACCCTACTGGCCGTACTTGAATTATCGAGATCTTTTTAAGCGTTTCGATTTTGTAGGCATCAAAAATATCCCGCGAGAGTGACAGCAGTGAGAGGTCTTTTTGAAAGAATTATTGAATTGCGTGCAATCCAAAGATTCTTGCTGCATAAGTCTTACTCAGCCGCAAAATACCGAATGAGCCGAGCGAATTCGAACGTATGTTATTGTTCGATTGGTGCCATAACCCTATTTTGGATCGGTAAAATCGGCGACTTTGCGACCAAATCACTCGAGAACAAGAATTTTTCGGGGTCAACGGTAATAGAGAATTTTGTTCAGCTCTTCGAGCCCTATCGATTGATTGCCGATTCAGTCAGATTCGCTGAAAGCCAAAATCCTATCATTTATGGCGGGGTCCCTTATCTCAAAATCGAGAAAAATAAGATCAGGGAAGGCATTGCTCGGCCAGGAGAAATAGGACGACTAGTTGCTGAGTGGGCCAGAAGTTCCGGCCTGTGTCTCAACGCTGGCAAGACCAAGGCAATCTGCTTCAGTTCGGAGAGAAATATCAAAGATCTGAAGAGAATGGGCTTGCCAGGGGTTGAGATACAGGAGGGAAAGTTCATTCCGTTCAGTGATACGGTCGTGAGTCTTGGTGTTACACTTGACTGTGAATTAACGTTGAAATCGTACATTGACCAAGTAACTAAGAAAGTTAACAGAGCCCTATTCGGTCTGCGGTTTTTTAGGGCATGTATCACCAGACCTCTCCGAATTCGCCTAGCCGAGTCATTGGTTCAACCGCACCTAGATTATTGCACGGTCGTGTACCTCGACGCCACGGACAAACAGTGGCAACGGATACAGAGACTAAGCAATTTATGTGTGAGATATATTTTTGATCTTAGGAGAGACGAGCACATCACCCCGTTTAGGGAGCGTTTGGGTTGGTTACGTATTGATTCGCGGAGAATGTACTTCGCAGCACTCTTAATGCACAACATCAAGCACTTGGGAGAACCTGGCTACCTTGTTGCGATGTTTACCAAGTACCAGTCTGAACGCCCCGCATGGGGAGATCTAGAAGAGCGGGTACTCAAAATTCCCACTATGGGACTTGAATATGGAAGAAGATCTTTCCAGGTTCAATGTGCTCATTGTGGAACTTCCTCCCTCTGGGCTTTCGGCAGCAGGGAAAGATATCATTATTCAAAGTGGCCTTGAAAGATTTTCTACTGACACAGTCTTCCCAGAGAATTGATGTTGAGGAGAGACATTACTTCAATCTCTGATAGGCTTGGGTCCTTTCCAATTAGAGTTCTTATCTTTAGACGACTTCTGCGTGGCTTTTCTGTACTGAACTGAGACACGTTGTGATATTTGTGTGTGCTCATGTTCCTTTTCGTATATGGAAATATTTTAATTTTGCTCTCCCTAGTCATGACAGATTGTATATATGAAGATGAATTGCAATTTTGTTGACTTTTGTGGATCTCTTGGTGCTTTAAATGACTAGGCACCTCCTGTGATAATGGCAATAACCTTGACCAGGATTGTAAATTGTATTGACTATTCTTTGTATATTTATTATGCCTGTGACATATGCTCCATATGTATATTCAAATTTTTACCTTCGGGCGAATAAAGGTAATCATTGATTCATTTCTTCATTCACTAACCCATTGACCTACCCACCTACCCGCCCACCCATCGACCCACCCATGACCCATACGGCTATCCATCACACTTCACGACACATCAATCTTCGATTCCTATTATTACTCCTAGGATGGACAAGTTCCCTCATTCACACGCTGGGGAGCAAGGACGGGGACACGGCAGTGACAGTCTTGAGTGCTGTAAATTAATTATTAATGGTATTTTAAAAGAAAATCTAAGGCCTCGCCGGTACAGGTATCTGATATTGCCTACGCAGTGCTCAAGTCCGTACTCCCCTCACTGGAGAGGGGAGACATTGCTGATGTCCAAGTCCTGCAAACTGGGCGTGCGTCTGGGGAGAAGCCTCCAACAGGTACCTGGGACTCGGTTCCATCTCCTCGAGCCCCAGCTGCCACCCCGCGCACTCTACCATCGTGCATAGTCCAACTCTCCAGTAGTCGACTAGTCGGGAAAGTGATTCGGGCTAAACGTTCAATCACCAATAATTATTTCACGACTAACAATATCCAGCCTGACTTACTCGACCCAGATACGAAAGCTCATGTGCCAGACCGTAAAATCTTTATAAATGAGATGCTCCCCCGTGAAAAATACAAAGAATACCTACGCTTGAGGTCGATTGCACGCGGTTTGGGTTTAAAATACGTCTGGCACAGTGGCGGACGTTTCTGGGTTAGACGGAAAAGTGGTGAGCGAGCGCATACGTTCGAATCTCTCGCTGATCTGCAGGTCATTCAAACGGCCGGTCGAAGTGCTCCAGAACGTGCTCGTGCGTCCTCTAATAACACCCAGAGCTGTACTACCGTTCCGGAGCAGAGTAGAGTTTCGGCAGCAGAATCAGCGAAGACTCCTTGACTAGATACGGCTGCTGAAGAGTGACGAAGGATAGGCAGTTCCTTGAAAGCGGGATTTATCAACCTCAACTCTCTGACAGATAAGATTGAGCATCTACGCTTGCTCGTTGCTAACGATCCCTCCTACCATCTATTTGGGGTGGCTGAGTCGAAGCTAGATGAGTTTGTAGATGACAATCTCGTTCAGGTTCCGGGTTTTTCATTGTTGCGGCAGGATCGCAACAGAGAGGGTGGTGGGGTTGCCTTGTATGTGCGCAATGACTTCAAAGTTAAGAAGTTGATTCCGTCAAATACTTTTGGGCCAGTAAACCTAGCGTGCCTGAATTTCTCTTCTGTAGCATACAACAGGGTAACTCCCCGCCAATATTGGTCGTAGTAATCTACCGACCCCCTAAAATCGCCATGCAGAAGCATGACGGGCTGTTTGGCTCATTACGCCGGCTGTGTGGCGACTACAGTCATAAAATTATAATGGGTGATCTGAACGCGGATTTGTTAGACACTGCTCATCCCGACACCAAGACACTGACTGCACTGACAGAAGAACTTGCCTTGCAGATAGTGCAGCATGACCCGACTCACCAACACACCCCCAATACATCTCATACATGGATTGATCACATTTATGTAGATGACATTACTGACTTTCAAAACAGACTCCTGCCCAGTTTCGGCAGGCACTCGGTCATTGACGTCACCATCAACGTCTTTACTCCTACTCCGCCAAGAAATTCTTTTACCTACAGGGATTTTCGAAACATCACTCCGGAGATATTGAATGACCGATTGCTTCGCTGTGACTGGACAGCTCTCGAAAATGCTGAAACGAGTTTGGAAGATGCAATTCACTGCTTGAATGAAAATTTACAGACCGTTATTCATGAATTAGCACCCGAAAAAACTATTAATCCGCGTAAAAATGACGCTCCTTGGATTGGTCCTGAGCTGAGGGTACTCATGAATAAGCGAGACGCGACGCGCAGGCGCTGGGAACGGATTCAACGTAACCAGCGCAAGTGTCCTGAGCTTCAAAATGAATACTTTCGGCTTAGCGAAGAGGTCGACTTGCGCATTGAACAAGAGCATAACTCCTTCATTCAAACCCATTTGTCAGATGCTCTTGATCAGAAGAAGAACATTTGGAAGGAGATGCGCAATCTCGGCCTCTTGCCTAAGAGCAAAGAGGAGGAACTTCATGGCTTCACACCGGACGAGTTGAACGCACACTTTGCGGGAGTTTCTGTTTCGCCCCACGAAAATATTAATGAAGCAATGGACGATATTGACTCGGCACCGGAGGAGGGGTTTAAATTTAAGCCCACAAATTTTAGTGATGTAGTCCTTGCTATTAAACATTTCTCCTCACAGGCCCGTGGAGCGGATGGAATACCCCAAAGCGTGATCGCAAAAGCTCTTCCGGCCATTGGTGATCTTATTGTACATATTTTCAACTCCTCTTTCGCTCATGGCATTTTTCCTGAGGCTTGGAAGCAAGCGCAGCTGATTGCACTAAAGAAGACTGCTGCTCCATCAATGGTCTCGGACTTCCGTCCTATAGCACTGCTGTGCATTCTCTCCAAGGTTCTGGAAAAAATCGCACATGACCAAATCACGGAGTATTTAAAAATCGAGAAGATACTTGATCGCTTCCAGACTGGTTTTAGGCAACACCGTAGCACCCAGACAGCTTTGTTGAAATTGACTGATGACATCAGAGTAGGTATAGACAGAAAGAAGATTACTCTGCTCCTACTATTCGATTTTAGCGAAGCTTTTGACACCATCTCACCATCCAAGTTGTTGAGGAAGCTACGACATCTTGGCTTCTCAAGATCGGCGCTCCTGTGGATAAAATCATATTCACAGGGTCGCACCCAACAAATCACTTCTAAAGTAGGCAAATCTGATTGGCTCGAAACCAATCTGGGTGTTCCACAGGGGTCCGCCCTTGGGCCTCTCCTCTTCAGCTTGTATGTGAATGACCTGGCTGGCGTGCTAGACGGAAAGTCGGTACATCATCTATTTTATGCGGATGATCTCCAAATTTATCTCCAAATCGAGAAAAATAAGATCAGGGAAGGTATTGCTCGGCTGGGCGAAATAGGACGACTAGTTGCCGAGTGAGCCAGAAGTTCCGGCCTGTGTCTCAACGCTGGCAAGACCAAGGCAATCTACTTCAGCTCGGAGAGAAATATCAAAGATCTGAAGAGAATGGACTTGCCAGGGGTTGAGATACAGGAAGGAAAGTTCATCCCGTTCAGTGATACGGTCGTGAGTCTCGGTGTTACACTTGACAGTGAATTGACATGGAAACCGCACATCGACCAAGTAACTAAGAAAGTCAACAGAGCCCTATACGGTCTGCGGTTTTTTAGGGCATGTATCACCAGACCTCTCCGAATTCGCCTAGTCGAGTCATTGGTTCAACCGCACCTAGATTATTGCGCGGTTGTGTACCTCGACGCCACGGACGAACAGCGGCAACGGGTACAGAGACTAAGCAATTCATGTGTGAGATATATTTTTGATCTTAGGAGAGATGAGCACATCGCCCCGTTTAGGGAGCGCTTGGGTTGGTTACGTACTGATTCGCGGAGAATGTACTTCGCAGCTCTCTTGATGCATAAGATCATGCACTTAGGAGAACCTGGCTACCTAGCTGCGATGTTTACCAGGTACCAATCCGAACGCCCCGCACGGGGTGATCTAGAAGAGCGGGTACTCAAAGTTCCCAACATGAGACTTGAATATGGAAGAAGATCTTTCCAGGTCCAATGCGCTCATTTGTGGAACTTTCTCCCTCCGGGCTTTGTGCAGCTTGGGGAGATATCATTATTTAAAGAGTCCTCAAAAGACTTCCTGTTAACGCTATCCTCCCAGAGGATTGATGTGAAAAAACACTATTTTAATTTGTAAACTGTGATAGGCATGAGCCCGTTTCAATTGATGTCTTCTACTTCTATGCGTGACTTTTTCGTTTCCGAACTGAGATTCCTGTGATATGACTGTGGGCCCATGTCTTTTTTTATATGTCTTCCCAAACGGGAAAATGTTTTCTTTTCCACAACCTTTTTTGTTAAGACTGATATATGTATATATATATGAAAACGTGACTTTTTCTTCCTTTTCTTTCCATAACTCTTAGCATCTTACGATGCCTTGAGATGACTAGTCACTTTCTGTGATAATTCGAATAGCCTCAACCAAAACGACAAATTTTTACAAATCTAATGTAATTATTATGTATAAGTGACATATGTTTCATATGCTACTGTATTTTTGTATTTTTGCCCTTGGGCGAATAAAGGTTATCATTCATCATTCATTCATTCACTCCCTCCACATAGGCAACCCGATACGCAAGATGCTGACGGGCAGATTTTGGCTGGGCTTTTAATTATTTTAATTCTGTGAGAGATCGATTACTTAAATCTACAAGAGCCAAGGACATTGCACACGAGAGAATGATGATTCGATGTGAAGCAAACATTTGATAGTCAATAAAGTGCTGAGACATCAGTAACACTCATCGGAGAGGACAAGTGAATAACTCTAGTTTCCGATAATCACTCGTAGCCCGCGAGTTTTCAACCACTGGTAACTCACTTGGCTTAATTATCAGTCTTGAACCATTTTCTTTAGTCTTACCGGAAAAAATGCATCCAAGTGCGGTGAAAAAAGTGGAGTCCATTCCCAGCTACGATTTTCATTAATTAGGCTCAAAATGGCTTTTTTGTGAGCCTTTGGGCCCTCCAGAGGCTTTGAATACTTAAGAAAAAAGTTTGTACTTCTTGACCATAATACTGGTAGAAAAATTTTTTTCGAGATTGCTTCTAAGACCTCCCTGATGACGGCTCTGTCCGAAATGCTCCCGAATGACTCAAGTATATGGGTCGTTCATTAGAGAAATTCCGATCTCAATCTTTGTGGGTGTCGTAGACCTCGACCAGATTCTTTAAATCAAGCTGTCTGATGAAAAAAAAATGAATGATCAGTTCCCAAAAATCATCTGAACTGTAATTACTTTTGCGTTTGAATTGAAGAATTCCTTTCTACGAAAGGAATTCCTCTATACGTTCTCATTGGAAAAAGTCTATTAAACTCTTGCTTTGTAATAACTGCGACGGGTATAAGAGCATTTTGAGAATCAAGTGATGTCAACCCGGAATCCAAAAGTTGAGAATCATCGAAATACAAGAGTCGATTTGTATAATAATACAAAATTACACAGGTTTTCGAGAAAAGCCTGATTCAGCTCTCGAAGGCAACAAAATCAACGTGGTACCGGCTGAGTCATTGAAGTGTAAATAGTTACTTATCGTATCTCAGAACAGGAAGTTCATCAGATCGGAAATTTCTCATTATAATAGGACGATTCTGAGAATTTGGGCTATCAAGACTAATTGTCTCTTGCAAACTTAGTGATGCGCTCTCATTAGAGAAAGCAGGTAGTAAAGTAAAAGCCTTAAAACATCGTCACAAACACTTGCTTATGGTTGATACTCACAGATATTTTCAGTCAACTCTTGAAAATCTGTCTTAGAATCATGAAAAAACAGTTGCCAACTGTTTACTCCACTCGCTATGAACCTTTTGGCCCCCATCTTCTCGAGAAAGGATCCAACCGCCTCTACAATCGGTTCTTCACAGTTGGGTTGATGGTTGCCTCCGTTTGGATAGAAATCGATTGTTCCTGAGGAGTACGACATTTTATCAATATATGTTTACAAAAATGGCTCAAAATGGGTGAAAGTCATGGCGTCACCTCTAAGTGTACATTGCCGAGATTTTATTCTAGTAAATTCCATCGCATAAATGGAATTTTTCATACTTTGATAGTGTAATTTCGCTATAAAGAAGCAATGCTGTTTTACAAGAAGGTTTGGTATGTGTGAACGGATTCTGGTTGAATAGTATTCGAAATTCTTTCAAAATTTTGTATTGACAGCCAACTGTTTGTGCCCCAACAACTATATGTCTTTTTTTTCTTCAATAACAATAACGCATTTTCAACCCACTTTCGAGTTTACTTTGCGGGATTTACAGTTCGAGGTGGGTTGCGAAACACCGAGATCACCGAACAGGCACTTACGAAAATTCGCAGTGGTGCCGGAAGAGATTCGTACAATGGCCTTCTGCATCGAAGAGTAACTGTAGTGGAAGAGATTGTCAAGATATTTGGAACTTTTTTGACTACCGATTTGCCATTGACAAAACTTCTCAAGTTACATATGCCCTATTCAGAGTCAGAATTGACTAGTCGTAAGTCCACTTCTAAAACTCATTCATTACACAGTCTCCCAGAATCCAACCATGGATGGACTCCACCCGGGAGTCATTCTTCGAGTCGATGATATTATGGAGTAGATGGAAAGAATCGCGATTTTTGAAGGTGATTTTGTAAGAGGAGCACCTTGCGAGTCCCGAACTCGGCTCAAACTCTGTGAATCATCTTGTTTTGGTGAGAAATGAAAATATCTCCAAAGATTCTATCCAATGGGCCTCGTACTCTGAGACACAGCTACGAAGATTAGCATTGCTTGGCCAAGTAGGCCTATATATTCTTTAAGAAAAGCTATATATCACACATAGACATACTGACAATGCTACACGGTGATCCGGAAGCCAATAGATGTTCGCCCCAAATAACGACGGAAACTGGAAATGGTGATTGGTTTATGATCCCGATCAGTAATGAATTTCCTTCTCTTCTTATCAAGATCAGTGCCGTCAAATAACAAAACCCTCAGGGAGTCCGCGTGCATTTTATTCCATTTGGGCCTTGAGAAGTACCTGAGCTTCGTTTTGTGACTAGGTAGACCTTGAAGATTCCTATCGACAGTACGATTACGGAAGTGTCTAACATGTACAACCCAGATTACGACGGATAACTCTCCATCCCATGGAGTTCTCTTGTAAAATCCAAGTACATGTCCATAATCTTTATCTCCCGGAACTCTACTACATTTTGATCACGATCACTGATGGTCTTGACTCTGATTAGCGAAGAACTCGAGTCTCATTGGAAATCTTCCTTCATTCTGAATACTTCCTGAGGGTTTTATCATGCAGTAGTTCCATATTACTGGTGTCCTCGTGATTCCATGTAGCACATTGATTGTGGGGATGATCATGTTTGGGGCATGACGCAGTAATGACCATCACCGCCGCCTATCGCATATGGTTGCTCAATATTCCAGTCACGGATAATATTTTTGTACTCCGAGATACATCAGAGTGATAATCAGGGAAAAGAGCTATCTTTCAGAGATGGTATATTAAGGGGGTCGTCGAATTTGGATTTTTCGGATTTTTGTGAGTTTAAAGTGCTCAAGTCGTATTTTTGGCCCTTCTTTACGTTATAAATCGAAGAAGAAGGGTTCTCAGAAAAATTATGATAAAAGGAAATGCGTATTTATTGAAGATCTTTTACAATCTTTTGATCATTTTCCCTCATGTTCACGATTTGAGGCCTAAAGCAGCAGGAAATACTATTTTTTCATCGCTTTCAGATTGATTGAGGCTTTGTCGGCGATGTTGGATTCGTGGCTTTCATGAACATATAAAGAAAAAATGAAAATGAACAGCTCTTGTTCCCACCAATTTTTCCTAAAACTTCGTTGTTTCCGAATAAATCGATATCTGAGCTCAAAAACCACAAAAATTATGAAAGAAGTCGATTTCCGACCTCCTAACTTATCGTACCTCTTCGCATAGAAATGTTGTATTTTTTGATGGACAACAACATCCCACTGGAATCAGCCAGGGTGGTGTACACATTTTTGCTCAGATTGTTCTCGGTGGAAATGAAGAACGGACTTATTTTGGGTTTTCCCAGGACCTCTGGGGTTGCAGCAGATCTCGGCCTATATGCATGAGGTCCTATGAGTTTTGTTTTTCAACTATTACTTTATCTCCCCTAATTCTGCTTCCATTCCTCTTCAACTCACCTTAGCCATCAACCATTGACTGAAAATAAATTTCTGGACTACTAGATATGGGAAAAATGGAATAAAATCTATCCTCATTATATTAGTTGATGTACATTCGAAGCAACCGGAGGATTCATGAATGTCACAGCCTGGATCTTCCGGCTTATTTTATGAATAATCCGTGAATAAGATCAGCTCCGATTTTGATCTAAATGAAATTCATCACTGCTTGGGGTCACGATCCCATCTGTTTTCAGTTTTTGTCGTTTTTTGTGACCTACTTTCCTCTGTTCCCGGAAAACCGCGCCTAATCTTTATAACTGGAATAATTAGGCGACTCGTGGGATTAACGCCTTGGAGATACCTTTACTATTCACCAAAACAAGACGATTCTCACAGTTTTTCCATGATCGGTGTTCAACAAAGTTGGACCTCTTCTGGGCAGTCCGCTTTGATTCCGAACATTTTTTATTGTATTCTGCACTCACCAAGAGGCTCGGTGATTCCAAGATTATTACTCTGATGGGGGTCACAGTTTGTGTGGATGACATCAACGAATCCAGCATCCAATCGGTTCAGCTTGAAATTTGTATTGACTCCTTCGAAACAGGGCCCTGCAGGATCAAGTCCTGTAATCCTGTGGACTTGTGTAACATCTCTCAAATTCCTTGCAGCCTGGCCAGCTATATGGGCACCGAGACTGTGGCCAATGAAGTGCAATTTGCGCCATTTATCTAGTGGTGTATCACAGACTCTCGAAATTTCTCGCAAAAACCTACAATGAAGGACACGATGAAATTAATAGTCGAGAGTCTAGGTCAAAGAAGCTGTCCTCTCCACAACTGCGTCTTATATAGATTCTAAAAATGGTGTATATCCAAGCAAAATTACTAATAGTGCACTTTGTCGAGTTGTTCTTTCCCTATTGAAAATCCAGAGTAAATCTGTATGACATGAAAACAGATCAACTCGGTCACTTATTAGTCGGAGCCTAAGAAGGCAAAGTTTTCTCCACCAAATCTTGGACTGGCTCACACTAAGCCTGATGTGAACGAAATACTTATGTCTCTAAAATTCGTGAGAAAAAATTGTATCATTTCTTCCCTACAAGTTGACATTCCATGATACCACACCCAGTTTTCGTTCGAGTGACTCAAAACTTTTGTTGAGTGCATTCTAATACAGTGAGTGATCGAGTAGAATCTACGTTCCTCTCTTTAGGTGTACGATAGTAATTGAGTATTTTGTAAATCTTTGAGAACTCCTGCAATAAATTGAAATATGAGTTTCAGAAGCATATTAATGAGTGATTTGGAAAAAAAACCTGAGTAGCAGAGTGTGTGATGTGTTAGCTGCACCTCATATTACGGCTGTGGAACCGCGCTAAGAGGGCCTGGATATTGTTTAAAAATGTAAATATTCATTCCTCCTCCTGTAAACAGGAATGCAAAAAAAAAACAAAGGACGGCTAGGTTTATGATTTGAGTCGAAGTTGGGAAGTGACCCCGAGGGACTCAAGAATCATTTCCTACAGATATTTTCATGGTCATTTTTCGACAAATTAAATCATATTTCAGGGTCACCCCGATGTCATTCGTGTCATTTAAGTACTGAGCTTCTAGACAAAACGTTCACGTCAGTAATCATGTACTCATTCCGGGTCGAGTAGTTATCAGTATTTCGTCGAGATCCACACTCACTCCAGCGCCACGATCTTCTCGCGTTTTTTTTTTCTACTCGATCATATGTAAATACTTAGTTGTTTCATAAGAGAGTTGACTTTTCTCAGCTCGAATCTCGTAATTTCGCGACTCTATCGACCTTGAAAGGACTCCAAGGTTCTCTGGAAACACCTCGTCCCAGCACCCACTTTGAACCGCTTTGAACGGTATAGATCATAATGGAAAGGTGGTGAATTCAAAAACTAGAGAACTCGTACGTGTTTATCTGGTTGGCTGCGAGCTTTGTTGACAGAATGGCTCCTGTGTAGTCTAATGCGTCGAAATTCAGGAGGGATAGTTTCAAAATCTTTCTTGAGTACGCTGATGACCAATCCACCAGGATAACGTTTGACTTTTCCTGTAAATCCGAATGAGTAGTCGTGAAGAAAATGAATATTGCATCCAAACAACAAATATACCTCTTGAAATGATGATGCGATATTATGCTGTATGCGGGAGTTACGGCTAAGCATAGAATGGGAAATTTTATTTGATTTGATCTCTATGGAGCATGATGGTAATGACTTGAGCAGTATTTTACATATAGTGTGGACATATCCATTATGGACTGAGGCTATTATAATTATTACAAAATCATTCGAGTAGAGTACTAATTTTGAGTAATAATTTTGAGAGAGTCTCAATATGAATCAGATATTTTTTGCCGATTGGCCAAGCAACATTGACGGATTTTCAATCGATATGCATCTGACTCTCTATCAATATATTTGTCTCGATATTCATCCCTGTTAAGTGGCAAATCCGCAAAAATTGCTGATTCGTGTTGAAAAAATTCACGGGCGTTTCTCTGGAACTTTCAAACTGTATTGGAAAACAAAATACGCTGCTAAATGAGATTAGCAGAATGCTTTCTCTTAGCGAAATAGTTTAAGAGGTTCACTGAAATTAATGAGAAATTTGCAAAACTGATCAAATTCCAAAATGACGATTGGGATTCCTACGGAATAGTTTTATTTTTTAATCTAATTTAATTGCATTTCATATCACACTCACAATCCAATGATTGGATCCAACCAATCGATGTAGAATGAGGGAAAAGTATCTCTCTAGTCCATTAAAAGGTGGATAGATTAGTTGTAGAGGGAGATACGAGGATAAAATGAATTTTAGCTGCAATTTTCTTCTAACATTTTGGGTTATTATTACGAGATTCACTTTTAGGGGAATTAAGATGACCTAAACTGGGGTTTTTAATGGAAGATATGTAGTCTGGTTGAGGGAAAATTTTGATACAGTTGGTGAGAAGATCATAAAAATGGAGTTTTTAAAAAAAATTTGGATTTTTCGGGAATAAATCGGATTTTGAATGTATTTAAAAGGATTTTGAAAAATTCGGTATCAACTAATCGATTTAGAACGATGAAAAAGTATAAACTTAGTTGAGTAAAATTTGTATATATTAGTTTAGGGGGTGGGTAATAGCGGAAAATGAATTTTAGATGCGATTTCCTTCTGATATTTTGAGTTATTACAAGGAGATTGCCTTTTAGGGGAATTCAGATGACCTAAACTAGGGTTTTCCATGGAATATATGTAGTATGGTTGAGGGCAAATTTTAATATAGTTGGTGTAAGGATTATGAAAATGGAGTATTCTGAAAAAATTTGGATTTTTCGGGAGTAAAACGGATTTTGAATGTATTAAAACGGATTTTGAGAAAATTCGGTATCAACCAATCGATTTAGAACGATGAAAAAGTATCAACTTAGTTGAGTAAAATTTGAATGAAGTAGTTTAGAGGAGAGATATGAGGAAAGTATGAATATTGAAAAAAATATTTTTGTATATTTTGAGTTATTTTTGTGAGGAAAATAGTTATCGGGATTTGGGCTACCCAAAGTGAGGTTTTTTTAGCAAAACGAGTAATTTGGTTAAAACAGAATTTTGATAGAATAGGTCTAAACATGCTCAAATTGCTGTTTTTGTTGGAAATTTTGGTTTTGTTATAAAAATTCACGTTGATGGAGTTTGAATGGAATTTCGGTATTAACCAAAAGATAGATTGAGCCAAAAAAACCGTGGCCTAGGTAATCAAAATTGGGGTAAGGTAAAGTTAGAAAGAGATATTTTAGTATGAAAGTACACAATTTCAGCGATTTTACCTCAAAAAACGTTTAAATTAAATTCGATTTGGAGAGGAGACCAGGCAAATCACTGGTCTCATCTCTGAGACATTCTCTACAACTTGTAGAAAAGCAAAAATCGATAGAGTGGAGTGTAGAAGAGAAAGCGTGGCGCAAAAAAAACAACACACATACACACACACACACACACAGACACAGACAAAGGGCCGGAGAGATGAGTCACTGGGGGGTTTTTGAGGATTCTAAAGGGAAAAGTGTTACTTACAATCGTTAGATTTTGGCGAGAGGAATAAGATGGTTAAAGCACTTTTTTGATAAGATGAATTATGTTGAAGAAAATATTGGGTTGAATGGAAAAATTGATCAAAAATTTGCTGTGTCGAAAACAAAGCTTTCTCTTTAGAGAAAGCAAAATGTAAGGGCTCAACGCTCATCTGTGACTTTTTGCCCAGGTGTATCTACAAAATTAGGGTTTGCAAATCCACTTTTGTAACCCATACGGTTGGTGGCATCCCTAAATCATGTTGAGGGTTCCATTTCTTCGTAGTTTTACATTGATTTTCCGAAGCAATTGAATGAATTTAGATTCCATCGTTCGGGAGATTTGACGATGAAAAACTTCCATTACACGGCCAATTCCGGACCAAGGAGAGAGTTGTTCCGAAAAAAATAGGTTCACTCTAAAATATTTTCACCCCAGTTTGACTGGAAATCCCAGTTCAAGGTACGACTGGAAGACTTATAAGATATTATTATGAAAGAATTTCAATGTGAACTCTGCAGAGAAAGATTCTACTATTTACTGAATCGATGATCTTTCAAGATACTGTGAGATTTTCAGTGGCGATGTGAAAACTTTCATTCTCGAAAAAGAGATTAATTTTTAGTTTTGGTTGAGGCGAGGTATTTGTGGCAGAGTGGTCACGTTCAACGAAATTTTCTCAGATCTCGATTAAAAATACTTTGAAATTCGTCAAACCACGTCCATGAACAAAAATTGCTGTTTCCTGGTTGTTCAAAGTTGAAAAATCAGACATTTAGAAAAAAAGCATAAAAATGTAAAAGAACAACATTACATCAGTTTCTTCACAAAAATCGTGCAATTCTGCACGAGATATCACATTTTTCAAAAGTTGAGAAAAACTGCTTTTCTAAATAATCGAAGAAATTAGGCTAGCCTAATTTTTCCAGATTTTGCCTGATCAGGGCCTGAGGAAGATGAACAAAAATATTCAAGGTCGTGTGACGTGGGGTGGTCGATGACTGAATGAATAGACTCGAAAGATGGTAGAAATAGATGTATTGAATGAATTGACGGTAACTGTGTGTATTGAGAGTGAGTGATGGGCACTCCCGAAATGGGAGTCCCCGAGCGGTCTGATGCGGCGCGCGCGAGTCGTGGCTTATATGCCCTCGACTCGTCGCGTGTCGCACAGTGTAAAAGTGCAAAGGTCAACAAAACGTGATCGCGCGATGCATTCCTCGCGGTATGCATCGAGCGATCGGTCTTGCAGAACCGACGACAGAGTGATTGACCAACAAGGGCAATCACCTATGGCGTCACAGTCGTTATCGATAGATTTTTTCAAGATCTTCTGAGTATCGCGTACCATATTGCCTTATCTTAGATCAAATGTGAGATGAATCCAATTTAGTAGAGAACGATCATGATTTTTAAGCTCTGGTGGATCCACAAAGCAGAATAGAAATAGCTCCGCAGGCGTCTCTGAAATTTTTTTCAAGCTCCCCGGTGGGTAAAACCTTCACATTATGGACCATAGGATCGAATGAAAATCACTAGAAACCAATTCGAGAACATCACTATTTTTCATGTGTCGTTTTTAAATGAAATCCATCTCATAGTCTAAGCAGAAGAATCACACAACAACGTAGTTCGTCTGATGGAAATTCCCGGAATCATATCTACTTCATAGAAAAATATTAAAAATTGCCGACAGTGTTACGTCATGAGCTTGGCGTGATCATGAGTTAGACAAGATTTGATCGAATTTTTTTTATCTTGTATTTGAATCAACGGATCCCTCGAACCGTATTAATTTTTCAAATATTTCTTATTCTCAATTTTCCATGTGGTACTTTCAGAAGTAGTACCATATTATTGCGCTTGTGGGCTAGTTTACTCCAATATTCGCTATGGTCGAATTAGGGTCCCTAAAATTAATGGGTCTAGACAAGGGGGGACAGCCGCCATAATCAGCGACCTACACGTACACGGGCGCACCGGTGTGTGCACACTCACACAGATGCGTCCCCATCTGAAAAGCATGGGATCGCTGAATATGGCGGAGCCAATCAGAAAGATTATCTCCCCTTGTCTAGACCCGTTAATTAAAGGGACCCTACGTCAAATTGCTTGCGCGAGACATCTAGTGGCTAGCTCGCGCATTACGCCGTTGTGGGCCTCACACAGACATTCAACGTTTCCATGTCCATGTTATCTCGGCCTCCCGACTCTTTCCCCGCAGCGGCCGCGCAACTTGCTGAGCCCACCAGAGCCCACCACTGTTTGAGGTTATTTTTTGCCATGGGCGGCGCTGCAGTCTACTTTTCGCTTTCTCAAAGAGAAAGGGTTGTATTCGTGACAAGATATTTTTGCTCAATTTTTTCACTCAAATTAATTTTTCATTCTAAAAATCTTCACTCATAGCGAATCGGTTTTCACCATTTTGTTCCTCTCGCCGATATCTATCTATTGTAAGTCACGGTTTTTCATCCAGGCTTATCCCTGGTCCTCCACGAATTTAACTTTCTCTGTCGTTGTCCGTGTCCGTTTGTATGTGTGTCTGTGCAACATCATTTTTCGTCCACGGTTTCTCCTCAGCCTTTTGACCGGTCTTTCTCAAATTTATGTGAGTGGTAGAGCACCATGTAAAGATGTGCTGAAAGGATTTATAGCCCATTCTATTGAACAGTTCTCGATTAATGAGTGTCGGAAAATAAAAATGTCAAAATTTTCCAAAAATCAATTATTTTATATTCAAATATCTTTTCTCAAAATCAACACATCAAATTTTGCGTCACTTAAACAACCATTCTTTCATCATTTTCCGTCAATTGGTTGATGTGGAATTTCCATTCATATCTATCTCTACCAATTAAATCATGAATCTTCTATCAATGGAAAAAAATCATGTACATTTCTTTTCCCATACAGTTTAACGTAATTCCGTATTAACCAATCGATCAAGGATGGCCAGATTAACATTTGATTAGGTGACCTCAACTTCCCTTATAAAGTTTTTCTAGACATAAATTCTAAAAATTCCTAATAATTTCTTGAAAATTTTAACATTTTTATTTTCCGATACTCATTAATCGAGAACTGTTTCATTGACTGCGCTATGACTCATTTCAGCACATCTTTACATGGTGCTCTACCACTCACATAAATTTGAGAAAGATCGGTCGAAACGCTGAGAAGAAACCGTGGACGAAAAATGGAGTTGCACAGACACACATACACACGGACACTGACAACGACAGAGAAAGTTAAATTCGTGTAGGACCAGGGATAAGCCTGGGGGAAAAACCGTGACCTACAATAAGAAGATTTCGGCGAGAGGAACAAAATGGTCGAAGCCAATTCGCTATGAGTGAAGATTTTTAGAATGAACAAATGATCTGAATGGTAAAGTTTGTTGGAAATCGATTGTCATGGAATAAATTCTATGATTTTTCGTCCGCGGTTTCTCCTCAGCCATTCGACCGATCTTTCTCAAATTTATGTGAGTGGTAAAGCACCATGTAAAGATGTGCTGCAAGGATTCATAGCGCAATCTATCAAACGGTTCTCGATTAATGAGTATCGGAAAATAAAAATGTCAAAATTTTCAAGAAATTATTAGGAATTTTTAGAATTTATGTCTATAAAAACTTTATAAGGGAAGTTGAGGTGACCTAATAGAATGTTGATCTGGCCATCCTTGATCGATTGGTTAATACGGAATTACGTTAAACTGTATGGGAAAAGAAATGTACATGATTTTTTTCTTCATTGATAGAGGATTCATGATTTAATTGGTAGAGATAGATATGAATGGAAATTCCACATTAACCAATTGACGGAAAATGATGAAAGAATGGTTGTTCAAGTGACGCAAAATTTGATGTGTTGATTTTGAGAAAAGATATTTGAATATAAAATAATCAATTTTTGGAAAATTTTGATATTTTTATTTTCCGACGCTCATTAATCGAGAACTGTTCAATAGATTGGGCTATAAATCCTTCCAGCACATCTTTACATGGTGTTTCACCATTCACATAAATTTGAGAAAGATCGGTCGAAAGGCTGAGGAGGAACCGTGGACGAAAAATCATAGAATTGATTCCGTGACAACAGATTTTCCACCAACTTTACCGTCATTGTCATTATTTCTCATAACGATAAAATTCTGGTACCCAGTAGTTAATCAACACTGATGAATACCAGAATGTTATCGACATCTATGATAAAAAACTTCGATATAACACTCATTACATAGAAAATCATCATTAGGTCTAAAAATGTTGTAGCCTCGATTAATGAGTCTTCGAAGATAGAAAATTTAAAACTTTCGAAAAATCGATTATTTTATCCTCAAATATATTCTTCCAAAAACAGCACACCAAGTTTTGCGTCACCTAAACAACCATTTTTTGTTAATTTCCATCAATGGGTTAATGTGAAATTTCCATTCTACCAATTAATCCATGAATCTTCCATTAATGGAAAAAAAATTAGGTACAGTTCTCTTTCTGTACATTTAAACGTAATTCTGTATCAACCAATCGATCAAGATTGATGAGATGAAGACTTTATCAGGTCACCTCAACTTCCCTCATAAAGTTTTTCTAGAAGATAATTCGAGAAATTTGGAATAATTTTTGGAAAATGTTGACATTTTCATTTTCGAAGACACATTAATCGAGAATTGTTCAATAGATTGAGCTATAAATCCTTTCAGCACATCTTTGTGTGGTCCCCCACCACCCACATGAACGATCACTCGGAGGGATGATGAGAAACCGTTGACGAAAATACATAGAATTTATTTCTATGTTCCTACCAATAGACTAGAATTTCAAAGGACCCCGCCATAAATGATAGGATTTTGGCTTTCAGCGAATTTGATTGAATCAGCAATCAATCGATAGAGCTCGAAGAGCTGAACAAAAGTCTCTATTACCGTTGAGCCCGAAAAATTCTTGTTCTCGAGTGATTTGGTCGCAAAGTCGCCGATTTTACCGAGATAAAATAGGGTTATAGCAACAATCGAACAATAACACACGCTCCAATTCGTTTAGCTTGTTCGGTATTTTACGGCTAGGTAAAACTGATGCATGCAAGAATCTTTGCATTATATGCGATTCAATAATTCTTTCAAAAAAATCTTGCACTGCTGTCACTCTCGCGGGATATTTCAATGCCTACTAAATTGAAACACTTAGGAAGATCTCGATAATTCAAATACGGCCAGTGGGAATTGGGATGTAGTATAGATCATCAAGGCAAATGCATATAACGTGTTTTACATCAGCGAGATACATCCAATATTTAGACTTCACGCCTCTACACGAGGATGCGTCGAGCATAAGTGGCGTTTTTCCGCGGAAAGATTAAAAAGTACGTCGCTAACCTCTCAGTGCAACCCTGAAACAAAGCATTGTGTCTCTTTCTTTGAATTTTTATCGTTGAAAGTCACGAGATTCTTACTCTTTTAGTTTGCAAGGGGGGAGGGAGGGCTCCGACAGAACATGAGAAAAATCTCTATGGATCCTCTGACATTTTTTTTTTGATTTTTGGATGGCGATTGGATTTCGCATCATATCGCACCCGGCTCCTCGAGCATGAGAAGATCGAGTGAGGCCCAACTTTATGTCGGCCAAGATCACGAGAATCTCTTTGATTCTTTTTGGGTTTGAAGATTGAGACTTGGGCGGATATTTGAAAAGCTGTTTATTGATTTGTGAGAATATATTTGTTTTCGTAGGAGTATATCAGAAATGAAAAGTCAATTACTCTGGTAAAAACTTGCGAAGCATCTGATTCTTTTTTCTCAAATTAGAAGCGACTTGGCGGAAAATAAAATGGCTCAAGAACTCTCGAGAGAACTCTGGAAATCATATTCAGAAGTCAAGTCACATTTTGACGTCGGGTTGCACTATTCTTCCTATTTCTATTAATCTTTTGAGGAGTCCGGTGTTCTGTTATTCTCTTGAGAGAATTATTGAACTGTGTGCAATGCAAAGATTCTTAGACTGCTGTCTTACTCAGCCGTAGAATACCGAACAAGCCAAGCGAATTGGCACGTATGTTATCGTTCGATTGTTGCCATAACCCTTTTTTATCTCGGTAAAATCGGCGACTTTGCGACCAAATCACTCGAGAACAAGAATTTTTCGGGGTCAACGGTAATAGAGAATTTTGTTCAGCTCTTCGAGCCCTATCGATTGATTGCCGATTCAGTCAGATTCGCTGAAAGCCAAAATCCTATCATTTATGGCGGGGTCCTTATAATCTATTGGTCTACACCGATAGTCGAATTTCGCCGTGAGAAAGCATTCTGCTAATATCATTTAGCAGCGTATTTTCATATAGCACATTTGTGACCGTAGCGAATACCATCTACCAAATACAGCTAAGATCAACGCGAGATGTTGCGCGGCATCTCCAGAATATTCGTAAGACTAAATGAGAGTACCAAGTATTCCCACATGACTTTTCATAGTTTTGCTCCATTTGAATGAGTTGTAACGATTCAAAATCAATCTAACTATATGGACGCCACAGATATCCCTGATAGGAATGGTGAGCATTTTTGGTCCAAAAACTGACCTGGGCGCACTGCTACGCCTTACTAGTATGGCTATATATTGCATATGTGGCCAAGATGATGTCATTTCTACCGGGGTAATTTATTTTTAGATTTGGATGATGATACATGTGCACTTTGATTGAGACTAATCCACAGCTGTATTCTATTAGGGTGAAAAGTTCCAGAGAAACGCCCATACATGACTTTGCATAATACTATTCGGTCGACGCTAACCGGCATATCAGCCTATATGCAAACTTTTCATCAATGTTCATCTATCTTGTGAATGTTTATCCAGACACTTGAAAATCCGCCTGGTATTCTTTATGAGACTCAATGAGGAATTTCTCTCATACAATAGACATCAGAACAAAAGCATGCTAGGATTATCTTCATAAGATATAGTAGCATCGATTATGGTATAATTGTTTAAAAAAAAAAAGAGTCGATGAAGGCAAAAATTTCAAACAAAATGAGGTCAGGTTCATTCCTGAATAGAAATAGAATTGATTTTGCATATCGTGCACGGTACCTCGGCACGATACACTCATAGTTCACTAGTGGACTAATTTTGCAAAGACATCATATCAGAAGATGACTATAGATATGAGTACTCAATTTGACAATACAGATTCTGAAAAGCATAATTTTTGTACACTCCTCAACGACCTGAAGTGTACTAGCCGTGACGGTCAAAAATCGTTCGAAATCTTCTGTCTCATTCACATTTCAGATCGTTGGGAAGTATACATCCATCTGGTATGACAATCTAAGACCTGTTAAATTCATCCAGCACAGTTTATCCAAGTTCTAATGTTGAAAAGATATCAAAACTCACCCTTTCCAAGAGAATATCCTTCATTTCCTTTACCCAACTAACGCCGTAATTCTCCCAAAATCCATGAATTATCACGTATGTTGGTAAAGTTGGTTTGAATCTAGATTTAATAAAATTTTCATCGTATTTTGTCAAATTTTCCACAAAGTTTCGGGACTTTGAGTCGGCCCAGACTCGAAATTCTGTTGTGAATGGTTTCACATTGCGCACTCCAAATTCAAAACACGAATTCTGTTCATTTTCTATCACTCTCGTCGACACCGGGATCACAAAAATAAAACTTAATATTAAATCTAGTCTCCTGTTCGTTCGGCTTGGAAAGTACATTTTTCGTTGAACCTTGAACATGGAATTTGATTTAAACTTCTTGTTGCCATAGAGCCAAGTGATACTAAATTGGTGTCTAATATCTCATGTTTTTTTAAAGTGTATTTTTCTATCAGCTGAAAGAAGGCTCGTTAATATCATCGAGTTCTCAGCTGGGTGACATTACTTAATTCATGAATGAAGTAACGTGAATCTTACTGTCAAACTAATGCAAAAATGATGAAGAATGCCAACTTAGGTATGAACCATTATCGATTCTTATACTAACGGTTAATGGTTCGAAAAATGAATTGAATAGCTTTGAGTATTTAGGTGAAATGCAATTGACTGTTAACATTTGTTGTCACAGTTCTACGTGGAGATTGGTTGTTGATGAAGTTAGTTTTGTATAATACTAAACGAGTGAAAATTCCAAATTTCTCAGAGGATAATCCCAAAAGCTTGTGTTAAAGTCACTAAGAATGTAGTGCCAAAATTGAAATCATAAGATGCTTATAATCTACGAATTATAGATAGCCTTTAGAACTTTTGAGGTAGATGTTCACTATATACTTGGAACGATCGCGTCTCTAACTGATAAGTCTTATTCAAGAGCTGTTGTCGGACTGAGCCTTCATCACGACTGATCAAGAGTAAAAGAACGATTCTCATGCCAATGAGCCAGAAGCATAGAAAACCCCAATTACGTTCAGACAAATGTCATTCTGACCTCTGAACTATCGCGATATATCATTTTTTTGTTAAATCAGATGATAGTTTTTTCACTTGGCCATGAAATAGTACATCTTCATTCTTATCCTAATCCGGTAATATTTTCAGATCGGAAAGTCATTCGTTTTGACATGACAGAACAAGTGTAAAGTATTGAGATATTCGTTGAAAATAAGTTCTCTCGATTGTGCGTTCACTTCACAGAGTAGTGAAAAAGTATTTTGTGTTCGCTTCGGCCCTTGTCTTCTGCAATTTTGAGCTCAAAGAAAATGCACGGATCTTGCATTCGTACGATAAGAGTCATGATGAAAACATACGAATAATTGAAACGTGACGTATTTTCATGGAATCCAATAACACCCTGCAATCCAAGGTGAAAATGGAATGTATTTTTAATTCAATTTTTTAAAGGTTTTTTGAGGTGGTTTTTAGGCAAGCTTGGGCATGTATTGATGATCTTAAGAGAACTTTGAAAAAACCTTATGATAATATTGGAATAATATCAAAATGATCTCGAAACAACCTTGAAATGTGAGAAATTCAAATAATGGTCTTCAAACGAGTCAGAAAATAGTCTTGGAGGAATAAAAAAATCACTGGTTGAAGATGATTTATTAGTATACAGAAGGAATAAGCGAGTTTCGGCTCCCTTGTTCGTGGTTAAAATGTATCTGTCATTAGCGGGCATTTTGGCTACTATCATGAGAAACCGTAATTCATTCACGACGTTCCTCATTAATTCAAATTGAGCTTTTGCATTCTTGAAAATTGCACACCTAAGATTTCGTCTCCAGTAAAACGGGTATCTACAATTTTTGGCCGGTCATTCTCAACGCAACTCATCGCGTTTGATCTTCTGTCTCAAAACCTTCAAAATCCTGTTTTCAGTTTTGAATTAAGCAAGATACAGAGATCAGCCGTGAAACGTGACCAACCCACCACCTTTTAGTTGTCTGCCTTTGCTGTTGCTTCGTAAGGATTCATGCAATAGTTCTAAGATTATCTGACCAAGTGTAAAATAGCCGTAGAATGAGCTTAGGAAACCTCTTTTTAATGTCTTGAAACGGGCATATCGCAGTTTTACTTGATTTTCATGAGAAACAACGATATTCGCCGTCATTGGACTTCAGATGTCTTCTTAGGCAAGTTGGGTATTCACATCCTCTCGTAACTTGAAAAAATCTCTTTTCGGGGAGAATAAGATACTTTGGTTGGTTAAAATCATACTCGATTGATCTTATTCTGAAAGCCGACCTTGAGACAAGCTTGCATGCTTCGACATGTATTATTAATTGTTAATAAAGAAAACCGTAAAGAAACCATAGAATATTCTCAAAATAATCTTGATGAGATAACCTTGAAATAGTCTTAGAATAATCTTGAAATAATCTTGAAAAAATCTAAATATAATCTTCAAAAAAAACCGTTTGAGTAATTTTCACGCTGACTAGTGCCAAAGGACTCTCCACCTGTGGAATAAGTGATGAGTGCCGATAGAAATTATGATTTGACTAAATTGCTGATACTACCAACATTTCATGATCAATGACCTTGCAAAATACACTGCTCTCTAAAACTGTTGGAGTGAAATTTTGACTCAAAGTTTGGAGTGATTCTCAGAATGACTCTTATGGAGTGAAAATTTGACTCATAGGGAGTGAAACCACAGAAATATTACATTCGCTCCAAGCTTGAGTCAATTTTCACTCCAAGATGAGTGGAAATTGACTCCTCACATTGAGTGAAATAGATTTTTATAGGTTAGGGTTTAACCCCAGAATGATTTACGGGACTACTTATGAAGAAAGTGGAGAACTTTTCAATTGTTGAGTGATGCTGCTCTATTCTGAGTTTCCCTTCGAAACACGTCTCGGGTATATTTAAAAACTCGTATCGACCGTTCACAACCGTACATAGGCTTTCTTGACTGTAACTTGACAAAGTCACATTTGGTCTAATGGTTAAGACACTTGCCTGGCTATCAAGAGGGTGCGGGTTCAAATCCCCGTCGAGTCGAACACAACTGCCAAAATTCTCCTTAAGTACGTTTTTCATAGAATAATAATAATTAGAATTACCAGGAAATCAATTGAAATATGCGTGCACGCCGTGAATTAATTTTTTTATTGCAATATCTAGAATGTTAAAACGTTTGGTTTTGAATCATTTGACTCAATCCTAAGAGTGATTATTGACTCACGTTGGAGTGAAATTTGACTCCAGCTTGGAGTGATGAATCACTTCAGTTCGGTGCGCACGAAACTGACTCATAGCTTTGAGTCAAATTTCACTCCAAGGGAGTGAATTTTCACTCCAACGAGTTTAGAGAGTGTAGGCCATCTTTATCATTTACTACAGTACTTGGGAATTTCCACGATCGTGTCCACGATAATCTCTGAATCTCCTCACAATGTTTCCTCGTATCATAGTAGGGGATATTTATTGCGAAACTACCACCGAAAATAAAAATTACTTTCAGCGAGGTTTGTTCAATGAGGCTATAGCGAAAAAACGTCCACCAGGGCGGCGCTGATGGTCATTTAAGCTCCCCAACACATGGATTCTGCTGTCCGTGTACGTCGGTGCGCGCTAGTGTGTATCTGTGTGAGGGAGTATGCGGCAACTCTCACAGACGCGCACGGACAGAGAATTGCATGTGTTGGACCACCAGCGCTCGTAGCGGCCGTTTTTTCGCTATAGCCTCATTGACTGAGCTTAAATTCAAAAGACTCCTGTCGTTTTCCACTGACTTGTTTATACCTTATTGGGAAATGAGGTGAGCGTGAAATTGCGATATGTCCATTCTCCAACATATCATTAGGAGATTCCCTTAGCTCATTCTATGGCTTTTTCACACATTTTCGGACAATCTTAGAACTATTGCATGAATCCTTACGAAGGATTAGCAGAAGCAGAAAACCAAAATGATGGTGGTGGGTTGGGGACACCCCCACGTTTCACGATTGATCTCTGTATCTTGTTCAATTTTTCAAAACTAAAAACTGGATTTTGAAGGTTTTTAGACAGAAGATCAAACGCGATGAGGTACTTTGAGATTGACCGAGCCAAAAATTGTAGATACCCGAATTCCTGAAGACGAAGTCTTAGGTGTGCAATTCTCAAGAATGCAAAAGCTCATTCCGAATTAATTGGCAACATTGTGAATGAATTACGGTTTTTAATGATAACACCCAATATGCTCGCTAATGACAGATAAATTTTCACCACGACCAAGGAAGCCGAAATTCGTTCATTCCTTCTGGATACATGAGTACATTAACAGTAGTCTGGATACTAATGTATCCCGAAGGGTATCCATTTTCAACTAGTGATTCTTGATTTCTCTAAGACTATTCCCTAAGACTGAGGTTATTTCGAGATTATTTCGAGATTGTTCGGAGATTATAAAGAGGTTTTTTCAATGTTTTTTAATGATTGATAATACATGTCCAAGCATACCTTAAAACCACCTCAAAAAACTATTTAACCTCTAAGAAATGAATTAAAAATATATTTTCGATACACTGTGCGTAAAAGTGCACTTTGCGCACAGTTTGTCGACTTTTACTCACAGTTTATCGAAAAGTATAGTTAGATACACGGGCGTAAAACCTATTATTCGCATCCTCGTGATGATTCCGACCCTCGCCTGCGGCTCGGGCCGGAAACCCATCACTCGGACGCGAATAAAACGTTTTACGCCCTTGTATCGAAATGTACTATTTTGCAACTGTGTGCGCGAAGTTGTAAAAAAATGAGACTTCTCTTCATTATTTACAGTGCGAGAAGTAATGCGTGAATGACACGCTTCTCGCACAGTTTTACATTTACGAACTGGTGGAGTGTGCGTGAATGTAACTTCTCGCTCTAATGCATTTTCATTCACGCACAGTTCCAAAATATGATGTCACGTCATCCCTCTGAATTTGGCCTTTCTTGAAAACTTCGTTTCCAAGATAATCTTGCTCGGACAGTGGTGCATTTAATTACAACTTCGCGCACAGTTGCAAAAAATAGTATACGCAACACGTGCGAGAAGTTTCCGCACACGTTGCCAACTCGCGCGAGAAGTAACATTCACGCACACTTCGAAACTTCTCGCACACCCAGAAGTACATATTTACTTCTGGGTGTGCTTCGCGAGCGTGCGTAAATGTGTTCTTCTGGCTGTGCGAGAAGTTCCAAAGTGTGCGTGAATATTAACTTCTCGCACTCGTTTGGCAACTTGTGCGGAAATTGACCTTCTCGCACTTGTTGCGTAATATACTATTCTTTTTCATCTGGAATTTGCTGAATAACTACTGGCATTTTTACGGTGGCTTTCCACTTTGATTAAGGGGGAAATCCCATTGAGTTAATATATCAACTATATGATCATAATTGACCAAAGGTCAATTCTGAGACTCAAACATGTATTGTGAGATACATTGCATTTTTCCGAGAATAAGTACACAAAATTGCAAATTTCATTCAAGATTTTTAATCACTTATTTTCACACACAGAGTACTCATTCGTAGTGCTCACAAGGTACAGTCCTTGTGCGTTTTCATATTTATCTGCATTGATTCCCATTTCAACACACATGCTTACTCTCCGTTTCTTACTTAAGGGACTCGATATATTGGCAAATGTTCCTCTTGCACGGATTCCATAGAACTTTTCACTAGACTGTTTCAATGATTCGACGAAATATTTATTGGCTTCCTCGTGATCACAAATCAGACTGTAGCCTCTTTTCACTGTAAAAGATGTATTTGGAATCAGTGATACAGTGTATGAGTTTCAAATGGATTTGACAAATATCTCTTTCAATAATTTCTACCATATGAATATATTTAATCAAAATTCTTCACTTCTGTTATCATAAAAATGATAAAATATCTTGTTAGCCACACGATTGATAATTCATGCTCTGGATCTTTGGAATTTCTTTTTTCTTGGAACTATCTGACTGAGTGGGGAGTGATGGGTTATGAGATGACAACCTGTTATTCAAGCGAGAATCATAGAAAAAGTTATCAATTTCTTCTCGAATGACTTCGCGTCGCGACATTTCTGCCACCATCAGGGTGAGAATTCGAATACTTTTTTGTTTCAATCAATCAACTAGCTCCAAAAATTTGACGTCGGATTGTAAGGCAAGTACTCCGGGATAATTTTTACAGAAAATGGCTTTTATGTAGACACAGAGAAACGAAACATTTCAAGGCCAATTTTTTCTAATTATCTCAATCTACCTGATTTCCGATCTAATTCCGTCGCTATAGCTCATTTGGACGATTACTCACTTAGATTCGATATGAGTTCTTCAAGATCTGTGGGAGATCCATAAATAATATTGTGCCACGTGCTTAGACTTCTCGACACAACCCAATTTACCCCTGTGACCTGAAGTGCGGATCCGACTTTCGCTTCCAACCTTGAAATGCACCTAGGCTGGTCGTTTCCGCCGTTAACATAAAAGTCAATGGTCCCTGGAAAGTGGATATTATTCTATTTCATCAGAGACAGTATTAGGCCATTTGTCTAAAGGTGTTTTTCATGTATCCAGATTCCACTGTAATTGGGATGTTGATTCTCTACATATCTCATTCGCACATGATGGGGTACACTCGCCGGACAAAATATCTGCACAAGGGACTTTGTTATTTTCACTTTTTGGGTTGGTACTGCCATGCGTTCGTTCCATTTTGCGCCGTTCCATTCCCTTAGCATGAAGTGAGATGGGCCGTACCAACCTAAAAAGTAAAAATCTAAGTAGTTTGTGCAGATATTTTGTCCGGCGAGTGTACATCCCTCGAAATCGAGCCGATCCACGAATTATCAATATCAGCATTCCTCATCGATGAGATTCTCTGTTTATGCACCTCCTACTGTTGGCATCCATCGCTTGCCTTTTGCTCCAAATGTACCTTTTTTCGCCCATTATCTAGATGGTACATTCCTCAAAATCCCGTAAATAGTAATACTCCCCGATTCAGCTCATCTGTCCGCTCATCTTCTGCTGATTTAAGAATTTCGAAGAATGCACTCGATCTATTTTGTCATTTTAAAGATGGCGCACTCCTCAGATTTTTGTTCTGATGCACACATCGACATACATCTTATTTGTCTGCCACCTTCAGACTCATTTTGCAAAAAATAGCATAACTAGGCTTGAAAAGAAGTTCGGGATCTATGCTACAGAGATACCATTACATCTCAGTCAAAATACCAAAATCTCAAAAATAAACAAATGGCTTCGTGAGATATGAATTTTACTGTGTTTCTTACTCCTGTGTTTGCCGAGAATATCTACAAAATCGAACCAATTTGAATGGGTCGGCTTTGCCGGATTTTTTTCAAGCCTTCTTCAACGGCGTGAGCCACAGATACATATGATCAACCGGGTCCGAGACATGTGTATTTTGAGGAAAAATTCCACGTTTCATTTTGTAGTAAATGGTTCCGAAAAAAGATAACTGATTAGTTTTCATGAGGTCTCGTAGATGATGAAATGTTTATATCTTGTACCATAGACTTTAATGAAAATGATGAGAAAAGATAATTGGAGATATGACCCTCTTTCGCAGGTCTTTTTCACGTGTTTTACTCATAAGTAGGTTAATTGAAGGAAGGATAAAATACTTATTCTTTCGTTAATGGAAATCCTAAACAGTGGATAAAATGCACCATTACTCTGGCCTACTAGACTAAGATTTGATTCGTTTTCCGACACTTTGTTGGATACTTCGATTATACCGTCATATGTACAGAGATCGCTCGAATTTTCAAAATTAGTCGTGCATTCTTGAACTCAATCTCTCTAAAATTGGACCAAAACATTATAGGTACTGACATCGTAACAGAACGAATCAAAGGTTTTAGTATATAATAAAGATTACCCACCGAGTCGCTCAGCGATGCCCAAATTATTTGTTTCATTTGGCACGCAGTTAGTATGTATGACATCAACAAACTTAGCATCCGATCGATTGAGTTTGAGATTTGTGTTGACTCCTTCAAAACAAGGTCCTGCCGGATCAAGTCCTGTGACCCTGTGGACTCTCGCAACATCTTGTAAATTTCTCGCAGCTTGACCAGCTATATGAGCACCAAGACTGTGACCAATAAAATGCAATTTGCGCCATTGGTTTAGTGGTTTTTCGTAGGCATCTGAAATATCACGCAACAACCTATAAAGGATCAAATTAAAAAGTGACTGAATGTGTCAGAAATGTAATAGTAATGGTAAATTGTCCACCCCTGGTGCTGTTTTCAAATTGTAATAATGATTATCAATATTATGCTATCTAGTGGAAGATGGAAAGGAGCACTTCAAAAAAATTCTTGGGTATAGATGTGACAGGTCATTATTTGAAGTAACTCGATGACTGACTGTGGAGAACACAATTGTAGGGTGAGACCAAAATTTTTCTGAGCCTTGGAATTGCTGTGTCAGTTTTGTTGCACCTCTTTTTTTTAGAAAATAATTTCGTTTGGAAAGAAGAATTTTTTGTAGTCAGCGCTGGAATTTAATGATAAGGGTCATAAATATCTACTTTTGCTTGTCTAACTTCATTTGAGTGGCAGAGAATAAGTCAAGCGGATGTTCGAGTGACCTTCTGATAATTCTTATTTCAACAGATGTAGACTTTTAGAACTTGCTAAAAGACCAAAGTGAAACCTACCGATGTATGATTTATTGTTCACTCAACTGAGATAAATTATCTCGTAACGGCATTGATGAATTCTTATCTGTATAATTTATTACAATCAAAAGAATTTGGAGACCCAGACTGCATTCTCGTAGAGTCTCGAATCAATCACGGAGAATTACATACTTCTTGGAAATGTTTACTTTCGATCTGAATGTTACGGAAGAAGTGCTATGTGGCCTTCGCTTTGTGTGACTTTACTTTGTTTTTCTGATATTCAAATGAAAGACAAGCTCGGTTGCAGAAAAAAAATCCTTTCAAAATTCAAAAAAACCTAGAACCACTCTGATGAATGGTATTTTCAAAGATTCAGATAAATACACACCTGCTGATTTGATCAGCAGCTTGGGGTGTTGACAAGATTGCTTTCTTGTAGTTCAAAACATCGAATGAAGGAATTTGCGTGGCGAGAAGATGAAATCCATACGCTGATGACCAATCGACCAAGATAATATTTGCAGATTCCTGTACTCAAGAAAATCAATCACTAAGTATACTAATAACTTCTATGAAAGTTTGTCCATTTTATCAATTTAACTTACCTTACTCAAGACTATATCTTTCATATCTTGTATCCACGTGGTGTGATGAGTTTGTAAAAAGCCATGAATCAGCACAAAAGTTGTAAAATTTGTATTAAATCCATACTCATTTAAAATATTAGCATTCAATGAGTTCATAAGGTGCACTTCGCAGTTCAAAGATTTCGTCGTACACAGTCGAAAGTGTACTTCCAATGGCTTCACGGTTTGCTCTAGCGTCAAAGAACAACAATTTACTGTTTTTCCGATGTATCCGAGTAGGAGTGGAATCACAAACATCGTCAACGCAAGAATTAGCTCCATAGCAAATTGAGTAACTTACAGTGACACAATTTCTATTGAAATCATATATTGAACTATTACTTCAATTTTTTCATGTATGAAAATGAGAACTGCTAGTAGAACATAGCCAAAATTCAATCAGAAGTCGAATAAGATATGTCTATTCATTGCTCAACAGCAAGTCTTATCGTACTTATCGTTTGATCACTGGCGCGTCATAATTTCCATGCTCACTCATTTGAAATAAAATGATCTTCTTAAAATAATCTAGTCAAGTAGCGTCAAGATATTATGTCGACTTAAGGTGGAAGGAATATGAACAAAATTTGGTTTTCGATTCAGATTGTGGCGAGAGAACCGGGCGAAGGATAGTATCACAGAGATTCGAAAGACCGTGTATTCGCCATTCATATCCTATAATACTCGATGATAATCTTAAAACAATAATGAAAAAAAATGTCAGTTGGGTATCTGGAGCGTTCGTTTTTGTAAACTCAATGATAGCATCATGGAATTTTGGTGTAACTAAGAGCACCAGCACATAAATGAGTAATTTATGCATGGAGTTAGCACCTCTTCTGCAACGCAATCTGGTGGAATCGGTATGTATGTGGCTCGTACGGAGATTCTTTCCCAACTCACACCTAGTAACGACACACTTCCAAACTTTCTTATAAACTGAATTGCCCCGACGAAGTTCCAAGAGAGTGGCCAGACGTCCGCTCCTATATGAAAGTAGAGGCCAATGATTACGGGGCTATATAGGGAATCTTTTAGAATGTCAGCCGAGCTCAAACATTACGGTTGAAGCGTGGTTGAAAGTAATCAACAGAAGTGTTTCCCTATGGAATCGGTTTTCCTACGGCCGAAAATGAATTTCATCATCAGTTGTGCGGAAAACGTTATACAAAATTGGCCTGAAGAATTATAAATCATCGGATCATTCCACTTGAAGACTAGTAATGATTAGCAATATGCGTTGATGAAGTAAAATAGTACTTTTCGATACAAGGGTGGAAATAGTATATTACTCCCGATGCGAGGCTCCGCTGTTTTGGGGCACGGGAATGGTTTTTCCCCGAGTGTAACGAGGGGAAAATTTTCTCCGTGCCTTTGAACAGCCTGCCGAGCGAGCGAAGTATGCTATTTTTTAGCATTAGGGCGAATGAACGCTAATTTAATGTTCGCAGCCGGGAGTAAAAGTGGCGCTCCAGTCGCCCTATGCTAAAAAAACTTTTTTTGACACACTGTGCGAGAAAGTAACTTTTTCGCTGTGATTTCCCACTTTCTCTCACGGTATGTGAAAAAACACAGTTCGATACTCGGGTGTAGAACCTATTTTTCGCATCCTTGTGTTGATTCTGACCTTCGCCTGCGGCTCAGTCCGGAAACCCATCACTCGGACGCGGAAAGAAGTTTTTCCACTCTTGTATCGAAATGTACTATTTTCGCGTCCGAGTGATGGGTTTCCGGCATGAGCCATAGGCGAAGGTCAGTTACGACACGAGAATGCGAGAAATAGGTTCTGAACCCGTGTGTCGAATTGTGTTTTCGACAAACTGTACGAGAAAGTGGGAAATCAGCGCGGAAAGCACACGTTTCTGCACAGCGTGTCAAAAAAAATAGTTCATATGAGTGTTTATTACACTGACAAGAAAACTTGGTTTGGAAAGAGATTGTGCGCGATGCGCCCATCATTCAACCATACGATCATGCGATTCTATGACTTCCACGGGTGTTCATATTGTCACGTTTTTCTTACGGCGCGCTTCGCAGGGAACATGCGAGACCCTGCGTTCCTGCATTGCTTTTGCGCTGCGCTCGCAAATACCTTGCGTTTTCTCAACAACTCGCATCACAAAAAATACGTGTGCTTCGATGTCAACATGAACAGGCTCGTTTACTGATCAATAGAAACGCTAGAGAGAGTATATGTATGAACGAGATCATATGTTTTGTTCAATCTCTCATCGAAGAAGATAAGATGAATTTTCAGTTATCACGAAGGCAGTAAGCGATTCCAATATGGCAAGAATACCTGTAACACCTGCATCTTGCATTTACCTTCGATAATCTAACTCCAATGTTTGCCACCAGGTGGCAAATATCCAAAATTCCGTACCCTCTATAGGTGAGTAGCCTCTGGATAAATTAGTTCGGAGCGACAAACAGGTTTGTCGTCTTGGAACGAATATCCGACATATTTTGATTCTGCAATTGGAGATGGCTAAGAAACTACATTCATTACAAATCCCTGTGGGATAATTCTGTATTATCGTTTGTCTATATATTCTTATGCATGATTTTTGTGGCCTGCTTATTTAAAATCCTACATGTAATTGTGTAGTCAATCGCCAAAAATTCCAAAAATTTTGTCCGAATTGACTACAGACCATCGAGCAGATCAAAGTGTAGGAATCCAAGTACTTATATGATTGGATGCATACAATCCTGCAGAGAGCGATCATGACATGACCCTCTTTAAGTACTCGGGTTAGGGTCGAACTCCCGCATACAGCTGCAGTCTGCCACCGATTTGGGATTCCAGACAGAGCTGCCGCTGCATTGGGAACCTCTGTGTTGCTAGACGGTCACAGGCTCACTTCAATCCTTTGTGATCGACAGAAACAAAATTCGCAGAGAAAAGTCTAAATTTGCTGGAAATTTGAGAAGCGATGGCGGCGAGGATGACCCCATTCGTTCCTTGTACTTTGACGGTTGTAAAGATAAAACTAAGTTCATGGGTCAGAAAGATTTTAAGTATTATCCGACTGAGATTATAGAAGATCATTATTCTTTAATCGAAGAACCAAGTTCTAAGTACATAACCCATCTCTCTCCAAGCACAGGGTTCGCTGCGTGCAATTCGAGGTGCATCGTATCATAATTTGGAGGAAATCACTCTAGAACATTGGATTATCTTGAGGCTATTGACTGCGATGGGACTGTGGTTAACAGTGGTCCAAAAAATGGCGTGATCACAGTAATTAACAATGAAGTTGAGAGACCCTTACAGAGATTCATTTGCTTACTCCATTTCAATGAACTGCCACTCAGACATCTATTTCAGAAATTAGATGGCGTAGCATCAGGCCCAAAATCGTTCACAGGAACTATCGTCAAAATGTTGCCAGAATGTGAAAACATGCCAATTGTGAAGTTCAAAGGTCTTGACTGCGACTTGCCTGAACTGGCCTCTGTAGAGTTGAGCAGAGATCAAAAATACGTGTATAACATATGGTCTTGCTATTGAATCGGGCAACTCTGATGCAGACCTTGCAAATTAGAACCCTGGCAAGTTGAATCTTTCCAGATGGGTGACTCTATCTAAAGAAGATCAGAAGCAAACTTGGCCAATGAATCTCTACAATAGATTTGTGTCTCGAAATGTCACACTGCCACACCAGTGCATCTGTTGAGTTGTATTCCTCATGGAACCTTTTTTGCCACAACTGTACTAAACCGTAGTCACCTCTAGGACTATCAGACCTTGATCAAAGTATTCCAAAGTCAGATCTCCCATGATTATGGATCTTGCTGCGATGGTTACATATTCAAAGATACAATAATGAACGAAAGCTAAAAAAATGTAGCCAAGGAACTATCATCCAGCCATATTGTGCCTCATTTTCCTTATGATGGTGTGGAATATAGTATCAACAGTACCATCTTTAGAGCAATGCAGCTTAATGATAAGGATATTGCTAAAATGCACTAATCATACTCAGTTGAATTGTGTCATAAGAAAACCTTATGATTGTCAATCATTTGATCTTCAAAATCCAGTTTCCTTGTTTTCCGTGGTTTGTCTATCGAACCTTGTGTGGTATATGAAATGATCATTTTTAAGGGTCTTGTTTTATTAAAAATGTTGGAAATAATTCATTTCCTCGTGTTGCTTGGAATCTGTGTTGAAGATCTAATGGTCGATCAAATGAAGAATAATTTGTATTACGTATCTATCCACTTTTTTCTGTTCTGTGTATCAACCATAAACTTTGAACATAGACATGTAAGTACAGTCTGGAAGCACGATCTTTACCTTTGAGATGCTCATCCAGAGGGATGATGAGCTTAAAATATGCCCAAGATATATCTTAGAAATTTTCGACAACTTCCCTGTGTGGATAAGATCCAAAAAAAGCATTTCCTCTAAAATCCTAAGAATATTACTCCATCTGTATTTCTAACTGGTGCAAGAATATCTTATTAAATCAACCTAGCAATGTAACCTTTCATATTTGTCTAGCATACATGCGCTAATTGCATGTAGAATGCCAGTTTTCATAAAATCACTAGATGGTCTATGAGAAATTGTCTATTTTTTTTCATAATAATTCAGTTAATACGTAACTACTTCAAATCCTACAGAAAAATTGTATTAGTGCAACAGTTCAAGCATTGATGTCATCGTGGTATCAGAACACAGTCTCGCCTCCGATTATACTTGTGAGCAAGGAACGAGGTTAGCCTGAGGCGTGAATTTGGGACTGAAACGCCATTTCAAAAAGATGTTATTTGCAATGTCATTATCTCACAAGATCTTGCCAAGATAAACATTCTACATCTTGAAATATGAATATGAACCAACTAATCGAGTTCAAATGTAGCCCCCATGCCGCTCGAGTAGGTTCGCAAACGAGCTTAGTGCCGTCAATCTTGTTGCGGCGCGGTGGCTGCCTCGGTTGCGGTTTGCTGCGGCTCATCAACAGCACCCTCGGCATTATCCCTTTCATCGAGATCCCTATCAATAAATAAAAAAGGGCCACTCAATTTTTCAAATATATATATAAACCGCTAATCTTTGGGTGAAATCACTGCTTTGTATGTAGGTGCCCTGGTGACCTACGTCCAAGTTAGCGATTTTGCGAAAACTTTTTTTTACAGTGTAAGTAAAATTTTACGAAAAGAGAAAATCGCGAGAATTTCTATTCTACTTACCTCGACATTTGTATCAATTCTTCTTTTATAGCGAGCTGAGCCTCTATCCTGCTTGCTCGCGCCGAGTTTGCGGCTCCACCGTCTCGGTGGTGGTCCATTTTCAGGTGATTATTCTTCGCTTTTTATTGAAAAAGATTTCACGAGTCTTCTTCACCTATCCTTCGACTGCCTACGACTGGTGTACCTCAGGATTATGATTTATATGTTGATTATACATTGTCATGGAGATGTTGGCATAGTTCCGGAAATTTAAATTTAAAAAATTTCAAATCAAGCGCGCTGAAAATAGTTTGGTTAAACTAGCAAATTTTTCTGCTCGACTAGCGATTTTCTGCTGCTGTTTCCGGACAGCAAAGATAGTTTGCTGTCGTGACTAGACCTCAACCCACTGGGACCCAGCAAGCCATGTCGTTGTTATTGAATTCGCTCTGAAGAACATGAGGTGAAGGATCTCTGAAGGATGGCGACATTGGCGACATGAGTTTGTATCCCAATGGGGACATACCACCGTTGGACTAGAATGAAAAAATTCACCTTCTAAATCCTCAAGTAATTGCAGAGGGTGGTGGATGTGGGTGTCATCATTGACAAGAGTGTGCCCGTGCAATCACGAGCTTTGCGCAGGGAGTTTTAGTAAAAAATAGGTGGCGTGATAAATTTAACTCGATTTATTCAAACTTGAAAGAAAGTGAAAAATGACTCTAATAAAGCTCGCACGTCTACTCGCTTCAAAGCCTAATCGAGATCTAAACTTTTTTCTGTTTGCTTCGAAACGAGGTTGCTAAGGTCTCTAAACAACAATTGAATGCGATTACTTTCCCCTGTAGTCAATCGTTCACAGACACTCTGCAACGAGGGCCTCTCAAGCACGAGAGACGAATGTAGCCCCGGAACGAAATCCGTGCTACGGCTGGTGGACACCGGAACCACGTTCCTCACGTCCTGGGGAAAGTAATACAACATAAAAATATGCTTGGATGACTCGAAATAAAAATAATGTCTGAAGCGAGTACATTTTCAAGCTAAAGAAAAATAATCTTTTACATATTTTAAATTGAATATTTTCTTCTTCTTAACTTTTCCTTCTTGAATCCTTCTTCATAATAAAATTAGATTCAAAATTCAATATTTATTACTAAAACTAGGTTTCGAACTTCAAAATTATTTAAACGCGTACACTGAGAGAAGAATATTGCTTGAAGCACTTTACATAAAGCACTGGGTACTTTATGAAAAAAACGTGTTACCTTATGGCAAGTGAGCCCGGGATTAACTTTACCTACAGTAGCGGGTACTTCAATGAAGTATTCCCTGCTATATTTTTCTCTCGTGGCACGCAACTTGGGTTGTTTTACCTATTTCAAGTCGCTGTGACACTAAAATTTTATGCAGCGCAGATGCCGTCGCTGTTCTCACAAAATAATTTGCTAGCTGAACTCGAAAATGTTTCTAGATTTGCAGAACGTCTTCTAGCAGAATCTGTTTGCTGATTTATCGAGGCAAACTGTGCCTGATTTGACAGCAGAAACAGCAAGGCCTGACAGAAATATTTTTGGATAATCGAGAATCCTCACAGCAAATTCTGTTTTGCTATTGAAGCTCGATTTCTTCTTAGCGTGAGTATACGCACACCCTCCCTAAAATAAATTACTCATTTGGAATTGATGATCCAGGAATTGGGATGTTTGAGATGACTCATTTGAGGAACGAGAGGAATGAATAATTTGAAATCAGTCATTTGAGAAATCTGGTCAAAACTAAGTATCCTACACCCTTAAATGTAGAAAGGCTCACTGAATCATTGATTCTTGGAATTCTTTTTCAAGTTTGCCAAATGAGTTATTTGAAATAATTCATTTCCATCACCAGAATTAAGGTTTGCCAGATTTCCTGAAACAGTCCTTTTCTACGGAGCACGCTTCTGAATCAACGCAACATTCCCTAGTTTGATTCGCATCTCTGGGGTTTCAACTAGTATATACCTTCCCAACTTCTCAATCTTGGTATTCTGTCGTGTTTGAGGATCCTCCGGAACTTGACTCAAAATTAAGTTTCACTTGGCTCAATACCCGCAGAGCAGAGTTTTCGACGTCTCAGAAGCACGTTTGTGGATAAACCGTTTATCGTCCTGATTGCCATCATTCAGCCCACAACCACAATCAGTCTTGTGTCGTAGTCGAAAAACATGAAACCCGACTGAAAATAGTAGTCAGGGTGTCTTGTTCTTGCAGCAACGTCTTTGCAACCTTCTATGGAACCTCTTTGCCTTGAGGTATGTCTCTTGGGACAATCAGGATGAAAGCTTTGAGCGAGCCGTGTTGTTTTGATAGCAGCGCGATCTCGCTGTCTTTTGTGTACAATCGCGTATATACAAAAAAGCAGCTCGTGCACGTACATGCTCACACACACACGCTCTCGGCGAGGCAGAAAATGAACATTGCGCGCAGACAAAAATCACAAACATTCGAGGCCTCGTGTAAACAAAATAAGTGGGCACGGGTCCCTATTTTTGGCAATGATGAGGATAACACTTGAATGAATGACGTATCAATTTTTCAGCGACTTCTCTAAAGGATTCTCTCTCTAAAGAGCATCCGTGAGAATGGCCCAAAAAAGTTGCTTTCTGCTGCGCTGTTCCTATCCTTCGCATGTTACGAGCTCGAACTTTCAACATCGAATTCTCGAAAACAAAATGGACGGAATCCTTGAAATTTCAGAAGAAGGTGTGTTATGGGTAGTTGAACCACCACACAAATTCCCAGAAGATTCTCTAAATTTTAAGAAACCTCGGAGACATACCTTAAAATTGAGATTAGGAAATATATGCATCTCGAAACCGATTTGGTAATTGCTTTGAGGCGTGCTCATGACTATACGCCAGATCCTATGGGTCTATTATCATGTCCGTGTCATCACCTCTCATTAGGAATATTGCTCGGCTGATCAATTTCTCTGTAACTTCCTCCAAACAAAATCATAAATTTGGTGTACTAGGGTTGCGTATAAGGCTCAAAGCTCAAACGAGTATCACATTGTGCTCTTACGGTTCGAAGCTCATCTCAATCAATCTTTTCTCATTTTGTAACACACTGATTTCACCATTTCAGGGAAGAAGAAGCGGCCGTACAGACCGAACAAAAAAGGCGCGAAATTTTGAAGAAGAGAGTTAACTTCACATAATTAGAATTTTATTCATACGCTCACCTAACTCGTTGTTTTTCGCATCCAAACTCCTCTTGCTCTTAAATTCATCAACTTTGTCTGGCTAAAGTCGGTGTTTAATTCATTCAGCCTACTTATACTCATTCCCAACATTCACAAAACTCGAACGTTTTGATTATGACAGAGAAGATTCAATGAAGTGCATGATGTTTACCGGACAATCAAAAAGTGGACCTGTAGCTTCAAATTCTGTTAATCCTCATCACTCACTTCTGGAAATTTGAACGATGAACTAAAGAATTCCTTATGAAATATTCCAGTTAAGGCCATGCGGTAGCCATGCAAGCTAAATTTTGTTCCAAGTATTCTCGAATCCTCCCTGGTGGAAGAAAGAGCGTGATACGACCGTAGTACGATCGTAGCGCTACTGTCTCAACGTTGTACTACGATGCAAACGCTATGACCGTGGTACGATCGTAGAATCACGATCGCATTACGCCCTTTATGGACGCGATTGAACAAATTTTGATTTCCATCACAAAGCTTTGTTACATTGTCGATCTTTGTAAGAACTCGTCGGGGAATTCTTTTTTACGAATACGAAAGTAGAGGAGAAATAATTTCATGGTACACGATGATCATATGCCGCCTATGCGTACCTGAAGTCACATGTAATTCCGCAAACAATATAAAAAGAAATAGATGCTTGATCTAATTGCGCATGTGACGTATGTTATTATATAAATGCAATACATATCGTCACCCCCGACGAAGAGAAACACCTCCCCTTGTGTAAAGTTACATTGGCCCACAATGAGAGGTGTCTTTCTTCGTCGTGGGTGACGATATATTTCACTGTGGATACATGACTGTATAGAGGCTGTAAAATATATATAGGCCATATAGCTGCAGCCCCAGCCCACCCCTATATTAAGCTCACACTTTTGGTTCTCGCCGTCTGAATGTGTTTGTGTGGGCAGCTATAAGCTATTATGATCAGCTGTGAGCCCATGTGTTGTGAAGCCATGCATTGGCTTTTGGAATGTTCAATGTACTATACATTGTGATATATGAGAATGATTTTAGTCAAAAGAATCCTTCAAAATGTACAACAACGGATATATTCACCCTAACCCGGGTTTTATGATCATACCGATGTGGATGAATCTGCCATGCAGCTCACATGGCGTACCGCGTGGCATTGCGCCTCCTAGATATGAGGATATCATGGCGCAAAACGTGCAAGTCCAAGCGTTACCCGAGTGGTATGCACCTATGTGGGCTTATCATCAGGTGATGCACCAACAGTATGGCTCAGCAAGCTACCACCACGAAGGAGAACAAATACTTGCAGATATGGACCAAATCATCCAACAATAACCACCAATCGTGCACTTTCTAGATGAAGATCAAGGATTAGACGAAATCGATAATGGCTACATACCACTGTCACAAATGCCGCAAGCCATACCAGGATTAGATCACTCCATAAATCATGGACAACTACCATCTCAACCACAACTGAAACAAGCAGGACCAATAATAGATCATCCCATGGACCATGCACAGCCAGCTCAATATTGAATACCACAACAATATTGTGAACAAGAACGAAATACAAAATATGCCACAAAATCAGGAAATTCAAATATGGATATAATACATGCAGGAATTCAAGAATTAAACGAAGACAGAAATACACTTCAATAACAGATATTGGATAATAATTATGACGAACAACAGCAACATAATCGACAAGAACCCAGGTACGAACATCAAGACCAACCAGGACCTTCCACAACACTAGACGAAAGAACAGGAATGTTATACACAGAGATGACACCAAGGAGACACTCTGAGTTATCAATTATCATACCAAATGTAAACAGGAATCGTACATGCTCTAACAGCGCCTGTGAGATAGCAGGACCATCCGGAATAGAATATAACCAACAACAAGTAGAATCAAGTGAGTCGTCAGATGATGAAAATGAGTCAAGGCTAAGACGAGCCATCCAACAAACTCATACATTAAATAGAATCCTGCCTGGGGGACTTCCACTAGAGAGAGACCCCCCCAAGCCACACAGATATACCAACGGATGACAAAGAGTGTGAGGAGATGCTACAAGCCGATCAAGGCTCGAGCCAAGACAGGGAATATGTAAGAATGAAATACAAGGCAAAAGGACTAGTGGGAAGATTATACTTGAGAAGAGATAAATACGTAAATGTTAAAAAAGAAATCTTGAGAAACGCTTTTATTCACTGCGCGAAGAAACGTTGTAGAATTTGCCGGAGAATTCGGGAGAGTGTGAGAGAGATAGAATTTAGTTGAGCAGTGAAAATTGCTCGAAAAAAAATTGCACTATACACGACAAATGATGCATATAAGAAACTAATATAGCGAAGGCGCGTGTGCTGGGCAGCTCGCATAAGCCCTAATACATACTTATATGGTGCCACTATGTCACGAGTCACTCAGATCTCGGAAACTGTAAGTATTGAGAATTGAATGCAGGCAGACACTTTGACAGACATATCTTCGGCTATATGCCCTCCATAATACACGCATACACACCCATGAACGATTCCACGATACGCGTGTCCGAGCTGTGTTAATTCCTCCAGATGTTCACTAAGACGGGCCATAGTCGAGTGCAATGAAAGCGTTTAATAATGAATAGCGAGGCCCAAGAGGGTCGTTCCATTGGCGAAAACGTGGTTAACCTCGAATCCTGCATCGACGTACGCTCGGATGTGGTCCAAAGACCAATCGAAATCAGAGTAGACGGAGAAATCCATTTTCCGTATTTCAACTGACTAATATAATCCAAAAGTCATGACACTGACACTCTATTGAACGGTATATCGGATGAGTCCTACAGAAAAAAGGCAAAGATCACTGGACACGAGAAAAGTTATCGAGGAAGACTCAAGGTAATGGTGGCATGGCGGCAGATGAACGCAGCTTGCCCTTGACAAAGCGGGGATGGGAGTGGGGGAGGGTACGTGCATCGGGAGAGACTTTCGAAAAACAAAAAAATGACGGCTATAACGCTGACGATAGAGGCCATAGTGGCTACATCGACGGATGGATTTTAAAACGACTGCCGGTGGAGTTATCCATTCAGAAAAATCATCATCTTTCCACGCTAATTACAGTAACTCTGAGGAAGAGGACGTTGAAGAACTCAGGAATTGGATCGTGACTGAAAAAATCTCCCACAAAAGCGGTGATACACACGTACAAATTCCGAGAAAGGGAAGAATGCCCAATTTGCCAGCGAGCACGAAAACTTTCTTGAAGGAAGAATCCAAATTTGTGGCTGAACCTATGTCCGCGTGTGATGGTTCTACTGGAGAATTCGTTTATATAGGAATGGAAAAAAAACTGCAAATGATAGTGAAACCAGCCCTGCACACAGGAAAATTACTAGAACTAGCATTTGGAATTGATTGTTTCAATTCTTTTAAATCAAATCCACGCACTGTCTGGTCAATTCTTTGCAAAATTCACAAAAAAGAGTATATCTATACCATTTTCATAGTTGCATTATACTCAGGCGATAGCAAACCAAAATCCGCGAATGACATCTTTAAAAAATTCGTCGAGGAGCGGAATCGTTTACTCAAGAATGGAATTGAGATCGATGGAGTTATATTCAAAGTAAAAATCGAACTCTTCATCTGTAATACCCCAGCTGGAGCGTTCTTGAGAAGGTGGATCGGCCATGGAGCTTTTAACGCTTATAAATGATGTTATGTAGTTGGAAAAAAAGTGAACGGGGTAACTGTTTTTTCGGATACTGATGCTTTGAAGAGAACCGACGAATGCTTCAGAAATTTCGCTGATCCAGATTGCCACCACGCAGTATCCGTGTTAGTATTCCTTGAAAATCTTGGCTGCATCTACCAGTCCCTACTTGAACCTATGCACTCTACATATTTAGGCCCAGGAAAGAGAATTTAAGACTACTTTCTTGAAGAACCTGAAAAGAAGAAGTCTAGGAAGAGTGTCAAGCTGAATTCAGCTCTGGAATTGGAATTACAGCGGCGCACAAAAATGATCGAGGGTGATATACCAGACGAATTCCCACGAGAAATGAGGCCAACAAACAAGTACCAACAGTTCAAGGCAGTAAAACATAAGTGCATGCTCCAGTATGCTGCACCAATAGTGTTAGAAAAACTCATGGGTGGTGACTTGTACAAGCATCTCATGCTCTTGAGCATTGGTTGCCGGCTGTTATCTGGCTGGGATGTGAAAACGCACGTCGAGAAAGTAAGAGAAATTTTCCTGGAATTCTAATTATTGTCCTAATTATTGTCCCATTTCCATAACTGGTGCTATTGCTAAGCTTCTTGACTCAATAATGGCCGATAAACTTCATTCTGCTATTTGTGATCGATTGATATTGAATCAGCGTGGTTTTATGAAGGGCAAGTCTACTATCACTAACTTATTAAATTTTTACGATTACACTATCAATAACCTGAAGTGTCATTTTCAGACCGACGTGTTGTATCTCGATTTTTCAAAGGCGTTTGATAGCGTTTATCACCAGCTACTTTTATGTAAATTGCATAATATTGGTGTTCCTATGAAGCTTATCAAATGGATTGAGTCGTCTTTGACTGATAGATATCAAATAGTGGAACTTTGTGGAGCATTTTCGAACCCAGTCCGAGTTGAATCGGGTGTTCCTCAGGGGTCTCATCTTGGCCCACTGTTGTTCAACATTTTTGTCAATGACATCGCCGGAGTTGTCAAAAATTCTAAATGCTTACTTTGTGCTGATGACATAAAACTCTTCATGAAAACCAGTTCTCCTCTTCACTGTAAGCTCTTCCAAGATGATTTGTCTGGTATAGTTGAGTGGTCTATGCGTAATGGGTTGGACTTGAAGATTGGCAAACGTAAATCCATGTCTATAAGCCATACGCTTTTCCCAATTCACTATGTTCATTCAATCTCATTGCAATCATTGGGAAAAGTTACCAGGCTTAGAGATCTTGGGGTTATCTTCAATAGTGAGCTCAATTTCGATAACCATATCAGTGACTCGGTCTCAAAAGCATTCAGAAATCTAGGATTCATCAATCGAAACACACAAGACTTTAGGAATCCTAAATCTATTCTCAACTTGTATAAAAGTATTGTTGTTCCTTCGCTTACGTATGCTTCTATCATACGGAGTCCTCACTTAAAATCTTGAATTTCAGAGCTAGAATCCGTCCAAAGCAGATTCTTTCGAAGTTTGTCATTGCGTTTAGGCTCCCCTATGAGTAGACTCGATCATGATTACACTGATATATCCCGGAAGCATAAAATATGCACAATTAAATCGCTACATCATTTCAGAGACACTGCGTTTGTTTGGAATACTCTTAAAGGAAGAATGAATTGCTCATCGCTTCCCTCACTGTTTCAAGCTAGGAATAATTCCGTACTCCACTAGAGATCCTAGACCATCATCGGTTTCACATTTCTCGGCCATCGCTGAACCTCTGTATGCCTTGACAGCGCAAACGGCCGTATTTATATGGACAACCGAATGCGAAGACGCGTTCATTGAACTCAAAACAGCGTAAAGTTCTTTTCCAATTTTAGGATACCCTGATATGGATGCCGAGTCCTTTTTGAATATTGATGCTTTGGGTCATGAAATGAGGCAGTGCAGTCTCAAATACAAAGAGGAAAAGAACGGTTTATCAGCTATTTTTGTAAAATAAACTGAACCAGAAAAGAATTGTTGGGTAACCGGACGTGAGCTATACTGGGTGTCGGATAATCCATTGAAAATTTCGCACATTTCTTGATAGGCAAGAAATCTGCTGTGAAAACCGATCATAGTGCTTTAAAATGGCCGCCATCTCTCAAGGATTTTGATAGACACCTCGCGAGGTGGGTTGGAGAGCTGAGCAAATTAGATTCTGAAGTAATTCATAGGAGAGGCACATCTCACGGTATTGCAGACTCACTGTCTTGCAGACCGAGTGGAGAATTATTGTGCAAAGATTGTGGTATTCTAGAAGCTTCATATGACTCACATATTCTCGGCAAAGTAGATCGACGTGATAGATGATTATTGAGAATAATTTTCAAGCAAGTATGAAATGGCAAAAATCGAAATTTGGACAATCGTGGGCTTTATTACTTGGAACAATCCTTGGAACAATCGCAGTGTATCCACGTGTATTTATTTACAAGAAATTGCGCACTATTATTATATTCCAATTTTCTTTACTTTGATGCCGCTCGACCCAATTCTCTAACTCCAAAATCAAAGGAAATTTATATTTTGTATTTGTAATTTTCAAATGTTTGTGTGCTGACAAAATTGCAAGAAATACTATTAGCTGCTCAGTCCGAAATCCAATCGCTCAGAAGCGAGCTACAACTCCAGGAACTAAATCAAATACGTATGAATCATACAACCATACTGATCTCATCCTTGTTAACAAGTGAAAGTATCACAATTTTCATTGAAAATCGCAGAATCGTTTAATGGCGTCAGCTAATTGAGCTCAGAGGTGTTCACGAGGTAAAGTCCTTGTCCTCCGGGGTATTGGTCTACATTGATTCCCATTTCGACAAATTTTGTAGCTTTCTGACCACCTCTGTTCATGTGATCTTCGACAATTCGGGCTCCAATAAGTTTCTTCTTCGACCTCAACATTGATTCAACAAAGTATCTGGTAGACTCCTCGTGATCACAAAACATGCTGGAGCTCCTTGCCACTGCAAATATACAACCAATTTGAACTTTGGGAGCATTTATAACAGGTAAAAGTACTCAATTTGCTCCCAGTGCCTAATTTGCTCTCACCCAAGATCTCAAATGTACGCAATCGCAGAAATTGCCACGCAGTTTTGGTATATTTGTTACACCTTAGAATGCAAGAAAATTTGTTATTTCGAGGGATCTGAAACGGCCTATGCATTTCTTACAGCGAAAATTGAGCCTAATCTTAACTGGATTCGTGGACAGTTTTATTCAAAGTGTCATATCCCTCCTATTAATCCACAGGCTAATCGAGAAGTTAGCGTATATCGAATTTTTCGAAATATCAAGTTTGTTTTGGTTTTGAATTTCGATGTTTTTGTTGTGATGAAAATTGAGGTTTGATTCCGATATATTAAGTTGATATTTTGGTATCTGTAGATCTGTTCTCTATTTTGCTATTGCGCAAAAGCTATGCTGATGCAATCAAGAAGTGCACGAAAAAGCAAATTGGAAGCAATATTGATAATCAAGATTCAGACATATCTTTCTTGTCTTACATGGAAAACTATGAAGGAGAGTGAGGATGGAGAACTCGAGTCAAGTAAGACTCGAGATTCTGTTGTAGCATAAATTTTGATCAATGACTTTCCCGAATATAGAAGAGATGCTTCTGACCCTCGATTTGAATTTTTCCTTCTGAATTTTTGTTGCGGTAAGTCTGATGAATATTCATCAACAGTAAAGAATGAATTCACGATAAGTTGAATAGAAAGGAAGGATAAGGTAAGAATGAGATGTTCACATCTTTAATGAGATTTTGGGATTGCCTTTTCGTATAAAGTTAATTTTTATTTTGACTAGACAACAAGAACAGCGTCATGAGACTGTTCATCATTGAAGCGATTTCTCAATTTCAATCTCGGTAGTTGGAATTCGAATGATGAATTCATAACCAATGAAGAATAGTTTTGCAATCCAGCGATATAATTTCATGAACTGAATTCGAACATTTGTATAGTTAATGAAGATGATAATATGGCTTCTGTGTTGTCATTCGGCTGCATTTGTAGGGACTAAGTATGGTATCCACCATATTTACCGAGAAGTCAAGTTGTGATCGACATTTCCTAAACAAACAGAAAATCATCATCTTCGATTCGAGAGATAAATCATCCTAGATGATGTAATCTTGATAATATCTGCTTGATGTTGATTGCGCGATTACAATTTACAACTCAAAGGAAAAAATTGGATACGTGCTTGGTACTGGACCCCCCCCCCCCTATGTGACGCGTCACTGCAAACTATTTGATGAGAATGTATACTCGTGCAGCCCTTTGGCGCCCCTTTGTCTCGCATTTTTATTTACTTATCAAATGCCGCACCTTCGTCCTTTTTCGATTTTTGATTTTTTTTTGAATCATACGGTCATATAAGTGAGCAATCTATATATGACTGTGCCCACAGAGTTGACGAATACCTGCACGTACTCATTTGAAGGCTAATCCGTAGAGAACCCGGATATTTCGCCCGATAGGTGGCGCTTTGGTCGTACTGCATGTGCGATTGGAGATTACGAACCACTTTTTCGCCTCATAGTATTTCAACCTCACATTTCCGACCCAAACGAGATATGGCAACTGAAACACCATGATATTTCCCATCGAATGAGTTGTTCCACACCCGGGGATTCATTCCTCATCTCCAGAAAATCTTAGTTCTTTGGCTCGCTGAGCAAGTTATACTGCTCGATGCTCACACTAGTTCAAGGTTTTTGCGAGCTAAATTCAAAATTTTCGGGCGTGGGAGGGCTCATTCGACAGAAAATTCGAATCCCCAGATGGCCTAGTATCTGATTTTGGCCAAAACTGTTTTGTTATTGAGGAATAAATCGGAATAGTCGCGGACGCGCTCTGTCCCACCAAAAAATTGCCTTCAAGCTTTTCTCTATTCTTAATGAATGAAATGCCATGAAACTTTGCATATTTCACAGGTGGCCTAGTATCTGAATAACACATTCAGTACCAATAAACCGCTCTCAGAATCATTGGATGCAGCCGCAACCTGAAAGTACGCCGGTGCGTGTCTGGTTGCGGTTTTGCGGGGACTCCGGACTAGCCTTAAGGGAGATGAGAGATTTGGAAATCACGAGTTGCCAAACAGATCTTTGCCTCTAATCTCTTTCAATTTTGTCTTAATAAATATATGTGTTATACTCTTCAAGTACCGTACCATCAATGGGCGATCACAAATCAAATGATAGAATCTGATCTTGCGCCATATAAAATAAATGTACTGAAACGAATGTTGTCAAATTCCTCTTAAGAATTACGAAAATCAGCGCGCTTGCACGCGTGAGGAGTTTTTAGTGAATACATTAACAAATACTCACCAAAGTTCGATATTAGATCTCGGAAATCCGCATGGTCATTATATAAGGTTTTTTTGAGGAGATTCGCTCCGGTCGTTATAGCCGATCCGACTCCGATATGTCGCAAGATACTTCCAAAGATCTCGCTCGTTGTAGATCTACATCGTGGTTGGTTGTTACCTCCGTTTGGATAAAAGTCAATTGTTCCTATAAATATTAAGTACGTTGAATCCATTCTTAAAGTATTCATTATATGAGGACGGAAAACTAATACTTTCATGTACGCAGTTGTCTTTCTCAGTGTCTATAAAAAAGATGATTGATATGACAGAACTACGTGTAATAAATTCTCTTGATTACAACAAATCAATATGATGATTTTGCGACTCGTTCGTGAGATTACTACATATCTTTTGAGCAAATGAAAGCCATAGATGGGCGAGACGAAATGACCAAGGAATCGCCATTAAGACCTTCATCATCACAAGAACTTGAGTTCCGTCAACGTTTTTCTCGTCTCTTCTTTTTATTTCCAACTTCTGTGATCCTCTGTGCATTTCAATTAGGAGTATTCAGCTGATATTAATTCAAAATCAACTGTGTGGACGCAAGTTTTAAGTTGTTTGAGACTTTTCTCCTCGAATCACCTTTGAGGGGTACCTGAAGCTAGCGAACACTAACTCACAAATCGGGCCCAAACCAATTTCACTTTGTATTACTATTTTATTACTAATTTATTACCAAAGAAAAAAATTTATTACCGGTCATGGGCCCGAAATACGAGAGTTTTCGCTAGCGGAAGCTGATGCTAGCGAACACGTGACCGGGGAAAGATCGTACGGGAATGTGCAATAGCTCATCTTTTATTACTTTCTTATTACTCTCAGAATATGTCCTCAAAATATGCGTGTGATATGATTCAGCTGGAATATGATGGTTTTCGCTAGCGTAAGCTTACGCTAGCGAACACCATATACAGGCGTAGCTTCGAGGACACTCAGAACTACACCGGATTTTACTACTTTATTATTACTCTCGAGAGGTATAGTCGAGATAGTCCCGAGATCAAGAGAAACCGATATGTGGTCCTGAGGCTGGACGAGAGCTGGAGCGGGGCGAGATGAGAAATATATGATAGACTGAGCTACCTCTGTACAATAACGTGCGAATGTAAAAATTCCATCGCATACGGAAACCTGTCTGACGATGAGCAGGGTACACATGAGTCTTCAGAGATAATAGAGAATCGATAACAAATCAGCAAACTCGATCACAGGCCCAAAACAGGGGAGACCCTGCACTACAAAAAGAAATCCTTACCTTCAGATTGATTTCGTTCTTATTGCAAGATGCAACAAATGTGAGATGAAAATCTTCAAAATGAGTAAGCGCTTCGTCTGAAGCGGGATTTAATCTCATAGCAAGCATCATTTTGTAGCTGAACTGCAGAATTCTCAGGCTCACCGATGCATGTTTATGTTTGCAATAGGTTAGATTATACTTCTTCTGCGAGAGATGGAATAATAATTCCGTATACTTTTAAAGCTTCTTATAAATCCACGATTAAGATTTTGACGATTCGCGAATACACAAAAATCACAATCATACACAAAATTATTTGTCGAGCGGTTGAATATTCAACTTTGAACACTTTTACATGTGTAAACATAGCTCGCGCAGCAGAAGACGAGTAAGACAAAGTTCGCCTGATTCTTAGACGATGAACCTTTGTTGAAGTCGAATATTCTTGCATGAAGAAAAAAGCTGTTCTTTTCCATCTGACGGTCAGGTTTGAACGAATGTAAGATGCAACTGTAAGAACTACGGCAATCTGAGAGTAAGGATTTCTTTTTGTAGTGTGCTTAAAGTTATTATAGTCGCAGTCGAGACGTCACGGGGGGATGCAGAGAGTCCCAATGGACCCGAACTCTGAGAAACCTCAGATCGAGTGATCAGGTACCATCGACTGAGACCGAAGAACTTATTACCAGCCAGCACCCTCGGCTATGGGGCCCAAAACGGGGCGGAATCGAGCTTTGAACAGTTATCTGCGCAGTTATGACGCAACTGTGGGTTGTAGGATGTTTCAATGGACCCGAAACTCTACAAAACCTTAGATCAAGTGATTATGTACGATTGATGATGCCCAGAGAATTTATTACCAGTCAGCACCCTCGGCTATGGGGGCCAAAACAGGGCGAAATCGAGCTTTGAGCAGTTACCTGCGCAGTTATGACGCCACTCTGGGATGCAAATAGTTCCAATGGACCCGAAACTCTATAGACCCTTAGATCAAGTGGTTATGTACCATTGATGATGCCCAGAAAATTTATTACCAGTCAGCATCCTCGGCTATGGAGCCCAAAACAGGGCGAAATCGAGCTTTGAGCAGTTATCTGCCCAGTAATGACGCTACTGTGAGTTGGAGGATGTTCCAATGGACCCGAAACTCGTCAGAAACCTAGATCAAGTGATTATGTGACATCCATGATGTCCAGAGAATTTATTACCAGCCAGCACCCTCGGCTATGGGGCACAAAACAGGGCGAAATCGAGCTTTGAGCAGTTACCTGCGCAGTTATGACGCCACTCTGGGACGCAAATAGTTCCAATGGACCCGACACTCTATAGACCCTTAGATCAAGTGGTTATGTACCATTGATTATGCCCAGAGGATTTATTACCAGTCAGTACCCTCGGCTATGGGGCCCAAAACAGGGCGCAATCAAGCTTTGAGCAGGGATCTGTGCAGTTATGACGCCACTGTGGGTTGTAGGATGTTCCAATGGGACCGAAACTCCACAGAACCTTAGATCGAGTAATTATTTCCCATCGAAGATGCCCAGAGAATTTATTACCAGTCAGCACCCTCGGCTATGGGGCCCAAAACAGGGCGAAATCGAGCTTTGAGCAGTTATCTGCCCAGTTATGACGCCACTGTGGGTTGGAGGATGTTCCAATGGACCCGAAACTCGACAGAACCTTAGATTAAGTGGTTATGTACCATTAATGATGCCCAGAGATTTTATTACCAGTCAGCGACCTCGGCTATGGGGCCCAAAACAGGGCGAAATCGAGCTTTGAGCAGGGTTCTGCGCAGTTATACCGCCACTGTGGGTTGTAGGATGTTCCAATGGGACCGAAACTCTACAGAACCTTAGATCAAGTGAATATAACTGATTGATGATGCCCAGAGAATTTATTACCAATCAGCACCCTTGGCCACGGGGCCCAAAACAGGGTGGAATCGAGCTTTGAGCAGTTATCTGCCCAGTTATGACGCCACTGTGGGTTGGAGGATGTTCCAATGGACCCGAAACTCAACAGAACCTTAAATCAAGTAAATATGTGCCATCAATGATGCCCAGAGAATTCATTACCAGTCAGCACCCTCCGCTATGGGGCCCAAAATAGGGCGAAAACGAGATTTGAGCAGTTATCTGCGCAGTTATGACGCCACTGTGGGTTTTAGGGTGTTCCAATGGACCCGAAACTCTACAGAACCTTAGATCAAGTGGTTATGTACCGTTGATGATACCCAGAGAATTCATTACCAGTCAGCACCCTCGGCTATGGGGCCCAAAACAGGGCGAAATCGAGCTTTGAACAGTTATCTGCGCAGTTATGACGCCACTGTGGGTTGGAGGATGTTCCAATGGACCCAACACTCGACGGAACCTTACATCAAGTGGTTATGTACCATTGATGATGCCCAGAGGATTTATTACCAGTCAGCACCCTCGGCTATGGGGCCCAAAACAGGGCGAAATCGAGCTTTGAGCAGTTACCTGCGCAGTTATGACGCCACTCTGGAATGCAAATAGTTCCAATGGACCCGAAACTCTACAGAACCTCAGATGAATTAGTCACATATCATCTGCAATGCCCAGAGAATCTCTTACCGGTCAGCACCCGGGTCCTTGGCTATGGTTCCGAGTCATCAGTTCTACTAGCATTTAGTCATGGCTCACAGAGTTTGGAGCGTACCTTGGTCGGAGTCGTCTCAGGCTGGCTCACAGCTTCATGGAACCTCACTCCAAATATTCGTCAACCGTCAATCATGTTTATCAGATCTATTACTAGTCAGCACCCACGCTGATGGGGCCCCAGAATGAGCAAACTCATGCACATGTAGCGAATCACGCAGTTCGAACGACATCTAGAGCTGTATACAACTGTCACGGATTCATAACTCCATGAAATCTTAGTTCGGGTACTGATCCATTATCAGGAATGCCTATACAACATGATTGTAAAGTACTCGACCATCCGGGAAATTCCAGAAGTCGGACGCGTTGTGAGTTTTGCAAAATTTTTTCAAAGTTATTCGAGTCGATTTGAAAATTTGCGTGGATGTTGAAAATTATCAGATTTTTGGGATCAGATGGATCAGGGAAGGAATCAGAGGGTTCAGTCGCGCGAGGATCACATGCGATCATAGTCGAGGGTGCTGACTGGTAATAAATTCTTTGGGCTCCGGAGATGGTACGTGACTTCTTGATCTATGGTTCTGTGGAGTTTCGGGTCCATTAGAACTATTTGCAACCCACAGTGGCGTCATGACTGCGCAGATAACTGGTCAGAGCTCGATTCCGCCCTGTTTTGGGCCCCATAGCCGAGAGCGCTGACTGGTAATAAATTCTCTGGGCATCATAGATAGTACGTGACTACTTGATCTAGGGTTCTGTAGAGTTTCGGGTCCATTGGATCATCTTACAACCCACAGTGGCGTCATAACTGCGCGGATAACTGCCCGAAGCTCGATTTTGCCCCCTTTTGAGCCCCATAGCCGAGGGTGCTGACTGGTAATAAATTCTCTGATTATTATCAATGGTACATAACCACTTGATCTACGGTTGTGTAGAGTTATGGGTCCATTGGAACATCCTACAACCCACAGTGGCGTCATAACTGCACAGATAACTGCTCTAAGCTCGATTTCGCCCTGTTTTGGGCCCCATAGCCGAGGGTGCTGACTGGTAATAAATTCTTTGGGCTCCGGAGATGGTACGTGACTTCTTGATCTATGGTTCTGTGGAGTTTCGGGTCCATTAGAACTATTCGCAACCCACAGTGGCGTCATGACTGCGCAGATAACTGCTCAGAGCTCGATTCCGCCCTGTTTTGGGCCCCATAGCCGAGAGTGCTGACTGGTAATAAATTCTCTGGGCATCATAGATAGTACGTGACTACTTGATCTACGGTTCTGTTGAGTTTCGGGTCCATTGGATCATCTTACAACCCACAGTGGCGTCATAACTGCGCGGATAACTGCCCGAAGCTCGATTTTGCCCCCTTTTGAGCCCCATAGCCGAGGGTGCTGAGTGGTAATAAATTCTCTGATTATTATCAATGGTACATGACCATTCGATCTAAGGTTCTGTAGAGTTTCGGGTCCATTGGAACGTCCTACAACCCACAGTGGCGTCATAACTGCGCAGATGACTGCTCTAAGCTCGATTTCGCCCTGTTTTGGGCCCCATAGCCGAAAGTGCTGACTGGTAATGAATTTTCTGGGCATCATCAATGGTACTCGACCACTTGATCTGAGATGCTGTGGAGGTTCGGGTCCATTGGAACGTCCTACAACCCACAGTGGCGTCATAACTGCGCAGATGACTTCTCAAAGCTCGATTTCGCCCTGTTTTGGGCCCCATAGCCGAGGGTGCTGACTGGTAATAAATTCTCATGATCAATGGTACATGACCACTTGATCCAAGATTCTGTGGAGTTTCGGGTCCATTGGAACTATTTGCAACCCACAGTGGCGTCATGACTGCGCAGATAACTGCTCAGAGCTCGATTTCGCCCTATTTTGGGCCCCATAGCCGAGGGTGCTGACCGGTAATAAATTCTTTGGGCATCACTAATGGTACATGACCACTTGATCTAAGATTCTGTAGAGTTTCAGGTCCATTGGAACATCCTACAACCCACAGTGGCGTCATAACTGGGCAGATAACTGCTCAAAGCTCGATTTTTCCCTGTTTTGGGCCTCATAGCCAAGGGTGCTGACTGGTAATAAATTTTCTGGGCATCATCAATGGTACTCGACTACTTGATCTAAGATTCTGTAGAGTTTCAGGTCCATTGGAACATCCTACAACCCACAGTGGCGTCATAACTGGGCAGATAACTGCTCAAAGCTCGATTTCGCCCTGTTTTGGGCCCCATAGCCGAGGTTGCTGACTGGTGATAAATTTCCTGGGCATCAGAGATAGTACGTCACTACTTAATCTAGGGTTCTGTAGAGTTTCGGGTCCATTGGAACGTCCTACAACCCACAGTGGCGTCATAACTGCGCAGATGACTTCTCAGAGCTCGATTTCGCCCTATTTTGGGCCCGATAGCCGAGGGTGCTGACCGGTAATGAATTCTTTGGGCATCATCAATGGTACATGACCACTTGATCCAAGATTCTGTGGAGTTTCGGGCCCATTGGAACTATTTGCAACCCACAGTGGCGTCATGACTGCGCAGATAATTGCTCAGAGCTCGATTTTTCCCTGTTTCGGGCCTCATAGCCGAGGGTGCTGACTGGTAATAAATTTCCTGGGCATCATCAATGGTACTCGACCACTTGATCTGAGATTCTGTAGAGTTTCGGGTCCATTGGAACATCCTACAACCCACAGTGGCGTCATAACTACGCAGATAACTGCTCAAAGCTCGATTCCGCCACGTTTTGGGCCCCATAGCCGAGGGTGCTGGCTGGTAATAAATCCTTTGGTCTCAGTCGATGGTACCTGATCACTCGATCTGAGGTTTCTCAGAGTTCGGGTCCATTGGGACTCTCTGCATCCCCCCGTGACGTCTCGACTGCGACTATAACAACTTTAAGCAGGGTCTCCCCTGTCTTGGGCCCTATGATCGAGTTTGCTGATTCGTTATCGATTCCCCATTATCTCTGAAGACTCATGTGTACCCTGCTCATCGTCAGACAGGTTCCTGTATGCGATGGAATTTTTTCATTCGCACGTTATTGTACAGAGGTAGCTCAGTCCATCATATATTTCTCATCTCGCCCCGCTCCAGCTCTCGTCCAGCCTCAGGCCCAAATATCGGTTTTCTCTTGGTCTCGGGACTATCTCTACTATACCTTTCAAGAGTAATAAAAAAGTAATAAAATCCCGTGTAGTTCTGAGTGTCCTCGAAGCTACGCCTGTATTTGGTGTTCGCTAGCGTAAGCTTACGCTAGCGAAAACCATCATATTCCAGCTGAATCATATCACACGCATATTTTGAGGACATATTCTGAGAGTAATAAAAAAGTTATAAAAGATGAGCTATTGCACATTCCCGCACGATCTTTTCTCGGTCACGTGTTCGCTAGCGTCACCTTCCGCTAGCGAAAACTCTCGTATTTCGGGCCCATGACCGGTAATAAATTTATTTCTTCGGTAATAAATTAGGAATAAAATAGTAATAAAAAGTGAAATTGGTTTGGGCCCGATTCGTGAGTTAGTGTTCGCTAGCTTCAGGTACCCCCTTTGAGACTTTCTGAGCCATGACTCCTTCAGCCCACGAAGCCGAATTCTCCCTCACCTATGCACGTTTGTTTGAAACGAGTCCAGGAGGACACTAACCTGGGCGGGACCTTCCCTGGACTGTAGATAGTTCCTTTTTTGTGTCAATTGCTTCTTTTTTATTCAATTACTCTATCACTCCCAAATTACGATTCAGCATCAAAGTTTCGAGCTAATATATTCCTGGGCGGTTCAGTACCTTCCAAAGCTATTATGTTTCGACTTTGTAAAATTATATGAAAAGTATAGAAATGACTAAGAAAATAGTTCCAGGCAAATTGCTGTTACGACATGGACATTCTTGCGTGACATCGTTTCAAATCCAACTTGTCTCACAGAATCAGGAATTATCCAAATCAGAACAAAGATAGATTAGAGAAATCTACAATGCACATAATGATATTCGAAGGGAATTCCCTCAGTTACTTTTCAATCTTAAAAGGCTTAAATTCAAATATAATTTGCTTATTGATCAGGAACTCTTTTGTGTACAGGGCAAGTAGTCAAATTAGAAGCAATTTTTGACCAAAATGTTTTCCTTATTAAAAAAAGGTGATGTCAATAGACTTTCGCAAAGTATGATAATCAGTATTTCGGAAGAAACAATATATGGCAGATTGATGCAAGAAAGGTTGGAGTTTGGACAAATTCGACAACTATTTCTTCAAATAAGCAGTTATTGATGGCTCGTATCGTACTCTCCAAGAGAATTTACCCATACAAGGAGGTTTGAGGCACCTCGGTGTCTGGAGTCACTCAGCCCTGGAGTCTGACGAATTTCCGGCCCCAGTCAGAGCCCACCGGAGCGTGGAGACCCCACATCTGTGCCGGTGCTCGGGCCTGGGTGAGTCTAAGGATTCGCATTGAAATCGTATCCGGATGATGACAATGCGAGCCTGGACGACTCATCCAGCAACTCGAGCGGCGCCCTGAGCTCCAAGGAAGCATAGAGGTTCCCACGACCCCCACTCAGGGGTGGGTTGGGTCTTGTGCTGGGGGCCGAGCCCAAAATTCGGTGTCCGCGGAGGGGGAGCGGGCCATCACCGAGCCACTTGTGGGTGGCTCGGATTCATAATCGTTAATCCGAGATCAGGATCAGCGGATTAAGAGTGCTCCGATCGCTGTGCCCAGATGTAAAATGACTCGCCATGGCGATCGCATCGCCCTAAATCCGCTGGCTCTAATCTCGGATTAACGACTGTGAATTCCAACCTTACTATCGGTTTAAAAATGATTGACACCTAGAGAATTTCTGCTATCCTGGCTCCAAAAAAACTCGCTAATTTTTTTGACTGGGATAACGTCGAAGCACATCTAGTCGCGGCCATGATAAAATTTCTTTGAAGTCGATCGGATGACAACTGCGGCTGTAGCTGTTATCAGAATGTAAAAAAACGCGGGTATAAGGCCAATTTCAGAGGTAGCTCGACTTTGGGATGCTACAGCTTTGTCAAAAAAAATTCTGGGGCGCTGCAAAAAATCTAGGTGATAGATATTTGGTTCCCCAATAGCGTCCAACAACAATCAGCCAAAAAAAATTAATAACTTTTGGAGATAATCCAGTTATTGTTATCTCGGGATCTATTGAGGTTGAAGACTTCATTCAAAAACAGAAAAATCATAAAAAAATTCTGGATGTCAAATACGAAAATGCAATATGAGATTTTAAATAAACAAACGCGTGGCAAGGTCGCAAAGTTGAAAAAAAATAAAGTTTGCGCCTATTGTGAGGCTTTTATTGTCTTTTGCAGCCGGGACCCGTAAAATCGGCGATGGGCAAGACTACCTGACCGCGGACCATAAAAGTCGTAAAGTTGCGGTCTCGGAGTCAATTAGGGTACCATCAGTCTGCTTCGGCTGCAATAATGAAGCTGAATTTTCAACAAAGAGAGCAATAAAACTATTTCGAACGCGATTTGGGCCTTGCGTTACAAATATCGCCGATTCATCGATGAAGCATTGTCAATGATGAGTCGAACAGTATATCAATGACGCGTGTGTGCAGGTGTCTTTCTCTCTCTCTCAGAGTTTCGCGATATCTGCACGTAAGTATTCTTTGGCGGATCCTTTAAATGATTGATAATATACAATCAATACTTTATCCACATGATTCCGATATGAAACAGTTGGATATCATCCGTATTGATAAGATGATAATTGACAGTTGAATGATTTTACTATTATCTTGTTCGATCGTTGACAGATAATTATTGATTGTGCGAAACGCGCAATAACACGACATACATTCATTTCTATGATGCTATAAATGATCGGTCGAACAAGATGATGGTAAAATCATTCAACTGTTGATTGTCATCTTATCGATACGGATGATATCCAACTGTTTCACATCGGAATCATGTGGATAAAGTATTGATTGTATATTATCAATCATTTAAAGGATCCGCCAAAGAATACTTACATGCAGATATCGCGAAACTCTGAGAGAGAGAAAGACACCTGCACACACGCGTCATTGATATACTGTTTGACTCATCATTGACAATGCTTCATCTATGAATTGGCGATATTTGTAACGCAAGGCCGAAATCGCGTTCGAAATAGTTTTATTGCTCTCTTTGTTGAAAATTCAGCTTCATTATTGCAGCCGAAGCAGACTGATGGTACCTTAATTGACTCCGAGACTGCAACTTTACGACTTTTATGGTCCGCGGTCGGGTAGTCTCGCCCATCGACGATTTTACGGGCCCCGGCTGTAAAAGACAATAAAAGCCTCACAATAGGCGCAAACTTTAATTTTTTTCAACTTTGCGACCTTACCACGCGTTTGTTTATCTAAAATCTCATATTGCTCGTATTTGACATCCAGAATTTTTTCATGATTTTTCTGTTTTTGAATGAAGTCTTCAACCTCAATAGATCCCGAGATAACAATAACTGGATTATCTCCAAAAGTTATTAATTTTTTTGGCTGATTGTTGTTGGACGCTATTGGGGAACCAAATATCTATCACCTACGTTTTTTGCAGCGCCCCAGAATTTTTTTTGGCAGAGCTGTAGCATCCCGAAGTCGAGCTACCTCTGAAATTGGCCTTATACCCGCGTTTTTTTACATTCTGATAACAGCTACAGCCGCAATTGTCATCCGATCGACTTCAAAAAAATTTTATCATGGCCGCGACTAGATATGCTTCGACGTTATCCCAGTTAAAAAAATTAGCGATTTTTTTTGGAGCCAGGATAGCAGAAATTCTCTAGGTGTCAATCATTTTTAAACCGATAGTAGTGATGGCCATCCTCCAAACCGACGCGCTGGCTGGGCGTATCCCTTATGCCCCGCGCGCATGGGGGTAACCGGGGTTGAGCCGAAAGGCGGGTACCCGGTATATAAAAACCAATGAGTATTCCGCTCCAAGAGAATTTATCCTGTGTTCATTAAGGAATTAGATTCATAATTTCTTGAACTATTGAAATTACTTGTTTTTTATTAGAATGCATCAAATGACACGAATACTTTTTTCATTTCTTTATGCATGCAATCGATCACTGAGCTATTACCGGAACCGAAAAGAGATCAAGGAATTATATAGACTCGTGAAATTCCCTATGAATTTTACTTGCTCCATTCATCAATGATTTTGAGAATCGGGAGTCAGAAACAGCTCTTATAGTAGGTGAGACTGGATTCAACAAAAAACAAGCACGTTATTTCAATGAAAATGTATCATGATCTTTGATGTCTGTAGAGGTAAGTTCCCAAATTGATCAATTTTAGAGTTCGAGTTAGACAAAAGGCACAGGGTAAGTGTGCACTTAAACCATGAGATTTATCCGCAAAAATTCTGACGATTTAAAGTGTGCGACAAGTTCAAAAATCATTGTTATTATTCTGAATACTTTTCGATGACTCAGCATGGAGCTAAGATCGGAGGAGTATCGAAAAATGGCAAAAGTTTTATGGCTGGTACTTTTTACCGAAAAAAACTAGTCAATTAATCATCTCTGCCTGACTCAATTCTGTTACAGATAATACGTTATTTAACCCGTAAAAATAACTTGTATTGAAATAGATAACAATTATTCGACATCTCATCCTTAGGCATAAATCATCAACGGTTTTGTGTGAAATGTGAACAGGATTCAGCGTGTTAGATAAAAGTATCGGTCTACTGAAATAAGAGTATCACCCCATTCACTCACAATGTCCAATAATATGATGAGCTAATTTTTTTCATCGATTCCCAACAATCGATTGTTATTTTCTTCGAACACGTCAGAAGAATCTGGGAAAGTTCTTCAAAGTTCCCATTGATACAAGGAATGAACCAAATCAGAGACTGATACCAAATATACTGATTGACAGCAAGAAAAGGAATGAAAACCAAAAAAATTCGAAAAACTTAATTCAGCCTTCTTTTGTCTTATTTTTATCAGGTAAACATATTTTGAACGTCAGAATCACGTTTCTCGATATCCCAACCTCGCGGTAGTGAATAAGTTAACGTTCTCTGCCTACTCTAATATACGACACGGAACACGGAGTAGATTTCGTGCTGTTTGATGTCACCAAAAATCCACGTAGCCGAAAAGAAAAATATCGATACCACGATTTGTGTACTCATAATATGTTTTGAGTTTCATATAGTTTGTGCCAGAACAATAGCCTCACAATAAATTATTGAACCGCTAACATGAAAAGTGAATTGTACAAGGGATAAGGAATCGACATTTTTTCGGAAAAGGTTATGTTCTGAGAGTTTGCGACAAAATAATAGACGTAGGGAAAAATGTTGAAATTTGAGTTGGGGCCATTCAATGTGGCGGCGGCTGCATGTGTATGGTACTTGATACAACACATGCGCAATAGATGGACAACAGTCCCAGTTATTTCCCCAGAATCGACAGCCAAAAACCTCGATTATTGTATTATTATTGTAATAGGAGCACACAAGCACTTCATCGTCAAGCGTCTAGGGCACCACCTGGAACTACAACTTTGGAGGAACCTTCTGCTCAAAGCGTATAGAATAATCATTCCTCAGTATGAATGAGCCTCGAGCCATCCCTACATGCATACGAGTCACAAAACTTTCCAACTGTTACGAATCAATTTTTCATCAGAAATTCTACTCTGAATCACACTCGAAAGCGAATTTCATTTGAATAAGAGAATAACTGGCAGTGAAAGAGCACAAGCTTGTCGTGGAAAACAGTTTCAAGTTACGTGACTCATATGCAGTCACCGCCATATTGACTGGTGCCAATTCAAAACCTAAAAATATCCAGGCTCGAATAGTAATCATTCTCACAATAGGAAGTTCCAAAATTTCATCCACTGTATCTCTTTTAACGTGAACTTTCATTGAACGAGCATAATAAAATGTTTCTTGGGATCGTGTCAGTTTTCTATTCCTGGTGATTTGTTAATTATGGTATGGATTTGGGGACACTTGACTCACCAATTGCTTCAGCAATTCCAAAATTGTTCCGTCGTTTCGGATCGCAGTTCGTATGGATGACGTCGACAAATTGTGCATCAGTCTTTCGAAGTTTTAATACGGTATTCACTCCTTCGAAACAGGGCCCTGCTGGATCAAGTCCCGTGACTCTGTGTACTTTGGTTGATTGTATATTCCTAGCAGCTTGACCAGCTATGTGTGCTCCAAGACTATGTCCAACAAAGTGGATTTTGTACCAACGATTCATAGGTACCACAGATAGCCGTGCAATAGACTCTAGTATCCTGCAAAATGTATTGCTTGAAGATGTAATGTTTGTATACATCCGAGAACCGTTTTATAACTCGGTATGAGATTTATTACAAGTGCGAGTAAAACATTGTTTTACGATTGATTACTTACATGGCAATTTGAACCGCAACATTTGGAGTTGATACCACTGCTCTCTTATAGTTCAGAATATCGAATTTAGGAATTGCCAGAGAACGTGAAACTTGTGCAACATAAGCATCCGACCAATCCACGAGAATTACATTTGCTTTTGTCTGTGAATTGAAGACTGCTCAGTTGAATTCTGATTTTGACATCATGATACACTCTGCATTGAACTCACCGTATTCATTAAAATTGTCATTGTATCTTGTACCCAAGTGGTATGAAAGTTCCGCAAAAATCCATGAATCAAGACGAAGGTCGTGACGCGAGGATCAAAACCTGTTAAAGACAAGAAGTTTTCCGGTATCGGAGAAGGAATATAATTAATTTCCTTCGTTTTACGAGTGCGTAAGAAAAATTGAGCTTTGATCGGAGAATTCCATTCATGTGGAGATAAGGGACACGAATTATCTGGTGTCCAAGTCACTCCCATAGTGCATGGAATCATAGAAATCAATGCCAGAATTATCTTCATCTTGAACCGCCAGAATTTTTTCCTTCTAAGATATCACATATGTATCCTGAAATCCAAACGGGAGAGAGTTGAAAATGAGTTCAATTCAAATCATTAATATTAAAAGCATTCATTATGACTTCCATTGATTGCTGAAATTCAACTCACTCACAAAGTAGGAATCGATCCAATTCCTCAGAACCCAGAATACAGGACGGTAAGTGTTGAACCAGCTTTTCAGGGTATCGAGTGTAACACAAGAAATCCCTCACGTTAGTGAAAAAAAAAGAGGTTAGTTTAGTACGGAGATAACTGCGCACATCACTTTTCACTGAATAACTTGTTATCTTCTAAACAATCAAATCCGATAGGTGTGGCCACATGAATGCAAATCAGACGCTCATTCGCGCAGCAAAGGCATCAGACTTGGAATGAATATACTCTGACATCACAAAAATGATATTTTGATGAGCACAATCAAGAAGAATTCCGATCCTACTGGACAGAGTTTATCACTCGAATGGGGCGGGGAATGATACTTGATGTTATCTGCAACACCAGAGTATAATCAAAGAACCAAGCATCAGTATCAAGCATAGGAAAAATATATCCTGAGCCTAATTACACATATTTGTACATTGATAAGTTTTTATACAGTTGAGCCGTCTTGGATCACTTCATCAAAGGAATTTGAAAGAATTTACCTAAATATTCCAGCGTCTATGCATCAAGCCAATTTATATCATGATATTTATTTATACTAGTATATCGCTATCTATATTTGTATATCGTTTATCTATACTAATATATCATTTCTTCACAAACATGAGCCAAAATATGTCTGACGTCTTCAACTCACAATTTTTGTGTTCCTTTAATCCCCCAAATATTGACTTCTACCTGAACAAAGGGAAAACATTCTCTCCCACGTGAAAAATCTGTGCAAATGTTATGAGAAAAGATTAGTTCAAAATAATGTAACTCCGTATGTATTGGAAGATTCAACGAAGGCGGGGAGAATCGATAAGGTACAGCACTTCAGAGAATTGGCCGCAATGTTTCGATCTCGTAAGCATATTCTCTCAGCGTTCCTCACATTACTAGCCGACATCAATGGGAATTCCTGTCTACGTATTTACCCACATGAGATCATTGATGTTTGGTTATCGGGAATCCCTGGAGATAACTTCAAACTCAGCATTTGACGGCTACTACTCAATCTAATCAATTCTTTTTATGATCTCTCAATTTCCCCACAGTTGTCGGAGCGATGCGTTATCGGATCACAGATTGTATGATAGGTAGATCGATCGCTTTATTTTGCCTAATAGAGCCAAAAACTCGATTTTTCCAATCAGAATGAAAGGCGATCCCAGAACTCAGTTCTTCTCCCTAATAACTCGAAAATAGCACACGATAACACGTATTTTCTAGAATCGAGGGAGAAGCTCGAAAAAATTATCATATTTGACCTTGAATATGACCTTGATAGGTTTGTGAAGGTCGAATCAGATTTCTTGAATGGCAACCCTGTTTTTGACTCTGGTCCCTAAATTGTGACAAATTTTGAACCAAGATATGACTCTGTACAAATCGCTTAGATAGCCGTCAAAGGTCATTTAGAAATCACAAGTCTCTAAATAGTAGTTCAACGTGCCAGAGAGGAGGCGATTGTCTGGATCAGGAGGTTATTCTCAAAAGAAATCCCGGACTCCGTTTAACTCTCGACCTGTGACCGTGAGCGTAAACTTGGCCCTTATTAGAGGTCAAATCGAATTTCTCAAATGGTTTGCCTGTTTTTGACCCTGGGAGCTGAAATATTTTGAGTCCAGATATAACTCTCTTAATTGCGTGGATGATCACCTTGCGTGGAAGTTTCTATTCAGAGATTTGTTACCTCAGAATGACCTTTGGGTCATCTTCGGGATCAGTAGAGAGTCATATCTTGGTCAAAATTTTGTCACATTTTTGGGACTTTGGGTGAGATATAGGGGTTCTTTCGGGTTCCCTTTTGGAAAATTCGATTGGACCTCCAAAAAATCACGTCGGTCTCATTCAAGGTCAAGTCGAAGTTCATCTTTGAACTTCCCTCTCGATTTTAGGCGACACGGTGTTTCGGAGTTTCTGATACCCGGAACCATTTTCGAGTTTTGAAAGGCAAAAATTCATGTTTCCGAGCGATAACCCTTTGTTTTTTCAATGTTAACAATGGGTAGTTGCGCACGCTGTAGCCATAGAGATGCAGCGGTGGCGGGCTGCGCGTCGTCTGCTTGCTCGTGCCGATATCCTATGCTATAGCGTGCGCAACTACCTATTGTTAACATTGAAAAAACAAAGGGTTATCTCCCGGAAACATGAATTTTTGCTATTGGATATTGTTAAGGAGATCCCAATGAACAATTTTCCGCTCTGGCCACATGAGATTTTTGAATTTTTCGTAGTGTTTTCAGTCGTTGAAAATCGCAATTTTCGCATTTTTTCAACTTTGAAACGCTTATAGCTCAAAAACAATGGATTTTAGAGAAAAATGACAAGAGAGACTTTCTGTTTAAAATAGGCCAAATAACTTTAAAAACTTGCTTTGGGACCGAAAAAGTTTATACAGACAATTTGTTTAAACAATTTTAGTTTAAACAATTTTGCATTCGAATTTCGACTGGCCACATGCATTTTTGGATTCAGGAGGGTCTTCCGGAGGGGATCCCGCAAAAAAATCCAATGGGAATAATTTTTCCAGCGGTGGCGCCGATTTCGCCTAGTCTAAGTGAAGTTTATGTTCAAAGTCACAGATCAAGGGTTAAAATTTGTCTGGGAATCTTTTGTGAGAGGGACCTCTCCAAACTAAACTATCGCACTATCTCCGGTACTTTAATCCACTGTCCAGATACTTCTGACCCTCAAATGACCCTTAGAGGTCATCAAAAAATTGGGCAAAAATCCTTTTCGAAACGTAAAAGTTTGTGCTTTTTCAGAATCTGGAGACGAAAATAGGGGTTCCCATTCGAAAGAACCGATTTGACCTACTGAAAACCACCACGGTCACATTTACGATCAAATCCGAGACCATTTTCGAGCTTCCTCTACTTGATTTTAGGAATCACGTATTTCATTTCGGGGTTTTTCGATGCCCGAGGCTATTTTCAAATTGTTAAGGGGAGGGGGGGGGGGGGCTGACAGTCAAACCTGGATGTAGTTGACTCGCCCGTGTACTCAAAAGTGTCCGCTAAATTGGGGTGTTTCCTAAATGAAGAAAGGACTATCCCAAGCCGTGAAAATTACCATAAAACTATCAAAGTTGTTCATTGATGGAGTAGAAAAAATAACGATGATGTTTTCTACGTGCACCTCGATATGAGATGTCAATACTAAACCTGCAGCACCACCAATTTGGCATTAGGTACAATAGAGACAGATTCTTGCGAAAGTGATCTTGATGTTCATGTTATCTGTTATAACAAATCACTGCGCGTTATTATGGTTTTGATGGAGCTCACGTATGCAGGACTCGAACGCATATGTCGTTGGGATGGGCCAGAGCGTGCGCCAAGCTTCCGCACGACTTAACGATAGGTGTAGTAAGGTAAGTGTACCCAACTTGCCCCCATTAAGCCATTTTCTTAATTACTCTGGCCCATCTCAATATTTTTCAACGTACCTTAACTTATTTTAAAGCTTGTCTCAAGACTTTCAGAACGAATTGAAGTACATCCAATTTGGATCAACTTGAGCCAAACTGTTTTAATTCTCCCCAAAGATGATTTTCAAGAGTTTACAAAAGTGTGTACCCAACTTGCCCCCATCATTCAAAACAATGTAAATCGGCGATAAAGTGCATAAAATCGCTTTGATCCGTTTTTATCGCCGTGCACGCACATTTGGGGCTTTTAGTTGTACCAAAACACTGTTTCCGACCTATTTTGACGCGGTAAACACATTCTGAGTGGTGAAAAAGCCATACTGCACGCCTTTCCGAGATAACCATATGGGGGCATGTTGGGTACACTCCGATGTCGGCCTTCTAGATCCTCAAATCATCTCCGTGTTTTGTACATAAAATCGCTCCAAATCAAAGTTTTGCAACTCTGCAGAAAGGATACTGAAGGTCTTGAGACAGGGAATCGAATGCGCTATGGTACGTAGAGATTGGTCAAATGGAAATAAATTGGCACCGGTTTTAGTGAATGCGATTTCCGCGGTGATTTCTTAGCCGTGCAAACACGAAAAATGGAAAAATCACTTTCAATTCCTTGGAAAAAGCAGAAATGATCCGAGGTCGATGCAAACTACGTACTTTCTGATATTTCAACATAACAATCGTGAAAAAAATATGCGCGAAGGTCCACGAGTGCCCATTTTTGAGACCGGCATAAGGGGGCAAGTTTGGTACACTTACCATCCTGCCGCAGAACTTGCCGCGCTCCAAGCGCTAGGATCAGCCGTTCTTATCGCAAGTCTCAGCGTATTCACCGCAGCTCTCGTTCAGTTCAAAACAAGATCTGGGCAGTCGGATTACGGCAGGTCGAATTTTTGATCCTGTGAGCTCGACTCCAGATTTTTCCGTGCAGAACAAGCTCTTAAGCCTTGCCAATTTTCACGTAGCCCTGTTCAAGCTAAAATACGCAAAAATATTCCATATAATAATACTCTTTCAATTAAACATTTTTCACAATTCTATATGATATAATTTAACCTTGCAAAAAAAGTGTGAGTGAAGAAAAGAAATATGAGAGGGAATATATCAATCATGAGTATAGAGTATAGTTATCTCATCCAAGATGTTATTTGACCCATCCAATTTCATAATGCCGGAATTCGACAACATATTCTAAAAGATGAGGATTGCTCACATCGATTGAGATTATCCCAATGATTTTGCTTTCTCTAAAGAGAAAGCTTTGTTTTCGGTCCAGCAAATTTTTGATCAATTTTTCTGTTCAATCCAATATTTTCTTCAACAAATTTCTTCTCATCACAAAAATGCTTTCACCATTTTGTTCCTCTTGCCAAAATCTAACGATTGTAAGTAACACTTTTTCTGCTCATATCCTCCAAAACCTTCCATTGACTCATTTCTCTGTCCCTTTGCCTGTGTATGTGTGTATGTGTGTATGTATGTTGTCTTTTTTCCGACACGTTTTCTCTCCTCCGATCCACTTTAATGATTTTTGCTTTTCTATGAGTTGTGTAGAATCACTCAAAGATGAGACCATTTATTTGACTGCTTTCCTCTCGTAATCCAAATTGATTCAGACGTTTTTTGAGGTAAAATTACTAGAATTGTTTACTATCATACTAAAATATCTTTTTCCAACTTTATCTTTCGGCAATTTGGGGTACCTAGGCTATGCTTTTTTTCTCTTGATCTATTGATTGGTTAATACCGAAATTCCATTTAATCTCGATTAACCCCAATTTTTTCGAAAAAACAAAAATTTCCAACAAAAACTCCATTTTGACCATATTGAAACCAATTGTATCGAAAATCCCTTTCACCCAAATTACAGGCTCTGCTAAAAAAGCCCAGTTTAGATAGTCAAAACCTCCCTAACTAGATTCCTCAAAAAAATGACTCAAAATATATAAAAATATTTTTTTCAATATTTATACTGTCTTCATATCTCCCCCCTCAAACTAATCCATTAAAATTTTAATAAACTGAGTTGATACTTTTCCGCCATTCTAAATCGATTGGTTGATACCGAATTTTCTCAAAATCCGTTTTAATACAGTCAAAATTGAATTTATTCTCAAAAAATCCAAAAATTTTCAAAAGACTCCATTTTTATCAACTTTATACCAACTATATCGAAATTTCGCCTCAACCAGACGATATATCCTGCACAAAAAACCCTAGTGTAGGTCATCTGAATTCCTCTAAAAGGGAATATCGTCGAAATAACTTTAAAGATAATGAAAAAGTTTCAACTGAAATCAATTCCCACTTCATATCATCCTCTACAACTAATCTATCCAACTTTTTATAAACTACAGAGATGATTTTCAAGCATTCTACATCAATTGGTTGAAATCGAATTTGATCCGACTACTTTTGAACCCGGCCAAAATCTAATTTTCCTTCCAAAAATCAAAATTTCCTTGAAGAACTCCATTTTCATCATCTATGAACCAACAGTATCAAAACTCCACCTCAACCAAACGATTGTTCTTGTATGTTATATATGTGTATAATATGAGGTGAGAATGAAATGGATTGGACCACAACGAAAATGAAACTATTTTGTGGGAATTCCAATCATGATTCTGGAATTTGATCAGTTTTCCAAATTTATCGTTAGTTTGAGTGATCATCTGAGACTATTTCGCTAAGAGAAAGCATTCTGCTAATCTCTTTTAGCAGCGTATTTTGGAGTTGATATGAGTCTGAGAAACCAGAAATAATGACAAAATACTCTATTTATCATGAAAAATATGATGAAAAGCAGATAAATCGATTTCTTACAAAATCCCTCTACAGATTTCTTCGATTTTTGATGGAAAATGACCATGAGAATACCCTGAAACATATTCAACGAGAGAATCCCATGTTTACGCAACTTCCACTTTTTTGGCTTCCGACCCACCGTGATATCTGCAGATGATACAGTATGATACAGTATTATATATATCGAAACAAGTTTTACTTCAGAATCTAGTTTGTTGGGGATACAGTGATGAGTCTTATCCAGATCTTGAACTTCAGTTCTACTACAAACTGGATTCCAATCCGTTCAATTAAGTGTGAATGTGTTTTTCCTTCTCATATCACATGAATAATGTCAGATGTTTCACTGATCCTTGTTTTTCCAATTTCGGGAGAAATTGAACAGATGCAATCGTACAACATTATTTTATTTTATTATAATAATTAAGCGCCTGGCCAATTTTATCCGTCCAGATGCCTTGTATCGTGATGGCGTCGCTGGTGCTGTTGGTGAGTCGGTGGGCCAGTGGGTCGGCGGATGCGGTGGGTGCGGTGGGTCGGTTGGTCTGATCATCTGGTGGCTCCGTGTTGGTGTTGCTGGTGTTGCCGGTGTTGCTGGTGTTGCTGGTGTTGATGGTATTGCTGTTGTTGTCGGTGATGCCGGTGTTGCTGGTGATAGCTTTTGACTTTTCCGTGCGGATTGGGCTACTTAGTTGATTTGATGGGCCGATCAGTTGTTTTAAGATCCAATCAGACAAAATTTTCGTTTTGGATGGACGGACTGGGTCTGAGGCTGGGCTATGGCTGGGGTCGAGGCTGGGGCTGGGGCTGTGACTAAGGCTGGAGCTTAGGCTTTGACTGGGGCCGAGGCTGAGAGTAAGGCTGGGGCTGGGGCTGGATCTGTGGCTGATCTGATGCTGGGGCTGAGGCTGGGTCTTGGCCTAGGCTGGCGCTGGGGGTAAGCCTGAGGCTGAGGCTGGCGTTGTAGCTAGGGATGAGGCGGAGGCTGAGGCTGGGTCTGGGATTGGGGCTAAGGCCGTCGCTGGAGCTGGCCAACTGGGCGAAATATCCAGATACATACTGGAGATTCAGGAAACTCACTATGCGCAACATTACACCAACTCAATAGTTCTCAATCACAGTTATTAGGTTACATCAAGTAAATTTCTTTCCGAATCATCTGTATCATGAAATATCAATGTTACATTGTTGAACTACAGAAGCATTTCAAGGGCTCTTACCATATCAGAGACACTCCCAAGTAGGGCTGCCACAATACAAGACAATACAATAATTTGCCATATGTCGATATTGGTGCCATGAGAATATGTCTATATCGATGTTATTGGTCGTGAAAATTATTGAGGACCATTTATTGTTATTGTATCAAGCTCGACCAATAATAATCGCGATATTTATCGATATCGTGCCTAAATTCTTACGGTTACACCATTCTGATAATTCTAAAAGAGATAACTCTTGAGTAGTTTATCGGGAATTCGAATCAATTATACAAATACTGGTACCAGTGTCTCCATCGATAGCAGGATCGTGTGCAAGCGCTCTGTCGTAATCAAATTCATTGATCTACCTAAACAGTCATAATTGTTTTTTTTTTTACATTGTATGAATGCAAAAGGTGAGCTCATCATTGCATTCAAGTTATTACCTTGGATGCGAGAATGCCAAAAGCAAGAGCAAAGAGACTTCGCCCGGGAATCTGATTCCGAAGATCCAGGTAGTGCAGATAAGTGTAAGAAGAGATCGAAAGATGATACAAATAGTGAAAATTTGCCTAGTGCCGATTTGATTCCAAGTAGTCATGAGCATGTCAATTTAGTGCATCCCAAATCAAAAGAAATATATCAGAAGTATTTTTTCTATCGAACAACGAATGGAGAAAAAGAGGGCGTTCGCCTTTTGTGTCCACAAAAACCAGAACCGAGAATAATCAAACGTAAGAACGGAAATACATCAGGCATGAAGGGTCACTTGAAAGTACCATGTTAATGTATACGATGAGTTGTTCACTGATGACGATGTAAAGTAGACGAAACTCGACGATTTCGTAGCAGTGAGTAAATTATCGTGTTTATTTTGATTAACGTGGTGACGAATTAGTTGATACAACACTTTCGCTATTCTAAAATGTCCCATAATTTGCAGCAAAAACAACCAGTGGATTTTGAGCGAGTTCTCGTATGTTATGCGGCACACAAGAGACTGCCTTTCAACTATTTCGATGATGCTTTTTCACAATACTTCTACGCGTTAGTGAAATCAACTATTAACTGGCCCAAGAGAACGCAAACGCACGATGAGTATATTCTACACCTACTCTGAGGGAATTATTGATGAGCTCGAGGGCGATTCAGCTGAAGTTTTTGACGACGAAATGCCTAGGCCACCGGTCAAAAATGGTGAACGCTCAGTTTCCGATACAATGGTTTAAATAAGAAGTATGAGTAAAAAAATACGCAAATCAGGAGACAAGATTGAATGCTTCAAAATTTTTGTAATGCGGTTGGGATCAAATATCTGCAGCCTATAATAGATGTGAGAACCCTCCGGAATAGCGGTCGAAAGATTATTTTCACAAGCTGGAGACGTCGTCACACCGAATAGATCTTCTTTAGAGAGTGAGTCTATTAGAGCAATGTTATGTATCGATTCCTGGGTCAATAACTCATTGGGAAAAGAAATCTGTGAATTAGAAAAACCAGGGTTCCTGCGATATTAGGAATTTATTTTGTCAAGGTTCAAATATGCGTATAATTATTTTTGTCTACATTTACTATCTGTTCTAATGGAGATAATTCATTATTATCATTGTAATATCCAACAGAATTCATTTGTGTACCATAGCTTTGCCGAAAAATAGCAAAATTGGCATCGATATCGATATTATCGCGATATATAGCGATAAATTATCGATCAATAAATTCTATTGATGGAGTGATATCGTTATTTCTCTGTCTGGAAATCTGACATATCAATGTTGATATCGATATCGAATTTATTGATATCGCGATACAATAACGATAAATTATCGATTATTGCGGCAGCCCTACTTCCAAGCCCGACGAGCGTTAGCGAGGTAGTCAATAATTCAAAATTATGAATTTGTATTGGATTGAAGATGTATGAGCAGATCTCACAATTCGGGTGATTCTGATGAGAAGATGAAAAAACTCAAGAAGACACGACATTCCTAGCAAACTGTTTTTGGATGAAATGACACCCAGAGAATAATATTCTCGTCCATCTTCTAAGATTAATTTGTTCTCCTACATGTTAGAGGCTAGGTAACGAACTTGATTAAATGCGATGTATGGGTTAGGCCTGATCGAACTTACAGCATTTTCTTTTCATGTCTTGGCTTTTGTCTATATCAGTACTTAGTGAAATGTATTGGTATTTCTTATATTTGTGACATGTATGTTGACGTTTTCGAGCTGAATAGTTAGTTCATAGTATTTTTTCTGGTTTTTACTTCATTCATAGTTAATATAATACAGATAAATTCGACATCTGTACATGCATGAGTGAGTCAATTATGTTGTATCAAGTGTATCTCTTGTAGTCTCGGCTACACTGGGCCTTTGAGTCCATAGTTGAATAAATAAATATCAAATATCAGAATAATAGAATATTTGCGTATATTATTCTGTAGCTTTGCTGTGCACGTACGGTCGAATAACGAATATTTCCTTGTACTTGAATGGGCACGTCGTATCACAAATAATTTAACGTGTACATTGCCCCGTGGAGATAAGGCAACTTTGGTGTGAAAAAAATGACGAGAATCCAGGTTTAAGAATTTACTAATAGAGCCTCGGTTATCAAATAGAGGTGCCCCATACCGACAAATATGTACATTTTCGTGAATTCTCAATTTTCGTAAGCCTTGCATTGCTACTGAGGTGGATTTATAACAGTGATATTCCTATATCCATTCCTTTTGGAATAGAGATCGAATTACACTCTTTTTCAGAGACAACGGGGTTGAGATTTTCATGTCCCATGCAGAGAGGGCATCTTCATGATTTAATTCCGCAAAAAATGACCAAAGCTACCAAGATTTGATTTTATCAATGAGACTCGGCTAGATTTATGGATTCTCTCTTCCTGAATCAGTTGTCGTTTTTAGAGATTCATTTTGTCCGCCAGCCCGATCACAAGTTTGTGATCAAGAGCTATTGAGTTCAATTGTAGGAATGTTGGGATTCGTTCTCATGAGTTAATAACTCAAATAGATCCTATGTATACCCCAGGAATCGTGTTGAGGTAGAGCATTCTCCATGCTACTGGGTGCGGATAGTGGCACGGCCAGGGTAACTGCGGATTGATACGATCCTCAGCCTCTCTGGTTACTCGTGAATTTGCAGAGTATGCAAAATAAGCGAGCGCAGACAAGGAGTCGCAGATACACAATACAACACCACACTGACAAAATGAGTGAACCCGCGTGGACATTCTGAGCCAACCAACGACAACCTTGCTGGCTCCGAGGGGCACACCGAATGTTGGTGAGAAGCAACGTGGTGACCCTGTCGATACAGGGTATCTCTATCGTATATGCATCGGATCACAAGAGTGGCGCGAGGGCCCGAATCAAGTCGGGCATTCTCTCGCTGAGTGGTAACACGATCTCCCCCAAGGAAACACAATAACCCTCATGGGGATAGAGATCAGCCGGACTAGGGAGTGCTACCACGGTACCAGCTGGCATGGCCATTGGTCGGGATTCCGGTGGAAACGCGGGCAAGACTGACATTACACTGACACCACACACACAGCGCGCCGCTCACGCCACCAGCGCAACCGTCCCCGGGAGGGGATCCTTCCACTGCTGTGTCCGTGCCCACTCTGGAGGGTACCGCGTTAAAACCACTGATCGCTCCTGGGCCGCCGGTAGTTGGGGGACCCGAACCCCACGCTAACCACGAGGGGAGGCAGTCCCGCACAACGGTAGGGGGGATACCCCAAATCCCGCTCCTGTGGTAGTGCCGGTTGGTGACCGGACGGGCCCATGCTGCAGGGTGCGGGGGTTGGAACGTCATCTGAGGCCACCGGACGGTCGGCAAGTGGGAGAATCCAAAAACGGGGTACTCGGACAGGTGGGCGGGGGTAGGTAGGACCACTAATACAAACGAAGACACAGTAATCCGAGGGGGATAGGAGGGAAGAAAAAAAATGGAAGAAACAACAGTGAACTTTGAAACTTTCAGAGCGAAGCTGCCAACTGGGTGTCCCACCCAAACACAACCATCAACATCAAACAAGGAGACAGTTGATGCTGGAGAGATGGAGACTGGCGAAGGAAAGGCGCCTGGCGCCAGTCAACAGAGGCTACGCAGAACTAATCCCGCCGACCTCAAAACGAGCTGGGGTAAGTTTAAAGAGGTTCACTCGAGAGAGGAAGAACTCCTGAGGAGGATCCTCAAAGTACTCGATGACATAACCAAGGAAGTCAACGAGCACGCGACAGCAAACAAGTCGACCAAGAAGCTTGAACACAAGGCCAGCAGCCTACGTTAAGGGCTAGAAGCTGCTAGCACAAGAGCTACAGAAATGAGAGAGGCAATCAGCTCTAGTCTAGAGACAATGGCCGAGAACGCCGCTGGATCATCATCCTCGCTGGCCCCACCTCCACAAAGAGCAGGATGGGGGAGTTAAACGAAGAGAGGCCGCACAAGCCCCATCAATAGGGATCAGGAAGCCGAAACCAAAAGAGCAAAGAGAGCAGCCCTCAGACCGGAGCAGCTCAATTTTGCAGGACAAGGTGCTGGACTGTTCAGGACACCCCCATCCACGCCAGGGACACCAATGACAACCTGGTCAGAAAACGGCCAGCTCTCGGACGCTGGGTCCGGCTGGCAACTTGCGGGCCGGAATAGGGGACGTAGGGGAAACAAGGAGTGTCCCAACAATCAGGACAGAGCCGAGAAGAAGAAAAAGAAGAGGAAGAACAAGGGAAATAGGAGAAGGACTAGACCCGACGCACTCCTCATAGAAGTGAAGAAAGATGGTTTGTCCTACGCGGATATGATCAAAAGAGTGAAGCAAGGAGACAAAACGAGGCGAGTGGCTTCAAAAGTCTCCAAACTGCGGAAGACAAAAGAGGGTCATCTACTCGTCGAGCTCGAGAAAGGGGTGAAGGCAGAGGCCGTTGAGGATACCCTCAAGGGGGCGATTGAGGACGCCGGAGAGATACAACTCCTCTCGCCAACGGTCACGCTGGAAGTGCTTGACCTTGACGACGGGAGTACACTCCAGGAAGTCAAGGAAGCCTTCGTGAAGGAACTCGGGGCAGAGCATGCGGGCAGCATCACGGTTAGGACCATCCGCCCAGGATACAGGGGTACCCAGGTCGCGGTGATCACACTGCCAGAGCGGCTTGCCAAAGGAGTGTTGACCGAAGGGAAAATCCGGGTAGACTTTGTTAACGCGCGGGTCCAGGAACAGGGTGGGATCCCGAGATATTACAACTGCCTGCAATACGGGCATTTATCCGCAAAGTGTGACAAGCCACAGGTGAGGCGGGCGAAACGCTGCTTCAACTGTGGGGAAGAAGGCCACATAGCAGCAGCATGTGCAACCGAAGAGCAGAAATGCCTGAGCTGCGAGGCCCTCAAAGAGGATCACAAACACAGGTCGGGCACGCAGTGCTGCAAGGCCTATCAGCAGGTGCAAGCATATGGAAGGGCCGGAAAATGCACAAAGATGGCTAGTTTCCTGCAAGCGAATCTTTGCAGGAGCAACGATGCCCACAGTCTACTTGAGGCAGAGGCGTCAAGACTGGGAGCAGACGTTCTCATCATCTCCGAGCAGAATCTCCATTCCCGAGAAGAGCGACCACGAACCACGGAAGATCTTGGGAGGAGATCAGCCATCCAAGTCTGGAATGGAACCATTAAAGAGACAAAGCAACCGACCAAAGTCGGGGTTCGTCCGAAGAGTCATCGGCGATATAGCGGTGTAAAGCTGCTACTACTCACCGAACGTACTGATGAACGACTTTCTTTGGGAACTGCGGGAACTCGAGGATAGTCTGAGACAGTGGAGAGGCCTCACCATAGTAGCGGGGGATTTTAATTCCAAAGGTCCAGCCTGGAGTGGAGGGCCAGAGGATGAAAGAGGTAACGCGCTGGAAACAACCATGGACCAATTGGACCTGGTTTGCCTTAACGAGGTAGGAAAGGCGACATGGCATAGAGGGGCATCATCCTCCGTGCTCGACTTAACGTTTGTTAGCGCGCCTCTCATGAGACGAGACACGAAGTGGCAGGTCCTTGACTCGGAAACGCTCAGCGACCACCGCCATATCTTCTTCAAGATAGACCATGGCCGAGATGCAGGCGTAGCACGGCAGATCGAGGGATGGCAAGTCCGCAAACTGGACGAGGAAAGCTTCAAAGAAGCAATCCTGAGAGCAGAGGACCCCAGAGAAGAGCTCTCGCCGGCGGAGACGGTGACGAGCGTCATCCGGTCCATCACCCGAGCCTGCGACGCCTCCCTGCCGAGGGGGGAGCAACGTCGGTTCCAGAAGAGGCAAGTATACTGGTGGAACAATGAAATCAGGAACCTTCGCCGCAGCGCAAACGCTAAGAGGAGGCGAGCGAAGCGAGCGCGCAAACGTGGACGTCCATCAGTGGCATCAGACAAAGCGGCCTACAAAGAGGCGAAGAAGCTTCTTCGGGATGCCATCCGTCGCAGCAAACGGAAGTGCTGGTCGGAGCTATGCAGCGTGGTCGATCAAGATCCGTGGGGCACACCGTACCGGGTGGTCATGAGCAGACTGCGTTTGAGAGACGGACCAACAGCGCCAACTGACAGAGAGTCAGTTCCACGGATTGCCAGGGCACTCTACCCGAGAGGGGAGCCCAGACTCACATTCCCTGGGCTTATCTCCGAGCCAATCCTCCTCTTCACCGAAGAAGAGCTAAGACGAGCCGCTACGAGATTGGCGAATGGCAAGGCCCCGGGGTTGGACGGGATCCCCAATGAAGTCCTGAAAATAGTGGCTCGAGAGCAGCCTACCCTGCTACTAAAGCTGTTTAATAAGTGTCTCCTTGCGGGATTGTTCCCGAAAATGTGGAAACGGCAGAAGCTAGTCCTCATTCCCAAGGGAAAGGGTGGAGAACCATCGGAGCCATCGTCGAACCGGCCACTCAATATGCTGGGCAACATCGGGAAGATGTATGACCGCATGATCCTGAACTGGGCGGAGGAAGAGTATGAGCGTAGTGGAGGGATGTCCCCGATGCAGTTTGGCTTCCGCCAGGGGCGCAGTACAATGCACGCAATAGAAAACGTACAAGACAGAGCCCACAGAGCGCATACAATGGCTTCCCAACCCGGAGGAGGGTTTTGTGCCGTAATATGCTCGGATGTGAAAAATGCCTTGAACACAGCAAGCTGGGAATGGATCTATAGGTCCCTAGATGGAAGAGTCCCCCCTTACCTGCTCGCAGTCATCAGCGATGGACTGCGTTACAGAGTCCTCGTATGTGACACCGATGAGGGGAGGGTTGAGCTGGAATTATCTGCAGGGATAGCTCAAGGATCCGTGTCAGGGTCGTTCGAATGGCACACGCAAAACGACGAGTTCCTGAACATGAGTCTCCCAGATGGGGCTGAACTCATTGGCTTCGCGGACGATGCGGCATTAGTCGTGGTCACCGAAACCACGTGGCAAGTGGAGTGTGTGGCCAATGAAGCTCTGTACCGCATTGGCCAGTGGTTCCCTGAGAACGGGCTGGAGCTTGCCGAGCACAAGTGCGAAGCGATGCTAGTCACCAAGAGAAGGAGTTTCGAAACTCCCGTGTTCTCCATCAACGGGTACGAGATTCCACTCAAGAGCGAACTCAAGTACCTCGGGGTTTGGTTTGATGACCAATGGAGCTACAAGGCACAAGCCAGAGAAGCAGCGCTGAAGGCAGACAGGGTTGGTGGCGCCATCAAACGGCTGATGCCAAACATTGGTTGCCCCAAGCCAAACAGGAGAGCCTTACTCAGCACCGTGAGCTATTCCATCATGCTGTACGGTGCACCAATTTGGGGACAGGTAACTAGAGGGTCCGTAATCGATGCAAAGTTAGGTCCAGTTCAGCGTCGTTTCGCGCTACGGACAATCAGCGCTTATTGCACGGTGTTCGACAACGCAGCCTGTGTGCTTGCGGCTACACCACCCATTCGACTGCTTGTAGCCGAAAGAGTGCGGGTATGGAAACGCCAGGAAACCCTTAAGATCGATGGAGTCGTGCTCAACCCCACTCGTAAGGCTCTCATACAAGATATCGAGAGGGGGGAGACCGTTGAAGAGTGGCAAAAAGAGTGGGAGAACTCAACGAAAGGGAAGTGGGTGCGGAGGTTGATCCCCAACATAGCCAGGTGGATTGATCTAGCTCACGGAGAGCTGGATTACTGGCTGATGCAAGCGTTTAGTGGGCATTGCTGCTTTGGAGAGTACCTGGGGCGGTTCCAGAAGAGGGAGACCCCGGTCTGTCAGATGTGTGCGGCAGACTGGGATGACGTGGAGCATGCACTCTTCCAGTGCATGAACACAGCTGTGGAGAGAGCGGAGCTCGCGAACTGGCTGGAAATCAGATCACCCCTGAGAATCTATTGCCGTTCATGCTCCGTAGCAAAGAGACATGGGATAATACCACCGCCTATATCAAGACGGCGATCACCCGAAAAGAAGAGCGAGAACGAGCATTGCAGCGCCAAGCAAGGGGCGCTGCATAGCGAACAACGACGACTTGAAGAGTGATCGAAGAGAGAAGACGAAAGAGCGGACACGCCAAAGAGGAACGCCCCATGACGCGCGATACGCCTCCCACCCTGAAGTAATGCTAACGCGGTTCGGGTTGGGTTGGTTAGATAGTGGTTAGCTGCCCCTAGTTATGCAATGATGGCTTGCCAACATCGTAGGGCTGAGAGCAGAAGGTTTTAGCCCCCAGGGCACACGGGTGTTGGATTCATGCTCGGCCGGTTTACCGGGTGAGCAAAATGAAAGCGCTTATGGTCTGCCGGTGGGAGATTCATTAGGAATAGCCTGCCATCAGATTTTTCCTTGTATTCCACTTGAAAAAAAAAAAAGATCCTATGTATACAGACAACTATTAATGAATTTCGTCGTTTGTGTTTTTGAATGGGAAAGTGTTAGTCTTCATCTCAGATGGTAAAATGTGTTACCCTTCGTGTGAAATTTAAGATGTGCTAGTCATCGGTCACGTATTTGAAAAATACTACATTCCAAATCTGGGACAGAAACTAGCACATTGAAATGTACTAAGTCTTCGTATGAGTATTGAAATGTGCTAGCTCACGCCAAACGTGCTGGTCTTTGCGATTATGCCGAAAGATGTTAGTTTTTGTAGAGTGAATCGTGCTACTGTCAAAGGAAAACGTGCTACTCTTCGTAGGGTCTCTAGAATATGCTACCGATGGATTGTCCACGAACTTCTCAAGCTAAAGCGAACGTGAAATCTGCGTGATAGCCAAAAAAATCGAGTTTTCCCGCATATTATATCTTGTATCATTGGTTCAAAACAAAGAATGAGCCTGAGGAGCATTTGAAAGTACTGAGAACAAGTGAATTTCCGGAAGTTATGAGGGGGAAAATCATCAGTTGTGACAAATTATGACTCCTCAGACGCAAAATATGACGTAATCACGATATCGCCCAAATTGTGAGATTCACCCACATACGACATACTTTTTGTTTAACGTATTGATCATTATTTGTTACCAAACGATAAAAAGACATGAATAAGTCAATAAATCAGAGTTTCAGGCAACAAGTAGACTAGGAGTGTCCAACAAAAATATCCCTCTCCGAAGTTCATGTGAATAAAGTCTGTAACAATGATGAGGTAGTATTTACTCGATTTTTAAGGACTGGTGACTGGAAACTAATGAAATTCCAAAATTTCTATGTGTTGAAAAATATTTATTCTCAACGTTTCATCTACCAGGGATTGAAAACCTCTCCAGAAATGGGTATCCTGCACAAACAAATATAAAACCAACACAGTCACAATCAAAGCACTAAAAAATACCTTTCCAATTTTTAGTGTTGATCATTACAGTTTCGAGAAGAAAGTTCCCACTGGGCCCGTATTCTAAATTTTTCGGTAGAATTTATAATACGGCCTCTGTACGATAAAAAAAATTCAGGAAAACGATTATCCTCAAACAATCGTTTGCTTTCGATAACCAGACTTTGATTCAATTTACGTTGAGATAACAGAGCTCCGGAATACAATTTGATATAATCGTTTCTCAATATATAATTCCACTTTTCTTCTACTTATGAGGACAGTCTGTTGAATCGTTTCAATCCCTCGTGAAATTCTGCTTCTCCTTTAGCACGACATTCTTTAAAAGTTCCTTTGGTGTCAACGTAAAAAGCTCCTCGAACATTTATGTCCGAATCTGCGTTGATTCCCATTTCGATACAATTTGTAACGGCATCTATTCTGATTGGCCGTCCTTTCTCGTATTGGTGTCCGTACAGAGTATACTGCCTTGACTTCTTCATGGATTCAACAAAGTACCTCGCTGACTCCTCGTGGTCACAAAACATGCTGGCTCCTCTTAAAACTGTTGATACGAAAACAGATTAGGATTTCTACCCTTGATCTCATCAACAGTTTACATAATTGTGTGTTCACTTGAAAATACTCAAATATCCTCACTGAAACGTAGTTTCCCTTATCCACTCTCTATTATGAGAATTTATGAAGAAACATCGAGCGATACAAAGCCTTATTATTCTATTCGAGTACACCGTGAGTTTCAAGTAAGATTCATATTTTGATTCATGCAGGTTGCTCTCGCGATGTGCAAATATTTTATTACTTTCTTGGACGTCAATGAATATTTTGCGATATTTGTACTCAGAGACACGAGAAACAATGAGCGTTGACTTCAAGTCACTATAGGAGATTAAAATAACTCTTCACTCATTACTCACCAAAATTTGATATGAGATCCTTAAAATCTGTGTTGTCATTGTACAAGTTTTTCTGGAGGATCATTGCTTCATCCGCTATGAGATTTGGTAAATTAGACATTCGAAAGATGTTTCCAATGGAACTCTTGGGCAGTTCAGAAGCACATCCTGGTTGATTATTGCCACCATTGGGATAAAAATCAACTGTCCCTGTGGATCATAAATAATTGCAATTGATGAGCCATAAATTTATTTAAGCCTAAAGATGAGAATTGCGCGTTTTTCCTTCTATATATTCCCCCACCATGGCTCACCAACCACGGAATAAATCTGAACATTGAATCTTGAAATTGTACATTCAAACCTCCGTATACACGAATTTGGTATTCGTAATCATTGCCTATTTGCTGTTGGCAGATTGTAAATTTTTTCCGGATTCGCGGTCTATGCTTTGCTCATTCAAGATTAGAAGCTGGTATTCTGAACCAAATTTTTCCTCAATATTGAAACTGGAGCCAGACTCTCAGAGAGCACAAATTTCACGCCTATATGTATATGTTACAGTCAAAGCGTTGAATCCAGTGATTTCATGAAATGACGAGCGATATTAGTGAAAGTGTGAAATGGCTCAATTCTGCAACGCTTTCACTAGTCATTTCATGGAACACCTGTCCGTTACACACTCCGACTAAGGACAGTCAGTGAAAGCATGTAATAGACTTTGAAATCAATTATCAACACAGTTGCGTGTGGATATGACCGAGGAAATCTTCATGGTTCTTTGAGTTGGTTGACATTTTCTGTTGAGAATTCCTGCAGAATTGACCTCATAGATTCCGAATCATCTTCATGCGTCACATATCCAAGAATTATCATAGAGTAAACTATTATAACAGTATGTCGAGATCATAGTTATCATGAATTAACAATTTACAACGAAGGACTTTTCATAAATCACGTCAGAGAAAATCCCATTCTTTTCGACCTTCATCGCTCCTCTCCGGGCAAGTTCTTTCATGAAAAATTGCGGACTTGTATCGTTGGCCTCTACGGAGAATTCCACATCTCAAAATTTTTCACACGAAGACTAGCAAATCTTGCCTATATGCTCTTACATTGACGAGATGAGCTAGTCTCCGTTTAGAAATTAACACGTGGAGTTCTCCTTAGGGCCCAACGATATAAGTATGCAGCGCAAAATATTGAAAGACTCCTTTCTTTCTCAAACGCTCACGTTATTTCTGGATAGCCTCTAATAATCACTGATACTAACCCATTTTCCAGCTACTTTCCGTTTATACGTGGGCAAAGAATTGTCAGGTTTCTCTTCTGTTGCAATTTATTGTTCGAAAATATTTATATGGCCAACAAAGAAGTAACACGATTCCACAAAAACAAATTATAATTCTCGTATAATGGAAGTTCACGTTGATAGAGTTACGATAGATGAAAATTTGGAACATTCCTATCTCTATAGTGACAATGATTCAAATTCAGGTCTGAAGACTTTCAGGTTTTGAATTGGTGCCATTCAATATGGCGGTGACTGCACATGAGTTACGTGACTCGAGACTGTTTTCCATGATGATTTTGAGACAAGCCCGCGCTTTTTCACGGCAAATTTCTTTTATTTTGATGAAGTAAGCTCTCCAGTATGATTTACAGGAGAATTTTCGATGGAACATTATTTCGTAACAGTAGGCGGATCGGATGGCGCTAATTCAAATTGTTGAAGCTTCACTGATGATTTGAAAGTCTCAAGAACGTCAAAAAACTTCAACCTTTCTTCAGAAGTCTATTTTGTCATTTTGTCGTGAACTTTCAAAATATCGTAGACTTTCCTGCAATAATGTCAGTTGCCTATTCCTCCTCGAGACTACTTTCTATGGTGAAGGCCGTTAGATCTTGATTTGGCTGTACTGGATCACAAAATAGGTACTGGACGGGATTCGTTCAATGCTTTGACTGCTCGTCTGACTGACATTTCACGCTTTCACTAAGGCCCGTTCGCCATTTCGTGAATTAACTAGTGAATGTGTAAATTTTGCGCTCATTTCAAGCTTTGAGTAAGCGCCCTCGTGATTTAATGAAATCACTAGGTATTTCATGAAATAGCGGATTCAACGCTTTGACTGTAACATATATATTGTATCCAACAACTTCACCTGTTATGACAAGTGAAAAATATTAGCGTTGCAAGCTTCAGTAGTATTTTAATCATCAATTCATCAATCTCGTAATGAAAACTTCGAGTTTCAGTTTTTTTTTTGGGATTGTACAGTATGGATACATTAAAAGTAAATTCCCACACCGAAAATCTCAAGGTCATCAAAGGCGACTCACATTGTTGTGATCCCTTGTGGAAATCTATGTTTTAGGTTAGATCTGCACGCTATACTCAGTTTGTTCAATGGATGTGTCACGATCATTATAACGAAGTCTCTTCAAGCAGCGATAATCCATATTTTGGAGGGGTACGAAGGATATTCCCTCTTTGCCCTAGCGTTTGAACCATAACTTTTGTTCAGGGGTCTATAATTTTGGCATGGATAGTATGGGGACGGACCCACAATCGTTTCTGGGGATATCTCGAGTTTTACTCATAGAGATATTACGAATAATAATTTCGTAATATCTCTATGGTTTTACTTGAGAGTGCTCTCTACCGATCAGCGCCATGTTGCGGTAAATATGATTTATTATAAATATTAAATCAACCAAACAATGTAGAATGGCGGTATTATTGATTTCCTTCCTCTTTGTTTTTGGACATTTCCATTTGCAGTATATCAATTTGACCGGTAGAGGCACCACCATCGCTTTTCAAGAGGTATAGAGCACTCTGAGACCAAATCACATGAAATTTCGTATGCATCAATACAAGCATGCATGTGAGAATTGCGCTATGAAGGGAAATTCCATGGAAATAAATATAAACAATTCAAAATGGTGACAGACTTCGTAGCTATATCTTTACACAAGCTTAGAAATAAAGTTCTATTTAATCAGATTATGCTCCAACTGATTTGTGCATTATTCGTTGCTATCTTGTTCACGTACGTTGCTCGCGTACGTGTTAATTTTTTTTCATTAGAATTGCAATACTCGTATCTATAGGATTCTAACATTCCATTGTAGAATACCGATGATCGTAATCGATGTGTAAGAAGCGGGGTCCGTTATTACCGATTTGTAAGGGTAAGAGTAAAAGTATAAGTTATGCTTGCAAACATCTCTCTTACCAAGTTTTTCAAAAATGCCAAAATTGTTGCTTTTGCCTTGTTCGCAATTCGTATGTATGACATCCACAAAACGTGCATCACTGTTTCTAAGTTTGAGGTTTGTATTGACGTTTTCGAAACAAGGCCCAGCCGGATCAAGTCCTGTGATTCTGTGTACTTTATCCAATTTCCTCGCAGCTTGGCCAGCTATATGAGCTCCGAGACTATGTCCAATGAAGTGTAGGTGGCGCCATTTCATTGAGTTTGACGATGCCGGATAGCTCTTCATGAATCTGTGAATAGTGTTACCGATATATTAGGTGGCAATAAATAAAGTGATGATAAGCAGAATATATGGGTGCGTCGGCTAAGTTAACCCATTAGCGCCCGAACTGACACTTTTACGACGTCACTTTGAGGATCGCTTCTGAGTGCGAAATAGCCCTTGAAGAAAATTAGGAGTGTATTTGACGTAAAATTGTGTGAACTTTCGAAATATGAAACGAAAAATCCCGTTTGAGGCGAACCTGAAGAGCTACATTTAACTTTTTGCAAAAATACGATTCTTTCCATTCAAAATCTTGTTTAGACGGCATTTTGATCTCCGATTTTGACAGTTATGGCTCTGGAATATCAAAAAAACGTGCCATCGGGTCCTGTTCAACAAAATGTATGGGTCAGAGGAATTTTGAATCTAGAATCACCGAGATATAACGACCGAAACTAAAGAAGGTTTTAGAACGCCTTTTTAACGTCGTTAAGACCTTTCAACCCTTTCGATCTCAATTCTAAGCATCAAATAAATTCTGAAAGAATATCATACGACAGGTTATGGACGTAAAATTGTCTGTTCTTCCAGAATCTTTGATCAGAATTAGGACAGGATAACATTTGAAGCGAGTCAATTTGGGCATAATTACGTGGTCGGAAGCTTGTCCGGTTTGATTGCTATTCCAGATGTCAATTATGCATACTAATATCATTATACTTAGGCAAGAAGTCTGCAGAATTGATATTTCAATGTTTCGAGTGACATTGTATCGATTTTCACAATGACATTCGATGTGAAATGAAGGTTATTCGAAAAAAGATAAATTTAGATGACAATACGGACTTTTCTTCGCTTCAAGTGTTTTCCTATCCTGGATTCTGATCATAGAATCTGGGGGAACAGATAATTTGACCTCGATGACATATCGTATGATATTTTTTGAACAGCTATTTGATGTTCAGCATTCGAATTGAAAGAGGCGAGAATTTCTAATGACGACGAAAAGGCGCCTCAACACTTTTTGTTTTGGTCAATATCTTGATCCCAGATACGTCTTTTATAATTTTTTTGACGCATAGATTTTGTAATTGAGGACCCGAACACACATTCTTTCGACCTCTCAGAGCCATATGTATTAATTTCGGGGGTCAACATGCGATCTAAGCACAACTTTGGATGTAAAAAGTCGTATTTTCTGAATAAAATTTGAAAGTAACTCCTCAGGATCGCCTCAAGCGAGATCTCTTATCTCAGTTTTCGGAAGTTCAGACACTTTTACGTCTTTTACATGCACTCGACTTTTTTTCTGTTTTATTTTCTGTTTTTATTTGATACGGCTTTTTTACCCGATTATTTTTTGATCCACCCCCTCCAGATTATAGTTCGTGTGCTCTTAGTTTTATTCACTATGATTTTCATCAATTTTTGGTTTAACTATCACACCCACTTTCTACCTTTTTTGTAAAGACTAGTGTGAGAAACGTTTGGATAATTAATAGGAATGATTTTCAATCTGTCTAAAGTCTGTCTGTTGAACCCCCGCCCCCCGAGTCACCGTTGAATTCGCCCCGATCTTAGCACTTACTCACCATACCTGGGTATTATGATGTCGCAAGTGCGGAAATATCGATGGAAGTTTGGGTTCCTCTAACTCTGTCTATGGGTGAGATGTGATGAACGAAAGATGGAATATCTCGAATGAAATACAGTTATCCCTCGTTAACACGAACACCTTTAACACGAATTCTCTCATTAACACGAACAAAATTCTTGTCCCGTTGAGAATGCATTGGCTCTTTTGGTTATTTTTTGAGTTAACACGAATTTTCGTTAACACAAATTCCGAACGATTTTCCGTTCCCGTCTGTCTCGAGATCTTGATTATTACGAATTCAAGTTTGTAAACAGAATCAATGTCCGCGAGGAATAACTCAGTACATCACGATGAGTAAGCGCAAGAAGTCATGTATTGATTAGAGCACTAAACTTGCGATACTAGATGAGACTGATCGATTTGTTAAGAAAAAGAGTGAAATAGCTGATATTTTTGGAATACCAAGTTCTACTTTATCAACGATCATATCACAGGAAGGTGAGATTCGGAACGCCACTGCATCAGCAATTGAGTTGCCAAAAGTAAAACGCTTGCGTGGAGCGTGCCGCAGAGTGCGGGAAAAAATCATTCCAGGATCAGGTGGGATAGTTCGAGAGAAGACTTTAGAGACTGCAAAAGATTTGAGCATCGGAAATTTTGAAGCTTCGAGTGGTTGGCTGGAGAATTTTCAAAATCGCAAACATCCCTGTAGGAAAATTATGGGGTTTACAGCTGTAATTTACAGTTAATCGTGCTACTTCCCATGGCAGACTGTAACTTACACCTGTAAACCCCATTAACTTTCCTACAGGGGTTGTTGATGATTCTTTGTGTTCCTAGTCCTACGAGATCGAGTTAATGTGGATAATTTCCTACAGGGGTATTTCATCCCAAGTTATCTGCGGCAAATCTCTAAAAAAGGACGAAAGAGACGCGAACAACTGGAGGAAAGATTTTTTAGAAACTAGGAAGGAATTTGCTCCTCGAGATACTCTCAATATCGATGAAGTTGCGATACATTACAATCTTCTTCCCAATAGTACGCTCAATTCAAGAGGAAACAAGTGCCATGGTGGTGCCAGAATATGATGATAATTATACTTACAATTAGATAGAAATTGTGATTGTCCAAATTCATTTAATACTACCTACAAAACAGCAGAAATATTCCGATTTGTTCTTTCAACACCATCTATCGCATATTACCCCGTTAACACAAATTCAAGTCATCGCATATTACCCTGTTGCACCTTCAGCTGTCTCGGACTTTCGACCTAGTATATATCCCCCCCCCCCTCATTAACTTTTTTTCAAAAGTAAAACTAGGCGAGTATGAGGTTCAGAAAAGAACCATTCATCTCCAGGACATCAAAACTTCAAATTTTATACGACATGGTTTAAACTCTTGGAAGGAATGAGATCTAAAAAAACCATGTCGAGTATTTTTTGAGCCGATTTGTCACGATCAACATATCATCACTGATAGAGACTAGAGCCACTTTCCTCCAATCAAATCCTTCTTTCAATTCATCCTAATGGTGGTGGTTTGACAATTTCTTACTAGCTAATTGTCGATGAAATGACCCGGAGTTTAGGTGAGTAGAAGAGGTACAGGGGAATATCGAATTAGAGAAAATATAACTGAGTTTAATTTGGTTTTCATGATGATTCACTAAAATCTCATATCATACTCAGTTATATTTTCTCTAATTCGATATTCCCCTGTACCTCTTCTACTCACCTAAACTCCGGGTCATTTCATCGACAATTAGCTAGTAAGAAATTGTCAAACCACCACCATTAGGATGAATTGAAAGAAAGATTTGATTGGAGGAAAGTGGCTCTAGTCTCTCTCAGTGATGATATGTTGATCGTGACAAATCGGCTCAAAAAATACTCGACATGGCTTTTTAGATCTCATTCCTTCCAAGAGTTTAAACCATGTCGTATAAAATTTGAAGTTTTGATGTCCTGGAGATGAATGGTTCTTTTCTGAACCTCATACTCGCATAGTTTTACTTTTGAAAAAAAGTTAAAGAGGGGGGGGGGGATCTCACTCCTTGGTTATAAAAATCCAAGGGTAACCACAAATTTTCCCAGCACTTGTCCCCACCGCACTTGAGAATTTCTTACACACGGCTCCGTCATTTTTTCCATAAAAATATACTACTATCAGTGTATATTTTGTTCAGTACAATCTGGAGAGCCATGCAGCTACAGGCAAGAGCAATATTGCGGAGCCGCGGCGAACACACAAAACACAACAAAGCAGACGAATCTCTCCTCCCTGTCCTTCTCGCATGGCGCTTTGATCTTTACGTCACCTCTAGTCGTGGCTAGTTTCGAGTATCCACATCTGATGCAATAATTATAGAATCGAGAAATTGAGATAAATCGAACATTCATTTATCCGCAATAACAAACCAGCTGATCGGTGCCCGCGTTGCCCGGTACGCAGCAGACAGCCTCATTTGCAGACTGCCGTCAACCGGACAGGAAGATTTTGCGCATGCGCTTCTATCTCTCTCTCTCTCTCTCCCTTCCTCGACCATCTTACATACCCAATACATGTGTAGTAGAGATGTTTCGATATTTCTCGAGTCGAAGCACGGGGCTGGTGGAATCGAACTGAGATGTAAAACGAAGGCATGAATTTTGCGGTGCTGAATAAAACGCGTCCAGTGCTCGGATTGAGAAAATAATTGTACAGAACTCTGAATCGCTTTAGAAAGACTTTGCTAAAGCATTGCAGAGCTCTACGAGCAACGTTAAGAGGTTAATAATCCAAGTAGAAAAAAAGTGTGAGGTTAAAAAACCCCACTTCAAAGTATAGATAGGCACAGCACCTCCCTCGATTTTTCGTCTGCTCATACTCGCCAGCGAGGCGCTATCGCGCCTCTTGATCGACGGCTCCTACGAAGAGTAACACATTTCTTATCAACGACGAAGACTAACACATTTCCTCATCAACGACGAAGAGTAACACATTTTCTTATCAACGACGAAGAGTAACACATTTTCTTATCAACGACGAAGAGTAACACATTTTCTTATCGACGACGAAGAGTAACACTTTTGTACGAATGACGAAGCGGGTTGCCTGTCCTGCAGGGGTCGAATACAAGTATTGGAGCTCAATGAACTGATGAATGGACGGATGCGTAGATGGGATGGATGGGATGGGATGGATGGATGGATGGATGGATGGATGGATGGATGGATGGATGGATGGATGGATGGATGGATGGATGGATGGATGGATGGATGGATGGATGGATGGATGGATGGATGGATGGATGGATGGATGGATGGATGGATGGATGGATGGATGGATGGATGGATGGATGGATGTATGGATGTATGGATGGATGGATGGATGGATGGATGGATGGATGGATGGATGGATGGATGGATGGATGGATGGATGGATGGATGGATGGATGGATGGATGGATGGATGGATGGATGGATGGATGGATGGATGGATGGATGGATGGATGGATGGATGGATGGATGGATGGATGGATGGATGGATGGATGGATGGATGGATGGATGGATGGATGGATGGATGGATGGATGGATGGATGGATGGATGGATGGATGGATGGATGGATGGATGGATGGATGGATGGATGGATGGATGGATGGATGGATGGATGGATGGATGGATGGATGGATGGATGGATGGATGGATGGATGGATGGATGGATGGATGGATGGATGGATGGATGGATGGATGGATGGATGGATGGATGGATGGATGGATGGATGGATGGATGGATGGATGGATGGATGGATGGATGGATGGATGGATGGATGGATGGATGGATGGATGGATGGATGGATGGATGGATGGATGGATGGATGGATGGATGGATGGATGGATGGATGGATGGATGGATGGATGGATGGATGGATGGATGGATGGATGGATGGATGGATGGATGGATGGATGGATGGATGGATGGATGGATGGATGGATGGATGGATGGATGGATGGATGGATGGATGGATGGATGGATGGATGGATGGATGGATGGATGGATGGATGGATGGATGGATGGATGGATGGATGGATGGATGGATGGATGGATGGATGGATGGATGGATGGATGGATGGATGGATGGATGGATGGATGGATGGATGGATGGATGGATGGATGGATGGATGGATGGATGGATGGATGGATGGATGGATGGATGGATGGATGGATGGATGGATGGATGGATGGATGGATGGATGGATGGATGGATGGATGGATGGATGGATGGATGGATGGATGGATGGATGGATGGATGGATGGATGGATGGATGGATGGATGGATGGATGGATGGATGGATGGATGGATGGATGGATGGATGGATGGATGGATGGATGGATGGATGGATGGATGGATGGATGGATGGATGGATGGATGGATGGATGGATGGATGGATGGATGGATGGATGGATGGATGGATGGATGGATGGATGGATGGATGGATGGATGGATGGATGGATGGATGGATGGATGGATGGATGGATGGATGGATGGATGGATGGATGGATGGATGGATGGATGGATGGATGGATGGATGGATGGATGGATGGATGGATGGATGGATGGATGGATGGATGGATGGATGGATGGATGGATGGATGGATGGATGGATGGATGGATGGATGGATGGATGGATGGATGGATGGATGGATGGATGGATGGATGGATGGATGGATGGATGGATGGATGGATGGATGGATGGATGGATGGAACGGAACGGAACGGAACGGAACGGAACGGACCGGAATGGAACCGAATCGAATAGGATGGAACGGAATGGAATGGAAGGGAATGAAGAGGTGTGGAATGGAACGGAACGGACCAGAATGGAACGGAACGGAATGGAATTGAATGGAAACTAATGGAATAGGATGGAATGGAAGGGAATGAAGAGGTGTGGAACGGAACGGAACGAACCGGACCGGAATGGAACGGAGTGGAATTGAGTGGAATTGAACAGAATGGAACGGAATGGACCGGAACTTTGTTTTCCATTCCGTTCGTTTCCGGTTCCTTCCGTTTCATTCCTTTCAATTCCGCTCCATTCCATTCTGCTCCATTCCAGTCCATGCCATTCCGTTCCATTCCATCAATCCATCCATCCATCCATCCATACCATCCATCCGACCCATCCATCCATCCGCCCATCCATCCATACCATCCATCCATCCATCCGACCCATCCACCCATCCATCCATCCATGCCATCCATCCGACCCATCCATCCATCCATCCATCCATCCATCCATCCATCCATCCATCCATCCATCCATCCGACCCACTCATCCATCCATCCATCCATCCATGCACCCATCCATCCATCCATCCATCCATCCATCCATCCATACCATACATCCGACCCATCCATCCATCCATCCATCCATACCATACATCCGACCCATCTATCCATCCATCCCATCCATCTCATCTACGCATCCGTCTATTCATCAATTCATTCAGCTTCAATACTTGTACTCGACCCCTGCAGGACAGGCAACCCGCTTCGTCATTCATACAAAAGTGTTACTCTTCGTCGTTCATAAGAAAATGTGTTAGTCTTCGTCGTTGATAAGAAAATGTGTTACTCTTCGTCGTTGATAAGAAAATGTGTAAGTCTTCGTCGTTGATGAGAAAATGTGTTAGTCTTCGTCGTTGATAAGCGGCTATGTGTTACTCTTCGTAGGAGCCGTCAATATAACCGACGATGTAATGAAATAAAGAGCACGTCGTAAAACATCTCTCCATGGCTTCAATGCTTCTATGAGTGAAAATATATAGCATTACCGCCATTGTCACGCGCGTAATCGATGGTTTAATACGAGCGTAGAATGCCAGTAATATGGCTAGTACTGCGACCGTGGTGCTACAATCATATTACAGACGTATAGAGGTACGATTGTACTACGATCGTACCTATAGCTCCGACATCGTAGTACTATGACGAGACAGTAGCGCCACGGTCGTAGTACGCTGTTTTGATTTGAATCATGAGAGATACGCCTCTTTGTTAAATGTGAGAGTGTTTGATCAAAAACTCACTCGGTGATTTTTTCTGCTACAGTCGCACTTGCTATCACTGCATATCTATAATTCAGAAGATTGAGATAATTAAGATGCGTCGAGGTCGAATTATGCGTTAAAAAAACTGAAGACCAATCCACGAGGAAGACATTTGCATCTGCCTGTGGAATTATAAGGCTTTTAGTTCTGATAATATTCAATTCGTGTGAAATTATATCTTTGAATCATGAACTCACCTCTTGCCTCAAAATATCTTTTATATCTTGCACCCAAAAAGTTTCGTGAGTCCTCAAGAATCCATGAATCAAAACATAAGTCGGGCTACCAGCATGGAATCCAGCATTCTTTAGCTCTTCTTTAGTCATGGGGTTGTTGATCTCATGACAACTTCCAATACTTTTAGTGCAGAGATAGAAATTGACTTTGAATGGCTTTATCACCTCTGTTGTGGATGGGAAACATGTGGCACGTGCTTTGAAATCGAAACCCATAGCATATGAAATCATCAAGATCAATGCGAGTAACTCTCTCATTTTGAACTTTTCCTGTAGAAACTGAATATTTCAAAATTCTGAAATATAAATGTAAGTTAATATATTTTATTTATTCACAATGTATACATGTCTTGTGCCAATGGAGATTCCAGACCGATAGATAACCTCCATGAGCTATCGGCTGCCCATTAAGATTCGTGATGTAGAAAAAGTCAACCGGGCTGAAAGTTTAGGGCAATTAGGTTGTAATGGTCCGAAGCTCCAGTGCGGTGGCGCCACGGTCTGTAACGTGAGTTGACGCACACACTCTCTCGTCTGTGAGCTCACGGACGCCAAAGAGACGCAAACATGTGTGAGTCTCACTCACACATGGTCGTGCCCCAAAGTCATCGGTGAACTCACGGACGAGAGAGTGTGTGCGTAAACTCACGTTATGTTATAAACCATCGCGCCACCGCACTAGAGCTTCGGACCATTACAACCTAATAGAGTTTATACGAAGCGAAATGGATATCGGCAGAGTTCTTCTTAACCCATCTGACTTCCGTTTCTTTCTACGCGCCTATCAGGCTGAACCTTCTTGATTCGGATATATAGGATTTACATCTTGACTACAGTCATTACGATAATTATCATTTTCCTATCTAGAAATATGATTATTGATTCAAACGACGAGTTGCCAATGAACATGAAGTGGATGAAACGTCATTGCATGATAAACGAACCCGTGTTGTACCCAAAATAGCACTCAAGTGAAGTCCGGAGGGTCCAGGTCATTAAATCTCACCAAAATTTTTTTACAGTCTCGTATCATCTAGGATATGAAAAAACCCAAAATAACTCCGTCAAATGGGCCTCGCGTTCGAAGGTACTGCTTATGACATTAGCATTGCCCAGACAGGTCCATGTTAGAAGAATGATTGGGGCGAAGCCCCTTTCCTTACCGCGACTCGAACCAGCTTTTCCGCACCTTTATTTGACAAAACTACCGAACCAATCCTTACCAAATTTTGCCCACATGCAGGGGACATACTCAAGGGTGCATATTTCCAGAATCGCGCAGATTCATTCTCTCAAAGCTGATTAATCAAGATTATTAGCGAAGATACGTAAATCCTATAGCTTTATGCCGTTATCGGTGTCTTCTCTTTCTCATCTTTGCTGCACCCACGCTACTCGCGACATACACGTTTCGGCCTCACACCACCAGATGGCGACGAGTTTTGCTCGCTACCAGAATTTTAACCTCCTAGCGACGGATTTCGACACTGTAGGAAACGTCATCGTCAGGTGTAAATGGGTGTAAATAAATGGAATGAAAAATCCCGCACCATTCGTTTACGAAGTCCACGAAGGTCATTATCTCAATATTTTTTCACACAATAGTATATTATGCGACGAGTGCGCAGCACGAGTCGCAAACGACATTTTCTAGCTGTGCTACGTCGGAAGCGCGACTTTAGACGAGTCCTCGTGTAGCGGAAAATCGCGCTTCCGACGTAGACAGCTAGAAATTCATTCTACGATTCTGGGCATGAAAACCGATGATCAATCTGCTGGCGCAATATATAGTCTTTGCCGTTCAGAAACAGCGTCAAGAAGTTTTTAGTAAGGGGGGGGGGGTGGTACTCAAATACGCTTTGCTAACAAAAAATTACCGACCCCGGGCTCCCTTTTGAGCTTCCACGTCGGGATGTTTGTCTATAACCAGGAGATGCCAGGGAGTGCGGATCGCGGATTCGGACGAAACCATACAGGCGAAACAATAACATGATGTCATTATTACACCATGGCCGAAATTCTGGGAATAGTCTCTTTTTAGCTCCAAAAGATGAAAAGCCGCCGAGTCTAACGCTCAAGAGTTCCTAAGCTATAGCCTATAACCTATGAATCACAGTATGTCATCATTTTTTAACATGAGGCCTATATGAGGAAATCTACAGAACCTTTGACTTTTAGTGTACCACTACTATACAGTATTTCAATGAGATCGAGACTTCCACGCCCTTGAAAAATGTTTCTCAGATGGTTTCTACAGTTTCCAGGATGGTACTCTATCGATTTTTTATGACACGTGCGTAATGCTCTTGATACAAATTTAAGAATCGTCGAATTTGGTACTTCCTTAGTGTATCTGGCGCGTCTTTCGAAACCCTTCGGCCTCTGGAGAAAATAGCACTGCCCCGAAAAATCTGAAAAAATTCCATCTGACTCTTTAAACTTAACATGATCATGAGAGATTTGTTCTAATAGCGACTCGGGTCCGTGTTCAGCACAGGGCTTCCATAAAAAGTGTACCTCACTTTCTGGGAAATACTCACTTCTTCCACTTTTTCGTATGTAAAGAAAAATAACATTGGAGCTAGGATGAATCGGTTGGTGAAAAATTGAAGAGTAAGAATGGACGATCAAAATGCTTCTGTGTTTGGCAGCGACGCATTATTCTGGCCGAAGATCTGTCATGTTGAACTTGAAAAATTTGTCGCGCCCACCGCTTCAAAAAAATACATCAACCTTTGTTACTCGAATAATGAGCAGATGTCGCTCCCGAATCCTATTGCCCATTTACTTTGACGTATGATGAATTACCATGCACTTCAATGAGGTGGCTATGACGATTGTTATTTGAGAGAGGAGCTCGGGAATATTGTTCAGCCCCTGAAAGCTGATTTTTCAGGTCGAAAAAGATGCACGTAACAGGTCTAAATTATAGCTGTCGACTTTATATGTAGTTCTCACATCATTTCCATACTGCAAGCTTATCATAATTCAAGTGGGGAAGCTTTGGAAAAGCAAAAATTGCATATACCTCCGACAACTCTGTGGACATAGGAGAAGTGAAACTCGATGAGTATAACAGAAAGAGCCTCAATTCTGGGAATGGAATTCGATTCAACGGGTGCATCAACATCTTTATCAACCATCATACTGCACTATTCACGATCCAACCATGTGAAAAGCCTCTAATAGTGACGAAAACGTGATAGACTAATGCCACCTCATTGTTCTCAGAGGATTAACATCTTTCAAAAATGGTGGGCACAACGTTTTTTTCACATTTTAGAGGTACTAAAACTCGATGGAATTGGTTTCAAAAGCGACAAGGAGGAAAAAATTTTTTTTTTCTCGGATGGTCCAAAAGTTAAAGGTTTAGTAGATTCCCTCATATGAGCAATGCTAATGTCATTGCTTGCAGCAGGATAATGCTTGGGCGTTAGACTCTGCGGCTTTGGGTACCATCTCTTGGCATTAGAAGGAGACTATTTCCAGAGTCTCAGTCGAATCCGTGACCCACACTCCCTGGCTCTTGTAAGTCAAGAAATCCTCAGAATGAAAAACTGGGTATTTTACATCTAACAAAGAGTCCTGACGCGCAAAGAAGAACTGCGAATTCGTTTTTTACACTGAAAAATACACTGGAGATTCGTAATCTGGCCATTGAGACATTCCGACCCCAAAATGTTCATGTAATGATTAAAACTCTTTGAGCTGTCATACGACTTTCCTCAAACTTCACTTCGCCCCATTTTGCCCGCAAGCACTGAGACGCCTAGTATTTATAGATATTAGGGTGTTCCTTATTTCCCAATTTTCGACTTTCCACGATACGATCGTGAATTTTCGATTTTTGATATGAAAAAATGAGAAAAAAAATTTGCCGCGCCCTGTGCCACACGTATCCTGCTTTGCCGCTCGAGCACCACGTTTAACATTGAAAAGTCTATGCTGGAAAATTCGCCTTCCCGACCCTCCGTGTCTCGAAGGTCGTTTTAATTTTCCATGGTGTCTCTTGTTGCTTGAAGAATATGAAAACACACCATTTCGACGTAAAATTTTGCGAGAAATACGATATAAGTATCCGTTTTGGGCTCTAAAGTGCCCCTTACATGGTATTGACGTTTTTTTTTGAAAAAAATAGCTTATACCGTAATAGGGTTACTTTGTAGTTCAGATCTGATATTTTTATCATATTTCTCATAAAATCTTACGTCGAAATAGTATATTTTGATGTTCTCCAAGTGACAAGAGGAACCAAAAAAAATTAAAGCGACCTTCGAGACACGGAGGGTTGGGAGGGCGAATTTTCCAGTATAGGCTTCTCAATGTTGAACATGGTGTTCGTGAGGCAGCTGGAAAATCATCGCGCCGGATTCGGCAAAATTTTTCTCACATTTTTATACATCAAAGATCGAAAATCCACGGTCGTATCGTGGAAAATCGAAGATGGGGATATAAGGAATACCCTAATAGATATACTAGCGGTGCTAACGTTTTTGCTTGTAATCCTGAACAGAGGGCCCATTTGACGGTATTAAGGTAAGTGTGCCTAATTTGCCCCCACTACTTTTGTTTTACTCGCCATTTCAACTCATCTCTATATTTTTCAACGTAGTTTAGCTCATTTTGTAGCTTGTTTCAAGACCTTGAAAATGAGCTAAGGTACGTTCAATTTGAACAAATTAGAGCCGAGATATCTTGATTTTCGCGAAAGAAGATTTTTTGCAAGTTTTTGTCAGTGTGTTCCTAATTTGCCCCCACAGGGAAAAGAGGCCTATTTTCATGGGATTATACGGGTTTTTCGTGAAAGCGGGATATCTCGGCTCCCAGACCTCCAAATGAGATGTACTTTAGCTCATTTTGTAGCTTTTTTTACTGCCTTTAAAATTTTTTGAGGTAAATTGGTGCATCTTAATGGACCGAGGAATGAGTTTGGAAAAAGACTATAGGGGCAAATTAGGAACACTGCACTTTTTCTAGTGATATGGGCGTAGAATCGGCTGAAAATCGAATTTTGCAATTCTGCAAAAAGCATTCTAAAGTTGGGACAAAGACCAAGAAAATGAGTTAAGGCACGTTAAAATTGATTCCATCAATTTTGTTTGGCATAACTTTTAGTGAATAACAAAAAAGAAGTCGGAAGTAGCGAAATCAGTTCTTCTGTTCTAAGAAAGGCGCGGGTCATCTAGGATCGGTCCAAAACATTTATTTTCTCATATTTTAACGTAACAAACATGAAAAAAATGCGGGGCAAGGTCTGCGGGTTCGTGCATGTGAGAACTTGAATGGGGGCAAATTAGGGAATGGGGGCAAATTAGGCACAGATACCTTATACTATAGATTATTCACTTACTAGGTAGCACGGGACTGTGAAAAAAGTTTGGTGAGATTTGGTGACCCAGATCTTCCGGACCCCCTTGTTGGTTTTGGCAACAAAATACATTTTAAATTTTCCCAGTTATTGGACCCAAACATGAAACCCAGTGCAGATTCTTTTCTTCAACCCATTTTGGGACTGATGTGGTGTACACTCGGAAGCAGTCTGAACTGTCCACACTGCAGCCAACTTGAAAGTCACTCTCCCGTGGTTTTACGATAGAAGAGTAAACTCCAAGTTGACAGCAGTGTAGACAATTCAGACTGCTCCCGAGTGCATTTCGTTGTAACGAAGTCAGTTCACGACAATTAATGACCAGACGATCGATTAAAATGTCATTGTACATAATTTGTAAACACCCATTAGTACAAAACTCGATTTTAGATACTGAGCCGGACTATGAGCCACGCAACAATATTTTTTATTCAGTGAAACTGTTTCATGCTTCTCGACGAAAATCTTGTAGTATTTTTCAACTCAAATTTTATTGTTAGATAGAACTTTTTTAACCACGCTAACCTGACGAGATTCTGGATTGCAAGGTTATTTTCTGATGCCAAATTTAATTTATGGAATTTCGAAAATAAGGTCAATTTTCTTAGATGACTGATACTAGTACTGAGTCTGTTGAATCGAGAAAAATCTAGATTTTCTAGTCACGAAGTTAAGAAGTGAGGGCATTGCAGTAAGACATCGAGAGAGCTAAGTGTGATATCAATGTTGAAAAAATTAAATATTTTTTGGTCGTGCATGTCTTACTGACTTGAACAAATGGTGAAAAGTCTTATTGACAAATATCAAGTAAAAGATTTAGGCACGCTGAATTCTGAGGCACGCTGTACGGTCACATAAAACATTCGGATAGCCACGGAACTGAGCACGAAACCATATGAGAGTCTTATGGCCTAGGCCAATAGCTATCTGGCTGAAAGAGCTCCGGCTGTTAGCCAACTGGCCCGCTGCAAAAAAATCGGCCTAATATTCCCAGCCCGATAGATTTCTACATCGCGATCCTATCAGCCGACCCATAGAGGCGGATTGCTATCGAGCTAGAATCTCAATAGACCTACGAGACAAACATATGTCCGACGTGGGAGTCAGCTATTTTAGAGTGAGTACTCACCTTTTGCAATATGTAGGCTTCGTGAAGTCTCAGTTATGAGAATTTGCAGGGATTCTATCCACTTCACAATGCATTAAGCTCGACCACAAAAACTTTCTAACAATTATAACTTTTCGCAAACACTTTGACTGTCGATGAAGCGATCAGAAATTTTCCCTGATTGATGCGTCTAGCTCGTACATCCAAGACTGGATAATCAAAAGTGAGTGAACGATTCGACACTGATCCATCTGACTAATATTAGTTTGAAGGGGCACTGAATTTTTACGGGGATGGTACAATCTCCATTACATTCATTATAAAAAAGGGAGGGGGGTCGATAATTCCCCAGAAACGTCATTACTCAAGTATCTGCATCGGGTTTTTTCCCGACTTGATTCGCCACTCATTACGGTATCTGATCGAATAATCAAGCCAACGACTATAACCGAGAGTATAACAATTCCCAAGACTGATTAATGTAAACTGGCGAAAAATGATCAAGACCTTCATTCACATGATTCTTCCCTCACACCGTGAATTACTGAATACAAAAGTGAGAGCTATTTCCAATTTTTTTCTCAATTTATGAGCAACATTTCTGCTTCCCCATATCTTGCATAGCATAAATTTTACACACGCCTCTATACACATTTCAAACTAAATCTAATCCCCTCCCCCTCATTCACTTTTTTTCAAAAGTAAAACTAGGCGAGTATGAGGTTTAGAAAAGAACCATTCATCTCCAGTACATCAAAACTTCAAATTTTATACGACATGGTTTAAACTCTTGAAGGGAATGAGATCTAAAAAAACCATGTCGAGTATTTTTTGAGCCGATTTGTCACGATCAACATATCATCACTGGTAGAGACTAGAGCCACTTTCCTCCAATCAAATCTTTCTTTCAATTCATCCTAATGGTGGTGGTTTGACAATTTCTTACTAGCTAATTGTCGCTGAAATGGCCCGAAGTTTAGGTGAGTAGAAGAGGTACAGGGGAATATCGAAATAGAGAAAATATAACTGAGTTTAATTTGGTGTTCATGATGATTCACTAAAATCTCATATCATACTCTCTTATATTTTCTCTATTTCGATATTCCCCTGTACCTCTTCTACTCACCTTAACTTTGGGTCATTTCAGCGACAATTAGCTAGTAAGAAATTGTCAAACCACCACTATGAGGGTGAATTGAAAGAAAGATTTGATTGGAGGAAAGTGGCTCTAGTCTCTATCAGTGATGATATGTTGATCGTGACAAATCGGCTCAAAAAATACTCGACATGGTTTTTTTAGATCTCATTCCCTTCAAGAGTTTAAACCATGTCGTATAAAATTTGAAGTTTTGATGTACTGGAGATGAATGGTTCTTTTCTAAACCTCATACTCGCCTAGTTTTACTTTTGAAAAAAAGTGAATGAGGGGGAGGGGATCTCACTCCTTGGTTATAAAAATTCAAGGGTAAACACAAATTTTCCAAGCATTGTCCCCACCGCACTTGAGAATTTCTTACACGCGGCTCCGTCATTTTTTCCATAAAAAAATAAACTACTGTCAGTGTATATTTTGTTCATTCAGTTCAATCTACAGAGCCATGCAGCTGCAGGCAAGAGCAAGATATTGCGGAGCCGTGACGAACACACAAAACACAACAAAGCAGACGAATCTCTCCTCGCTGTCCTTCTCGCGTGGCGCTTTGATATTTACGTCACCTCTAGTCGTGGCTAGTTTCGAGTATCCACATCTGATGCAATAATTATAGAATCGAGAAATTCAGATAATGAGGGGGGGGGGGGGTCTTACATACCCAACACATGTGTAGTAGAAACGTTTCGATATTTCTCGAGTCGAAGCAAGGGGCTGGTGAAATCGAACTGAGATGTAAAACGAAGACATGAATTTTGCGGTGCTAAATAAAACGCGCCCAGTGCTCGGATTGAGAAAATAATTGTACAGAACTCTGAATCGCTTTAGAAAGGCTTTGCTAAAGCATTGCAGAGCTCTATGAGCAATGTTAAGAGGTTAATAATCCAAGTAGAAAAAAAGTGTGAGGTTAAAAAACCCCAATTCAAAGTATAGATAGGCACAGCGCCTCGCTCGATTTTTCGTCTGCTCATACTCGCCAGCGAGGCGCTACCGCGCCTCTTGATTTTGCGAAATTTGCTCGTTGTTATGAGATTGATGGTATTTTTCCACGTTACTGAAATCGGGCATCGTTTTCGAGATACGGCTAAGAATTTTTATTCGGAATTATCAAATCTACTCGGACCGGTGAGTAATATGAGTTTGTAGTTTTGTTTGGAAAATGTGTAATAGACAAGAATAACGATCTCGGCAATTCAACGACCATTTTATGTTGGGTTAAATACCAAGACTGATTAGGGGCCAAGCAACGACGGAAACACGAAGAAAGGGGAAGGAGGTGCTCGCAAATAACCCACTACGTGAGGGAATTATGGGGAGTTTCTCAGTCTCAACAGGTCGTGTATCTGTTCATCACATATCATTAAAACAATATCATATTTGGGTGAACTCCTCGAAATTGTTATATTTATACCGAGAAATATCATTCACTTTTACAGATTTGCTCCTGAAATTACCCGAAAACAGAGTGGAATATGCCAAATTGCCATGTAAATGAGCTCTCTTATCAGCCCTCTCCAATTCTCTTTGGATAAAAGAACCGGTCTGATAATTTGTCGGATCTTGAAATCACCAAATGTATCGTCTGACATTTGAGTTGTTCAGAGTCATAGAGGATTAACAAGGGGAGTCCGGAGAGTCCGGGTCACCAAATCTCACCAAACTTTTTTCACTGTCTCGAGCCACCTAGAAAATAAAGAATGCAGAGTCACTCCCTCAAATGGGCCTTTTGTTCGAAGCTACAAGCAAAAAATTAGCACTGCCAGTCTGTCTATATATCTTAGGGTGACAGTTATTTCTCGATGTTTGAATTTCCTCCGGGCACGCGCGGAAATCTAAAATTTAGGATAAAAAAAGATGAAAGCAATTTTCTTGGGATTTTTAGAGATAGCCCTTATAGTGCCCATTTTGACCTACTTTTCTGATTTTAAACTTTTAACGACCAAAAAAATACACTTATGATATCTTTTTGAGGCTCGTTTTTGAGTACAAAGAAGCCCTCAAAAAATTTTTTCGATGCATGAAATCGACGTAAAATTGTCTGAACTTTTGAAATATGTGATGGGAAATCCCGTTCTAGACGATCCTGAAGAGCTACATTCAATTTTTTGCGAAAAAAGACAAATTTTTTCACTAAAATCGCGTTTAAACGGCATTTTGACACCCAAAATCGACGAGTACAGCTCCGGAACGTCAAAAAACGTTTTATTGGGTCCTAAACCACAAAATTCATGGGTCTGAGGAATTTGAAAAGACGAGTCAGGGCCCAAGGTATCGACCAAAACAAAACAAAGTTGGTGTAACGGCTTTTCCTCGTCATTAAGACCTCTCACCACGTTTATCTCAATTCTGAGCATCAAATAGCCTCTGAGAAAATATCATACGACATGTTTTCGACGTAAGATTGGCTGTTCTCTCAGATTCCGTGATCACAATTGGGATCGGATGGCGTTTGAAGCGAGAAAACCTGAATTCTTATTAGAACATACCTCCCTTGAATGAAAACTCCATTTCAAATCCCGGTTTTCTTAGTCCCAGATTCGTCTTCTACAATTTTTCTAACCCATAGTTTTTGTAATTCATGACCAAATAAAACGATTTTTTAGCTTCCAGAGTCGTATCTATCGATTTGTTGTGTCAAGATGCCGTCGATTTTAAATGGAAAAAATCGTTTTTTTCTGCGAAAAACGTAATCTAGCTCTCCGCGATCGCCTCAATCGGAACTTCGTATCTCATATTCTACAAGTTCAGACAATTTTACGTTGATTACACGTATCGAAGATTTTTTCCGAGGGCTTTTCTGTACTCAAAAATGAGCCTCAAAAATATGTCATAAGTGTATCATTTTGGTCGTTAATGGATTAACCGCCATTTTTAGTTTTTCGGTCAAATTGCTGGTCACTGCTCCGGCACTCTCCGACATTTCTTGAAGATTTTGAGAAGATCATACCCCAGGTAAAATTCGAAGATATAACTGCGCGGTGCTTGCAGTAACCCAGTAACTCGCCCAGTAACACGAGGTTGTACTGTCGATACTGTCGACTGCTATTTTAATATGTGTGACATTTTCTTTGAGCAGAGCTTTCCCGCAAAAAATAGCATTCCTATTCGAGAGAGACGCAGAGATGCATTTTTATGAAGTAGAATCATCATTTCTGTCATCTTTTATCTATATTTTGATCGAGGAAACGAGAATTCTTTGAAATATGCCCCAAAAAGTGAATTTCCTCGTCATTTTTGAATACGGGTGATAGATTTTGCGAAAAATCTTCGCTCAGAGAAAATGTCATATCTCAGACTGGGGGTAGCGTAGAGGGACGTCCAAGAACGGATTTTGAAGCTCTAGACTTGTACTTTTGGGTCTCACAACTCACATATTGAAACATTTATGTGGCTCAAATTGGCACGAGCCGAAAGATTCTCTCAAAAATCGTCGAAATTGACACCTTTCCAAGCTCAAATTGGGAAGATCCCGATCCGCGCGGATAAAAATTAATAATACCATCCTAATTCACGTGAAAACGCATCCAAAATGAGCTGCGGAAGAGTCCTCTACGGTCAAATATAGCCGAGTAGTTCAACTCATAAAATTGAAAAAAAAATTTTTGGGCGAGCTCATATACTTTTGACCGGTAGTGTACAAGGTGTAGGCCATCAATAGAGAGGAAAGTAGTTTTCCCTCCTATTATCAGATTCGACTATTTACATGTAAACAGCACAAAAAATCTGTTGAATCAATCTTGGGAATTGGTTGTACTGCGATGACAACTCCTGACTTTGAAGTGAAATACTCGATAAACGTTGAAGGCAAGTCCCAGCTGTTTCAGAAAATCTCCACAGTGTAAATCAGATTTTCTCCATTGGACATTCAACTTTGGGACCAAGATTATCGTAAAAGTGATGAATGGAAATTCGAAAAATGAAGTATGTATATCGGCTTGAGCTAATTGGTGCAGTATATCGTTGTACACAAAAGTGACAGCGTATAGCAATAAATCTTGATAAAAACTGTGAATGAACTTTGGATTTGCATGGTGATTCAGTCGTATAGTTGGTATAATTTGAAGTTCCACACATGCGTTACCACTTGTAGGCATGTCTCTCGTTATCAACTTTTCGATTTGCAACTCTTGAAATCTGAATACAGCATCAGATGTACATAAATTAGTGCATGCAACAGTTGATTTATTACCAGAAGGTCGAACAATAAATCTCGAAATCAAACGATAAAAATGAGGGTTGTAAACCTAGGTACCACAGAACTGTGCTCCTTGTGATGGTAATCGTCGAGGTTTTCTGGGAATATTTCAAAAACTCAGGAGGATTCCGATTTATAGTAAAGGACTCTCTGAAGAGTTTTTCTCGTAATCAAAGGCTGAGTATTGTCCATAATTCGAGTGTGTACGGAGTGATTGCATCTAAAATATAGCACAAATTACATATTATTGATGTTTCAACATCTTGAATGAGTTGATTGCAGCAGCACACCAGAGGGAGTTTTCTGATTAGAAAGACATTTCTGTCTTATTTTGAATTTCTGAACATGAATTGGAACTCAGAGCAGCATATTTCCCTGGCTATTTCTGGTCGTGGCCCTATTTACGGGTTACAAAAATACCCAGATATGGCTTTTTGCGTTTTAGAGGTGAGTTGAGACGCTTACAGCAAAACTGAGGGTGATATCATTTTCCATTAAATTTTACGTTAAACCCATCTGTTTTAGGAATTTGGCCTCCAGTAAGGCACTATGAAAAACCCCTAGAGGTTCTAAGGTCGCCTATAGTCGGGCATATCCGTATTCCAGACAATTTCAACGTCAGAAATGTATTTTGTGAGGATTTTTAGCAATGCTAAGAAGCTGATTACGATGGCGAGCAAAAAATCATACATATCGCTCTGCGAACCACTTTACATTGACGCAGTGTAACTTTACAGATTCCTGCTCTAGTTTTCACAACTGCTTCCCAGCGTCGCTAAAAATTCTAAAAGAATACGTTCTTGACTTGAAATTGTACACTCGGCGGACATTATATCTGCCCAAATCTGAAAAAGCTTTCTTACCCCTGAGCTGCTATTTGGAATTTCAAGATCGGCTTTCAATTCTGATGGGTTAAGTATACAGTCACGATCATCAGAACACCGCAAACGGTCTGATTTGGATTGACACAGCAGCGCAGGGACAAGAAAGCTTTTTCAGATTTGGGCAGATACAATGTCCGTCGAGTGTACATAGAAGTCACTCCCGTCCTCAACTTCGGCTTATCTAGCCATCATTTCAATTAAAGGAGAAAACATTCCCGCCTAGGACGCGTTTTGGCACATCTAGGGTTTTTTTTATCTCTTCAAAAATGCAAAAGTTCCGGAAAACAAGCCTACATCGTAGAATTTGATGGAAAAAATGACATCGTCCTCGGCTTTGCTGGGAGTTGGTCTCGATTCGCTTCGAAAATGTAAAAACACGTAACCAGGTATTCGTGTTGCTCATAAATAGGACCAAAGCTCAAAAACAATCAGGAAATGTTCTGAGTCCAGTTTCGTGTTTAGAAGCTCAAAATACGAAAGAAATATCTCGCAACTTCTCAGATCAGAATTTTTCGTGGGACCGTGTTATCTTCCAGCATCGCAGGAGTATCGACTATTTCTCATATATACGAGAGAGGGAGAAAAGGTTTTCCCAATCTGTCATTGGGTATTCCTTTATACATGACTGATTAAGCTGACTTTATTGATCAAGACGTTCCTCATGTATAATTGGTTTATTCCAGTTGACTTCAATCGCTCTAATTTTTATTTGTTCTACGAAAAAAAAAATTTTATCCTCTAAGTTACTTCATCAATACATTCATCTTCTTCTACATTTTTACCTGGATTTTTACGCTTTAGCTTTGATCTGATGTTTAAATCCTTATGGGTAGACACTCCAATCCTCTATTTATCTCTTGTGCTCACAAGTTTTCCAAAAAGAGATCTAACCGTTGTAGTTCTCGTGTTAATGAAGATATCATTTTCATGACTGCACACACTGTTACAGAATCATCATAGATTAAAATGTAAAATTTCACGGATTGTCTATTGCAGTATTCTTTTCTAAGATTATCGATGATGGGTTTGGGTCTTTGTCTATATCGACAACGTTTTCAGTGTCCAACTCATCGCATTGTGAAGAAACACTTTCCGTGTCTACGTAATACGTTCCTTGGACATCTCCACTTTCATCTGCGTAGTATCCGAATTCAACGCATTTTCCCACATTCCGAGCCAGATCTAGATCGTATCCTTCTGTATCAGACCGTTCCAATGTCAACGGAACTGCAAAAAGCCTCTTCCCTGTCATATTCAAAGACCTGATAAAATATTCGGATGCTTTGTCGTGATTACACAAAATTTCGGATCCTCTCTCCACTGAAAAAAAAGGATCATAGTTTTAGGTGTTCTGAATCATAACACGTTTTCAACAAAAAAAAATGAGCTGAATTGGAAGAGAACTCTCATTCAGAGTCATTTTCTCGAAAAATATTCCATACATTATATGTCGTTAAGTCTTGATAAATCCCTTGCTAGTTCAGATTTTGACTGAGCAAATTACGCATTGAAATTATAATCATCAAGTCCAATTACCATAAATGTGATGTTATATGCAACGGTAACAATTTTCTAATAAATAAAGTCCGACAAACAAGAATTCGATCAGACTTTTAATAAAGATGGTTTGGGCTTACGCATAGCTTCGATGAGATCTGTGTAATCGGCAGGTTCATTCCACAAGTTGTGGATTGAGTTTACGAACGATGCAATCCCATAATTCAGAGGTTTGAATTGTCTCAGAGTCGGCTCTACATAATTTTTCTTTATGCCAGTCCCTTCACTGCATCCTGGTTGATTATTTCCTCCATTTGGATAAAAGTCGATGTTCCCTAAGTTGTAAAAACGGTGGAAGAGTCAACAATTGGAAACATCTTGATGTATGTGCTGAAATTTCTTAGCTGGAAGGATCTAAGGGTAATCTGATCGAGTCGTCTAAAAAATAGATGAATTCCACAGAAATTTCCCTGTGGTTGAATAGTTTTAGGTAAAATACTTTCAGGTCTTTTCATATAACACTAAACTTGTTGAATTTAGGCACTCAATCTTACTATTGAGTCTATATATGAGAATGCACTACCGATCAAAAGTCTGCATACAGTCCAAAATAATAAAGCCAATTAAGAATATGCTATTCCCCCGGTATCGTTGGCCCGAATGACTTTGATGTAGCTCAATTTGTAGCTCTTTCCGAATTGTCCCCTACAGTTTCTTTGCGCGACACAGCAGATTTTAGCTAGGTTAAGATTTTGGGCCAAAACTCAAATTTCTGCAAATCAGACGTAGATTGGTGGATCGAGATGATTCAAGGGACAGATGAAAGTACAAGTCAAGAGCTTCATGATCCGTTTTTGGAACTTATTCTAGGCCGTTTTTGGTCCGAAAAATGACAGTTTTTCTGACCAACGACTTCTCTCGAAAAAGACTCCCAAAATTTACGTTCAGTGAAGTCGGACTAACTGTGCATTCCTTCAATCTTCAACCAAGGATAGTCCATTACCAGCTCAAATATGGGACCTTTCACAACTTTTCAATGACTGGTCCATTTTGTGAGAGAAATATTTCGTCACAAGAACCGTCGTCTCTCGGTCCAGCGACGACCTGGAATAACTTCCAGAAACGGACCTTGAAGCTCTTCTCTTCTATATTTAGGATGATTTTCGAATCATTTCAATCCATCAACTTGTCTCTGACTTGCAGAGGTCTTAATCTTGACCCAATTTCAGGACCGAATTTCCAATCAATTGTTCCAAGGGTTCTATTTGACCTAGCAAAAATCTGTTGTGTCACACGGAAAAAATAGCCTCAGAATTTTTTGAAGAACTTCCAAAAAGCTACGGAATGAACGCAGTTGAAATTTTTTCAAAGCAATGACGCCGGACGAATTGAAATTTTCCAAATTAGGCTTTCCATTTTTATGTGTATGCAAACTCTTGACCGGTAGTGTACTTCAATTATAGGCCCGTTCTACATAGGATGCGCTCATCGTGTAAGAGTACGCGCATACGCTTGCGCTTGAAGCATTTGATGCAGAAAATTTCATGAAGCAACCTTGGTCGTCCTTTTTACTAAGAATTCTCACAAGTGGAGAGTTGGTTGATGATTAGTGAGCCCCAAGTGACATTATCGAACCAAAAAATCAAGTTTCTTCATGTTTCACCATAAACAAATACAGAAAAACATCAGTGGTGCCACGCGAGTCTCTTCGGGAAGAAATACAGGTTGAGCAATGTTTTCACGATTCAGAATCCGGATTGGTGACCGCTCATCTTGCTCTTGCCAAGTTTCTGATCCCAAACAAGGTTTCAGTTTTTGCAAGCTACGACGGGTGGTCCCCAATCCGGACACTGAATCGCGAAAACGTTGCTCAACCCGGATTTCCTCCCGAAAAGGCTCGCGTGGCCACTGTTGATATTTTTCTGTATTTGTTTGAGGAAAAAGATGAACGAATTTGATCTTCTGGCTTGATAGTGTCACTTGGGGCCCACCAATCATCAGTAACTCTTCACTCGTCAAAATTCCAAGTAAAATACAACTGCTAAGGCTGCTTCATGAAATTTTCTGCATCAAATGCTTCAAGTGCAAGCGTATGCGCGTACGCTCACGTGGTGAGCGCATCCTATGTAGAACGGGCCATATCGTCGGTATTCAAGTGTTACAAGTGATTTTTGAATCTTCCATTTTGGGGAGATTTTAAGTGTTAGTCGATGTATATTGTTAATTTTCGAATTTCATGCGGATTTTTCCCATGTCTACAGATAAAACTTGTTCTGCCTTCAATGCTTGCGTTTCATTCACATGCACTGACATCGGGAGATCCCGAAGTTACACCCTCTCACGCGAGCTCAACAAATTACATTATGAACTTTGGATACTCGCTGCTTATCGTTCGTGCATGGGATTACCCAAGGGTAGACTCGATTGTCTATAGAGTTACGAAACTTTATCATCTATAAGAGTGTGTTCACAGATGAGGGTGTGTCCACAGATGAAGCGTACGCACTCTGCCGTCCTGAGTAAGAAAAGGCGTATGGCATAAAAGTCGAAACTGAGATATTCGACAAAACGTGTTTTTGGGCTGTAAAACCTGGAAAATGATCCAAATTTCAAGATTTTTTTTTCGGTTATACATAAAAAGGGCATCCGGACACGGTGGTATAATTTTTATCGAGCTATCACAATTATTTTAAGAGATATTGGACATACGCCTATCTTGCCTAGTACAAATACTTGGCAAGAATGGCGTATGTCAACTCAGTGGACATACGGCAGCTCCGCGAGCGCCGCGCGCAATTCAATACCTGGGAAGAAAAGCGTATGGACGAGACTTGCTTGGGCGGTGTACGTTAATACAACGGGTTACCATGCTACAGCTATCAAAGTTATATCATATTATATTATATCGATCGACAATATCAATATAAATACTTAGATTCATTCGGGTACTGCCTGCCCTCTTCGCTGATTTGGAAAAGACTATATACACTCCAAGAATGGATTCATTCAAAGTAGCATTACATTTACCTCGAGTCCATACGTATAACGAAACTTTCGCACCTATTGGAGCAAGAGAAAAAAATAGGCCCGTCGTAGCATGCTTATGGCATGAAGCAATATCTGGTCGAAAGAAAGAGGATATATTGAGTACTTTTTATTATTTTTTGCTGGTAAACCGTGACGAGAAGAAAGTGATGATTTGGTTGGACAACTGTTCTGCACAGAACAAAAATTGGGCTTTTCTTACTTTTCTAGTTCAAATGGTCAATTCTTCAGAAATCGCAGCCGAAATTATAGAAATGAATTACTTCGAACCCGGCCACAGTTTCATGAGCGCCGACGCATTTCACTCGGACGTTGAAAAAAGTATGAAGAAAAATAAAGTTTATGATTTTTCCGACTTTGTACCGTGCGTTGAGGATGCTACATTACATGTTTCCGTGAAATCGATGGATATAAGTGACTTTTTCGAGTGGCAAGACCACAGTTCATTGGCTAAAAAAAACAAAAGTGTTCCAAGGCCTTACCTAGCCGACATCAAGCACATTCAAGCTAGGCGGGGTAGTTTCGTTTTATTCTACAAGAAAGAGCACAAAGACACTGCTCCTTATATACAGCTCGATTTTTTAAAATACCAATTTATGAGGCACATTCCGAAGCCAGTTCAAAGAGTGGAATTGCAAGGAATTGATCCGGATCATAAAAAAGAAATTATCAATAAATTGTGCCCTCTAATGCCAGAGAATAGACGCGCTTTCTTTTATAATCTTCCAATCAAATTATCTGACCAAAACGACAGTGTCAAACGAAATCGCAAAAAAAGAAGACTTGAACCATTGAAGGTATATGTATGACTGCGTGTAATGAACGTATAAAAATGATATGATAGATGTATATACGTATGACTTGAATTCACTGTTTTTATTCGTTTTATTTCTGTAAATGTATGTATACTTGTAATTTTTGCTAGAGTAAACGAGTTTTGTCATCCGCAACATATGTATGATTTAGGCTGATTTCGCTTTTTCCTCCTAACAAGATCGAAGAGCTCTGCTCCATCAGAAAGTTTTCGATGCACCGCAACCCAAGTATTTACTACGGTCCATCATACGAGACTTTTGACTTACGTTGATCCTGCCAAACAGGAATACTTGGCAAGAACAGCGTATGTCTCATCGTCCTTGCCATACGGTAAAAATCCGGAGCGCTGTCGCCCCAGCCTCCACCCTATACTTGACAAAAAAAGCGTAAGTCGTGCTATACGCCTTTTATGTGCAGTATTGGCTGCTATACGCTCTTTTTGCCCAGTATTGCTCGTGGTTTTGATAAAATGCCATACGTTTTTATTTTTTATCTCATTGAAAAAACTCGATAGGGGTATCTGGTTTGCACCATAAGATCCGGCTCAAAAAGACCTATACGCCCATATTTTTATCTCATTTTGGCCAAAATGTGCCATACGCCTTTTCTTACTCAGGACGGCAGCACTGCTCACGGCTCACAGCGCATACCCATGGCTCACGTGCGTCATGCGCTGCTCATCGGATTTTAGACGGGGAGTGACATGGATTTCCCGGAAAATCGTCATCCATTCTCGATCGCTAACCTCAAGTTCTGTATTGGATCCAGCCGGTAACAAGGGAAATCCATATCACTCGCAGGCTAAAATCCGATGAGTAGCGCATGGCGCACGTGAGCCGTGGGTATGCGCTGTGAGCCGTGAGCAGTGCGTACGCTTTATTTGTGGACACACCCTGAAGCGTACGCACTGCTCACGGCTCACAGCGCATACCCACGACTCACGTGCGCCATGCGCTGCTCATCGGATTTGAGCTGGCGAGCGACATGGATTTCCCGGGAGATCTTCATCCATTCTCGGTTGCTAACCTCAAGCTCTGTATTGGATCCAACCGGTAACAAGGGAAATCCAAAACACTCGCAGGCTAAAATCCGACTAGACTTATGATACGCGCTCCGCGCGCGATTTCTATTTGTACTTCACAAAATATAAGTAAATATTCCTCAGAATCGAGTTGGAAATCAAAATTTTTGTCATAATCTATTAAATTTACCCATTGAAATCAAGGAATTAAGCCACACGGGAGCCTGCGATTTCAAGATTTGAGATTTTTTACATTGAAATCAGATAATTTTACGACTTGCGGAACCTGCAAATTCTTGCGTCTGAGGTCCATCAAAATACCGTTACATGAAAACCGGGAAAATTGATCATGAAGACGACCATATAAGTTTCTTCAACGGCTTAGCAAGGTATACCTTTGTTTGAAAAAATCTATTTCAACTCTCTGATTTTTGCACAAAAGAATATATTTAGCCATGATTGATTAAATCCAAAAAGCTTGAATCGGATACTTGTAGAACAGTCACTTGTCAAAAATTCCGTTACTCATCGAAAATAAGAGAAAGAAATCTGGAAATTCCAAGATACGCGAATTGCTATTTCTGAGAACTTGGATCTAGAGTCGATCACAATACCTGCGTTCGAGGAGCTCATTTTAGTGAACAAATAGAATTGCATTTTGTGAAGGATCCATACAAAAGTATTCAGCCGAAATGACTGATGTCAAAATCCCTCATTTCTTCTAACTAAAGTATGAGTGATTAACAGTCTGTTAAATTTTATAAACCAGAGAAGCTCAACTCGGATATTGGTAGAAAAGTCTTTGATCCAAAGTTATGTTGTCGGTTAATGAGGGGTCGGACAATACCGAGTAGTAGGTCGGTTGTGTAGAATACCTACCTAATCATCATGCCGATTATCCGACAAAGATTATTCGATCTCCATCATCCGGCGAAGATGATTCGATCTATCGCAGATGCTTACCAAGGTCGTAATGGCCGCGTGCATGATTCAATGCCATTCGATTTTTCGAGATTCGACCATGTTGGGGATTTATATTATGACTAGACTAAAATTGCGCGCGTCGCGCGCGATGTGTCAAAGGGGATGTTTTGAAATAGATACCAAAAAATTTCCCGACTTCAATCTGAACCCCTCAATCTGAATGAGTGAATAAATAGGAATCTTCTATAACTTCAAGAGTGAGATAACCGATATATCGATAGAAATCTTCCATACCGACGCATTTTTTTTCATACCGACGTTCAAAGAGCCAACATGGCGGCCGCCACGAACAGATCGATCCACAGAATCGATTCGATTTTCGAGCTGAAAAGAGCGATTCGATACATGTGAACACTTATCGCAGATGTGGATTAATAAACGGGGGGGGGGGGATGAGTAGCGCATGGCGCACGTGAGCCGGGGGTCCTATTACGAGAACGAAAGTCGTCTTACCGTCACCAACCCTTGACTGCTCTTGACGTTGAACATACACAGGATATATCTATATAGTACCAATCATATAGTTCGTTTTTTAATAGTTTTTGTTTCGTTCTCGTAATAGGATTTCTCGTTCTCGTAATAGGACCCCGGAGGTATGCGCTGTGAGCCGTGAGCAGTGCGTACGCTTTATTTGTGGACACATCCTAATGTTGGGATAATACCGGGCTCCATGACAAACACTCACGATGTCAATATAAAATGAAAGTTTATTAACAATATATTCAAGATTACAAAGTTACAGCGGTCACTTGAGCCAAAACGTTGCGGAGCAACCAAAGTCGACGTCGCTAGCGACCGAGTCTTCGCAACCGTGTCGCCGACGCGGCCGCCCGGCACAATCTGAATCTCCGCTGCCGCCAGACTCGCGCTCGAGCCCTCGCACGGCACGCCGTTTGCGCCCCGATAGCTTGCGCCCCCTGCCTCGTTCTCCGGGCAGCTACGCGAACTACCTTATGTCACTAATGTGATAGATTTATTCCTAACATTCGGCCACCTTTACGATGGTTTGGTCCCCCAAACCGTGGATGTCAGATCAAGAACAAAAACCAAATACTCTAGTAATTTTTCCCACGATTCGGCAAAAATACACCCATCATCAAAACAGATAATCATAATGCCTCGACGTCTTGCAATTCCCAGAACCTTATCGATCAATCGGTGAAAATACATCGGGGCATTGGCTAAGCCTGGTATTGCGCGTGTGAACTGGCCCGTTTGAGTTTCCGTGATAAACGCCGTAAGAGCTTTGGCTCGTTCTGTCAGCGGTATTTGCAGGAAACCTTGCGCCAAATCGATAGTGATAAACCATTTTGCACCGTGCAACGCTGAAAGCATAGTATCAAAATTTGGAATTGGAGCATTGATACGCTTCGTGTTTTTGTTGATCCTACAAAAATCTACGACCATCCGACCTGAGCCATCTGATTTTCGCACGAGGAAGGCTGGACTAGCGTACTCGGACTCCGTTTCCTCGGCTACACCCACATTTTTATACTCGGTAACAATTTTATCTAAATCTTCGCAATCTTTGCGACTAAGCTTATAGGGCTTCGCATGGAATGACTGCGCTCCCGCGATCAATTCTATGTCCATTTCGCCCAACTTTGCTAGGCCTAATTCACTTAGTTTCTTTGCAATGCAAACTCGATAATCATTTAACATCTTGACAAGGTCATCCTTTTGCCTCGGAGTAACCTGTTCGTCCGTAAAAACTTCGTCATGTGTAATTCCATCCAAACGTGGCTCTACTATGACCGGTTGTTCAGTGGTCAGAATCTTTCGACAAATCTCCTGATCCGCACGCACAACTTTTGTCGAATTCCCGGAGCACGTAACTGGCAACACGAAATCATTTTCTCCAGCACGCACCGTAATGAAATTGACTCGATCTGGTTTCACACTAGCTTTCTCAGACACACACATTCGTATACGCGCCGGACTACTCTCAAACAAACTTGGGTCCACGTTCGCAAAAGTTAACTCGTCGCCCAAGCGAGTGTACGTGACATCTTTCGCTTCGGTAAAAGGGCATCCGAGCAGTGCACTCCAATTCTGAGCGGTATCCGAAACAACTTGAAAAGTGATAGACTTCGGTTTCAAGCATTCCATCTCGACTAAGGCGGTAACGGTACCGAAAGACTCCGCTGAGCCGTTCCCAAACCCTTCGAGAAGTTTCGGCCCCCCCTCCAATTTGAGACCCGCGCGCAAAGCTACCGACGCTTGCATAGTACACACACCTGCGCCTGGATCTATAAAAACATTCATCAACACGCCATTAATTTTCACATCTCGAAAGAATTTATCGGCTGTCTCGTCAAAATTTCTCCCATCTACCGCGTAACGATCAGTAGGTTTTATCGGAGGATCCGCGAATGTACAACGCGCCGCAATATGTCCTGCTCGTTTACATTTTCTACAAATCAGGAGCTTCTTCTCTTTCGGACAATCTCTAGAGATGTGCCCCTTTTCGTTACCATTATAACACTCTACCTCATTCGATGAACCGCCGCTCGCAACCGCTGAACGCAAAGCATTCGATACCGCAGAATTCCTACTTCCCGAAGCTGGTCGTTGAATTGCTGGAACGCTGCTACCGTTGTTGCCGCTACTGCTGTTCGACGAATGACCGCTTACTGGAATTGTTGAGCTGCTGCCGGAACTGCCGCGCGAGCTGTTGAAGCTCACCGCGTTGCCGTTTGCAGCTTGCCGCTTGCCACCAATTCGGTCTCGACGAGCATCGTCGAGCTTTCCGTATTTCATCATCTCCTGGAGCATTGAGTCCGTAGATGAAAATTCTCGGCACAAAATGTAGTTCGCCATCTCTCTTGACCAGAGCCCTGCAGCAACTTCATCTCGAATTTCACTGGTTGTCATGTCGAGACCACTGCACAACCAAATTTTGTCCAATACATACTCGGGCAACAACTCCTTGTGCCCCTGATTACGCGCCAACATGACACGTAGTTTCTCGCCTTTGCTCAGAGCGGAGCAAAAAGCACTTTTGAACTTCTCGATAAACTCGGCGTAGCTGGAGATGCTGTCCACATTCGTCATGTACCATTTCATGGCAGCATTCTTAAGGTGGGCTTTCGCCACGTTGAAAGCCACCGCGTCGTTCCAAGAGTTGACATTCTGCATGATTTCCAGCTCACGTATCCACGCGTCTGCCTTCTCTTGACCCTCGATTCCGTGGAAATCTCTTATGGCCGTTCGAACGTTGGGCGCAGAGGACGTTGGACGCCGATCCGCGAGCAACGCGTTCTGTGTCTGTTGTTGCATGTCGATGATCCTCTGGGTCTGGTCTCTTGTCGCATCTCCTAGTGACAAGAGGGCCACGGCAACATCAAGATCGGACTCGCCAATGGCTGCTGCACCGGCTGGTTGACGCTCTTCCAAGCGCCGACGTAGGTCTGCTTCACGTGCATCTCGTTCTTGAGCACGTTGTTGAAGACGCGCGATTTTCGCTTGCGCCTCCGCGAGCTGCTCCAACAGTTCCTCGGTTGTTGACATTTTCACTCAACCGACCATCAAGTGCAAACACAGAAATCACGCGATCGAACGATCCACACAACAAGTCAACAGTGCACTCAGCACTCGCGCACTCCACGGTATAAGCACGCGTGAAAAACAGCGCGATCCCACTTCTGAATTGTTGGGATAATACCGGGCTCCATGACAAACACTCACGATGTCAATGTAAAATGAAAGTTTATTAACAATATATTCAAGATTACAAAGTTACAGCGCTCACTTGAGCCAAAACGTTGCGGAGCAACCAAAGTCGACGTCGCTAGCGACCGAGTCTTTGCAACCGTGTCGCCGACGCGACCGCCCGGCACAATCTGAATCTCCGCTGCCGCCAGACTCGCGCTCGAGCCCTCCCACGGCACGCCGTTTTCGCCCCGATAGCTTGCGCCCCCTGCCTCGTTCTCCGGGCAGCTACGCGAACTACCTTATGTCACTAATGTGATAGATTTATTCTTAACACTAATGGTTCCCCACTGACATGCCCCTTATGCTCGATCGATTCAGTTATACTCGAGAGAAGTAGAATCCTGTTTTGAGAATTGGTTGTGAGACTTGCAACTACTGTTTGATTCAAAAAAATTCTGCAGTATATAATAGAATGGTCTTAGTTTGATTCTGAGAAGACAATACGCGTAATGTAATATGCAACTAATATGCTCGCTTAGCCAAAGATTCGTGGGTCAGCATTTGGTAATCTCAAAAAATGGGTGGAAACGAAACGGGTCATCTACTAAACCGATACGAGGTTTTTACGGGACCAAAAAGTACTTAAAAAAACGTGATTTGTTTTCAGAAAACTATTGCCTAGCTGTTATTGGCTCTCTTGTATACGCTGAATTTCATATTCAAAAGTCACGAGATTTATCAACTAGATTAGTGATGGCTAGAATCAGAATGATGAAATTTCTCGAAGTTTGTTACCCCGTATGCACAAGGCATGATTCTGAGATCGTCAACCCACTAACAGGCGCTGATCAAGTTAGGCGCCGATTCCAGTCCAGCCAACTTTCGGTGCCGCAGCTCAATCCGAGATGGATCGAATCCGGGTGGGTTGCCCGGATGCTAAAGAAAGTGATGCGCATGCAAAAATGACCCGCATGCGCGAAACAAGTCCTCCTATATCAACAAACAGAATAAAAAACTAACAGAGGTCCAAAAAATTCCAAAATGGTTGTATAATAGAAGTTATACTTGGAGAGGGGTGTTGAACAAAACTTTGGAACTTTCTGAACGCACAGTGACTCGTAAGACAGCCGTTATTACTCCCAAGTATATCAATCTACACGAGTGTCTAACCAATATGAATTTGGAATTTTCTATGAACTTTCTATAACATGAATCTGAATGCATGGATATGATAGTTTCACGGTATAAGATAGGTGTTTCCCCTCGAGAATAATTATTCTAATATGTCAAATCATCCGTACCGCGTTTCGACGTACTGTAACATCTGTCAGCTACAGAGGTTTCAGTGAGAAACACCTCTCTCCTCAACACGTTTCTTCGCAAGAAAATACAGATAGTGAAACTACTATGCTCACTTGAGTCTCAAAAGTTTTCTGGTGGTTTCGGACGTGGATGGGTTTTTACATTTGACACTATGTAATGGATTAAGAATTTTGAAAAGGGAGCTGCTTCTAGGATTACTGTATTTTGAAGGCTTATTCCACGTTGAGTTACTTATATCGGAATCTCTTAGCATCGCGGAATTCATAATATGATAGTTTTCATTGTACAATCAATTGAGATGTTGATTACACGTAAGTAATTCTGGAGCAAGCTGGACAAAACCGTGACCAGTAGGGTCGGGAAGAAAACTGAAGAAATTGTTTCTTGCTTGCACTATGTTGAAATAATGAAGCAAAAAAAATTTCACTGATACGCTTTGCGTAAAAGTGTAACGACTTTTACTCATACTTGATCAAAAACCATATTTTGGTGAATGGGACTAAAACCTATTTTTCGCATCTTCGTGATGATTCTGACTCTTGACTGCGGCTCGGTCCGGAAACCCACCACTCGGACGATGAAAAACACTAAAAAATTGGTCAAAATTTCAACCAACGTTTCAACCACACTGGTTGAATAATCAACAAATTGGTTGAATTTTCAACCACCTGGTCGAATTTTCAACCGAGCAATTACATTCCGTGAAGGATGGGTGGATGGATGGATGTATGGATGAAGGGTGGATGAACGGATGGTTGAATAGATGGATGGATGGGTGAATAGACGGATGGATGAATGTTTGATGGTTGGATGAAAGGCTGGAGGAATGAAGGGTGGATGGGTGGTTACATGGATAATAGATCCAAGATGTACGGATGGATGATGCATGGATAGATGGGTGATGTGCGGATGGATGACAGTCACAGAGTTAACGGTCGGATGAGTGGTTGGATGGTTGGATGGGTGGGTGGATGGACGGATGGATGGAATGATGAGGATAAATGAGCTATGGATGCTTGCATGGGTGGATGGATTGATGGATAGACGGCTTATGGGTGGTTGGATGGATGATGGGTGGATAGATGGATAAGTGTTGAATGGATGGGTAGGGTGGATAATTTCTGCACGATCGCTGGTCGATGAATGGATAGTTCATGGTTGGACAGGTGGGTGGATCGTGGTAGGTGGATGATGAAACGGCGGATGGTACGATGAGGATGAATGAGGTTGGATGCTTGCATGAGTTAATGGATGGATGATGGGTGTATGGATGGGTGGCTGGGCCCCATCACCCATTCATCCATCTACTCACCCATCATTCATACACTCATCATCCATCCCATCACCCATCGACCCATCATCCATCCCATCACCCATCCACCCATCATCCATCAAGCCACCCATCAAACCATCAAACATTCATCCATCCATCAATCACTTATACATTCGTCCATCCATCCATCTATCCCATCCATCCATTCACCCATCCTCCCATGCACCCATCATCTATCCGCCCATCCATGTAACCATCAACCACTCAACCATTCATCGATTCGACCATCCATCCATCCACCCATCTATTCACCCGTCGATCCATCCATTCATCCATCCCATCCGCCCATCATCCATTCACCCTTCATCCGTCCACTGACTCATCCAACCATCGACCATCGATCAACCCACCCATCCACCCATCACTCCATCCATTCACCCACTATCCATTCCTTGATCTATTCATCCACCCCATCCGCCATCCATCCATCCACCATCGATCCATCATCCATGAGTCCATCTCCCCATCCATCCTCACCCACCCATATGACCATCTATCAATTCTACCCTTCTCACGTAGTTAACCTGACATGCAGGAACCGCATGGACCGATTGTGATAATCCGCCTTGGTTGAACTTCCCATTCAAATTCAATTAGCTGGTTGAAAATTTTCGGAAAATTTTTTTACAGTGAAGTTTTTACACATTTGTATCGAAATATACTATCTCGATTGTTATGTAGCTCAGATTATTCACGCTCACAAGTTATATTTTTGGCCTTGTGACAAAGATTTGTTCTGGATAAAGTGATTTACCAAAAGAAAAAAAAAAGAAAACCCAGTATACATCAGATTCTGTATAACCACTCCGGCCCGACTCTTTGTAGTGAAACAAACGGAGGATTGTGTTTCACATGCGGTTCCTACTTACTTTGCTTCGAAAAAATTTCAAGACTTGCAGAGAGAATCTCTATGGCACAAAGAGGCACTAACCCTAAAAAAACCCAGACTAGAAAATTGATCAGAACAAAGCGTATCATGAAGAAAAAATGAAGCGTGGTGTAGCACGGGTGTCACGTCCAAAAAGGAAGTACCGTGCTAAAGATTTTGAATGGGTTTCAGTCAAAGACATGAAAGAACAACTCGTCCTAGAACTGTGAAAGTAATCAATCGTTTATGGATATTGTATATCAGGAGAGTTGGATCAAGAGCGTTTGTGAAAAGTATTGATTTTCACTACTCGTTTGTGAATTTAAAAAAAAACCAAATTCCCTTCCAGTTGTATAATGAATAATGATCGATATTCAAATTGGGTTAGTAGAATCATAACCTCTTTGCAGAAATATACTAGAGGTATATCGATTGTTAGTCATACATGATAGAATATTTTATGGCATTTTCGTAAATACAAAAACTTGCGTCAGAAATAAGAGAGAGTGGGTCGCTAAATGCCCAAAATCTTATAGTATTTTATTTGAGGCTAGGAGGGTCGCACTAGAGCCAAAAAAGCTCTTACGTGTATAATATTATGTTTGTTCGATTGGAGAACTTCAAAAATCAAGACCGTGTAATCAAACGAAAAAATAGACTTACTAAGAAATCTCATACATGAATGAATGAGATAATGATAATGAGTGTTATCTGCTCAATGACGTTAAGTCCATGGTCATCAAGAGGTACACGAAACAGACGCGGATGAGACTGTCTCTGATCAAGATGCAGCCATTCCAGACTTTTGATTCATTTTTATCATTGTACTTACCAATCGGTTCAAAAGTCCCAAAAGTTACTTTTTCACCAGGTTCACTATTAGTGTGGATTACATCGACGAATTTTGCATCCGTTCGATTGAGTTTCAACCAGATATTTTCTGATTCAAAACAAGGGCGAGCTGGATCAAGGCCTGTAATTCTAGCTACATCGACGACATCTTTCAATTTTTTTGCTGTTCGGCCAGCTGTGTGGGCACCGAGACTGTGCCCTATGAAGTGAAGTTTGTGCCATTGATTCAACGGTGTCCCAATTGTGAGCGAGACATTCTGTAGAAAACTGTGAGATATCGAAAGTAATATTTCAGTTCATTATATATTTTTTTCCATTCGGATGAGATTGCATGAGTAATCCAAGTTCAATGGACTCTCGCTAGTGTGTATCTCCAGAGTGTGAAAATCTTGAATGATCGACTCCAGACCTATCTCTTATTTAGCTCTTGTCTGGTTTTCGTTGTTTTATTCTTAGCAGTCTGGGGGTCAATAATGAATAAAATGATGGCAGATCGATCTAGTCATGTCTGCGATAGGGATATTGTTTGAATACGTAGACAATTCTCCGTTCAAGTTGTATACGCTCTCGTTTAGATAACTCTGTATTTCTGTTACAAAGGTACGATTTTACATCATTACTTCCCTGGCAGGAATTCACTCCAACATAACACACCAAAGGTCATAAAATGCCCTGAAAATGAGCCATTTTATGGCCATTAGTGTGTGAAACTGAAGTAAATTTCTATCAGGGTACTAGGCTATTGGCTGGTCATTCTAACATGCAGCTAATAAAAGAAGAGATATATAGTTTCTTATGCAACCAGGGACAATAAATAAGGACTAGAGGATCGGACCTGCTCCTAGCTCATCCCGCACATATTCTGCAATAGCAAAAAATTCAGAACAATGAATATTTCCTACGAAACCTCTATCGAATTGAATGAAATGATAGATAGTATTTTCCGGGAAAAAAAGAACTTGAAGTGGGTGAGGGTCAGTCGAGGACCGAGGGCGCGAGCTTGAGAGAAACTTTCTGGTACCATCCTGGTCATTTTTCGTAGTTAAGTTTTCCGCGTGGTAAACTTGATGTAAATTTCCCTCATTCAGTGTATCACCAAGACCATTCTCTGATCACAGACTTCCAAGGTCACATATATCCCAACAAAATTTGTCAAAGATATCCCATTATTTTGCAATTCTAATCTCCAAATATGCGGATATGAATTGATGGCCCAGGAATGGTGTCGTGAATTGTTTTTCGAAGTCATAGACATCTGCTCAAAAAACTTTTCGTCACTCTAAAACACGTTTCCTCCTCATCTCTGCAGTTCTTGCCATTGAAAAACACATCGTATAATTACGCGGCAACGTACTTTTTGATGACATAAGTTCTCAAAAAACTTACTTATCACGCAAATTGTCACAAGTAAATTGCTTGTATCTGCTCTGGATAAAATTTCAAAATATTTACTTCCGTTAACTCAATTCCGAAGTTCTGATGGCATCCCTCGAGATTTAATCTATTGGACAGTGAAATTTTTGAACTTTGATGGCTTTTCAATAATTTGGTACCCAATTTTATTAGTTAGATCGGCGAGACGTTGGCCAATGTGATCAGCCTTAGAAATTTATTCTACCTCATCATGCGGTGATTACAAAATCTCCATCAAATCTATTATCACTATTTTTTTAGCATCAGAAGTTATTACTTCTGTTCAAGCTCAATAGTGTATACAATAATGTGCATTTTTGGAAATTTAAGCTTCATGAAGTTCGGACTCGAGAGTGACATACTAGAAAAATGTCTAGTTTCAAAAAGATTTGATTAGGCAAACTGATCTAAGATCTTACACTTAGAATAGGTGGTCGATGAGTAATGGTAGAGACAGTATGAGAGGTTTTTAAGGTATGTCAATGATCTTACTCACTCGCTGATTTTTTTTGCAACACGAGGAATTGATTTAACCGCTTTTGTGTACAAGAATGGTTTCAATGAGGGTATCAAAGTTTCCATTAATCCTGGTTCATAAGCCGCTGACCAATCTACCAAAATTATGTTCATAGGCTCCTGTCGATTTAAGCAGGGTTACGATTAATCATAAAAAATTCCCACCATTTCATTTATATCTATATAAGAAATCTTACCTGATCCAGTAGAGCACTCTTCAGCTTTTGTATCCATGGATCTTCAGGATTTCTCATAAAACCATGAATCAGAATCGTAGTTTTCACACTAGTATCAAGTTCACTTTTGAGTGAACTATTATTAAGTTCCATAGATTCGGTTTCAACTAATTCGCAATACTCAATTTCTCGTGAGCAAAAATAAAACTTAATTGTGAATGGTTGCACAACTTCATGAGGATTTACTTCACAGTCAAGTTTTCCGCTCTCGATATCACTTATTCGAAATACCAACACGATTAACACCGACACCCACAAATTCATTCTCACTCAGAAAAAAAAATCCGGGAAGTAATCTTGTATTGCTCACCAATGAACTATCTCAGAAATATTGAAAATTCCAACTGCAGTAATTCAATCAAGAGTATGTATATCGTGAACTATGCAATACGAAACTAACATATAGAAATAATTCTTTATAGAAATTATAGCTAGTATTGAATATCCATCATGGCTTACTATCTTATCGAATGTTCGTGCAGAGATTCACTCTTCGAATGATATAGAAAAACAGAAATCCAGTTCTATCGAACTCGAGAAATAAATTACATCACCGTAGCTTCGTTGAAAATACGTGAGAGACTGGGGTCTCTCTGCCACTTAACTAGAATTTTTTAAATTTTTGCTGTTAATAATCGACTTTTCATTGAAGATTGAGTAGTTTGAGTAACCAAACATCAACGTGACGTGCGCCAGTATTTGGTTTGAATTTTAGATAAGAGATTAGCTGTCACTATGAGTCTTTTCAATGCCAGACCGGTCTGATATGTAAATTATAATGTTTGCATCGAAGCATACATGTTCATTTGTACTTGATAATTGCTTGTCTCAATCTTGATATTGTTTGAAGGATAATTGAGTCACACAAAATTTCAAAAAATCGCTCCCACGTATATTTCCAACACGTTCAGTGCGACGCTGGAAACGGGCATTTCGTCGTGGTATATAGCGAGGGATTGCAAACGTGTAATTTTGCATTGAAAGAAGTCAAAACTTGTAAAATGACATCAGTTTGTTGTCTGCTCAACAGATTTCTCAAACGCAAAGATAGTTGAAGTTAATGATTGAAACATCAAAATGAGTGATCGTAGGAAATATTTTTCACCTTTTTCGGATGCATTTGTTGATTACCGACGTCATACGGGTAATTCGCTAGCAGATCTACATGACTATTGGATTGGTTGATTAGGTGCTTGTATCTATTAGAATGAACCACGGAGTACGGGTCCGTTTCTGAATAGCCGAACTATTCTGTTCATCCCCGCATAACAAGAATAATAGCTTAGATTAGCAATATTTTTGGGCTTTCTTGAGTGTGGTGAGTCCTTACACATCGGAAGGAGAACTTAGATTGAATCAAGAAGAGATGGGCCATGCCAACTATTCCTTTGGCACGTCACACGACTATTTCCCCTTCAAGTTTCCGATAGGTCGGACCTCTATTGCTAAAACCACATGGATATTTAGACTCATTTCGTATAGCTTTCCACTAGAGCTTTTGAATGAACAGAGGAACATTGTGAAGTAGCCAGGAAGAATGGAAGAATCTGCAATTCAGAAACAAGTTTTGTTCTATTTATCGATATGCACACAAAAAATGAGTTTTTATAGGTTAACTCTGACACGTATTGGAACTGGTACATGTAGTACATATTGTACATTCCCCAATAGCCTGAACTATCCAAGCTCGACATCGCGCTGCCTCACTTGCACTCGTTGGTAAGTTGGGAAAAAAGTAAGACAGAAAGATCGTGAAGTGAGCTGTGCTGGTCAGTTCCAACCGTTGGGGAGTATACGTGCGTTGCTGGCGTGATACACAGTGAGTCAAAATAGCAACATGAGTTATTTGATGTATCTACACTATTAGGAGCATTTTAGGAGCCGAACAAGGATAGATTCCCCTCGTGAGACCCATCGCAGATGGGGAAAAACGGTAGGCCCGACCGATGAGACCCGTCAAAGTGGTTGTATTCAATTTCTTCAATGACAAGGACTCGCACACACGGAGAATTGTGGAAGGATGAGTACTCACATATCAGATTTGTCTATTTTCTTAGATTCGAAAGTGAAGTAACAGAGAGATTGAGAAAATTCCTCGCCTTGACAAAGAATCAGCTAGGTGAAAACGTCAAAAGATTTGTCTTCGATGATGGGTTGGAATTTTGTAGTTTTGCTGCTGACAAAGTAACCAAAAAACGTAGAATTCAACATCAAAGGACCGTCGCTTATACACCTGAACAGAATGGATAGGCTGGACGGGAAAACAGAAAATTGGTTGAAAGCATCCAGACCATGCTTTGTAGAAGAAATTTGCCGCTGAAATGTACGGACAGAAGGTATCAATACTTCAGTTCACATTCTCAATTTCTCTGGTACAAGTGTAAAGTCCAAAGTAGTATAGCTAGGCCGGTTTCGGCTCACCAGCCTCAGCTCACCGGTGAGCTAAGATCGCTGAGCCGAAACCGGCCTAGCCTTGACGGGAAGATAGCTCACGAGCCATGTCTCGACCGAGTCGCTATAGCTCGGTGAGCTCAGACCGGCCAAGTTTATTCCGGAAAGATGGCTCACGAGATGTGCCGCCGGCGCACGAGCCATGTCTCGACCGAGTCGCTCAGTAAGCTCAGACCGGCCAAGCTTATTCCGGAAAGATGGCTCACGAGATGTGCCGCCGGCGCCGGATATCAGTGGCCCATGCTGTGTGTTTCTGTAAATTAGTTAAGATTCTCTCTCTCTCTCACACTTGACTGTTGTAAACTCGACCCAAACACCCCCCCCCCAAGACCACCTCACACGAGGACATGTATTCCCTCCTCTCTCTCTCTCTCTCTCTCTCTCTTTTTTTTTTTTTTTTTTTTAAGGTGGTTAGAGGGCAAAATCTGCCTCAGGATCCCTCGGATCCGTCCCCAGACACCGGACTGGTTCAGCTTACGCGGACTACGCATAACCCACGCAGGCCATACCAGGCGGGACACGGGTTTGGGTGGGGCCCACCGAGAGGTGGGCCCGGCCGTGTAATATCCCTCTCCCCTCGATGTCCGATACCTAGGGCATCGGGCAATCAAGAAGGAGATCCACCTGCATCTACCATCTCATCCCGGAACCGCGTGAGCATTACTTCAGGATGAGCGGCATGTCTCGCGCTCGATTGCGAGCGTTCCTCTTCTCCATCTTCTCTCTTCGGCCACTTGTCAGCATCTTCTATCTTCATTCTTCATTGTTCCCTCTCTTTCTTCTTTCTTCCCTCTTCTTTCTTCTTTCTTCCCTCTTCAGTGCATCAGATTCCTCCTGGAATCATTTGGGCCTCTTCTGTTTCAATCGGCAGAGTCACTGTAATTCGCCTGCTTCGAGGCGCCTTACTTCCCTCTCTTTCTCCTCTTTGCGGGTCATCACCAGCTTGATGTATCCGGTGAGTCTATCCCATGTCTCCTGGTTGCGGAGCAAGTACGGGACGAGATTCTCAGGTGTTAGTTGAGCACCCAGCCATTCATCCAGCTCGGCGCGCTCTCTCCGGGTGTCGCTGCACTTGAACAGGGCATGTTCGGCGTCATCCCATTCGTCCCCGCATGACTGACATGCTGGGGTCCTCCTCTTCTTGAACCTGGAAGCAACCATGATCGCTCAGTGCCTGCGTCGTCCAGTAGTCCATCTCTCCGTGGGTGCCATCTCTCCGTGGGTGTCTCTCTCTCTCTCTCTCTCTCTCTCTCTCTTCGGCGCTGGTGAGTTTAGATCACACCTATTCCATATCGCTCCTCAGAGAACCACAATTCTAATACGAATATCACGTCCCTGAGTGGGATATTCTTACAGGGTGGACCTCTCCTGCAGGCTCTCATCTTTGGAGCATCAACTGCCTGGCTCCTTTATCGAGCCTGGGAGAGCTATCCATCTCTGAAAAATCAACTCTGGATACTCGACATTGCTGAAAGTGCCGACATTGCTGGCGCGCGGATTGATGCGACAGCGCATGCTCGCCCGAGCCTCATCTATCTTGCTTTCTGCTCTGGCAGGCGTCTGCTTGTTATTGTCTGCTGTGATGAGCGCGAGCCTGAACACCCGATATAGCTGACCCTGCATCTTGCTGCCATCAACGTCGTGCCGTATTACTCAGATGCAGTTTGGTGCATGTGTTGTGGAGTGATGTGCGACTGTGACAACTTTCAATTGCGGTAACTTTTCCAGTGTCTGAGCGTGCAGTGTCACATCATACCACATTCATAGCAGACCATTGCTGAGCCAGTAAATCTGCACAAAGTTTATGCTCCGCGCGCATGCGCACTGGGTGCCTGTTCGAAACTGCTCTCGACTATCTATCTCTCACACCAACACACACATCCACCGAATGCCTACGTGTGCAAAGTGCCAAAAACCCATAGCGGGAGAGTTTATACTATGTGAATCGGACAATTGTACACATACTTTCCACCCGGGTTGTGCTCGTGCATACGCGAGTTATCGCTCGGCCAAACCTTGTTGTGCGCTCACAATCACTGGGTCCAAACATTACCAGAAGAGTGTCGGTATGGACGGAACCGGGCAGAATCAATTACCTCCCGTAGTGGGAGCCTCACAGCAGCAGCAACAGCAGCAGCACCAGCTGGGTCCCCCCGGCACGTCACCCCTCACTACCACATTCGCCAGCGCTCATAACACAGCTGCTATTAGCACCAGCCCGGCTACACCTCTATACACTGGCATGCAGCAGCCACCAGAGCTTGATCCTGCACTTGCTTCTATCTCTGCTTTAATTGAACGGCAATTCAATGCATTCTCCATACGCCAAGAAGAACGGCTCCATGTGATGGAAACGAATTTTCAAACATCGATTGAAGCCTTGAATAAGCGGGTTGACGATTTGAGTGCCATTAACACCAAACTGGCAGAGCATGATCAACAAATCAGTAATTTGAGCGAGAAGATGGATCAAAATTTCTCCTCTATGCGTGATGAACTAAGAGTAATGCAGAACAAGGTTCTCCCATCTAATATACCAGCTACGAGCACCTCCAACGTCGTCTTCAAGGAAGAAGCAGAGATTATTGCATCTGGTATCCCAAATAGTATTGATAAAACCCCTTTTAACTTAATCAAATCCATTTTGATAGCGTTAAATCTAGCACACCTTGTTGGTGATATACTTGATGCGAGAGTTTTTCCACGAGAATCGTTGAAAAGAGGCAACAATGGTCCACCCACAGCTTCAACGAGCAGCCAATCGTCGAAAAGTATAGTTGTGAAATTCAAATCTGCGCAGATTCGGGATTATATTGTTTCAACTCGCATGGCCACCAGTAAATTCACTGCTGCTGAAGCTTTTGGAGAGGCATCTTCCAGCAAAATTTTCATTCGTCCTCTTTATCCAAAGCCTCTTTACGAATTATTGAAAAAAGCTAGAGCCAAAGCGACTGAACTCAAATATATGTCCCCGCGGATCATCGACTATACTATTTTCATGCGCAAAGATCTCAACTCGCCTCAGATTCCAATCAGATCTGATCTAGATCTTGCCACACTTCATTCCTGACAAATATAGTCAACAATTTTCACATCCGCCTCGCGATAACTCATCATTCAGGATTTCTCATGCAAATGTTAACGGCATACTAACGCATTTTAATGAAATAGAATTATTTTTGTTTGATAATCCTAAGCACGTATTTGCAGTAACGGAGAGCAAGCTCTCTATGCAAGACACAGACACATCTGTGCACCTTCCAAACTATACTATTGTTCGCAATGATCGAGTAAATCGTGTTGGTGGTGGAGTTGCAGTATACATCCATCAAACATTACCATTCAAAGTTCTGGTTAAATCCGATAACTCTCGCATCAAGCAGCCCGAATATTTAATTGTCGAGATCATGGTGAGGAATATCCGCCTACTATTTGCTGTTCTGTACCGTCCTCCACATGGCCCTCTGCCAGTAGAGTTTTTCGATGTTCTGTCAAAATTTCTCCCAAAATATCAATTTATTGTCTTAACTGGGGACTTCAATGTAAATATGTGTGCAGTAGACTCAGAGTCTAAATTCATACGGAGGCACATAGAGACTCTTGCACTTGAGATAGTCAAATCAGATCCCACACACCATACGATAAATGCTCAGAGGCAACTTTCTCATACCTGGATTGATTTATTTATTGTGAACTCAACCTCTATTATTGATTCCTATCATAAATCTGACACCCCTTTCACTTTTGGCCACGATAGAATTGACCTTAATATTAAACTTCTACCACCTAATCACCGGGAAAACACATTTGTCAAGCGTGATTTCAAGCACTTTGATCGATCAGAGTATCTGAGAGATGTTCACATTGGAATGACTATGATTGATGAAGGCATGTGTCTCGAGGAAAAGGTCCAAACTTTCACTGATTCGCTCAAATCCGCCTTAGACCACCACGCCCCCCTGCGTAAAGTCACCATTTCTGATTCGAAGAAGCCGTGGGTGAGTTATGATATTGGACAGCGTATGAAACAACGGGACCGCGTCTTCAAAAAAGCCAGAGAATTAGATTGTCCTGTTCTTAAAGAAAACTACCGCACCTTGCGTGCCGAGGTGAAATCTGATCTGAGTAAAGCGAAAAACAGCTACTACGCTAGTCAGATAAATGCAGCTAAAGATATGAACAAGCTTTGGAGTGCTCTCGACAGACTCGGTATGGTCAAAACGCGCCCCCCCTCTCCATTCACCATTTTCTCACATAACGCTATGAACTCTCATTTTGCATCAATCTCCAGCATCCAATCATCAACTAACTCTCACAATCCATTCCTCGATTACATTTCACAGCATCGCCAATCTATCACACCATTCACGCTTAGAGAAACAACGCCAGACCAGATCTACTATGAAATGCTCGAAATTAAATCCAAGTCGTCTGGCATCGATGGTTTCACCATAAAAAACCTAATCACCTCATGTCCTGAAATTCTCGGGCCCCTCACAGATATTTGCAACTCATCAATTTCATCGGCATCCTATCCTTCGCTTTGGAAACGCACGCTCATCACGCCGATCCCGAAATCAGCTGGGTTGTCTGATGTATCTGATCTCAGGCCCATTGCTCGCATATCTGAGTGCTCAAAGATTCTTGAGAGGATTGCTGCCCAGCAACTCACACGGCACTTTGAAGAGAATCACCTACTCGATCCTCGCCAAGCTGGCTTTCGAACAGGCCATAGCACTCAGACTGCTCTATTGGGTGTTCTGGATGACGTGAGGCAGGCAATCGATAAATCTCAATATACTGTGCTTGTGCTTTTCGATTTTTCCAAAGCGTTTGATAGGATCCCACATAACATTCTCATCCAGAAATTGCGCTCCTACGAGATCGACAATCACACCATCAAATGGTTTCTTTCGTATCTAGCTGATAGGTGCCAAGCGGTAGTGGATGGGGGAGGTACAGTATCTGACTGGCTCAAAGTTACTGCAGGAGTTCCCCAAGGATCGGTGTTAGGTCCACTCCTTTTTTCGATCTTTATAAATGATCTACCTCAGGTTCTCAAGTATAGTCGTTACATGATCTACGCCGACGACACACAGATCTACAGGAGCTGCCAGCATTTCGAGATCCTTGACACGCTGAAAAAAGTTGAGACAGACGCTAATGCCATAAATCAATGGGCTATCGCCAACGGCCTCACACTAAATCTAAAGAAGACAAAAGTCATGATCATGGGCAGTAAGGAAAACCTGCGACTTCTCAACACAAACAATTTGCCGAAACTTCAAATTGATGGCACTCCTGTGGAATATGTGTCTGAGGTGAAAAACTTGGGAGTCTGGATAGCCAGTGACCTGAGTTGGAAAAAACAGGTGTCATCCATCTGCCAACAAGTCTTCGGTACATTGCGCCAACTCAGAACTCACCGACATGCACTCTCATTCTCAATTCGGAAAACCCTTGTTCAATCCCTTATCTTGCCTTTCTTCGATTATGCTTGCTTGGTGTTTCATGATCTTGATAAGGGGTTGAATCTTAGGCTTCAGAGAGCGCAGAATGCATGCACCCGCTTCGTTTTTGGTAACATCCCTTGGCGTGATCATATCACCCCCTACCGAAAACAGTTAGGATGGCTCACCGTTGAGTCACGTCGAGAGTACTTTCTGGCCAGTCAAACCTTCCAAATACTGAAGACCGGTATCCCACTGTACTTATCTTGTAACATCACTGAGATATGCAAGACCACTCTCCATAGATCCAAACGATTACAGACTGGTGACCTCGTTATTAAATCTGCCCGTACCAATGCATTCAAGAATTCATTTCAAATCTCAGCTGCTAAATCATGGAATGAGCTACCTAAAGTTCTTTCATCACTTCCTCGAGACACAACATCAATTGAAGCGTTCAAAAGTCATCTCCTCATATATTTATCTAGCCTTGATGAAGACGTTGAGACGTAATTGAAGATCTGTCTGGAATTTGTATATATATCCTCGTGATGAATACCTCACTACTTCTATTGATCTTATCATTATCATTTTTACATTGATCTCATCATGTTTATAATGCATACTATTTAACACAGAAATCTGTGATTCGCTCCAACGTTGGGTAAGGTCAAACCACATGTTAGTGGGATATAAGTAATGGAATCGACAACTCTAGTGAATCACTGTGATATATTTTACCTTTGATGTACGTCCTACTGTGTTTCAAATGCTTAGCATGTCTTGGTATCCTGACTAGTACTATGTATATATTCATTTTATTTTTGTACTGTGTAAATTATATATCCTTTATATTTCGTTTTGCCCCATGGGACTCAGTGTCCCCGGGCTAATAAAGTTAAATCAATCAATCAATCAATCTCTCTCTCTCTCTCTCTCTCTCGAAGATATCATATTGTTCCGATGTATGTACATTGTGAGCATACTACAATATACGATGAACAATGACTGTGACGAATTTTTTCATTCCGAAAATATTTTATAATGAAATTATCACAATTCATATCATTGGAGGAAGTGAAAAAAGCTGAAAAAATCAATTAAAAAATTCCCATTGCGGGAATCGAACCATCGCCCTTCGGATCCAAAGGCCAGCACTCTGACCACTACACCAACTGGCGAGGTACTCCTAATGGATCAAATGAAGCTCATACTGCCCACATATGTATCGACAGTCACCATATCGATAACCGAAGGTCGGTAAGGGTGGTTCCATCTCTATAGCCCCAAACTTTTGATTAGCCAGAGCTGCCGTCGGTAAAGTAGATCCCATGTAATTTTCCCCAGGCGTGAAGGGAAACATTACGTGCGTGCGTGTGAAGAGAGAGATATATTCGTCTAGATACTCACACGTGCTAACAACCGGTGCACCCATTTCGTAAAATTTCGAGCAATCGATGAATACTAACTGCTCGAAATGAATAAATATATCGGGTCCATGAAGTTAGCGGACAAGGTAAGAATCCCGTTAAACTCGATATTGCAATCGTTTGTTATAGCAAAACTAAGTATTTTATCATCAGTGACATTGGTTTGTTAAGTTCTTGGTTTTTGAGTTAATCGCGAAAAAAGTTTGGCTACAGCGGACAAGCTCGAATCTTCATTTCCTTACCAACTAATGCCTTTAAAAATATTCTGTAAAGAGGGATCGAAGCAAAATCGTTTGTTAAAGCAGCGGTCATGACCAGAGCCGAAAAATTTTCAATCCTCGTGAAGAGCTTTGCGATTCTCTAAAAATTGTTCAAATTCGCCGCGCAAGCAGTGGTGGGAGAAGGTATACTTGTCCAATACTCGTGTCAGGGCCGTGCCGCGTGATTGACACCCCGCACCCGGACCCCGCACCGCATCCCTCAGCGACCCTGGTCCTTATTCTTGTCGGGTTGCCGCATGCATGGCGCGCATTAAACTTGAAGAAAATTAATTGATTGAAATAATTTATTAAAAAATCGCTCCGGACGTGATGGATGCGATCAAGTGGTAAGAGAGAGGAAAGTACATCATATCAAGGATTTTTTTAAATCAATAAACATACATGGTTCAATCATCTTCGCGTTATTGCCGGTATGATATAAGGATGGAATCATCAACATTCGGTAGGAAAGAATCTATTTATGTTTTTCCCTTGTTTCAACCAGCAATGTCGATCACTATCACCTAGAGAGTTGTATCTTTTTGTACAGTAAAACCTGTCCAGTTCTAGCAAAGTTTTGCTATTTCGCCCAGCATTGTTGATAGTTGTTGTTTAAGAGTTCTATATCTTATACATTAAAACGTTTCTAATTCGGGAACTCTTAGATCCAATACAATCTGCCGATGGCGACAGTCATAATCACTAAACATTCAGTATCCTGCGAAATTAATGAATAATGGATAATTTCAGAACATCAACAATATCTCCGATGCGCTTTGTCGTACGGAAATTTTGAGTGAAGCATTTTGAATATCATAAAAAACCTATGGATTGATGTATATTAAACACTAACGCACTCTTTACGTGGTAAGAATCTACTTTGAAAACTGAAAAAAATTACTCACTAATCAATCACCTGTATCTTTGACGGGAGTTACTCGATCACACAATTTTTCACGGGATGTTGTATAGCTCGTCAAAAAATCTATAATTATGATCTCTAGAAGAATTTCCCTACGGCCCTTTCCGTCGGAGCTACGAGCATTAGCAGGAAAACTTATTATTACAGCAGGCCCCGCTTAATGTGATCACGGATAATAGAATCAATCGGTTAATGTGATCAGAATCGCTTGGCCCGATTCGCCTCTATATTGAAGAATGTAATACAATAATTTTCCGGATATAAGAATCACCCGCTTATTAGAATCAATTTTTCTCGGCCCGATGCGATCACATTAAGCGGGGCCTACTGTACATGGAGCCTTATGAGGACCCGCAGCTCGCACAAACTTCTTCAGGGTCCATTGCAATCCCAAATTTAGTTCTAAAACTTATTGAGCCTCTCGATTTCTGAGTAAAATTTTCCGTTTTTCCAGGATATGCTATCAGATTAATCTTTTATAATCTAAATAAAACAAAATTTTGTCATAGATGCAACCTACATGCTTCTCTCAACTTTTTCTCGGAAAACAAGGTTCGCTTCGGGGTTACTTCTCCAGGTCACATCCGAGACATAATCTAATTGCATAAACCGGTGCAAGCTTCGGATCTTCATGAGGATCCATGCACGTAATGATAAGTTTCCCTTCCAGGGCTCGTGACGGGAAGAGACGTAATAAAATTCTACTACGGATCAATCTTATAGTTCTTTTGATGAGCTACAATATCTGATGAGCATTTTTATGATTGAGTGACTCCCATCAAAGCCGAAGTTGATTATGATTGGCGAATAAATTTTTTGAATATTTAACATGTAAAAAATGCGTAAAAATTCTTGTAATACATCAATCGATTGATTTTTTGTGATCTCCAAAATGTTTCCTTCAAATTTCCGTATAACAAGGCACACTGGAAATATAATTGATTTTCTGTGCCGTGATTTTCACGGCATGAAGAAAAATTGATAACCGAAATGCCGTTCGTCGCAAAAGCTGGTATTGTCACAATTAGGCTAAATGAATGATTAGAAATATATATTCTTCATTATTTCTCCGAAGTTGACCCGTCGCGATTTCAGTTCCGGCTCCATTGAATCATACTTGAAGATATTTGAGTGAATTCCAATCGTAATACTACGAAATTACGTAAAAATACCAAAATATATATCAATATTACGTATGCTAATAGAACTGTTTCTTTGATTGAATAAATCTATGTTCATTGCGACGCTCCGCTTGAGTATAGTGGCAAAGACCAGGCTTTTCAAGTCATTTTCTGATAATCATTCTTGTGACCCTCAAAACTTTCAAAAACGTTTGCGAATATCATCATCACGCAGCCTGATACTCTCAATACTTTTGACTTTGTAGTTGCGAAAAACAGTACTGATACTTCTCTCTTTTTCTGCATCCTTGTGCAGTTTCCCTTTTGTATCCAATGCCAACCTCTGTTAACACGGCAACACTTATACTAACTACTTGCATTACGCGCCTGGAATATTCTGCTTGTTGTTTCAATGCACGTACAATAAATTTTTTGAAAGTTTTAAAACATGTGGAATCGAATCTAATACAACTAACCATCTTGAGATCAACTTTATAGTCATTTTAGATCAAAATCAGTCATTTCATATACGAATGAGGTAAGTATGCCTAATTTGGCCCCATGCACTCAAGATCTCTTAGGCACGCATTCGCAGATCTTGCTGCGCAATTTTTCTAGTTGTGTTATATTACAATATGAGGGAATGAGCGCTTCGGACTGGAGGTCTAGAATGATTCCGGCGTTTTCTCCAGCAAATACATAGTGGTTTTCACACTTCTGAATTTTTCTGTTAGTCACTCAAAGCCATACTAAATAAAATTAGCACAACCATTTGCAACGCACCTCAAGTCATTTTGTTGATCTTCGTCTAAACTTCGAAATGCTCTTAGCGAAATTCCGAAATTCGATCTCTAAGCAATTTCACGAGCATATCGCTAAGAAAGTGCAGTGTGCTTGAAATTTTCTGGATGACCTTTTCCACGATTCTTTCTCCACTCCCATGGAATTCCACTCATGAACTATGCATGATAAATATGATAAAAGTCAAGCAACAGTACTGCACGGAGATTTCGAATTATGTAAGATCGGTGTCAAAAAAGTACCTGATTGTTGCAAATGAGCCCAAATCCGACCCAAGTAGTTAGATCCCAAAATCATGCAAAAGACCTGTGTTGGGTGTCTGAGTATGCTAGTAAATTCATTCCTCATGAGACTTACTACTGATAGTAACAAAAAACCGTTTTTGCCACAGACAATAATAAATCTCCTGATTTAAAATACGCACGTATGAGGCAATTTTTTGGCTTTGTCTCGGAAGCCACCAAATCTCCTGCTTCCACCTAGCGGAAAGATCATTTATTAACGATAAGAATTTTCATCCCTCTTCATTTTTTTTTTTTTTTTTCGATAGAACGCTTAAAATCTGAGATAATCACGAGAAAAAAAACCGAAAATGGAGGTATTAACTTTGGAACGCGAATTCCTCAAGAAATCAAGTGGAGATCGTTCTTCATTTCAACTCAGAGAAGGTTAAAAATGAGGGTAGTTAGGCCCAAAAACAAGTGTCAAATGGCCTGACTTTCCTTTCCACAACTCGTGAACGAAATAACGAAGGATTCCAGAGTCTCTCTGTGAATATTTGTAGTGACGACGATTACGAGGTCATATATCAAGATCAGCCATGTATGTTTATTGATTTAAAAAAATCCTTGATATGATGAACTTTCCTCTTTCTTACCACTTGATCGCATCCATCACGTTCGGAGCGATTTTTTAATAAATTATTTCAATCAATTAATTTTCTTCAAGTTTAATGCGCGCCATGCATGCGGCAACCCGACAAGAATAAGGACCAGGGTCGCTGAGGGATGCGGTGCGGGGTCCGGGTGCGGGGTGTCAATCACGCGGCACGGCCCTGACACGAGTATTGGACAAGTATACCTTCTCCCACCACTGCTTGCGCGGCGAATTTGAACAATTTTTAGAGAATCGCAAAGCTCTTCACGAGGATTGAAAATTTTTCGGCTCTGGTCATGACCGCTGCTTTAACAAACGATTTTGCTTCGATCCCTCTTTACAGAATATTTTTAAAGGCATTAGTTGGTAAGGAAATGAAGATTCGAGCTTGTCCGCTGTAGCCAAACTTTTTTCGCGATTAACTCAAAAACCAAGAACTTAACAAACCAATGTCACTGATGATAAAATACTTAGTTTTGCTATAACAAACGATTGCAATATCGAGTTTAACGGGATTCTTACCTTGTCCGCTAACTTCATGGACCCAAATATATCGTATGATATATATATATATATATAGTACTTATATTACAGCACGCATATGTACCATGTGACCGCGATATTTCTAGCAAAATTCGAAGATTATTCCCATGCCCTGTGCTTGTGCATGTATGTTTTGTCAGAAATATCGTGGTCTTAATCGATAACCAAAGGTCGGTAAGTGCGATTCCATTCAAGTCCCTATGAAACCGAAACTTGTGATTAGACAGACGATTAGAGAGCTGCCGTCGGTAAGGTGGATCTCGTATAACTTTCTCTAGACGTGGAGGGAAACATTACATGCGTGCGTGTAAAGAGAGAGATATCTTCTAGAGAACACTAACGGGTCGAAATGAATAAATATATCTATCGTATGATATATATAGTACATATATTACAGCATATATATTACATCACACATATATACCACGTGACCACGATATTTCTTGCAAAATTCGAAGATTATTCCCATGCCCTGTGCTTGTGCATGTATGTTGAAATATCATGGTCACATTGTATTTATGTGTGTGTATATATCACCATTAAAAGTTTCAACGAGTACTGCGCGATGATGTGGGCCCCAGCCACGCCCACACCTGTGGAGTGCATCCAACTAATCACTCCTCCATTGATATCTGCTCACGCTGTTCTTTGCGATGTTGGTATAGCTCGTGGTCGAGTCGGGATTCTTATCCATGGCTGACTCTCGGCATGCTCCTGTCTATATCTGATTATCGTTTTTGGTAGCCCTCTCGGAAAAATTGGCTTGGGCTCGAGTTTTACTATAGGCATTGATGGTTTACAATTATCCATGATCTTCAGCAGTCCTCTGATCTTGTCTTAAAATACTTCAACTATTGATGATGGCTCTTTCTAGATCTGTTGAGTGTGATCTCTGAGGATAACTTTTCTATAGAGTATTCTATTCAGATGAGATATTTTCTCATGTCTCCAAATGATATATCTTCTTATAAATCACTCTTGTCAATCCAGCTGTTGTGAGTGCCATCAAATCCCAACCACTTGACAAAGAGTTGGTTACCACGTCTCTTGAGAACTTTTTCAACAAGATAGATATCCGGATGTTGAGTTTTCGAGATCTCTTGTTCATAGAATCCACCAACCACTGGCTTGTCTTGATAGTCTTTCAGATAATACATGACTGGATTTGTTTTACTAATTTTTGTGATGGTATACACTTCTGTTGACCAATTAGGTGAATATCCTTTATCAAACACCCCTTTGACCCAGCTAACGCGAACTTGATCACCTATCTTGAATTTTGGCTTCTTCCGATTATACGGTACATCGATAGTTGAAAATTTCTTCTGAATCTGATTCTCATTCTCACTCGTAACATTAACTGGCTCAATACCAATGCTACGATGTTTCCTCGAATTATACTTATTCAAGAGCTCAGGGAGAATCTTGAGCCATTTATAGCTCCCTTGTAAGCTGAACTTTTTCCACATTAGTTCCTTAATACTCCTATTGAATCTCTCACAGATGGCGCAGTGAACAGTTGATTCGGTAGAGTATAGATTGATATTATACCTCTTCATGAGGCCTTGGAAATGCGAGTTGTAAAACTCTTTGCCTTTATCGACTTGAAGATTTTTTGGTACACGTCCTCTTCGCAAAATTGATTGCATTGCTGCAGTCACATCTTGCCCCGTTTTACTCTTAATGGGAACGGCCCACGCAAACTTTGAGAAATTATCAATCACAGTCAACATGTACTTGTGATTTTTATTCTCTTTTGCGAACGGTATCATCTCGACCAAATCAGCTTGCCAAGTTTCATCTAAGCCACGTATGATGATTTTTCGATGAGAATAATTACGCCTCGCCGGCCTGTGTATTTCATTTACAACATTCTCCATGTTGCTGGATCAATGATGCAAACAGGAATGAGTCATGTGTTAGTGGTGACTCCATATTTATTGACATAATCCTCCGGTAAATCCATGTTATATTTTAGGGAGAAAATAACTCGATGAAACATGTCAAGCTCGCTTTCAATGTCACCTCGATCCATGTCAACTCGATCACTTAGAATTTTCATATTGTTATTGATTTCATTTATTTTACTCTCTAAACTCGTCGTAATATTCTTCAGATGTTGAAGCAACGTGTCGAAATTGACTGCGTCCAGGGGTCTCTCGGGAGATCTGAGATTACAAATTTGTTTATTTGCAACATCATATTGTCCATCTTCTGTTAAACTGAAACCGATTCCCGGAGGCCCGCGAGCGCCCTCACTCTTCTCAAGTTTACGTCCGAATACGTCGATGCTCATGATGAGACTGATGGCTGCACTACTCTTTACTCAATATATATACCCTGCTTCTTGCAATTCTTCGATTACAGTAAAACCTGTTACATTGGCCACCTTGGTACATTGGCCACCTGTCGACTTTGGACACTTTTCCGCTGCACCGGATTTCAGCCCATTGTTTCTTATGTAAAATTATCCGTGTACATTGGCCACCTCTGTACATTGGCCACCTGCCTACTCTGGACACCATGAACGTGCACCGAACAAGTAATTTTCACTGTGTACATTGGCCAATCTTAGAATTATATACATTTGATATTCGTGAGCAGTGTACATTTTCCTTGTCACATCTCACTCACACAGCTATTCGGTTTTCTGACTTCACACTATCCTTCTCGTTCGTCTACTCACTCTTTCCCTCTCATCGCAGTATCTAACTCTGTCCATTGACGCGTTTACAATTTCACATTGCCGTGTTTATTGCTCATCGCTCATGTGATTTGCTTGTCGCTCGTACATTTATAGCGTGTGTAATTTCGAGCATCATTCCAAGTAACGTCGTTATTTCGTTGGTGTTTTTGTTTTGATCAAATATAATGAATCGTGGCAAAAAGAGAAAATACAACGAGTTGACCATCGAGAAGAAAAAAGAAGTGCTTGATGCACTCAGCAAAGGTCAGAGTCATCGGAAAATTGCCGAACAGTTCTCAATTTCAAAATCAACAGTCGGGAATATAGCTGATGGCAGTGAAAAAGTTTTGCGGTTGTGGAATGAAAATTGTGATGGTGAAAGGAAACGAAAGTTGCGACAAACTGAAAATGAACGTATCAACATTGCAATGTTTGAATTCTTCGCGAAGTGTCGTGCAGCTAATATTCCAGTATCAGGGCCTCTGCTTCAAACTAAAGCTTTGAGAGTGGCAGAATCATTGAATATTGATAACTTCCATGCGAGTAACGGGTGGCTTCAAAGTTTTTTGACCAGAAACAACATCCAATACTGCACTCTTTCTGGACAGTCAGCCGATGCCGATTTGCAAGCTGCAACGGATTGGAAGTCAAAACTCCCAGAAAAAACGGAAGGGTACGAACTCTGTGATATATTCAATGGCGACGAAGGAGCTATCAACTATAGGCAACTTTTGCGCAAAAGTTATGTTGCAAAAGATGACCCTTGCAAGGGGGGGAAATTAGCCAAAGAGAGACTGAGTGTATTGTTTTGTTGCAGCGCAACCGGAGAAAAATTGAAACCCTTTGTGATTGGTAACTCCGCATACCCTCGTGCGTTTCGTGAAAATCGTGTTGATATAAACAATTTACCTGTAATATGGAAATCAAACCAGAAAGCTTGGATGACTTCGATTTATTTCACAGAATGGGCTAAAATTGTAAACATAAAAATGAAACTTGCTGGAAGGAAGATAATCATTTTTGTTGATAATGCATCGAGCCACAAATGCTCCATGTCTTTCAGTAATGTGAAAATAGAATTTTTGCCTCCAAACTTGACTTCAGAAGTGCAGCCTCTTGATCAAGGTATTATTCAGAATGTAAAATTGAACTATAGGAAGCTGATGCTACAACACATTGTCAGTAAGCTGGAAACAGGTATCGAGAGAACAAACTTCATCAAGTCCATCTCAGTTTATCATGCTGTGAGGTGGATTGCTGCGGCATGGAACGAGGTGTCTTCCACAACAATTTTGAAGTGTTTTAAACGAGCTGGATTTGCACAAGAATTGAATAACGATGGCTTGGAAGCAGATGGAAATGTGAGATCGGCTAGTGATGTCCTAGGCCCGATAATAGAAGCATTGCCTGCGGAGTTACGAGAAGACATCTGTTCGGCGCAAGAAATTGTGGGTTGTGATGATCACTTGCAAGTTCACGAAGAATCACTTAGTTCGCCAGACGCAATCTTAGAGAGTGTATTGGCTGGTAGTTCAAGCAGGAATGTTCGTTCTGATGACAGTGATAGTGAAGATTCATCTCTAGAGAATGTGACAAGTGTACCTAGCTATGAAGAAGCTCAATTGCATCTGAAAGAGTTTATGAAATTTGCATCCGTCCATTTACCTCAATGTATGAGTGATTTGTACAACGTTAATATCGAGTATGAAAAAGAACTATTTTCCCATAAATGTCCAGTTCAATCAAAAATTAGCAATTTTTTTAAACCAGTGTGAAGTATTACTGTATTGTCGACGATAATTTCAAGCATCAACAAGGGTTTATATATGTATGACGAATTCTGATGACAACATATTAAAAATAATCCATATTCATCGTGTTTACATGATTTGTCGTGACTTTCCAGCCGGTGTTGGGTACATTGGCCACCTGCCTACATTGGACACTTTTCTCTTGCACCGAAGGTGTCCAATGTACACAGGTTTCACTGTATAGACTGTATTTCATTGTGATGACTCGTATTTCCTGCTGCTTGCTCTGCTACAAGAAGCCGTAATCGATCCACTAATTCATTCGGGTCATCCCAATAGACGTAATCAAAATCTCTTCCAATTTTAGCAACCTTATATTGAGGCAAACCTTTTCCAACAGATTTGCTTTTTTTAGGATTAGGGAATAATGGGGCTATGATTGTAGTGAATTTAGTACTCTTCTGCTCTCGTATGGGCTCATCAGGACAATGTCTCTTCCTGTGAGCACTCGATATATCAAGAATCTTTCGATAATTGGTCATATCATTTATACTGATTAATTGCTGGCTCGGTGTTTTCTTGAATAGAAGTTCGAGTAAACCAACTGTTTTCGAGAATCGAGTGTTATTGATTATGATATCATGATCAGTAAATTCCACATCGGAGTTACCGAGCATGATCCTCTTGCCCACTTTTCTCACACCGTAAATCTTATCGAGAGGACTCCCTCGAGCATTCAGAAGAGAGAAATATTTATCAGCTGGTGAGGGAAACGCTTGATCATTAACATCACTGTCGCCATCGGCAGTTTTGAATGAGATATTGTTTTGTACAGTGTCGTTTAATATCGATTCATCTAGCCTGGATTGGTCCAGTCCTGGCGTGAAATTGAGTTTACGTGGTCTCACCCCCTCTCGGGGAGTTGGCTCATTTTGCGATATCATTTGTTGGAAGGGATCGACAATTGGCTTATTCTCATTTTGCGATATCATTTGTTGGAAGGGATCGACAATTGGCTTATTCTCAGTTTGCAATATCAGTTGTTGAAGAGGATCGACGATCGGCTTCTTCTCATTCTGCAATAGCATTTGTTGGAAGGGATCGACAACGGGCTTATTCTCAGTTTGCAATATCAGTTGTTGGAGAGGATCAACGATCGGCTTAAAACTCTCTTTGAGATTTCGCTCAATGCCAAGCTTTTCATGTCTCAATGAATTATATTTCTTACGGATAGCATCTCTCGACTGAACAAGTTGATGCAAGATGTCTGATTTCTTTCGGAAATCCATTGTGCTCACACGATGATAGTCGGATGTCAACTGACTGACGTCATTCATTGCACACCTATATTTATAGCAAAATTATCAAACCCTTTTCTATATCGACCTTTATTCAGCGGTCTATCTTTATCAATCACTAGAAAACCAAATTTATCGTTATTCCAGCATTGTGAGCATAGACTTTTGAACGCTTCGAACGTCATATCTGAATTGACGTGGTCGTCATACACGTGGCGGCTGTTCAAGAGATCCATACGGTATAGAACTAGTAAATTGACGTTGTCTCTTACTAGCTGTTTCGGAACACGCGTGTACGACTGTGCGAGATAAAAACTATCGACACTTCTGTGTCTACCCATACAAAAATAATTCCTTATGTGGTCTTGGTTCTCGGTTGCTACGTCATCAAAGATCATGATACTGTTGGGTAATGCTTCATCAGGTGGGACAACCGACCCATGTTCGCTAAACGGATAGTACTGAATCCCATCGATTGACTCCAATAATTTTTTTAAGAACTGATATTTCGGTTGGTTCAATGATTTCGAGTAGACATAAACATTTTCAAATTTCAACCCATTAGGATGTGTGATGAGAGCAAGCAGGGTATTCGTTTTACCACAGTTTGATGGTCCACAGAAAACGGCACGGATGCTGTCGGGTAGTAATTCTCCGTGTCTACCGGCTCTCTCCTTTTCACCAACATCAAAATTGATGACTGGGAGTTTGAGATCCTGTTCTGCGAAATCCATGTTCATCAGAGGTAGGCAAGTCTACGAATGGCTCCAAGGGTATAAATAGCGCGCTTATATAGCTGCGGATCATTCATGTTTGGTAAGCCGAAGAGTGATGATCACTTACGAGCATCTTCCGCGAAAGCGTGAAGTCGGACGTGGGCTAGTGAATAAAATTCTCAATAAATTACCCGTTGAGCTCCATATTCCAGGGTATCAATTCTGTGGGCCTGGCACTAAACTCAAGAAGCGTATTGCTAGAGGTGATCAGGGGATTAACCCATTAGACGTGGCGTGTAGAGAGCACGATATAGCTTACTCTCAAAATCGAGAGAATATAAAGGAGCGAAATATTGCAGACAAAGTTCTGGCTGACAAAGCTTGGGCTCGAGTTACTGCCGGGGACGCTGGTGTAGGTGAGAAAGCTGCAGCTTATTTCGTCACTAATGCAATGAATTTGAAATCCAAGTTGGGTATGGGGATTTCTTTCAACAAAGTCGTCAAAGCTGCTTTGAAATCCATTCATCCAAGTCGAAATTCTCGAGTTGTCATAAGATCAGCAGTCAAGGGTGCTCGAGAGGCTATAAAAGCGGTCGGAGGAAGGAAGTACGTCAAGACACCTCGGATTCTACCGATACCAAAGAAGGTTGGTGGATTTTTACCATTCCTAGTTCCTTTGTTTGCGGGATTGAGCGCAACGGGTGCTTTAGCTGGAGGTGCTGCAGGTGTAGTCAAGGCTATCAACGACGCCAAGTCTGCTAAGAAGCAATTCGAAGAAGATTCGAGGCATAACAGAGCCATGGAACAAATTGCTCTTGGGAAGGGTCTCTATCTCAAACCATACAAGACAGGTTTGGGTCTGCACATTCCATCACGATTCATTACAACAAAAAAGAAGACGACCCACCGCATCAAGAAGCGAAAAACTGTGCGAAGGAAAAAGACACGAAAGGGGCAAAAAAAAACATCTCGCTCCCGAACCGTGCGTTGACAAATCTTGATTTGGTGAAATATGCTCGAATGATGAGAATTCCACATTTCAGAGGCGTTTTTATGAGAGATACTTTGCCACCATCGGGTCCTCTTGAGAATGAGGCCTGCATATGCAATCTAGATTCGTCTCGCAATCCTGGTACTCATTGGGTTTGCTGGCGTAAGCAAGGTGATGATGTTTTCTATTTCGATAGTTTTGGAGATCTACAGCCGCCTGTGGAAGTACTACTCTACCTCGGAGTCGAGGAGGTGAAGTATAATCACACAAGGTTTCAGGATTATGATAGTTTCAACTGTGGTCATTTATGTCTCGACTTCTTAAGTGGGAGACTATATAAGGATGGTAGAGTGTGAGTACTCAATCATTTTCAGTTCGACCGTCATGGGAGAATCATGGAAGAAGAAGACGAATATTTGATTTGTCTTACTGGTACTTCATCAGTCCTTGCATCTTTTTTCTTTCCACCAATTGAGGCGCGTGTATATCGAAAGCCTTTCAAGCTAGGTCTGTTAGCATTTGAAACCTTCAACTCCATACCCAACATCGATACTGGGTGTAATAGGTTATACGTTGGAAAATATACAATAGTCATACCAACTGGTAGCTACGAGATAGAAGATATAGAGAAATATTTAGTTAAACAGCTGGCTCCCTTGGGTATCAAATTCAGTTTGAAGCCAAACAACAATACTCTTTGTAGTGAGATTGAGTGCAGCGAGAGTATAGATTTCACTCGCAAAGATTCTATAGCTACGCTCTTGGGATTCTCAAAACGTGTGCTCATTGCTGGACAAGTACACAACTCAGATTCACCTATACGTATCCTCAAAGTCAACACAATACGGATTGAGTGTAATCTAATCACTACCTCTTATCTGAACGGGCAAAAAGTGCACACGATCCACGGTTTTTTCCCACCAGTTCCACCAGGATATAAAATCACAGAAGTACCGAGACATTTCATTCCTTTCCGCGTGAAAGCGGACTGCATCAAGTACTTGGAGATAAGAATTGTTGATGAAAAGGGAGAGTTAATCAATTTTAGAGGTGAGACGATAACGGTCAGATTATTACTCTCGAGTTGACATCGAGATGGGTATCGTTTACAACGCCAAAGTTGGGCGAGGGTATAAAAGTCGGGAGAGATGCGGAGACACCATCAGTCGTCAAAGAGCTGTGAAGCCATTAACACGACAGAACATTCAGTTCCTGAAGAGCATCGGTCTGAGAATTGCTGCCCGTGGTGGAAAATAACCTGTATATTTTTCTGTTGCAATGGAAGAGGCTCTAAATATTCAATCACCGGTCGCTTACGACGAATCGGTCGCGCACTACGAGGTTCACGCGCATCAGCCGTACGCCACGTCAACGTTCGACAACGGTGATGAGATTAGAATATCAATTCAACATCAAGACTTGAGTCTACTCCCTTCGCGGAGTAAAATCCACGTAAGCGGTAAGTTAACCAAGACAGATGGAACTCCATTGACTGCTACAAAGTTTGTGAATAATGGCCCATGTTACCTCTTTGAAGATGGAAGTTACAATGTAAATGGAGTGGAGATAGATAGGTGTAAAAATGTGGGTATGACAAGTGTCATGAAAGGTTGGTTATCATTTCAACCAAATCAGAAAGTAACACTAGAGAACGCTGGTTGGATTGATGTAGAGGAAACTCGATCGATATGTGACGCAAATGGCAATTTTGATGTATTGATTTCTTTGAACATTATGTTCGGCTTTGCTGAAGATTACCGAAAAATAGTGGTCAATGCTAAGCATGAACTAGTGCTTGTCCGATCTCGTTCGGACTTGGACTGTGTCACTCAAACTACTGTGCGGGATGGTGAAAATCAGGTGTATGAAAATTTCAAAATCACATTGAATAAAGTAGAATGGCTCATGCCGTATGTCGTGGTCTCGGATAGAGTAAAGATTTATCTCTTCAAATATATTCAGAGAGACAAGCCTATCAGTATGAGTTTTCGAACGTGGGAGTTGTACGAGTATCCGCTCTTACCAACTGCTCAAAAACATGTATGGACGGTCAAGACTTCGAGTCAACTCGAAAAACCCCGCTTCGTTATTCTTGCTTTCCAAACGAATCGGAAGAATGTCAAAGACAAGAGTTTGAGTCAATTCGACCACTGCAGTATTAGTGATATCAAACTATTTCTCAACTCACAATGTTATCCATATGGAAACATGAATTTGCAAATTGATCGCAATCAATTCGCCATTCTGTATGACATGTACTCTAATTTCCAGAGTTCATTTTATGGAAAAGAGAATGAGCCCATGTTAACAAAATCTCAATTCATTGCGTACGAACCATTGATATTTATCGATTGTTCAAAACAAAATGAGACAATGAAGAGCGCACCGGTTGATATTCGCCTCGAGTTTGAATCTAGGAATAATTTTCCCGCGAATACGTCAGCCTATTGTTTGATATTACATGACAGAATTGTCGAGTATAATCCAATCAGCGGCAACGTGAATAAGCTTGTTTGAGGAGTGGGGGAAACTCTATAAAAGCGGCCGTCAAATTTTCTAAAAGTTATTCTGCCTCGAGATGGAGTACGTGGTGGACATGCAAGGTTTCAAGCAACCAGAAGATGATTTTGTCCTAAAAGAGCTGTTCATTGCTCCACTCAATGGTGATTCGAAGCCTCAAGTATTTCTATTCAAACAACCATTCCCGTTCCGGAGATTTGCAGAGGAATACAGACGAGAAAATACTTGGCTTGAAAGGGCTTATCATGGCATCTCTTGGGAGGCTGGTGAAATTCCCTATACTGAGATAGGCAATGCACTCCGAGGAAATCTTAAGGATGCAATAATGATTCACGTAGTGGGTCAAATAAAGAAGAAGTGGTTGGAGCGCTTCAAATTCAAAGTTCGTGACGTCACAGAATCAGGATTTGTAAATTTGGAAATGATTTATTCACAGAAGTTGGTGACTGTATGTCCGCATCACACAGAGTCATACAAAGCGGTGTGTGCTCAGCATAATGTGGAACTAATCAGAAAATTTTTGAAAAATCACAAGAGAAATGTGATGGAGTGGGAGTGACTATAAAAGGCGTTGACCGGCTAAAGTGGCGTCATTCTATCAATACGATGGGTAACAGCCACAGCGACAAGCGAGAGCGTACTCCTCTTTTAGAGGATTACAGAAAGAACCACGATGCGCCATGTCGTGACGAGTGGAAGAGTTATGGGCGCAATCCATCTTCTGCCCCACCTAAAGGTCCTCGTCCAGACAAGAAGGATTATGAGAAAGTGAGGCCTTGGGAATGAGTGGGAGGTGGTGGTGCCAGCTCGACTTTGGAAGAGTGGGGGAACGCCGTCTGAAAGGTATAAAGCCGAGTGGAGAACTGTGGAGAGGCATTCTTGTTCAGCACTCGTGACGAGCAAGATGGGGTACTCTTACTGGGTCTGTGTGCATTTCTTCGATGAGGCTGGGAGATGTCGGAGGAATGAACTCTTAGAATCTTACAAAGGCGTGCCTAATACCAAAACTTGGAGTCTCTTACCCGGAGAAGTCAGGATCAGTGCCAATTTTTACCATGAAGAAGACTTATGCAAGACATGCCTGGAGACAGTCGAGTTTGATACCATGAATAACAACTTGTGGATTGCTGGTCGTTTCTTCTATAATTTTGGGACGAAAAATTATTATGAGTACTTTGTCGAACGGATCATCGAGGATGTCGGAAAGTACCTCCGAAACGACGTGCATTATAGTTGCACACCGCATTTACGCAAGCTCAAATCATTTATTGATAAATTGAGTGAGAGTGGGATTGGTAAAGAAGATCATTCACATATGAAGGAATTGGGCATCCAAGTTTACGATGATGGCTATCCTACATTCGAGGATGGATGGCAGAAATATTGATTTGGACATGAGAGTCCTCTCCAGGGTCATTGAAAATTCGAAAAACGTATGAACGAACAGGGCTACCAAAAACGATAATCAGATATAGACAGGGGCATGTCGAGAGTCAGCCATGGATAAGAATCCCGACTCGACCACGAGCTTTACCAACATCGCGAAGAACAGCGTGAGCAGATATCATCGGAAGAGTGATCAGTTGGATGCACTCCACAGGTGTGGGCGTGGCTGGGGCCCACATCATCGCGCAATATTCGTTGAAACTTTCAATGGTGATATATATACATACATATATATACAATAAGACCACGATATTTCAACATACATGCACAAGCACAGGGCATGGGAATAATCTTCGAATTTTGCAAGAAATATCGTGGTCACGTGGTATATACGTGTGATGTAATATATATGCTGTAATATATGTACTATATATATCATACGATAGATATATTTATTCATTTCGACCCGTTAGTATTCTCTAGAAGATATCTCTCTCTTTACACGCACGCGTGTAATGTTTCCCTCCACGTCTAGAGAAAGTTATACGGGATCTACCTTACCGACGGCAGCTCTCTAATCGTCTGTCTGATCACAAGTTTCGGTTTCGTAAGGAATTGAATGGAACCGCCCTTACCGACCTTCGGTTACCGATATGGTGACTGTCGATACATATGATGAGCTTTATTTGATCCGGTTAGAGTGCCTCGCCGGGTGGTGTAGTGGTCAGAGTACTGGACTTTGGATCTGAAGGGCGAAGGTTCGATCCCCGCCATGGGCATTTTTTAATTGATTTTTTTCAGCTTTTTTCATTTCTTCCAATGATATAAATTATGATAATTTCATTATAAAATATTTTCGGAATGAAAAAAAATTCCTCACAGTCAATCTTCATCGTATATTGTAGTACACTTACAATGTACATACATGGCAACAAAATGATATCTTAGAGAGAGAGAGAGAGAGATTGATTGATTGATTGATTCCTTTTATTCGCCTGGTGGCAAAAGTAAAAATACAATTAAATGAGATACATATAACGGTCATAATCAACATATAAATATTATACAATTTGTCATTTTGGTCAAGGAAATTTCATTTATCACAGAATGTGACTAGTCATTGAAAAGGCATCGAGAGATGCGCACGAGTCAAAATAAATTAGGTAATTAATTAATCGAGGTACATCAGTACATATAAAAAGACAGACATGGGCCCGGAAACTATCACAGATTTAAGAGTTATGTGACAGGTAAGCCACGTAAAACTCGACTAAAACTAGAAAAAGACTAATTGAAAAGAGCCCAAGCCTATCAGAGATTGAAGTACTGTTTCTGGTCCACGTCAATCCTCCGGGAGGGTTGCGACAAGAAAAATTCTTTTAGAGCGTCTTTAAAAAGTGAAATTTTTTGAATTTGCCGAAAGCCCGAAGGGAGAAAGTTCCACAAGTGAGCACATTGAACCTGGAAAGATCTTCTACCATATTCAAGTCTCATATTGGGAACTTTGAGTGTCCGCTCTTCTGCATCACCACGTGCGGGGCGTTCAGATTGGTACCTGGTAAACATCGCAGCTAGGTAGCCAGGTTCTCCTAAGTGCATGATCTTATGCATCAAGAGAGCTGCGAAGTACATTCGCCGCGAATCAGTACGTAACCAGCCCAGACGCTCCCTAAACGGGGTGATATGCTCGTCTCTCCTAAGATCAAAAATATATCTCACACATGAATTGCTTAGTCGTTGTATCCGTTGCCGCTGTTCGTCCGTGGCGTCGAGGTACACGACCGTACAGTAATCCAAATGCGGTTGAACAAGTGACTCGACAAGGCGAATTCGGAGAGGTTTGGTGATACACGCTCTAAAAAACCGCAAACCATATAGGGCTCTGTTGACTTTTTTGGTAACTTGATCGATGTGCGGTTTCCACGTTAGTTCGCTGTCAAGTGTAACACCAAGACTCACGACAGTATCACTGAATGGGACAAACACTCCATCCTGTATCTCAACCCCTGGCAAGTTCATTCGTTGCAAGTCTCTAACGTTCCGGTCGGAACTGAAAAAGATTGCCTTGGTCTTGCCAGCGTTGAGGCGCAGGTCGGAGTTCCTAGCCCATTCAGCAACGAGTCGCCCTATGTCTCCCAGTCGAGCAATCCCCTCCTTGATGTTCTTCTTGTCAACTTGAAGATAGATCTGAAGATCATCTGCGTAGAATATATGGTTCACTGACTTTCCATTCAATAGCCCGGGCAAATCATTCACATACAAGCTGAAGAGGAGAGGCCCAAGAACGGACCCCTGCGGAACACCCAGATTGGTTTCGAGCCAATCAGATTTACCTACTTTAGAAGTGATTTGTTGGGTGCGACCCTGTAAATATGATTTTATCCACAGGAGTGCCGATCTCGAGAAGCCAAGGTGTCGTAGCTTCCTCAGCAGCTTGCATGGTGAGATTGTATCGAATGCTTTGCTAAAGTCGAACAGTAGGAGCAGAGTGATCTTCTTTCTGTCAATTCCTACTCTGATGTCGTCTGTCAACTTGAGCAGTGCCGTCTGGGTACTGTGATGTTGCTTGAAACCAGCTTGGAAGGGATCAAGTAGATTCTCAATTTTTAAATACTCCGTGATTTGGTCATGTGCGATTTTTTCCAAAACCTTGGAGAGGAAGCACAGCAGCGCTATGGGACGGAAATCCGAGACCGTTGATGGAGTGGCAGTCTTCTTTAATGCGATCAGCTGCGCTTGCTTCCAAGCCTCGGGAAAAATGCTATGAGCGAAAGAGGAGTTAAAAATATGTACAATAAGATCACCAATAGCCGGGAGAGCTTTCGCGATCACACTTTGAGGTATTCCATCCGCTCCACGGGCCTGCGAGGAGAAATGTTTGATGGCAAGGACTACATCAGTGAAATTTGTGGGCTTAAATTTAAACCCCTCCTCTGGCGCCGAGTCAATATCGTCCATTGCTTCTTCAATATTTTCGTGGGGCGAAACGGAAACCCCCGCAAAGTGTGCGTTTAACTCATCCGGTGTGAAACCATGAAGTTCCTCCTCTTTGCTCTTAGGCAAGAGGCCGAGGTTGCGCATTTCCTTCCAGATGTTCTTCTGTTGATCGAGAGCGTCAGAAAGATGACTTTGAAGGAAGGAGTTACGCTCTCGTTCGATGCGCAAGTCAACCTCTTCACTGAGCCGAAAGTACTCATTTTGAAGCTCAGGACACTTGCGCTGGTTACGTTGATTCCGCTCCCAGCGCCTGCGCGTCGCGTCTCGCTCCTTTATGAGTACCCGCAGCTCAGGACCAATCCAGGGAGCGTCATTTTTTCGCGGATTAATAGTTTTCTCAGGAGCTAATTCATTTATAACGGTCTTTAAATTTTCATTCAAGCAGTGAATTGCTCCTTCCAAACTGGTTTCGGCATTTTCAAGAGCTGTCCAGTCGCAGCGAAGCAGCCGGTCATTCAATATCTCCGGAGTGATGTTACGAAAATCCCTGTAGGTAAAGGAATTTTTTGGCGGAGAGGGACTGAAGACGTTGATGGTGACGTCAATGACCGAGTGCCTGCCGAAACTGGGCAGGAGTCTGTTTTGGAAGTCAGTAACGATGTCATTGTCATCTACGTAGATGTGGTCAATCCATGTATGAGATGTATTGGGGGTGTGTTGGTGAGTCGGGCCATGCTGCACTATCGAGAGAGAGAGAGAGAGAGAGAGAGAGAGAGAGAGAGATTCAGGAAACACATCCAGGAAGCCGCCCAGAAGGCGAGCAGGGTTGGTGCGGCGCTTCAGCGGCTCATGCCGAATATCGGAGGACCCAAGGAAAAGAGGCGCGCACTTCTCAACACCGTCACCACCTCCATCATGCTGTACGGTGCACCCGTGTGGGGAAAGAGAGTAGAGAAGTCCATCATCGAGAAGAGAATGGGCCCTGTTCACCGGAGAGCGGCCCTGAGAAGTATCCGTGCCTACCGCACCGTGTCAGGAGATGCGGCTTACGTATTGGCGAGTACACCGCCCATTCACTTGCTCGTCGCGGAGCGAGTGAGGATCTGGGACCGCCAGAAAGTGATCGGAGCCGAACGAGTACTCACTCCGACGATGAAGGAGATCATCCGCGACAACGAGAAGGAGACCACCCTCGAACAGTGGCAAACTGAGTGGGATTCGCCATTTGCGAATGGCAGATGGACGCACCGGCTGATACGTGACGTAGCCAAATGGACGGAACGCACCCACGGAGAGATAGATTACTGGACGACGCAAGCACTGAGTGACCACGGTTGCTTCGGTGCCTATCTGACCCGGTTCAAGAAGAGGACATCCCCAGCATGCCAGTCATGCGGGGACAACTGGGATGACGCTGAACACGCCCTGTTCACGTGCAACGACACCCAAAGTGAGCGCGCCGAGTTGGATGGATGGCTGGGTGCTCAACTAACACCCGAGAACCTCGTCCCGTACTTACTTCGCAACCAGGAGACATGGGATAGAGTCACCGGATACATCAAGCTGGTGATGACCCGTAAGGAGGAGAAAGAGAGGGAAGTGAGGCGCCTCGAAGCAGGCGAATCACAGTGAGTCTGCCGACTCAATCAGAAGAGGTCCAAATTATTCCAGGAGGAATATGATGAACTGAAGAGGGAAGAAAGAAGAAAGAAGAGAGAAGGAAGAAGAGAGAAGATCGAAGAAAGAAGAGTAGGAAAAGATCGAAGAAGGAGCAACAACACCTGCAAGTCGTGAGAGAAGAGAGTCGCTTGATCCCGAGCGCGATACGCCTCCCACCCTGAAGTAATGCTAACGCGGTTCCGGGGTGGGTTGGTTAGATAGTGGTTAGCTGCCCCCAGTTCTGCAGTGATGGCTTGCCAACACTGTGGGGTTGAGAGCAGAAGGTTTTAGCCCACAGGGCACACGGGCGCTGGATTCATGCTCATCCGGTTCACCGGGTGGGCAAAATGAAAGCGCTCATGGTCTGCCGGTGGGACATCCAATAGGGATGTCCTGTCATCAGATTTTTCCTTATATTCCACTTAAAAAAAAAAAAAAAAAAAAAAAAAAAAAAGAGAGAGAGAGAGAGAGAGAGAGAGAGAGAGGAGGGAATACATGTCCTCGTGTGAGGTGGTCTTGGGGGGAGGGGGGGGTGTTTGGGTCGAGTTTTACAACAGTCAAGTGTGAGAGAGAGAGAGAGAGAGAATTTTAACTAATTTACATAAACACACAGCATGGGCCACTGATATCCGGCGGCACATCTCGTGAGCCATCTTTCCGGAATAAGCTTGGCCGGTCTGAGCTCACTGAGCGACTCGGTCGAGACATGGTTCGTGCGCCGGCGGCACATCTCGTGAGCCATCTTTCCGGAATAAACTTGGCCGGTCTGAGCTCACCGAGCTATAGCGACTCGGTCGAGACATGGCTCGTGCGCCGGCGGCACATCTCGTGAGCCATCTTTCCGGAATAAACTTGGCCGGTCTGAGCTCACCGAGCTATAGCGACTCGGTCGAGACATGGCTCGTGAGCTATCTTCCCGTCAAGGCTAGGCCGGTTTCGGCTCAGCGATCTTAGCTCACCGGTGAGCTGAGGCTGGTGAGCCGAAACCGGCCTAGCTATACTACTTCCCAAAAAAACCCTATAAACTTTGGTTTGGAGAGGGAGCACATACGGGTTAGCTGATTGTTCTTGGTGCTGTTGCTTATCTTTATCTACCCAAATAAAAATGACAAGAGCTCGATAAGAAGGCAGAAAAAGGTATTTTTGTCGGCTATGGTGACAATGTGAAAGGATTCCGAGTGGGAGTTTCCTGACATTGACAAGGTAGAAACCTACAGAGGTGTTATCTCTGAAGAAAAGGAATATGTTGCAAATTTTTTGGGGTTGATAAGTCTGATTAAAGGCTTCATCGAAGAATTTACGATCTCTCTCGATCAACCTGCAGCTATCTCGCCAGAAGGAAATAATAATGGCGGTAATCCAGATCAGAATGATGAACAGAGAAAAGACTCTGATGATTTTCATGAAGAGGAAGTAAAGAGCCCTCCCACTTTGAAACAGGAGAATAACTCATCGGTTCTGAACATAGTACTGAAAATGAGCTAGACCTGCTTTAAGAAGCTGAAAGAAAGCCTGAAGAAGATAATGGCAAGCAGCGAGTTCGAAGAGATCGAGCGGAATTGGAACGACCAAGAAGGTAACGTGATGGATTTGATCCCGAATCCATTGTAATACTGGCAGAAAAACCTCTACAGCCCCACTCTTATGAGAAAGCTTCAGCGGATCTTTTTGCTACGCAATGGGAGAAAACCTTGGGCGGGGAAATGAAAGCTCTCCTCGGGGTGGACCAATTCCACTCGAAATAATGTGGGTCTTCAAAACCAAACGGAACAGGAACGGATCTATCATAAATAATAAATTTCAAGGCAAGGTTGGTTGTGAAGGGGTGCTACCAAAATTACGGAGTTGACTAGAAGAAACGTTTAGCCCTCCATAGTCCGCTCGCTATAATCCCAATCCTATACTAAATCAAAATTAATTCAGATAAAGACTTTTGAGGGATGAATCTTATGTAAAATTTTGCGCTGAATCCGAATTGAAATCGACCCGGGATGAGAAATGCCCCTGAAAAAAATCGCGGCGGGTCAAGGTTCAAAAAACCATGTTTTTTGCTTATCTCAAGAACTACGGGTCAGACGTGAAAAAAGTTTAATTCAAAATTGAAGATCTTTTCAAAACAAACATTTTGAGCTTTTGCGGAAGTAAATGCGATCAAAATTGAACGAGCTAGAGCGAGTGAACGTTTTGGCGTGGAAACGTGCCCGCGCGGCCCTGTATCACCGCCACTATATCTATATATGTCGCAGGCTCTTGGTGAAATCAGCCTTTTCGTGAAAATCCTAGGCTCTTCATGAAGAGCCGGCCGATCGTGTCAGCGCTGATCCCTTCCACTTTGTTACACGATCGGCCTAGCCTTTTCGTGAAAAGGCTGACTCGTCCAGCCTTTTCATGAAAAGGCCAAGTCGGGCTAGGCCCTTGGTGTACAGATGGGCAGAGTCATCAGTACCGCTGTCGAGCAAAGTCAGTATCGCAGTCAAAGTTGTCGAATTAATTGAACTTCTCACAATCATATCAAATTGAATAATTTTATAATAATTGATCGATGGAATCGGCATGCTCAGATAAGACTTCCAAAGGTTAGCCCATTAAAACTGGAATGAAAATGTATATTGTTGCTCGGTGTGTGTGAAAAAACTGACTCTGGTCTCATTCAGTACAAAGCTACATCAATCGAAGATTCCGAAGACTATCAAATATCTAATAGTCAATCAATTCACGTGAAAATTTTCGTCATCTAAAAATCATTCTATGATTTGAAAAAATTCAATTCTAACTATGGGCGCCACACTCGAGCCTACTTTGTGCTGATAAGAATTGACATAATTGATCAACTATTAGATATTTGATAGTCTTCGAAATCTTCGATTGATGTAGCTTTGTACTAAATGAGATCAGAGTCAGTTTTTTCACACACACACCGAGCAACAATATACATTTTCATTTCAGTTTTAATGGGCTAACCTTTGGAAGTCTTATCTGAGCATGCCGATTCCATCGATCAATTATTATAAAATTATTCAATTTAATATGATTGTGAGAAGTTCAATTAATTCGACAACTTTGACTGCGATACTGACTTTGCTCGACAGCGGTACTGATGACTCTGCCCATCTGTACACCAAGGGCCTAGCCCGACTTGGCCTTTTCATGAAAAGGCTGGACGAGTCAGCCTTTTCACGAAAAGGCTAGGCCGATCGTGTAACAAAGTGGAAGGGATCAGCGCTGACACGATCGGCCGGCTCTTCATGAAGAGCCTAGGATTTTCACGAAAAGGCTGATTTCACCAAGAGCCTGCGACATATATACGCGCGCATTGGCCCTAGTAGGGTGCCCCAATGGTAAAACTTTCACTCGCTCTCGCTCGTTCGATTTTGATCGCATTCACTTCCGCAAAAGCTCAAAATGTTTGTTCTGAAAAGATCTTCAATTTTGAATCGAACTTTTTTCACGTCCGACCCGTAGTTCTTGAGATAATCGCAAAAAAACATGGTTTTTTGAACTTCGACCCACCGCCATTTTTTTCAGGGGCATTTCTCGTCCCGGGTCGATTCAGATTCGGATTCAGCACAAAATTTTACATAAGATTCATCCCGGATACCGGATACCGACATTGTCGAGTTTTCGGATTTCCCGATGAATTTTCGAGATATCGGGATTCTACTAAGTAACGCCGATTCTGCATGGCTCATAGAATCGGCGTTACTTGTTAGATTTTTGATATCTCAGAAATTCATCGAGAAATCCGAAAACTCGACCATGTCGGTAACTGTACAATATTGATAGGACTCCGACATCCCCTTAAAAGTCCTTATCTGAATTAATTTTGAATCTCAATTATAGCAAGCGGACGTCGGATTTGATTCAATTCGTCACACACCAGCACTGGCTGCCTCGGAAGATATGGGGTTGTGGCAGTTTGATATAAAAGCAGCCTACCTCAATGGCTAACTTGAAGAAGACGCGTACATGTTTCAACCTAAGGGATACGAAGACAGAACCTCACTAATTTGCAAGCTTACACGAAATTTGTCAATAAACTGAAACAGGCATCGAAATGTAATGATGGTCGCTTTGTTGGATCTCTAACCATTTTTCGATCAACACTTACCAAATCCAATCCTTGCGTTTTTCCTAACAAAGATTGAACCATTATTCTTGCGATCTACTCAGACAATAGACTCTAAGTCGCGAAAAAGGAAAACGACGCAACTTTTCTGATACAACACCTCAAGACTGATTTTTAAATCACTACTGGAGACGAGGGAGACGTGGAGCCAATTCATGGAAGCTGAAATCGAACGACTTGAAGATGCATCTAACTTCCTCCACCAGACCAACTACACAAAGAAGATTCAGGAGCTCTACAACATGGCTGATGCCAATCCAGTGACAGTTCCGATGGACAAACATCGAGAATTTTGTGTGACAAGGCATGACAAAAGAAAGACTGGAAAACTACGAGCACCGCAACGGTTGGCCTAATGGTGTATCTCGCGGTATATATCAGACCTGATATCGCATTTGCTTTGCGTATTGTTAGGAGATACGTAGTTGATAAAATTCAGAGGGATGCAGTAAAACAAATCCTAAAATATGAAAGTCAGTACAAAAAATTTGGTATTACTACCATTACCGAAGTATTTGATTACCTTGATATCTTGACCTTATTAAGATGTGCATTGTATGTTATTGTGATTCAAACTCATGCATCACCTTTTACATTCTGTCTTTATGATAACGACTACGTTTTGTGCTTTTGTAATCAATAAATCCCAGTAAATTTTATTGTCTATGTGGAGATTCGTTATGCGTCGAATAACAATGTCATTTACGAATACTATCCTGATCCACCGCTGACTCTTTTCCTTCGACATAACGTTTCATTATAATAGCCCACTACTGTTAGGAGTTGTGTTAAGATTTGATTCATCCGATTCTAGTTGAGTTACTGTCCAATTTACTGTATGTTGAGTAAGTATGTCCCTACCCTATTTTCTCGTTTGTTGGGATTCCACTTTCTTACATACTCCATTTCTAAGAAAAGATATACTTTAATTGAAGATGGGCGCATTGGTGATGAGCGGATGTGAAAATGCAGTATTAGATTCAAATTCCCACAGAATTTCAGCCTTTGATGTCGAGAAGAAAGGAAGCTATTTATTTTACAAAGACTTATGGAACTTTCCGAGTTCTCGCAAAATTTTTGCACGCATAGCTTCTTAATGAAGTTTTTAGGAAGCCATCGAGGTCTGTCTAATGTAACATCCTCACCGAGAATCAAAAATGGCAAAATATAGTATTGACCGGGCTCCACGGAGCATGACATTTTTTTACTCGGGTCGATTTGATCCAAGTATGGCATCTATAACACTACAATAATACTAGGGGGCACAATCCTGATTTCCAATCAAAAATAAAGATGGTATCGTCTATCATAATTTTGCCACAGGAGAAATGATTTTAGATGAATCTCAAGCTCCCAGACTGTTTCTAGAAAAAGAGTAAGATTAAACAGTCCTGCTTTTTGATCACAAACCTGGTTTTTTGACACATTGGAGTACGAGCTGAAAGGGTGTCATAATCACGAATACCGCTCAACTTTTGGAGATTTTTGTAAATTCTGCACCGTAGAAATAGTTCGATTTCTTCGTACTTTTTTTTCTTCTGAGAATGTTTATGATTTCGACTCTGGTTCTGAAGTAGACAGCGATCCAAACATGTTCTCGAGCAGCAAATCACATTAGAATTGCACAACAATACTAGGAAGATATCTGAAAAATGATATTTTGATATCTTGGAGACATGAGCGCAACATGGGACTATTTTCCTTAGATAGTTATCTGTAATTGTTACATTGTCGAATCTTAAGCTAATGAGTTTACAAGTTATTCCTACTACCTACTGAGCCAGCAAAATAGACCTAACCACAGATGTTACCTTAAAACTGAGAATTAAGCACCAACAAAGAAGATCACACTATTTATATCAATTTTATTTATCATAACAGTCTTTTTCCTTCCGTCATTGTTTTCATTTTGAATTATATTTACAAAACGTATGGTTTGGGGTCTAAGGAATGCTTCACTCATCGCTAACATTTAGGATCTCCTTCCGATGTAGATGCCCAGTAAGATCCTTTAGCTTTTGTATATTTATCTGCATTTATACCCAGCTCAATGCAGGTATCCGAAGCACAATTGGCGATATCGCATTTGACCTTATCATCATCGTAAAGTTCGCCCTTCTTTTTTGGCACAGCCATAATTTTTTCCGATCCTTCTTCTAAAGATCTACTGAAGTATTCTGGAGCCATGTAATGCTCGCAGATTAGTTCGGATCGTCTGGTCACTTGAAAAAAAATCCATTGGTTAATCTTGACGGAGTATCACTACTTGTGAAGAGTATTCGCGAAATATCGTCTTTTCGTAATCTTATTGATTTCTATACACGGGGAGTATCAATGAATTAAGCTACTTTTTCATTACTTTTTCGATACACTGAGCGTAAAAGTGCACTTTGCGCACAGTCTGTCGACTTTTACTCACAGTTTATCGAAAAGTATAGTTAGATACACGGCCGTAAAACCTATTATTCGCATCCTCGTGATGATTCCGACCCTCGCCTGCGGCTCGGGCCGGAAACCCATCACTCGGACGCGAATAAAACGTTTTACGCCCTTGTATCGAAATGTACTATTTTGAATAAGATCGAAGAATTTGAACAACAAATACATATACCATATAAAATTTGCTACTTACAGATTGTTAGTGCCATGTCTTTCATATCTACTGTAGGATCGAACAAGATTTTCTCCATCGACATTGAAATGCTTACAATTACATCCATAATCGCATTTTTTATTCCCTGAAATATGCCAGAGGGGCTTGGAATCCCACCCTTAGCCATACATTCCGGATTGTAATTACCTCCATTTGGATAGAAGTCCACCGTTGCTAAAAAAAGATATCGACTCAGAAATGAATCTAAAGTTTTAGAAGTTTTCTCAACATTTTTTTAAAAACAAACCGAGAGAATATCATTAAAAGAGATAAGCACGTGTAAACTTTATCCAATTATTCTTTTTAGGGGACTACAAACACTCTTTTCAATAATAATTTTTTACAATTTATTAAAAGTGCTCTGCCAAGAGTGAAATTAGGATACATCTTTTTCTTGAAAACTTCATAAAATTTGAAACTCGGCATCGACAGGAAACAATGGCTACGTCATTTTTGTCTAAAATTTTTGACTTAAGCGGGATATTAATTGTATGACTTCGTTAAGAATGGGAAGTCTAGGTTCAGACAAGACGGGACTTTGTGAGAACTATGTAATTGCGACCGTCCAGAAGAATATTTCTATTTTGCTCACCAACCGCTTCGTGAATACCAAAATTGAGATTTTCACCAGAATCGCTGTTCGTGTGTATCGCATCAACAAATTTAGCGTCTGAATGGCTCAATTTCAGCTTTGTATCCAATCCTTCAAAACAAGGTCCTGCAGGATCGAGACCAGTAACTCTGTGCACCTCCATATCATCTTTCAGATTTCTTGCAGCTTGACCACTTACGTGTGCACCGAGACTGTGTCCAATGAAGTGTAGTTTGTGCCATTTCTTTAAAGGTGTCCCCGAGACATCGGAAACATTTCGTAAGAAACTATGCATCAAAGTAAGAGTTAGTTGTATTGATCCATCATATAAATTTTTGTTAATATTTGAGATCATTAGTAATTGGCTTCAACTCCGGGACGTTTGCTATCGACGAAACTTCGCTTTTCCATGAAGAAATCAATGTCTCTGTGTAGATATTTTTCCTAAATTGTTGAACTTTCACAGCTTTCGCGTCTTCATTTGGAATGTCAATCTCAAAAAAATTATTAATACACTTCGTTTATCTACCTTGATGATCTCTGTCTCTTGATACGACTTAATCTCATAGAACGACCCGGAGCATTTTCATATTTACGATGCGTGCAGGAACAAAGAACGAAGCCATAATTTATTTTTCTCGTGTTTTTTGTACAAAATTTTTTGTGGGCCTCCGGGAAAGTCGAAATTCTCTTCTCAGAATGTTATCAAAATGCACCCATAGTTAATCAACATTTTATGAGATTTTCTTGATCAATCACTCACAATTTATCATAAATATATCGCAACTACCATGAATAGAGACCAAAAATGAGTTGTTTAGAGACAGGGTGAGCAGGGTCCATATTTTGAATCAAAGAAGACTCCTTTCTTCGTCTCCTGAGGTATGTCTGAGATAGTTACTAAAAGTAATTTTGAAATTTCCCAATGTACCACCACCAACAAAATTGAAAGAATAGTAATTGCACCTCATTCAGGAGCTTTCGCGCTTCCGACCGATTTTTTTGACCCTCGCCTGCGGCTCAGGCCGTAGATCTATCACTCAGAAGCGAGCTATAGCCTCATCAAGTTGGTATGAAATCTACCATTTCAACTTCCTGTGCTAGAAGGTGACTTTTCCGCACGGTTTTTCGATTTTCATCCCCACACAGCATTTGGAAAAATAGTATTCGACCCACGGACAAGGTGGTTCCCGCATTCTCGTGATAATTCTGCGCCCCCCTCCTCGCTTTCGATACTGACCGAAAAATATCACTTGGTGTGCGAAAATTGACATTCTAGCCTCCGCATGAAAATTTATAGCCGAATAGAGACTATCGTGATTGAGATGCCAGAAAATTTTTGGTAGACGGTCTTCTGTCTGATTGGAAGACCTGGGACAAGACGTAGGATGAATTCTGAACTGTTTTTTTTTTTTTTTTTTTTCATTTGGTTCTGAACAACTCAAATATGGATGAGAACAGTCGCATCAATTAAACCAACAACTAGTACCTATCACAAATAGTTTCACTTATACATATACCTTCCAATCGCAGACGCGGCGTACTGTGTAGCAATGACCGGCGTTTTGTAATCCATAAATCGGAAGATGGTTCTCCAGTCTGTGAAAATACTACGCCTAGAAATCGCTGACCAATTGACCAATATGACATTTGGATTACCCTGAAAAGCCCTATTCATTAAATATCCAATTTATGCTTACGATTTGCTCAAAAAACAAACTTCACTACTTGGATACCAACCCGTTTCAACAAAAGTCTATACATTTTCTGCACCCAATCTTCCATATGATTTCTCCAAAATCCATGGGTCAGGACGTAAGTTTCTTCTTGAGGATCGAAACCTCGTTCTTCCAAAAAATCAGCTGTAACATCAGTTTCACTCACTTCTGCACAATCACCCGCTGTATTCGTACAAACATAAAAATACACCGCAAAAGGATCAATTTGTTCTTTGTTCGTTATGGCACAGTCAGCCTCTTTACTTTTTACCCCATTGATCAAGAATTGAATTATTATGATTGAAACGAAACGGTAATACATGATGAGATAATTTTTTTGTCTAGTTACACTGAAAATTGACTATGTCCTGACGCAATCTCTTTTGAAAATACAAAATCGAGCTTTTCTGAACTATTTAAGCAATATAAAATGCATTTACGTACTTAATCTTATCGAACATTTACACGACAACAATTACCGTTTTCAAAAGGAGTGAGTTATGAGCTTTCGAATGGGAACGTTTATTTTAATATTTTTCTGTGTGAAAGTAGCGTAATGGCATGAGGTAGATGCTCTCAATTTTTTTTTCCACCCACTGATCTTGAAACAGACAAGTTGTAACCTTCAACTTAGATCGAAACAATTTTGAATATGAGAGTGTAAATCATCTTCATCAATTGCAAGTTTCAGATGGGCTGTCAGGGCTCGACTTGAATACATTCATTGTTCATTTAAAAAACCAAGATTTGACAGGGAATCCTATTGGTCTGATCGTCAATTTCTTTCATTGGAAATCGCAGATACTTCATTTAGCTCCGATCCTGTATCCAGATGTAACTTCTATTCGCACCTATTCAAGATAACTAAATTCATGTACAGATGCCCAAAATATTCACCACCTGGCTATACTTCCATTTAGCCGAAGCTTGGTTTGGATGATTTTATCGACAATACCAACAGCGTCATAGCTCTCACACGTGAAAATAACCATGCAAATTATTTTAAAAATGGGCTCGAATAATCCCGATCCTCGTTATTTGCAATCAGATCTTAGATATTTCTCCCATCATGTCGTAGATCATATTTTGAAGCTCTCCCGCATTTCTGTTTGGGTTGAAGGACGTTGAAAAATTATGCGGGTGGCAAAATCCAATGCCAAAGTCACTTGTGCGATAGGAATTGGGAACACAGGCCTTCTTTGTCAGCTAATTAGCATTTCCCGCACAAATCAAAAACAACTCTATATGGATTCATGTTTTTGGCTCCTGATCGGTACACGTGCGATGTTCATGACATTGCTAATTTAATATTAGAGCAGTTATTCTGAGAAAAAAATCATTTTTGGATGCATCATGGAGAAGTTTTAAACAGTTGGATTCGTTAACTTGATTCATTTATCATTATGAGGCTTCGATGGGAAAAGTGGTTCTTCGAATGAAACAAGAGTCGATTGGAAAAAACTGTGTAAAAATTTATTAATAATGTCAACTCATTATTCTTCCAAAAAGACTTCAATTTAAGAATATTGTTGATGGATCGAGACCGCTCCATTGAATATTGAACAAGTTTTTTGGGATCCCTCCAGTCCATTCACCAGTTGGCTGCTCGTTCATGAGATTTTTTTGGTGGCAAAAGTAGGTTGTGCTTTTCAAAATCCGACTTTTAAAATCTGGCGTGGTGACTTATCTAGGCTTTTTTAATATTGATGGAACATTCAAAAATTTGCTCTGGACAATGAGATTCAGACGATTAATAACTATCCAATTGTAGTTTTACAGAAACCGAGAATTGGCAGAGTACAGTCGGTTATCACTTGAGTGTGCATGGAGATTCGTGATTTTCAAAAAGGTTGGCGATCTACAAGATTTATATCGTTGAATTCAATTTTTATTACTCTTGTTTCTCATTACTTCGATGAATTGATAATCAGTTTTCTATAATCACATCCTTATGAATCAAAGATAATATCTACCGCAGATCATAATGCTTGATTCGTGTTATGAAAATATCAAAAACAATCAAATAAACGAGTAATTGTTCAACGAGTTACACTGCTACAGTATTTATAGAATCGATTGAGATATTGAGTATTGGTTTTGTAGCAAAATCGAGGTCGGCACGAAATTTTTTTGCAATCGATTCGTCTTGATTTGCTGATTACGAATATCTAATTTTTGGTCCAGAAATCTAGAGAGATTGATTTTTATTAATAAAATACTGCAGAATTTATGGTTAAATGCGCATATTTCGAGAAGTTTTGGTCGGAGAAGAAAATTTTTCAGCCAAAAGTTGTTGCATTTCATGTCGTGAATGTGAAATTTGTTATGGATAGTTGGAACTTACATTTTCCATTGCACAAAACGAATTTGTTTATAAAAATTTGGTTTATCTTTGAATAATGGAGTAAATTCCCAAAAATGAATATGCCACTCGATTCATTATTTCATTTCAAACAAAAAAGTATTCCGAACATTTTTTAGGTACCCGGTTCGGATGGCCGTATCGATGCGGATTCCACTCGGGATTCCAGCTTGGGACTATTAAGGAGGTACTAACTGGCCAACCGAGTTTGGCTGATCGGTGCTTCTCCTTCCTACGTTGCAGCGTATTCGCCCTACAACCACCTTAAAAAAGAAAAAAAATGGCCATTCCACAAAAATCACGATGGAATTAATTTTTATCAAGTTTCTTTTCATTCAATAATATTAACAAGTGTAACTCTTGACATATATGTCATCTCGTTTGTGCCCGAGGGCCGAGACGATAACGCAGTAAAGTTTATTCATTGGGAATACCTCAAATGGCTCTTTACTGTGTTTTTTTTTTTTTTTTTTTTTTTTTTGTTAGATAGCGAAAGCAACAGATTGCGTGAACATGGTATTTCATCGCTACTATGACGTTTACGCTTGATTGAGCTTGATTTAAACGCCGTAATACGTTGCATTCAGTCAGTTTACTGAGATTTTCCACGCTTTATTACGAAACTTTCCTGGTCGTAAGAAAAACCTGTGCATTACTTGCACTTTTGAAAGTTCTGTCTTACTCCTTCGTATCAATTAGAATTGAGTTATTCCAAAAAATCGTGACTAGTCTAATTTATTTTCATGATTCAACCGTTTTGTCGAATGACAGTCATTTTGGTCGATTAGTCGTCTTGAATTCAAACTAGGATATTTGCATCTCTACTATGTGATGAGGTCAAATGACATATTTCCATGATCAAGTTCGAACTAACATAGTGATGAGCTCATATTCATATCTCTAGAACAGCACTATTTTGAAGAAAGAGTCTAAAACTGAAAATTTGGTCCATCAGATTCAGTAACTGACACAATAGGTAATCTAGAATCCCAGTTTTCTTTGCTTTGTTAATCACAAATATTACCCAAAAAAAATCTGCAATAGATTTTTGATAACAATATTCTTTCACTTGTGGAACCCGATCCCATTGCTCAAATTAGTGCAACTAATATAGAAAGATTTTCAGGGTTCTTTTGTCAATCTTGGAGGACTGCAGCGAGTGAAAAATGGAAATACTCGAATGGCCAACAATTTATTTGCGACGTTTTGTCGAATTGGTACATCGACCTCTTCAGGCAAGAATCCTTCTTGTAAGAAGAAAACACACAAATTCACTCATGAAGCTAAAATTAACTAAACAGCTGAAAAGCAACTACAAAAGGAAAACATTTACCTCTACGTCCGGTTTTTCTAAAACATAGTGATTCTTAAAAATCGGAACGTATAGGTAAATGTTTTCCTTTTGTAGTTGCCTTTTAGCTTTTAAGTTAATTTTTCAATGTGAGCTTCATGAGTGAATTCTTGTGTTTTCTTCTCACAAGAAGGATCCTTGCCTGAAGAGGTCGACGCAGTAGTTCGACGAAACGTCGCTGATAAATTGTTTGCCATCCGAGTACTTCTATATTTTACTCGTTACCTTCCTCCAATATCGACGGAAGAATCCTGAAAATCGTTCTATGGACAACGGGGATGACGAATACAGCTGTTTTTCATCGTTATGAAGACTCAAGTCCAGATATACAATGGGACTCTAACTAGCAAAACCAGTGAGAGTCAAATAATCCCAGAGTGATATGATAGTACAGTAAAACCTGCCTAGAAATTGTAGCTTAAACTTTGTTTCTTGTCTCATTCATGCTCCATAAGAGAAAGAGGGATTCTTATAAATTTAACACGCTCGCTGCGGGGACGATTTCCCGTAATTTTATCCCGGTCATGAACTAGACTCCCGTATTCTGTCAAATATGTCTGGATGGGAGCAAATTCTTTTTTGACTCGTTGTTTATGCGCTAGGTGAAATGAATGACCTTGAGAAATTCTTATTGGGGATATTTTTCGAATCATCACGGTCTGGTAAAGATTGAAAACTGAAAAATCGCGGGGCCCACTAAAACGTTCGGAGCCATCTAAAACTCCTTCAAAATTAATAAAATCAGAGTATTGAAGAGAAAAAGATTGTCAACATTGAACATTGTTTCTTATCAATCTTGTACGTGTAAGCTGTAACAAAATACTTACTCGTCGATAACAGAAACTAAAATTACTATAATTCAGACACTGTGATTCCTAATAACGGTGATGGCGATATCGAAATCAGACAATAAAGAACAGAGATGGAGTTACCATCGTAAAAATTACAGAATCATAGAAACAAAATCAAAAATCAAAATTTTGTATGTTCTACAAAATCATCAAATTCCATCTCGAATGGAGACCTCTTGACCATGTAAGCAGGCAAAGTCATTCCAAGAACCTTATCATAGACAGGCCTAGTCTCGGCTACATAGTCATAGGGTTCAGCTGTATCAAGTTCTTCCGGCTCTATCTTTGGTTCTGACGGTGCTTCTTCTTCGTCGTCATTGTCATTCTTCTGTTCAACTGCTCTGGTTTTTCTTCTAGTAAAACCAGCTGGTTTCAGACTTACTTTGAGTGGTTCCAGTGACTTTGATTCACTCGTTGCAGGTTTAGCAGTACTTATTTGGACACCCAATTTATTACTTGAGGCTGGCGCTAAAGATGGCGATGGTGGGATTGTTGATTGCTCAGGATCAGCTACAAAGACACATTCTTCGTGTGTGAAACCTTGTTCATTGGTGCATTTGTAGCAAGTCATTTCACCTCTCTGCCGTTTCTTGCATTTGGACCGATCCTCCGCACCAATGTCTTTGACGATCTTCTCGATTTCAGCCCGTCGAACCTTAGCGTCATTAAATCCATTATCTACACGGGAAGCCGATGTCTTGGTCTGCTGTTCTTCCTGTTCATGCCGTTTTCCATAGAAAATGTCATCTTTGAGTAAAGTGTACAAATTTTGTTCTTCATCGGGGTGCGTGATTCAAATACTACTGATAATACTAGATACAAAATATTGGAAGTCTAAGAAACGGTCTACAGATAGAATGGTATCATTCCTTTACACTCCTATTGAAGATACTCAAGTGCTTAACACCAAGTTTGTACAAATTTTCACCAGATCACTAAGTTCAGAATGCGATTCATAGTGCATGTCCAATAATCTACTCATACTAATCAAAATGTCATAGTACTTACTCCAACACACGATCTGACGATATATCAAGTCCCCTCAAGGTTTATTACGAGTCTACATAGATACATAGAAATTCTAGAAGGTGAATATAGAACATCAAAATTTATTTGAACTTTCTTAGACATTTTAGTTATCAGTTCATAATTCTGGTGCTACAAGAGAGCCCCCATCTTGCAGCCCAACGAATTCATGAAGTGTATTTAGTGAACATTTCTGGTTCGTTTACTACTAGCACTACAATTTTTACACATAATTTCTCGACCAATCACGCAAAATACTTACGTACAATCTTGTTCTACCATCAATCTTTGCGGGTATCAATACATTTCCATACAATTTTTTTGATAGATAACCTATCAAACAACTTTCTACAAAATAAATACATATTTTTAGTGAATTCCTACAATAAAACATCATATTACGAGAACCTTTCTGTGTCTACCATTCCTTGTGCTAACTACAAATTTGTAGAAGAAATTTATTGTATATACACAAAAACTAACAAGACTACTTGAACCATTCAAAATATGGTACCTTCGGTCCTCTGGTTGTTGACTTTGGTATATAATCTAGGGGTGAGGTTCCAGTTGGATGCACAACCGGGAAAGCATATGTTTCTTCAGGATGTTCTTCACCACTACCATCAGCTGCACCGTAAGAACCGTAATCATCTTCTCCATCAACTTTGGTTGGACTGCCAAAGCTATTGGACTTGGAATAAGCGTAAACCTTATCTTTGGGATCATATGAGTAGTTACACTGTTCAGAATCTCCACCAGTCTTTGGATCCTTGCAAACTGTACACACCATGGAGTCTCTGTGTACTGTTCGACAATTTCCCTGACCCCGTGCATTACTAGCAATTTTCTCTGATTCCGATCGGATCAACTCCTCGCTAGATGGCGCAGCAGCATAACTTCCATAACTCTCCCCACTACCATCATGCTCCTGTTTCTCAGCTGATTCAGCTGAAGTATCCCTAACCTTTTTGGGTAGTTGTTTATTACTACCTTTACGAGGTTTAGGAGCAATTCCAAAACTCTTGGACTTGGAATACTTGTAAGCCTTATCTTTGGGTTTATACGCGTAGTCACATCGCTTTGATTTACCACCAGTTTTAGGATCTGTGCATACCGCGCATGACTGACCGTCTTTGTACACAGTTCTACAATTGGATTTGGTATTTGCGCTTTGTTTTGGTGATGCGTCATCTTCTTCTTGTTCAGCTTCCTGACTCCCATCTTCTTGATTATTGGAATGGTGACTATGTGTGTAGTCCGGTACGAAGTGGGTTCGAGAATCGTGACCTTCTTTGTCATCTTCATCACTACCATTCTGATCACTGTGGTCAGTCTCGTCACCATAGTAATGTGAGTGGTACGGATCTAAATCGTAGTCACGTTCCTTCCGTGGTTTGGATCCATTTTTTGGTTTCTTAACAGCTTTCTTTGTAGTTGTATCTCTTGATCCTTTTTTAGGCTTCCCAAAAGAGCTTGATTTGCTGTAAGCGTAAGCCTTATCGTTTGGTTGACCACTGTATGAACACTGCTCGTACTTTCCGTTTGTATTTGGATCGGTGCACACCATACATATCATGTTATCCTTGACTACGCGCTCACAGCTGTCAATGTTTTTTTCATATTCAACCGGTAAGTCTTCTGAAGCTGCCGAATGGAAGTACTCGTCGCTAAATTTGAAACCTTCGGGGAGCTCGCTTGAAGTATGCTTCTCTATAGCCTCAGAATGAGTAGCTGAAGTGTGACTGTCATTGGACTTTTTGAAATCCAAATTTGATCTGGGCTCTCGTGTCTTCGATTCGGGAACGGAAGAGTATGAACAATGTTCGTAAGTTGAACCCTCTGTTGGATTCTTACATCGATAACACTTCATCTGTTTTGGATCGATTGGGCTCATTTTCGCTTTAGTATCTGATTCCTTTGGTTCAATTTCATAGCAAAGAGATGTACTTAGTATGGTATCATGTTCCTTAGTATCTGTGTCTTTGGACTTATTGGTTGATTGAGTTGGAAGAATTTCTTTTTTCAGTGTTTTATCTTCTTTTGGAACTTTTTTGGGAGCACCACTGCTTATCGTAGGTATTGGATTAATATCTTGCTGATGGCTATCGTAGGAACCAGTGGAGAAATTGGGGATCACAGCAGAAGTATGATGATCATCAAGATGAGATAACGCTGACGAAAGATGGTCAAACATGAACCATGGCTTGTGCTCTATGCTATCAAGTCCAAAGCTTCCAAAAGTATCGTGGAAATCTCCAATCACCAATGAAACCATAGTGCTCAGCAACGTAAGAGATATCTAGAGAATAAAGACGTGTTTCAAGATGAGTGGGAATTGAATTGTCGAAACCTAAAAAATCTGCAAACCTCTCAAAGAAAAGACATTTGTGGATTATGCCGATTGGGTTGAGAGACACTTCGAAAATTGCATAACAAAAATATCAATAATTTGAAGGATTATCCATGAATTATTGTGATGTTTATCGGCAGATCTGAATTTGTAATTAAAAAAACACAGTTCGGTTTGTTCGAGGGTTTGTTGATTATCATTGGGTGCATTCGGGTTAGCGAGTACACTCACCGGACATAATAACTGCACAAACTTGAAAAAGCTTTTTCGATCGACTGTGCGTAAAGCACTGCTTTACGCACGGTAGTTTATGTTCACTTTACGCCCAGTCGATCGAAAAACGTATTTCGATACTCGGGCGTGAAGTTTTTTTGCTTTACTCGTGCTAATTTCGACCCTCGCCAGGGCTCGGGCCGAAAACAATCACTCGAAAAGCAAAACCAAACTTCCCACCCTCGAATCGAAAAATACTATTTCGTCCCACAACTGCTAGTTGAAATTTGGATACTAGATTCCAATTCCACACTGTTGAGGGTGAGGTTCCAATCACCTAAGCACCAGAAAACCGTCTGATCTGAATTGAAACAACGGCCCAGGGACAAGAAGCTTTATACGGCTCGACGCGCAAACTGCGTGTTTCCACGCTTCCTCGCTGCGCGAGGAAGCATGGAAACACACAGTTTGCACGTCTCGCCGTATAAAGCGGCATATGCGTCTCGTGCCAAAAACTTTGTTCTTCACGAAAACCTTGTTGGACGTCGGCTTCGCCGACGCCCAACAAAGTTTTCGCGAAGAACAAAGATTTTTGGCACTCGACACATAATATACTATTTTGAGATTTGTGCAGATATTTTGTCCGGTGAGTGTACATGGAAGTTCAATGGAACTTTCTGTTCAGATTTTTCGATAGAAACATGATGACAAACCGCACAAATGGTTTTCCATGAACAGAGGTATAGTTTCAATAATTAATCACTAACTATTTTGATTCCTTTGTTGCATAAAATTACTATTTGGTCTGCATCCAAAAACACATACCTCACATGATGCCATTTTCACAAATAATCTCGTTCAACTATCATCACTTTCTCACGAAATGACTCGAAAGATTGCCGACGTTGGTGGCTTTATATCGACTCGGTAAAGCGCAACGAATCCTTCTCTAGACAACGAACCGCTGAGCTTACCGTTTCTTATTGGCACTCTGCTATTCGATCAAAAAAAAGCGTTCACCTCCTGGTCTCACTTTTCCAGATCATTGACATGTCGCGAGACTGTTTCGCTTCGCGTGCTTGAACCAAAGTTACAGTGAATTTTACCTTTCACAATTTCCAATGAGTCCAGAGTTTCCCTGGTGAGTGCTCTTCAAATGTTTTGAGAGCCATTTTGCGGTAAAATTGGTAAAGTGTGAATAAATAATTTCAAACAAGTTAAACAGAATACGATGTATTACCTCGTGCGTAGAATTTTTCTATCAATTTTGGTAAAAGTTCTACCAAGATTGGTGTGGAACTGAACATGTATGGTTGGGGAGAAAATTTCTGATTATTTCCAAAACTATCACGATTTTCACCGCAACTATACCCATAAGCTGAATTATGCTCGGTGTAATTTTTACTAAATTTTGCAAAAAAATTCCCCGCATCTGAAACTTTTATTGGATATGATAAGGATATTACTATGACATTGGCTATGTTTCCTTGGTATATTTTTCTAGTTCAATTTGCGAAGGCAATTGATTAAAAGTCACCAGACAGACCAGAGTCTATAAGGGAATGTCCGAGTCCTATCAATAATGCATCAGGCTTACCTACATTTCCGAGTTCTCAGATTTCTCGGAGAATCTTCGAGATATCCTAAATCTAAGAAGTAACGCAGATTCTTCAAGTCTTTTCAAATCAGTGTTACTTTGAATCGTCGCAATATCTTGGAAATTTACAAACTTATTTGAGAACTCGATAATGTACAGTAGAGGGGTCTCTAATGTACAGTACCGTGCGAAACTTCGTAAACGGTGAGATGGAATTCTCTCTTGCTTCTAACGTCGATTGCTCAGTCCCAGATCAACGTAGAGGAATTTTCACAAAGCACTGTAAAGGTAAGAAAATGCTAACTTTTCGTGGTCTTGGTTTTTTTGCAGCCTTTCTTAGTAGCTTCAACAGCTGATGTAATTTCAAGAATTTCAAAGAAAATTTCTTTGTTCGATCAGCTGCAGTTTGGACGCAGGTTACGATAAAGCAATTCTACAAAGAGCATCGTAAAGAGCGGAAATGATCCCATTTGCAATGATTTTTTGAAAATTTTTTACGTTGTGCCGAGCAAAGCCAAAGCTATCGATTTTTGACGTTCTTCACCATTTTTCATTGAAAATCCGAGAATCTAGCTACTTTGAGAGCTCTCGCAATATTGGTCGCACGACGTAAAAAATTTCGAAAAGTCATTGCGAATGGGATTTTTTCGATCTTCAAGATGCTTTTAGTAACATTGCTCTATCATAACCCGCGTCCAAACTGCAGCTGATCGAGTAAAAATGTGTTTACTTCGAAATTCTTGAAATTACATCATTTGTTTAAGCCACTAAGAATTCAGCGAGAGAGAATTCCATACCATCGTTCACAATTTTTGCACGGTACTGTAGGTATCAGACATCCACTTAATGAGAATCGAAGAAGCTTGTGGAGCTAAAACAGATCAGTTCATATAACCCTTGCGAGTCATTTCGTTTCTCCCATAATTCAAAAATTTTGAGCTGATTTTTAAAAACCACGCGATGGACATACGATCTTTCCTATTAAAACTAAATCTTCCACAGATATCGAAATAACAATTAGAACCCCTCTGCAGATATATAACTCGCTTTCAGACAAAACCAGAGTATTTGAAAATATTAGTATTCAATGCAGCGTTGATTACGATTCAAAAGTTACATGATCATCAGAGAACAAAGAATATTCCTGATTACGCCTACTTATAATTTTACGTCGATCAACTTTGTTAAGGGCAAGAAACAGGTTGCTTGTGGTTGCAATCCTCAGTTTGACCGCCGAAGAGGTGTATTGTGGATGCGTCACGGCTGATTTATCCGCAGACACGAACAATTGCTTCACTTTTTCTTCATAGTATTTCACTCTGCTGCAATATCTTGCACACGGAAACAAAAGCTTCACCAGATTACATGACCCGAGGGAAAATCCTACATCACCCCGAAATAATTCAGTTACATCTTGAAACAATAAATTTTTCTGTGCTCCTTTCACATCTAATTTTTTGCTATGTTATTATAAGTATTAAAATTAGAACTAAAAATCGATATTCAAAAAGGCATATAGCTTTATTTAATCTTAAATAACAATATACTCACTCAATAATCTAATATAATATACAAAGGAATTATAAATTACGTATTTACAAATTATGATTATTCCATAAATATTTAAATATATATATTGCGACAAATTGTGTGTTGTATTTTCGAGTGCTACGCAGTCAATGTTCATGTAACATATTGATATAGAAAATTTGAAAATTTTGTGATAATTTGTGATACAATTTGATCAATCTTTGTAAGGAAAAGGGCGTGGATAAACATTTATGTGAGATACTCGTGGCTTTGGATATGGTTTCGCATCAAAAACAACGGGTGGAGCAGGTTTGAGTTGTAATTTTCCAGCAAGCTTTGCAATGTTGATTTGATCGCTGATAGTGCTTTTCTCGCGTGATTGTGGTTTCAACTTTTCTTCCTGCTGTTGCTTGGCATTTCGACGGCGATAATAAATAACTTCACCGGCAAGTGTTACCATGGCTAGAGCCAAACCGAAAAGCGTTGCTATGAAGACTCCACCTAGGAAATGAGACATTCAAGTGCAAATATCAATGAAACATTTATTTTTGATATACTAGACGCAAAAATGTCCTTTTCATATGGATTTTCGACATTCACCCACGATTCATTAAAGATAAGAAGAAAAAAAACATGCGATACTCGGCCGCAAAATTTGAGTTCTCCATCTTCGTGACAATCTCTTCGAGAAAGTCACTAGGGATACGAGATCTGACTTTTACGCCCTCGTATCGTTATCTCCTATCTTTCATTAGTTCTCAGAGACAAAGTCATTTTTTGGTCAAAGGCCTATTTCAGTTAAGACCGTCCAATGAAGTTAGGTCAAAAAAGTAGAATCCGTCCGCGATGAAGTATATGATCCTAGAGCTAAAATGAGGTGACACGTATCTTTTTTGTTTAGCCCAGATCGACTTTGCATCAAAACTATGCGAATTTTCAGTCTGGAGCCGGAAATTGAGATTAGCATTCTGGAATTGGTGAAAGCTCCACAACTTTGCTCCCAATGGGTCATTTGAGATGGATCTTGATGGAGAATATCAAATACAACGTATTTTATCAGAATAGAATCCTATGGTGCTCGACATTTTGCATAGAGTCCCAAAAATCGAAAAGTTGATGGAAAATGAAAAAAATTCAATTACTTAAAATCATAAATTTGTATCCCTTTGAACTTTTTTCCTTGCGAGAGTACTTTGAACTATGTCAAACATGATGCATTTGCTCCGGTAGACGGTGAAAATTCGTGGGAGGCGATGAAACAATTTCCCAGAAAAAAATTTTCAAATGACAAATTATTGTTGAAATTCGGCAACAACTCTTTTGAAAAGGTCTATTTCCTCTGGCAAGAGTATCGTAATCCCATGGAAGGGAAGTGCCCCAACATGATTATTTCCGGGGCCTATTGCTAAATTCTTTTTTTGAGTGATTACGGCTCAATGTAGCGATAGATCCCGAAATTGATCATGTTGGGGTGGGGCACTTCCATGGGATTACGATACTCTTGGAAGAGGAGTTAGACCTTTCCAAAAGAGTTGTTGCCGAATTTCAACAATAATTTGGCATTTAACATTTTTTTTCCAGAAAATTGTTTTTAGCGCCTCCCACGAATTGTTAGTAATAATATTTTGAAATATTATCCCGAATAGAATGAAAGAAAATCAGGAAATTAAAAAGTAAAGCGGAGATGAATGTACCTAAACTTTCGAGGGTAATTCCTTCATTGTCATCGGCATTTGGGCATGTTCCTTTCATAGACTGGTTCCAATATTTGGAATTCAAATTCTCAAAGTATCGATCCTTCTGAAGATCTAAAATCCTGAAAGATCATTTCAGCAAGGTTACTCATCATGTTCAGACTAGGCAATCAAAAAAGTCGAAGTTATGTTCTTTTGTGTCTATACCTCCTACTAATTTCTTCTTGCAAATGACTTCCTTGTTGAACGGCAATGGCGTAAGGCTGTTCGGCAAAAACTTCACCAACTTCTGTCAGGTTACAATTCAATGTGACCTGGTATTTTATTTCAGACGAGTCGTGGATGAATGCAAATTCAGCTTTTTCGCTATCTTGAACCTGTAAAAAAATATCATAAAATATTTCGAATCGTTATTCTGTAGGTTCGTTTGATTAAATAAAATTAGAAAAAATCGATTCGATGTGTGACATCACACCTTTTGAAATCCCTCGTCTACAGTTTTTACAGGTCCAACTTGAGTTATTGCCTGCAAAATATGTCCGTATTGTTCTTTAATTGGATAATCCCAAACACGAAATTCTACTTGATCACTCGAACTATTCAACGTTATCTCTTTCCAAACTCTGCAATGGATTGAAAAATGTATAATCATTTGTTAATTGTTGTTTTAACACTAATATTCTGTCATTGTTAAGTCATGTAACTACTTACTGATAAAGTCTCTCCTCGGCGGCCTTCATGTTTTTGAAGTACTGATGCGTCGTCGAGTTTTCGAGAACTGTGTAATTTATTCGAGATTGGCGAGCTAATTGCTCGAGTGACTGCACTGGAGACTGTAATAAATTCAATAAATTAAGTGTCAGTTTTTTTTCTAGATGATAGATATAGAATATGGAATATTTTTAATTCTAGAATAAGTTACAATAAGTTCAAACTTGCATTTAAGGATGGATTTTATATTTCGCAATTCTATATAGACCGTCTGAATTTACTTTATTCTTTACTGGATTTTGAGTCAGTGTTCATTATTCATAATTTCTGCGTGAGCATGCATATGATTGCTCGATTTTGTAACATATAACAATTGGCTATAACAATACTTGAAATTTGGAATCACTTGCATGTTCCAAAATGTATATTATATTGGAAGTGACTCGAACACACCGTAAATTCATAATTTTAGGGAAACTTTTGAAAGATTTTTGCGCACTAAACAAAAACTCACATAAACTTTAAATTAAACAGGAGTATTAGAAATTTTCTTCAATTTCCTTCGTAATGTCAGAAAATATGACTCCCCCAAAAAAATACCAAGTCGATCACTGAACAAACGAGACTGATGTCACTGGATTGCGCCTAATTAGCTGCAACCCGCCAGTAAGACATGTAAACTGAGTGTGCACTACGACAGGCGAAATTTGCAAGTGGATGCCAGTATGATGGGGCTATAGGATCATGAATTATCTTTACCAACCTGCATCCTTTCGACGGTAAGAAAAGCAGCCAAATTGGCTGTAAACGTGGCAAGCATGAGCACAACAAATAGCCAATAGGCCGCTACGAGGGTTCGACTTGATAGTGCTTTCGGGGCTTCACCACCACCTTGAGGTGTGAACGAGGTCAGAGCGAACCAAAAGCTCTCTTTCAGGGTAAATTCTCTGAAATTATTAAGATTTTATGAATATTTTGTAACTTTTATCATTCCCTTACTTTTTCAAATCATTATCCTACTATTCAGGAAACTTTTCATTATTTATTTGAAAAATGTGCTTGTAAAATGATTACATCGATGCATCAAAAATCTGATAGACCATAATTGGAATAACTTTTTTTTCTAAATAGAGAGCGGTATTTAACCAATGAGAAGTTGAAATGTAAGGATGGTAATTTGTCACATTATTCCATTATTTGAACATCTTGAAGTCTTTACAGGTGTTACTTTACTGGAGTCAGCCCAAATTAGTGTAATGAAAAAATGTATAAATACCAACAAAAGAAAATTGGTGTGGAGATAAGTATGTCAAACTGCTTACCTGCACGGATAAGGATACATTTGCTTATTATTGCGAGCACTGTATGGTGAGTACTTATCTAAAAGCCAAATCATGACTCCAGTCAGAGTCAAAGCTCCCACTATACTGGCCCAGACCTCACCCTTCAGTACAGTCATAAATTTGAACAAAGATGCTTGTCGAACGGGTTTCCTCATTACTTGAAAGTCATAAGTTTATACATAATTTAATTTTTCAATATTGCAAGTAGTATAGATGAAATTTTACTCTTTCAAATGCACTGATTACTCAGCATGTTAAGACCGTATTGGAAATTCAGATTTTGATATCGAAACAGATGTATAATAATTGCGTTAAAATTACTAAGGGTATAGAGATTAGTCGATCAAGTATTGGGATAACTTCAATCTCGACTTCGATTATCGTAGTAAATGATTTCACGTTTTGCCATTTGTAACATTTCAAATTAGTTTGCAAAATCGTACCTTACACGTGAAATTCCTGGAAGTGAGAATTTCATGACTTCGTGAATAAATTTGCTGTCAACATTGCTATGAAGTCAGAAAATATGCAGAAGTAGACATTTTCCCCGTTTTTTTTTTATTTATTTATTTTTTTTTTTTTTTTTTTTCAAGTATTCAACGGTCATCTTTAGGCAATGGACTAATACAACCGGGGCGAATCTCGTGAGTTTAACGTTTCGTGATTTTATCGTGGAATGCTTGAGATCCAGCCACTCCCCCTAACTGAGAAATCATAATATCCGTAGAGCGACGGAAAACTCTTGAAGGAAGTAAAACTTGCTCCGGAGAATTTGGCACATTTTTTTAGTTAAGGTATACGTAAAATATCCAAACTGCGTCAACTAGAGGCATCTTTTAGTCGCGATTGGATCAACGACATTAGAGATACTGGCCAAAAAATCCAATGCATCTGATCAATTGAGAAACTGATGGAAAAATTGATACTGATCAATCAAATGTCCTACACTCACCAATCAGTATACCAGATTGTTCAAAATAAGGTGCCACAAAGTCGATAACTTCCTCTCGCTCAGACGTCATCGTCAAAGCACCTACAGCAATATCTGTTTGCTGTAAAAAAAGTACAAAATCTTCATTCAAGATTCAAAACATCCCGAGGCCCAAGAAGAAGATAATTCCAAAAACTCTAATGTAAGCCCAAACTTTTTTATTTGTTCCAGATTCCCTCTTGAAATCTGGTATACATTTTTCTTGTAGATGAAACAATGTGATGTTCAGAAAAAATACCTCTAACTCGAGTAACTTTTGTGTAGCACTTGAACTAATCGTACAATATTTTGAATTTTTGTTTCCCTGTATCATCATATGTACAGGGATTTACGTAGCTCTGAAGAAATTGCACAGGACATTTGCACATGGATGAGTCGCGCTTATTAAAAATGAGATTCGAATCATTTTTCCGATTATAGAACGCATCGAATATATTGATGAATCATTCTAAGTAAAAGTAAAACATCGACAAAATAGAGACTCTGCAAATCGAGGGCCGAAAAAGATTCATGAAATAACCTACATAGTGGAGGAATATATAAGAAACAATAAAATGTCAAGAATGTATCGAGTTACCCCTTTAGCCAGGTCACCAACAAGGCCGTTCCATACTCCGTTAACTTTTTCTCCAAATGATCCATCTTCAGGTACAACCAGATCATATTCAAAATCCATCATTTCTGAAAGTCTGTGAATGAGATCGATGCAGTATCCGGTAAGTTCGTAAGTACCATCTGGCGTTTTTTTGTAATTTCCATTATCGTCTTTCACCTTCATCGTCCAAGGTATAGCCTTCTCAAAAAATTATCCATGAGAATGTACTCGGTGATATTCAAACATTCTAATATGGTTATGAATTTAACAAGTATATAGAGTACATCTTACCTCAGCAGTGCCGATACGGAAATATCTACGAGCAGCCTGAATGGTTCTATTTGGTAATTCTTTGATTTTATTAGATCTGTCCCATGTAGCATTATACTCTAGGCCATTTTTATTCAATACTGAGATATCCATTATCGCCTTGTACGCAATCAGATTCCTCTTGTCCACGTATTCGAATGTGTCATTTTCTGCCAATTTCTAAACAACAAAGAAGGGTTTATTCAAAATTTAGTTTCTACAAGGTTGAGCTCCAAAATAATTTCATGAATGGACACTGATAATGAGCGGACACGAGCTTATGAGAAACTTTTGTAACAAAAAGTTTAATTGGATGATGTGAGTTTTCTGATCAGAAGAGGTGGCAGTAATTTCTTTCGTATTTTGAAATGTTGAATAAGAATCCGAACACGAGTCTCTGTCCGTACAAAAATACCTGGGTATGAGTTTTTGCATTTTGAAAGCCAGTCGAGACTTGTCACTGCGAAACCAAAAGCGAGATCGTTTTTGACATCAAATTTTATGTCGCGAACGTATTTTTTGATAATTTTTGTATCTACGAGAGAGCTAAAACTAAATCCTAGAAGTGCATTGAAATGCTTTAGATGGGGTTTCTGTTCTTTCTACGCCGAAACAGTGACTAGAAATGTCGAAACTGAGGATGGGATCAAATTTGACGTCGAATTTTATGCCGAAATTATTTTTTTTTAGAATATTCAGCAATGCTAGGATTCAGAGATAAGCGGCAGAGTGAAACTCATTTTAAAAATTCAGTAAAATTATACGGGATCAGTATACTGGAACGGATAGTCCGATATGTTTACCAGGTTCCAGCTACCCATCATCGCTGAAAATTCGTGAAAAATTCATTCTCGGCGAGAAATTTGACATATATATAGGATTTTATCTTGTCTTTATATTTGACCTGTATAGTCACCATTTTGGTCTAGGACAAAAACGCCCAAACTAGAGAATTTTAGCACATCCAGGGGCTATTCTATCTTTCCAGAGTGTAGAAAAATTCTCAAAAATACAATTTTTGACGTAAAATTTGATGGCAAAAACGGTTCTATCTTCAGTTTTGCTGTAAAAGGTCACAATATATGGATTGCATATATGCCTCTGGAACGCAAAAACTGCTCATACCCAGGTATTTTTGTAACCCATAAATCAGACCATAACTCGAAAATGGCCAGAGTAAGGTGTTGTTCTGAGTTTGGATTCATGTTCCGAAGCTCAAAATGAATCAAAAATGACCTCCACCATTTCTGATAAAAAAGTTTTTCTTTGTGGACCTCTTTGCTATTATTCACTTACTGCGAGTAGCTTTTTATCAAATTCTGACGTCGTTGTATTCGAAGGGTTGGTCGAATTCGGATTACAAGTTCCTGTTTGAGGCTCTTGCAAAAGATTAGCCGACTGTAGTTCACTCAGTATTTCTACGATGAGGTTGATAAGTCGACGGAAGTAATGTTGGAATATCTGAAAAAATTAGTATTATTAGCGTACAGGCATCCCTCCATATTCACGGGCTTTGTGTTCTCGATTTTGGTTATTCGCAATTGGTCGATTGCGGCAGTCCCTTCTTATTCGCGGCCCCTGGACTTGTCCATTCGTTATTTTAATTCTAAATGAGCCGATTATAACGATTTCAAATCACGCTGAATCCTCGTGTCACTGCTAGAATTCGTACTCAAATTCGGCAGAGGCACACTTTGTGCGATTTATTCTCCTGTCTCCATTTGCAAATCTAGAAGCTCAGTTGAATTTAAGAATGAGTGTAGTGATTAGCAATGATGATCGGAACCGTCTCTCAGGATCAAGTTCACGTCAGTCTGTTTCGGTGTTTTTATTTACACTATTCACCGAGCTATTCGGCATGATACTCTGATATTTTTATGATCAGTAAAGACACAAGAATCCCAGAAAACGTTCTCAGTGTAAAAGACTTCGGATGCACTGGGATCGGCTGATGCTACCATCGAGGAGATTATTGAATTCGATCCCAAAGTTACCCGAAGTTTGAGCATCAAACACGGATTCGAATCATTACTAATACCTTACAAAGAATTGTCTGAAGATACTTGTAGGTGTGCTGGACAATTGAAAATAATCGAGTTCTTCAAAAACTAGTAATTACTATGTTCCAGAGATTATTTTGTAGCTGTTCATACATGAAAACACGATAAATTTCTAATATTGTCTTGAATTTGAGCACTTTCTTCGAGCTCGTGACGTGGCCCCTCTCTTCTCCCATCAGTGCGGTACTTTTCTGATACGTATATCCGCGAATACGGAAGCCTGTATGTCTTTACACTGTTCGCAGTTCGATATGATGAGATTTAATCAATGGTTTTTAATTCTTCTTTACGAAAAAAAAATTCGAAATTTTCAAGTCGTAAGATTAACAAAAAAATCGAGTCTCCTCAAAGTTTCCCCTATGCCTTAAAAAATTCCTCATTTTAAAAGTACTGTTTCTGTCAAAATCCATCCGAACTCAATCCAGTGATTCCTGAGTTTTTTCAATAAACCTGTCAGATTCGGTCAGAAAATTTTACAACTGTTCATCGTCCACCTTATGAAATTATTGTTCCACTCCGTCAAATAAGTTAGCAATATAATCAATAAACAAATCGGAAGTACGGGCTGTCGAATCTCAAAAATCTTCTGATTACAGTTCCGGAAAATGATCATAGTGGTCGGCGTTTTCTACAGCAATTTTCATCACAATTATTAGATCCGGAGCCCAGGGTGGGGGAGGGGGGGGGGACTGACAGGGTAAAGAAGCACTTGGCTATCACTAAATTTGAAAAAATTGATGATATTTATAGTAGATTCTTTCCTCTCCTGTTACGAACTGAATCATGTATGCAAATGGATACTGTACCGCAAATACTGGTACAAATTGAAATGCTCAGTACCCGTGAGCCATAGCCAAAAGCATAGTAACACGAATGACCAAACCACCGTGTAAATTTTCAATAGAAATCCATCAGTACAATGGACTTTATACAAGAACGATCAATATGTTAAAGAGTCTTTTTTCGTACATCTTATAGTGTGAGTCAACTTCAAAATCCCTAAGTGGCTTACGGGTTTTTGCTTCTTCTCATTTTAATGAAAATACTCACGAAACGGACGATGGCGTGCGCCCATATTTTAACAAAAACGTCTCTCTCAGCCTAATCATCGAAGAATGGCCTCATTGAATGCCTGAATTCCAGAATCGAATACACTAAAACTTTTTTTTCCATTCATTTCGCGCTCGTTCTCCGCACCCCCCAAAAATCGCAAGGCTCGCACTATAATAGATTTTTCAAGGAAAAGATTCCTACATATATAACCATTAGAGCCGTTGCCGAAAAATCCCGTTGTCTCGATCTTTCTATTAGATCCTCACGTAGTAGGAAAGTTGAAATGCACAGAGTCTTGTATTTGAAATGGGCCGAAAAGTAGCATATAAGGTGAGAGAAGAAAAATTTTTCAATGGATTTGAAAGAAGAAATTCTTGCTCCTGATGATGATGGTAAAAGGGGTATCGGTTGAATATTGAATATTGGTTTTGGTTACGTTAAAATTGGCCGGGCAGTTGCATGGAGCATTCATGTACATTAAATGGCAGCAGACTTCTTCCTTCATAGTAAGTCCAACAACCGTAACATTTAATCCTTCAGTTGCTCCCTTGAAGAATGAAAACTCTTTGTGGTTGTAGTCGAGGAATACTAAATGCCAGACGCCGTCTCGCCTCACTAAATTACCGTCCAAAGCCTGCAAATAAAATATATAATTTCATTTTGTATCGTATTTTCTGCTATGTCTACGATCAATATTGAGATTGTCATCAAAATTTTCTACCATAGTTTTCTTTTATTGTGGCGTTGATCCGAGTTTTCATGTATTTAGAAATCAAAATGCAAATGAGAGCCTGTACATTTTCCAATACACTCTACGCATAAATGAGTATAATATTCAAACTCTTGAAAATGTACTGATTAGTATGACTTCCCACTGATTCGTGCGAAAAGAGTAAAAACTTGGTAAAAAATGGCCTAGGTACTTGATTGACATTTTCAACTAACTAACATTTGAACCCACTTCCTGGCTTCGGACTACTTTTTTGACACGAAATAAGGCAATAATTAGTTGAAAAATTATAAAAAATAGCAAAGTTACGAAGTAGTAGATTTTCGTTTTCCCCCCATTTTTCTCCGTAATAAAAACTTACGGAGACTTCCTTGTTGTTTGAATATGATTTTGAGGTTGTCAAGAATTTTTCTAAATTTTTTCAGGCGTTTATGGTAGGTACCAACACAAGTATCGATTTTTGCATGTTGCCACATTATAAGAACGCTTCAAATGGAAAATGTGCCAATTTTTCATTAATGAGCTGAAAAATGATTTTTCGTGGATTTAGCACGAGTTATCCTTGGCTTTGGAATTTCAAACTTGCTTAAATAAAGGAATGAACTTTCGAATTTTAATATTCATGACTGCATGAAGGCTAAGCTGTTACAATATGAAATTGTCATTCCTCCAGTTCTCGCTCCAGTTGGTGAATTTACACAAATCACAGCCTCTCTAATTCGAGCTCTGCAAAACCTCCAAATCAAAATTCTCAAACCCACAAAATTTTCAAGGTTGAAAAAGATTCATTAACTTTTTTGTGAGAGATTGCAAGCAAATTAATCTTGCAAAAATGATTAAAAAACAATTTAGTTCGGGTAGTCATGATTATTCTAGGTTATGTACAATGCGAATTTCTCTTTTGTTCTCTTCTGAAGTATGATCTTATTGTTAGGGGAAAGAAAAAATCCCAAAAAATGAGCTTGCTCCATCAAGCATTTTCAAGCGATGCGATGCATCCGTGGTCTGCAAATTATTTGGTACACAAAAGCTCAACGATCTTGACATCGATAAAATTACTATTTTTAAATGCAGAATTTGAACTGAGTAGATATAGTAGATTATTGGTAATCACAGTAGCTATCAGGCATACCGAAGATTGAGCTAAAGAAGCCTAGATACTTCTCAAAATTAAAAACAACTTTCAATATCTCTAAAATTCATACACCTCTAATTAACCTCATTTATTTGCTCTTTACCAAATCACCTAAGGCACTATTCTAAAATTTTGAATTCCTCGCAAACCATTCATTCATTTGCCATCAAAAATTAATTCCTCGCCAATCGTATGGTTCCGCTCACATTATACGTCTTATGGCTCTTGAGTATCTAAAATCGATTGGATCAACACAAAAGCGCGTCTAGGTTACCTATATACACCCCTGCCTCTTACTAATAGCAATCCAATAGCTTCGAATGGCCCTCCACCTCCACCTCCTTCTTCATTGTCATACAATACGAATTTATATACGAAACATACATCGGCAGTCCATTATAAAATGATGAATAATATAATACCTGTACTTACTATTTTATATCTATATTTAGAGTCTGGCACGCGACTCACAGCTGCAGGATCGTCTTATAAAAGAATATAAAAGGATCCGAAAGGCGATGAAAAAGAATTAAAAAAAAAAAAAGATGTATGATGAAGAGTGAAGGAGGTTTGCACACATGCATATAATGAATGAATAGTATATAGTGCATGAAATGTGGGTAATGAGTATATAGGCAAGAATAAGAGCTGATATATAATGTGTGTGTTAGGATACTAATGTGAATTTTGGGACTTACGGTTCTGAAAAGTTTCTCCATCTGCTCGGTGTTGGCGTAAATTGCGTAGTACGAGGGTAAAGGCCTCATATTTCCTATACGTACGACTGTTTCTGGTGATAGATTTTCTATCACAACTAAACGGATTATGCTGTGACCGATTAAGTAGTACAGCGTCTGATTCAATTCTGTAAATAAACGATGAATTAATGTGAAATTTGTGGATCATCCAGATGCTTAGAGGATTCATAGAACTGATACGGAAGAAGGCCAAATTTCGATACCAGTTCTGAAAAACTCGGGAAGACTTAGATTTTCTTGTATTCATTGTTGTACACATATAAAGTTGTCGGAGATATTTGAAAGCTTGAGGCCGTGATTTTCGAAAAAATTAAAGAATGAGAGGGACGCCCCTGATGAAATTCCGTCTTCCCGAACAAAGTATAATGTTTCTGTTTCAAGGTAAATCCCATATAAATAAAAATTAATTAAAGATCTTATTAAAGAAGAATTAAATAAAAATCTTCGGTCACCCAGGATTTTAAAGGCCAGATTTTCAAATTAGGGTCGCACCTCTCCCCAATACTCAATTCATTGAGGAAGTCATTTTATCTTTGACTGGAGCTTAAATGTGTTTCTTCAGTGTAGACTCTCATATTCTTTGCTCAAGAATCTTATCAGTGACATATTTTTCCGGAAAATCTTAGGATTTTCTCCAAAATTATCTAGTATAGTACCTGTTAAAGTGCTTTAAGGTACTTCACAGAAGTTTCTCAAGAAAAATTAACGAAATACTTCACAGAGAATAGTTATGTGGATTCCCGCAAGCCATCCGCGTAATAAAAGGTCCCAAAAGTAACATGAACAAAAATCCATATTAATTGAGCGCGATATTTGACAAAATCACTAAATACTCTTCTAGATATTGCCGTTATATCGGCGATTCCGCGCAAAGTGTTAACTTTGGGGGTCAAATTTGAACTTTTGGCTCATTTTCTACCCTTTTGATTATTCGATTTCTACTCATCCCCTGGTCGCTTTGGAGTCAAAATGATGATAATACCAGGTGGGTTATCGTTATGACAAATGATCTTGAGCCCAGCAGTGCACTTATCATTCATGCGATTGACGCTAGATCAACATTGCGTTTTATCGAGTACTATGGAATGTGACATTTTCGTGTGCCATGGGATGTGACATTTCGACCTTTAAATTCATCTCACGAGCTCGGATTAACTCGGATCGACTTGGCCGAATATATACCCTTTAGTATCATCAAACTACATAAGAAAAAAGCAGAATTGAGTCATTGGAGTCATTGACACGCTGTAATTCATATGCCATGGAATGTGACATATTTTTTGTCCCTTAGAGTAAATGAGCATATATTGGCTCTGCTAGCCAAATCATTTCAAATTAACGGCTCCGAAACACCGAGAAGTTCTACCTTAACCCAAATGGAATGAGATGCCACCCTGGAGAAAAGCGTTCGATTTCACAGAAAAGCTCGGGAGGGTGTTCTACGGGTGCCATGGAATGTGACATGGTTTTCCAGGACAGGATGTTCGCCTTGGTTACACCACGACAAACTCGAGCGGGGACTTGCATTTGTGCGTGAATTTACTCCTTCAAATATAAGCTTTTGAATGGTGTGTCTGAGAATGCAATATATTTCGTTACATAGCAAGATTATGACCATGAAGGGGGTGGGGTTGAAAACAGGACAAGCAAAAAACCGTGTTTTTGAGCATAAATCAATTTCTAGAACACAAAAAACATCCAATATCACCACTCAAAACTATCCTCGTAGGTCCTAAATGCTGGTGTTCAATGCACCAAATTTTTTTATTGGACCTATCTTACACCATTTGAATATAGCAGCTCAGGACATCAAAGTTAACTCTTTGCGCGGAATCGCCCATATGATACAGCTTTCACAAAGTATATGTATCCCAGTATACGTGATGCAAATATTTTCGTCCAAAATTTCATGATAGAATACTGCGTGAAATTTCAGGAGCTCTTCCGTAAATTTTACAAAGAATAATCACGTGAATATCCGATCACATTTGCACAGTCTAATATTCGAAGATTTTCATTTAATTGAATAAAATTCTAATGTTAACAAATTGATTTATCTTCCCAACGTATGCATCAAGAAAACCAATAATTTATCTGAGGAAGGACAAAATATTGGAACATTTTGGCAAGTTATCGATATTGATATAACGATATTTCAAGAATGTCGAGTTCAAATTTAATCCTTTATTGCAATTTTTCCAAGAAATTCTCCACCACACGTATAAATATTTATACTGTGCAATGTCTTGGGCAGGCGTAAAATCGTTCAGAATATTGCGCATATCTCATTTTCTCATGTTCTTTCTTGACCCATCATATGTATAACTGTAATGTTGCTCCTCGCGTGTGCACTCTCGTGACCATTTGTCGATAATATGCCAATTTTTCCTGCTCCTTCTGAGTATGCACATTTTGCAAATGTATAAATGACTGAGCGACGGCCACAGTTTTAGATCATAGATGTCGGGTAAAATTGACTCCACACAGCGAAAAGGATTTCTCAAAATGAGAAATTCTTTCTCTCGTTTCAAGTACGTGTAATTGTAAGAAATTTCAAATTTCTCGTCTGAGGAATTTCTCAGAATGAGAAACAGAATCTTTTGTTGTGAGAACTCGTATTTCTCACTCAAAAACTAACCTTTTCAGATTTTGTGCTCGTTGACCCTCGTTTAGCCAGACTTGGAAACAGAATACGGAGAAAACTACTTAAATCAGATCAACACATTATTTTGTCTGATCAACAATCAGCATTTATGATCAACAAAATAAACAGAGAACTCGATAAACAAGAAGAGCATAATAGATTTGTTTTTATGAAAATTTTCAAGCGTTTTGGACATGAAAAAGGTGACCCAAACCGCGTAAGAAACTCACCAGGTTTTCTACTCGCCAAATTTAACAGATCACAGTGTTAATAAGTGTATCTTGTGCACAATCACTGAATAGCGACGACTGCTATATACCCATCGTTTTTGAATAGCTCAACATTACACTGAAGCTTAGGAAACTACAATAGGATCATTTCCGGCATAACCCCTCAAACCGGCCCGACCGGAACGCACTTGTACTTTTTCATTTTCCAAAATTTGCCAACTGATAAAAGCATTGACACTGCATGTTATCTGAATAGACCATAATGTTGACGATTTGCCGTGATCATAACCCCATCTAATTATTTATTTTGAAAACTCTAACGAGAAAAGTGTTTTCTCAGAATGAGACTTTTTTTACTCGTTTCGAGAACAACTGTTTCTCAGTTGCGAGTTTTTTCTTGTCATAATATTTTGAGAAAATAGTTTTCTCATTGAGAGAGAATGATTTCTCATCTAGTGAGACGATTTCTTGTTGCAAGAAACGAGTTCTCATACTGAGAAAAATCGCTCGATTTTGTTTCTCAGTTTGAGAAAAAACTGTTTCGAGAAATGAGGCCATTTTGAGAAATCCTTTTTACTGTGCACGGGTGGACTTTGATGAATTCTATTCAAAACGATACATAAAAAATAGTGATGCCTCAGATCGGTTTTTCGTGTTTTCAATTCGATTCTATGGCCCATAATATGGAGTTTTCACCCACTGAGAGGACGCAAAAAAATTTCGGAGACGCCTGTGGAGTTTTCTCTGTTTTGCTTTTTGATTTCACCAGAGCATGACAATCATAAGCTTTTTTTTACTAAATTGGCGATCTATCTCGTCTCGAGTTCGGCTCAAGATAACGCAACGCGGTTTGCGCCATTTGGAAGGTGTTGAAAAAACCTATCGGTTCTAACCCTGGAAATTTTCGTTTATCTTCTTTAGGACCTGATCAGGCAAAATCCGGAAAAATCAAGTTATCCTGATTATCTCAAAATGGTAGATTTTGCACCGAGATTATGAGGTTGTAGCTCGCTTCTGAGCGATTGGTTTTCGGCCCGAGCCGCACGCGAGAGTCGAAATAATCGCTCGGAAGCGGGGAATCTCATGATCGAGGCGCGAATGCTATTTTATGCAATTTTGTAAGCACCCAAACATTGGAAAATTGGATACAGCAATTTTTTTTAATCTTCCAAAAACATGATTTCTCATGCAAAATTGCACGATATTTGCGATGAAACTGGTCCGAAGTTGTTTTTCTGCTGTTTTAAGCTTTTTTAAATGATTTTCTGATTTTTCATACTCTATCAATTAGAAAACAGCGATTTTTGCGCATGCAGCCCATTGGATTGGCTTCAGACGACGAATAAGAGCCAAATTGACCGTAAGAACGTGTTTAGATAATGTTTTGAGTCGGAAGTACCTGTTTGTATCCCTATTTTAGCCGCTTATCTCATTTGTGAGCTAGAATGAGTGAATATACCCACTCGCACTCGCCTACGTCCAAATAGACGAAATAATGCCCATTTTCAACTCGTAAAGTAGAACCTCCTGCTCGCATGTATCTCGAGGCTCGCCTCCGGAAGTTTTCACACATGTTTGGGGGTACATTGGAGAGTAATCCCACACAGATTGGTGCACATTAGTTCAGATGGAAGCATATGCGAGCCATACGTGTGAGGTCATTTTGACCCATAGACAGTTTTGACCAAAGTGTCATAAAAAGGTGTTTTAAATTGGCTGAATAAAATCAAGAATTGAATATCCCACCCAGATTATCGTTCTAACTGGTAGTATTTATATCGAAAAACATATTCGCACAGGTCTGATGCGGTCGAAGGAAAAAAACGATTTTTTCAAATCAGGGTTTGACAAGTAACATAACAAAATTGCGTTATCGATTTCGTTATGTTACGTTATCGTGACAAAAAACGAAACTAAGAGGTAATTTCGTTACGTTAGGATAACATAACTAAATACCGTAACGTAATGTCACTAACGTAATACAATAACGTAACGAAACTCCAATACCAGAATTTCGTTTCGTTATTAATAACGTTATTCTATAGTAACGAAAGTCGACTCTTACGTGAATAACGTTATATGTGAATAACGTTATTAATAACGAGACGAAATTCAAGTTTGGAGTTTCGTTACGGTGTTCGAGTAACGTTATTCACATTATAATTAATCTCGTTACGTTACTTCCGCGAGTAACGTAACGGAATGGGAATTGTATTTTGTTTCGTTTTTTTTCTTTCGCCAAGTGATCAGGACGAAGTTTTGCCCCACAAGGGCCTTAAATAGAGAAGATCGGATATGACTGATTCCTAATGCGCCAGAGATAGACTAGGTTGGTGGATACAACCAAGTATTCGGAGATACTTTTTTCAAAATTGTCCTACGACGCATAAAATCCGAGATACCGTCAGTTTCAGAGAGGGACTGCGTTCACTCAGAATTTATGAGCGGCAGTGAATATAATGAGAAAAATAACGTAACGAAACTCGAAAAAGGGTTTCGTTATGTTATCGTAACAAAACACATTAACGAAATGTCTTGGAAATTACGTTACTCAATTTCGTTATTAGTTTCGTTGGTTTCGAATAACGTTATCCACACGAATTTCGTTATACGTTTCGTTAAAAATACCGAAACTCATAACGGAACGAAATTCAATTCGTTATGATTTTAACGTTATTCTTGTAACGTAACGAAAAACATAACGAAATTCTACCCATTATTTAGCGAAATAACGAATATCATAACAGATTTCCGAGGGTTTCGTTAATAACGCACCATAACGAAACTAGCGTTATTTGTCAAACCCTGTTTCAAATTGAGCTCAGAGTTTGGCATTTTTACGGGCACGCCATTTTTACGAATTTGCTCAGCTTGTAATGACTGTAACTCCTATAGAAAGTACAGGAATCGACTCTTACCAGTAGTCAAATTGTAGGTTTTCTCGAGACCTCTAAAATGACCACTTGTAAAAGTCGATTATCACATGTCTAGTGGGAGCTACATCACTTTGAAGCAAGCCCAAAAATCGCTAAAATGTGCTCTCAGCACATAGCTCCTAGAAGTTGCTAGGCTCAAGTATCGACCTTGGACAATATTTTTTCTCAAAAGTATCTGTCTTAAGGAAGAAAATGCGCCTAGGCACGTCCGAAAATGTTGAGTCTAACTCCGACGAGTTATGATTTTCTGGAAAAAGGCTAAAAAGGGGCCTAAAATGACCTTTCATAGGCCCCAGGGCTCACAGGGCCGTTAGAAAAATCCATAAAAAAATTTTTTGTACTACATTAACATAGTACTAACGGAAAAAAATTTTAGGGATTTTTTTCAGACCCCCCTGGTGCAGGCATTTGTCGAAATGCTCCGAAATGGCCCATAAGCATAATAAAGCCGAGAATGTACAATGTTATCCAAACACCAGACATTGTATTTCGGATCAAAATCACTTGTAAATGACTCTAGACCTGAACGTCGCGGCTCGTCACACAAAATCTAAGAAATTCCGAAAAAATCGAGCTAATGCTTGGGAAAAAAGTTCTTTTCGTTTATCGCCCAAATCAGCTCATTGAAAACGTTTTTTTCTGTGAATACAGAGTATCTTCGACATCTTTTCGAAAAATAAATTTATGGAAGCAGCCCTCAAAATTCACGTATTAAAGGTTTTGAAAAATTTTAAGTTGGACGATACCAATTTTGATTCAAAGCTGGTTCACTTTTATGAAAGAAATCAGACGATGCACCCGTCATTCTACGATTAGTCAAAGAGCATTGAACTATCCATTTAATAATCTTGTCATAGAATAAAAATGCGAAGGCCAAGAGGAAATCCGCATGAGCCAACAAAAGTGATTATGATTATCCATAAATAGCATAATATGAAGAAAATCCTCTTGAGCAGTCTAGATTATAGAACATTGACTCTTGCAACCTCAATCATTAACTTCCTTTCAACACTTGGAAAAAAAGTAAACGTCTACCTCGTAGCTCACAGATCATAATAAGCAAACATCAGAGAAATCTCTTCTGATCACTTCGGACAGTAATTTCAAACTTAATTTTGGAATCAAAATCTCAGAAAAAGTCTAGTTTTCAGCGTTGACTGAGTAGTTATTTTATAATAAATTTTGAAATTTAGTCATTTTCTTTACTGTTTTTGTTTTGCTTGTCGCTTAGGCTCATCTCAGTACTTTTTAATTCAGCTTACATCAATTTGAAGCTTATTCCAAGATCTACAAAATGAGTTACATATTGAGATATGTTTGAGTTAATGCAAATTGACAAATAGAAGTTTCTTCATAGAGTTCATGAAAAGATCTATCGGCGTGCTTGAATTTTGCTTCTTTATACCATGAATGACACATCTACTAAACTCGAGAAAGGGTGTTGGAAAATTTCTATGGTTGGAAAAAAAACCACAAAGGAAGTTAGCTGAAGTTTATTAAATTTCACTGAAAGAATAGATAATTTTTGATGAAAAAATCAAAATTTTGTTGCGAATGACCCGGAAACCATTTTAGATAGCTTTAATCTGCTGATTCTTTCTCATTTTCACGTAACTACATAGAAAAATTACGCATCGTCCAAGTGCTTATACCTACCTAATATCCAACATTTGAATGAGTAAAAACTAAGCGCATTTACCTCACAGATGACTCTGGATACGTAATTAATGATAAAACTTACCCTTTTCATTTTGGAAAATGAGTGCAGCATCAGTTGTATTCTTCCTCATTAAAATTTCATCCAAACCTTGTACAAAAGCACTTATTGTCGTATCGGCGCATTTATAAATAATTCCATGATCTCGTGCTAAATCCCTCAATTTATCCCATCCAGTCCACGTCATATCCAAAATCATTGTTATTCCCTTGTACAGCTGAGCGCAAACTGCAGATAATTTTCACAAACCATGAATTACAATCGATAGATTTTCATGCATGTACACACTTAGCACTTAAACAAAATCCATTCTAACTCATTCTTATTTTTGGATAAGGCCAAAATGTATGAAGGTATATAATCCAGATATCGATTTTTTCAAAATCTAAGAGTCATATTTCATGTTTACTTGAACATCCCTTTGACTATATGGACGTGTTCGTGAACGAATTTGTGTTAGTATGTGGGCTTGCCTATAATGTCACATAAAATATTGAGAATCAGTAAATCGTATATAGCTGTATATATAGTGAGTTTTAGTCCAAGATTTCATTGTCTGTTCGGAGTGGATTTGTCTTCGTTGGTCGATGGTTGAGAAATCGAAGGTTGAATAAAGCGTTGTCATCGTTATCGTTGGGATTTCCTTCTATATTTCATCGTCGATAATATCTTTGTAATTAGAGCTTTTGTCGGTGTAGATATTATTACGATTTTGGTTTATTCGCGGAAAATATGTAGGGTGTGGTTGGTTTTGGATACACTTGTCAAGTTTTTGTTGCTCATTATGTTCATGTAATTTATTTGAAATTCATCTAGCTACGGTTGTTTTTTTAATAATAAAATTTTGGTGTATAGAAATAGTTTACTGCATGAGAGAATTGCGTCAAATGACGACCTCATTTGATTGAAACAAGAAAAAGAATTTAGATAAAGTTTTGGTCGATTATGTCGTGGTGCATGAAATGATTCGCAATTATATCATTTGTATGATCTCAATCGATAATGTGACGGTTCTAGAATGATACATATCGTGATATCAACCATATCTATATCTTTGGACTGTTAGTATCTTTTGCGTTCGTATAATATAATGTATTTGCGCATGAAAATCGAGATGTAAAATTCTCAAAGTATGAAAATTATTCATATCTGTCGTGTCGATAAATACCGTACAAGTGTAAAATAACCGGCTCGTCGTTTATCGGATATAATAGCAAGCTTCATCGTTCCAATTTAAAGAAAATAAAAAAAAAAGTTGTAAAACAAGGGAACCTATAGTAAGTCCTTTTATGTAGAAAAATCAATCTGAATATCAAATTTACGAAAATTGGATTCAAGTACCAGCACCACAACGTCAAACAAGATCTTTGTCCTTCGTGCTATAATCCAGCACAATAATTTTGTTTAGATTTTTATTTCTCGAAGCTAAAATCGTGTATAGTCTCTATATTTTACATCAGTGGTCGATATTATCAGAGAATGCAAAGTCAACAGATTTGAAGGGCAGATTTGAGCTTTGATATACTATTACATAAAAAATCGATATGAAAAAGCACACAATTATTGTCGCATAGGGCCTGTCAATTTGTCAAAATTTCAATGACAACTGAACTAATTAAAAGCTTATGAGGATCATTGTCAGTCTTTCACTCGAATTCAAGACTTGGAATCGCAGATTCTATACTGCAAGTACATTCAAAAGGAAACTATGAGAGAAACTATGTCGAGTAACAAACTGGTATTTCGCGTTCATCAAACCAAGAAAAGCCCATGCAAACATATGTGAATGACCCACAACCTTGAATCTAATGATGCAATAAAAATAAAGGACGAAAACTTTTACACTTTTTTTTTAATAAAATTAAAAATTGGCAAAATTTTAGAACAAAGTTGACTGCCACGGCGCACTACGAAAGTCATCCACTTGGATGATCAGGAAAAATTAGCGGAGCTAAATAGTTTCTAAAATTTCGCTCACCTTTGTTATAATTTTCATCGATAAACTCTCGATTGACAAGCACAATTTGGACGTCAACCTTGACAAGATTCGCACCAAAAGCTGCTTCAGCATTGGATACGATATCGTTGAGACTCGCTGCGATTTCCTCATCCGGTTGCTCCAGCACCAACACTGCAACGCAATCGGCAAACTTTCAAGGCACTTTGAAAACTTCAAACCAATCACCGCACTTCTTGAATTTCACAAAATTATACTAAATTTTAAACTTTCAAAAAAATGTCCTCTTTTATATTTTGGTAAAAATTGTTGGGCCCCGAGCCTATGATTTTTAAAATATTAAGAGCTGCTTGGGATTTTTCGATGACATAGTTTTTGATATGCATTTTTGGCCAATTCGAAATGGTTATTGAAAAACAGGGAACGATAGAAAAAAATACTTTGTGGACACGAACCCTCCTCATTTAAAAGTAAAGGATGAGTCAAATATGAGTCAAAGAAGGTGCCTTATGCTTGACTCGAACAAATGACTAAATTATAAAAAACACTGCAAGCACTTTTCAAATCCTCTCGTCGGATCATCTAGAAAAAATATCGTCTAATGGCATTCAACTGGTCTTATTTTTGTTGAGTCACAAGAATTTTCATCTCCACGTCAGAAAAATAATCACTCGTCCACTAAAATTCTTTAAAAAATCCATCGGCACTAAAAAAATTCAGACGGATCCCAAAGATCGTTATTGAAACCGGTTCAAAAATCGTTATACGTAAACACAATACTAACGTAAAGTAACTGGTGCCTGTGATCTCGTAAATCCCAAAATCGTCAAGAAAACAAATACAAAAAATAAATTCGACAGAGAAGACGATGTTGTAGAGACCCGTAGTTGCAAGCTCTTTTTAAGGGTTGATTCCGCCATGGCTACCGCAAGCGCAATGTAGGCTTATATACAAAAGTTGTCCGCGCAAGCCCGTACAAAGCAAATGCCAACCCTACTACTAGATATATGATGTCAAAAGGAACAAATATACGTTAATATTGGATGTCTCGACGCCCATCAATTCGTGACCCTTTTACGTCCGGCATATCTACGGCACGACACATCGTATGGTTATATGTATATACTAAGGCACCTGCGCGCCAACGAGCTTTTACAACTCGGCAAATCCACAGTCGTATATACACATTCATACGGAAATGGACAAGTACATATATAGACGTGACGAATATCTTGCCTGGTTGTGTACGAAAAGGGCACATGGTGTGTGGATTGACCCTTTCTCACGGGTGGTTACCGATTTTTTTACGATGATAAGGGGTCATGGGTTTGAGGGTTGGTAATGAGAGCTTGTAGATAGGAGCACTGCAAGCTCTAGGCATGTAGGGGAAATATTTGACACCGATCGGAGAATGAGTTAAACATGATTTTATTTTTCAGAAAATTTGCAATGATTTCATGATTTCTCAGATTTTATTTGTCTGTTGTATTATGTACACAATGGTTTTTAGTATATTATGATACAAGAGCGCCAACGATGATTTTCGCACTTCGAGTGACCTTTTTGAGGCCCGAGCCGCAGGCGAGGGTCTAAATAGTCACGAGAAAGCCAAAACCGTTGCGCCAGAGTATCATACTATGTTTTTTGATCGTTTGAGCGCAAATGAGTCATTTGCATACTGTTTGTCGGTTTTCATTTGCTCACAGAAGATCAAAATAGTACATTTCGATACAAGGGTGTAAAACGTTTTATTCGCGTCCGAGTGATGGGTTTCCGGCCCGAGCCGCAGGCGAGGGTCGGAATCATCACGAAGATGCGAATAATAGGTTTTACGCCCGTGTATCTAACTATACTTTTCGATAAACTGTGAGTAAAAGTCGACAAACTGTGCGCAAAGTGCACTTTTACGCACAGTGTATCGAAAAACATAGTATGATACTCGGGCGCAACGGTTTTCGCTTTCTGGTGACTATTTAGACCCTCGCCTGCGGCTCGGGCCTAAAAGAGTCACTCGAAGTGCGAAAGCCATTGTTTGCGCCCTTGTATCATAATATACTATTTTGATCTTCACTGAGAAAAAAATTTTGGTCGTACGGCCTTGCGTTTTGCCGTACGATCAAAAAGTGGTATAGTCAGGATAGCAATACCGATTTTGTCATCACCCGAATCCATCAGATCGGTTTGGCAGTCGGGTATTACTGCTAGAGTAAATAAATACCACCAATATATTTGAAATGCCCCAATACTTGATGGATTCACAGTCACATTACGGCTATTTTGCCACAAAAGCTACCAATTTTTTGCACAGAATGGTGCCGGTAAAGGGACAAATATAATCGGAAGATTTTTAGGTTATTCGCATGCAATGACAAAATCATTTTGCTGTGGTGACAATCCAGTATTGGTCTGACGGCAATACCACGTAACAATACAGTCATATTGGGCTGACGGCAATATTTTTTTCTCAGTGTTCTGAGAGCAAATAGAAACCGACAAACAGTGTGTAAATGACTTATTTGCGCACAGACGATCAAAAACATACTTTTTGCAATCTTCCGATGTTTGGCTGCCTACAAAGATGCAAAAAATAAGGTAAGTGTACCCAACTTGCCCCCACATGCCGAGCTCAGGAATGAGCAGGCCTCCCAGAAATTTTGTTTTACGTTTGTTATGTTTCAAATATGAGAAAATGAGTAGTTTACATGCACTCCGAATCATTTATGCTTTTTCCAGAAGATTTAAAGTGATTTATCCATTTTTCGTGATTGCACAGGTAAGAAATCCCCGAGGAAATTGCCATCAGTAAAACCAGTTTCCAAAATTTTTTAGTATAACTAATCTCAACGTACTTTATTAGCGCATTCAATACTTTGTCTCGAGATCTTCAAACCACATTTTTCAAAGTTGCAAAACTCTGATCTGGAGCTATTTTATGAGCAAAATACGGAGATGCTTGGTCAAGCAAGAATACCAAAATCGGAGTGTACAGATGCAGCATGCCCCCATTAGGTTACCGAGGTTACCTCGAAAGGGCGTGTAGTTGCGACTTTTTACCACTAATTCAAAATAGGCTAACAGCTACGTTGGAAAATGTTGAGGTAGACTTTTTTGTAAACTCTGAAAAATCCCTTTTTGGAAAAATTGAGACAGCTCGACTCCAATTGGTCAAATTTGACCTCAGTTTAGCTCATTTTGAAGGTCTTGAGACAAGCTTTGGAATGAGCTTATGAACATTGAGGTATACCAGAGTTGCTGAACAAATGGCTTAATGGGGGCAAGTTGGGTACACTTACCTTAGTATTTGCGCCTCGTTCATGAGATCCCCCTGGGTTCCCCGCTGAAATCTCGCCTGCGGCTCCCGACTCAGGCGCAAAACCAATTGCTCCAAAACGACCTAAACTTTACATACTCGGTAGTGCAAAATGTACAATTTTGATACACTACGGGTAGAAGTACACTTTCCGGACAGTTCAACAATACTGTTTATTTCGATACAAGCGTGGAAGAACTTTTTTTACGACCGAATGATGGGATCCCCGCTCATGTCACAGGTGAGGGCCGGAATCATCACGAGGATGCGAAATAGTATACATTTCGATTACAAGGGTGTACAAGAGTGATGGATTTCTGGCTTGAGCTGCAAGCGAAGGTCGGAACGATTAATCCGCGAGGATGGTTACGAAATACGGCCTTAAACCCGTGCATCGAAATACACTGTTTTGATCAGCTGTGCTCAAAGGGCACTTTTACGAACTTTCATCAAAAGTTATCATTATAGATACATGGTAGTCAATCCCATTTTCCGCGCATCCTCGTGATGATTCCGAACTTGACAGCGGCTCGGGTCGGAAACCCATCACTCGAATCCGAAAAATGTTTATTTTCAAATACTGTTGAACATAACGAAGTACTAAATAAAATGTAGGTTTGGTGCGGGAGATGGAAGGGAATAGGACAACTTTTCAAGTTTCCTATCTCAAAATTGAGGTAAAAATCGAATTACATGTCTTCCAAAAAGATTTTTCCGTCTCTTGAAAACCACCAAATCATGCAAAAATAGTACCTTTCGATACAAGGGTGTAAGATAGTTACACCTTTGTACCGATGCAAGGGTGTAAAAACTTTTTTCCGCGACAGAAAGATGGGTTTTCGGTCCGAGCCGTAGGCGAGGGTTGGAATCATTACAAGGACGCGAAAAATAAGTTTTGCGTTACTTTCTCCCACAGTGTGTCAAAAAGAACTTTTTGCAATTTTTCGATGTTTGGGTGCATTTACCAAATTGCTAAGAATAGTATTCGCAACTCGTTCATGAGGTTCCCCGCTTCCGAGCGATTATTTCGACCTTCACCTGCGGCTCGGGTCGAAAACCAATCGCTCAGTCGTGAGCTATAACCTTACAAATTTGATGCGAAATATACTATTGTGACCTCAAGTCTTGATTCTCCTACGAATTTTCAATTCTGAAAAATAGAAAAGTTATCGAATTTCACCCCGGTCTCCCCTATATGTTTTGAATGAAAACTCAATTGAACGATGATGAGATGTTTTTCAGAATTGTTTTCAAATTATATTTTTGGTAATGCGCATACTAGAGCCAAATCGTGATAATGTTCGAATGCATGTAATTTATTTAACAACGGATGCCAAAAAGGCACTCGATGCAAATAAGGCCATTGTCGTGCTGATTTTCATGACCAGCTGGAACTTTTCATGGAATCTGATTTTTTTCACCTGAAACAATTCGACAAGTGGCTCTTGGTTAGATAAAAAATTAGACTGTCGTACTTGTACTGATAATTTTTTTCATCGGCATTAAGATTTTTGATTAAAAAAAGAATGGAATTTCGATCACATATAGGTCAAAATCAAGTTCCTCATCAAAAAATGCACAAATAAGTTGTCGACTTTTTGGTCGAAATTTTTCCTGTCTCTCTCATCAAATTTCATTCATGTATGACAATCTTCATCTATGGACAATTTGCATATCCATAACTACGAACTAAAACTTGAAACGGCATTTGAATCTTTTTCTGCAATCACGATTTCATCCCCGAGGGTAGATAACAATATTGATAAGTTTATACGGCGTGACATTTTGCGATAAGAGAAAAAAGACCTAGTAAAACTAATCGATTCTCATTATATCTCGTAGAATGATCGCTCAGGAAAGATTACCTTTGACGTTAAATCAATAAAACGTCCTACTTGTCATTTTTTTGTACATAGGTACATATACATGCATTATATACGCATGCAACGCATTTATTAGCGGCCAATCCTGGATAGACAGCTGTGTCGCGTCTTTCAGCCCCGCATCGCACAAAGAATAATAATCTTCCCCTCTATTTTCTATGCGTAGGAAAAACTATTCTAATCTCAAATATATGGGATAGATAGTACTCTGAGTCACGATCGTACTTTACATTCTATTGTGTATATTCTCGGAATTCTTCAATAAATTGAAGCTTATCGAATTCTAAGAATTGAACTCGGAATTGAAGCTCACAAGGACAAAGTTTGGAACATACGCACGTACTTCAAGTATTGATTGGGCATATTTTCTTCTTCTGAAAGGTATCTTTTTTCGATACTGTTCAATTTATCTAAATATTTCTGTTGACTATCAAACAGACTTTCAGAAAAAAAATCATGAATTTTGGCAAAATTAAGGGCTAGAAATGAGTCTGATTCTGCAAAACTTCAAGCTCATTCCCGATGAAAAACAATTCAAACATCGGCAAAATTTTGTCGTGACATTGTGAGGATAATGAAGGAAATCGATGGAGCTTTATTGTCGCAACATCGTGATATAGTATATCATTATGGGAGACAAGTTATTATGCCAGTCCATTATTCAGAGCGCTGTATACTTTGTATTTTGCCTCCATCATTCACGATTTGCCATATCAGTCCAGCTTTATACACTGGGGCAATGTGACTTTGGAATTACCGAAAATTTATTCGAACTCAACTTACTGGGTTCTCAAACCTCGATTTAAAACAATGCGCGGCCATTGCGATCGTGTAAATTACACGAAATATCTCATTGTATCGTATTGTCCCATATCATACTATTCAATTTTTTATTGGATTTCGAATTCAAGGTCGATTATGTAACTTTAGAACTTTATACTTGTGATATGTTTGAAGAATCATTTTATCAAGGAGAGATGCAACCCTAATTCTAATGCCAGGCCTAAGAATTTGTAGGGGAGGAGGGCCCAAGATTTATATTTCATATAGTATCATCTCGGGATAGCAGTTAATAGAGTAGTCAGTTTGAAAAAAAAAAGTTTTGACCATTTTATTTCCTGGATCGCGCTCTGCTCAACGGATCGCTAAACCCATACAACAGTTTATTCAATATTATGGAAATTACCCCCAAAGAAATTTGAGGCCGATTCGTCAAGTCATGTAGGATTAGTTCAATTTTTTCGGTTCAAAACTCTGAATTTTCTTGTTAAAATGCCTCAAAACCCGAAAAGTGTAGAATTTTTTCGAAAAATCACACTTACAAGGGGATGACCAGGCCTCTGCGTCACCAATCCTTTCCAAACTTTTTCCACAGTTTGGTACTACCTAGAATATTGAAAATCCAGAGTAACTCCGTCAAATGGGCCTCCTGCCCAAAGACAGCCACTGAGATTAGCATTACCCATATAGGTCCATGTAAAAAGTGATGTATATAGATATACTGGCAATGCTAACTTTTTTGCTTGTAGCTCCGAACATAAGGCCCATTTGACGGAGTTACTCTGGATTCTTCATACTCTAGGTGACACAAAACTGTAAAAAAAATTGGGAAAGAATTGGCGATCCAAAGGTCTGGTCCTCCCTTTGTTAGTACTTTTTTGTTGAGATCAAATAATACATCGGAGTAGTGAAAAAGAAATTGCAAAATTCGAAAAATTCCTTCCAAAAATAAGACATATGTATAATTATATAAATTTTTTATGGTATTTTTTCTACTTCCGGCATTTTTTCTTCCCTCATTCTTTTTTTTTTTATCCAAACAAAAAAATTCTCTTTGGTTTCTCAGGAAAATTGATATATTTCGAGTTGTGAGGCGTTTTAACGAGGAAATGTATCATTTTGACCCAAAAACATATAACTAGTCCTACATAATTTTACGAATTGGTCTGAAATTCATTCAGGAGAATACATTCATGACTTTGAACAAAATATCGTATGGGTTTCTCGTTACGGGTCGGGCAATCCAGAGGATAAAAATGGTAAAAAAAATTATTTTTTTGCAAAAATTAGTCACGGCATTTTTTCTGTCTTGAGAAAACACACATAAATAAGTATCTTCAGCCCCCCTACGATTTTTTAGGAAAGACTTCGATATAAGGGTTGCACCTCCCCTCAAAATCTTACTGACGAGTCATCAACTTTGACCAGTTGTCACACCATCATTGACATCATCATACCGTAAAACCAGGCTGAAGGTGAACAATAGGGTAACTTTGTAACACATGGCTGACTCGTTTTGGAGCATCCTGTAGAGGTGGCTAATTTTGTTGGTTTATTCAAGAGCTTTAAGGCGATGCGGTCACCGTGCATGCTCAAAGTTATTCCCACTTTTCTCCGATATCCTTGCGATTTAGACTAAACGACGAGAAGACGAATGCTTATTATTATCTAACTTGAGTTCGTCTTCTCGTCGTTTAGCTCAAATCGCAAAAGAATCGGATAAAAGTGAGAATTACAAGGTGCCTGTATTATAGGTTAGGAAGTGCCTGCGCTCAAAATATTCCCACTTTTCTCCAGTTCTCTTGCGATTTTAGCCAAACGATGAGAAGACGAACTCAAGTTAGATGGATAATAAGTATTCGTCTTCTCCTCGTTTTGTCCAAATCGCAAGAATATCGGAGAAAAGTGCGAATAACTTTCGTCGTGCACTGTGCACGCTGAAAATTATTCCCACTTTTCTCCGAGATCCTTGCGATTTGGACTAGACGACGAGAAGACGAATACTCATATGATATATATATATATATCATCATCTAACTTGAGTTCGTCTTCTCGTTGTTTAGCTCAAATCGAAAAACAATGTACCTATATTATAGGTTAGAAGGTGCCTGCGCTCAAGTTATTCCCACTTTTCTCCAGTTCTCTTGCGATTTTAGCCAAACGATGAGAAGACGAACTCAAGTTAGATGATAATAAACACTCGTCTTCTCGTCGTCTAGTCCAAATCGCAAAGATCTCGGAGAAAAGTGGGAATAACTTTCAGCATGCACGGTGCAGGGTGACCGCATCGCCTTAAATTCAAAGCTTCCACGATGCTCTAAAATGGCCTGATCGAGTGCAAACGCAAAAATAAAAGTGTTAAAAAGTCACCCCGGTATTCACCTTCATCCCGGTGCAGGGTACACGTATTAGTATCCAAGAACTTGAGAAATAGTCAGGATTCAGCCGATGTTTTCATAACTAAATGAAAAAGATTGAACATAGAACAGAATTATATGAAAATACTGCCAATAATACATTTCTGAATCTCCAAGGCATAATGTGAATTCGATTACTGTCGATTTGACCAAAACATAATGCAAAGGCATTACTGCTCAAAGGTGCATTAAATTCATTGCATGCTCAATTTGAAGTAATAGTGATAACTTCGATCGGACGCATTATGAATTTCTGAAAAAAAAATCACATGGATATCAGATTCTGTTGAGTTGAACACAAATTGAAGTCTCTATAGACTTGTTAGGAAATACCGAGGATTCCTCAATCCTGCAATTTTGCCATATTCCATCATTTTACAATGACTTATAGATTTTTTTCATAGTTCAAAATCTTTCCTCGACCGCAGAATGACGTTGAAAATTGAACGAACGGGGAAATATTTCAAATCTATCACAAATTCTGAAACTTTTTAAAAATTCCAAAAGCTCCTCGAAACCTTAAAAGTTCTCGTTTTCTCGTTTTCACACCCCACCAGACCTCAAAATCAATTTTTCATCATTCTAACCTAAAAAGGCCGCATTCAAACGCGGTTTTAGGATTCTCATGATGAAAAATCATTATTGCTCTGTGCTCGCAGGCCCATTTCGGGCGCGGAGGACTTATTTCCCTCGCTTCGCTCGGGAAATAAACTGTCCTAGCGCCCGAACTGGGCGTACGCGCCCAGGGCAATAATGTACTATTCTTTACATCCACAGTAAAGTCGTTCCTAAAAATTTGAATCTGCTACTCAAACTTTACAATCTATACCATTCTTTTTTTCAAAAACTCAACAAATTCACTCCAATATCCAAACTTCAAAATTCTAGAAACCATAAATTGAAAAAAAAAAATCGCATTTCGCAGCATCTCATTTTGCCAGCCCAAAAAAATCATGAACCACGCATTTTATCAGAAAAAAAATGTTATGGTGCACAATGTGGTAGATATAGTAAAGTCAAGAATAAACTCAACCCGATGCATTTACGATATAGATACCTAGGCTTCTGTTAGCCGAACGAAGCTTGATTAATTTTCACGCTCGAAAGGAGTTTCGCTCGTGGTAAGTATTCACTGATGCGTGATATCGTCGTTACAGCAGCAGCAGCAGATCGGCGCGTACTTAGGTAATATATAGAGAAAGAGACCCTACGAAATCGCATCGATGGTTTTATGAACAGGTGAACTGCATCGGAGTCTAAAATGGGATCTAATATATATATATAACCAAAAATATTGTCACGGTAGTATTTTTAAAAACTTTTATCAAATATTATGGAGAATCTAATGTCTGGTGTTTGATGATTGAGTTATAGTCTTGGACGATTACCGATTCTTAACGCGCAATCCTTACAAATAAAGAACTAGACAATCGATGAAAGATCGAGTCTATACTTTACGTAAATATAGGTAGATAGATTGATAGATAGAAACTCGTGCGTGGTTATATACCACCTTTGATGATATTCAAAGAGTCGTCTTCATGCGAATTTAGCCTTTGAGAACTTTTGTGTCCTTTGTATAGACTGATGTTGACGTCAGAGAAAGACGATTTTGCATGTAATTTATTCGATTGATTCGTTTTGGTTAGGTAAGTAGACAGAAATTATAGTCAGAATGAGTGATCGATTTTGTAGGAGGGTGTCCGATATAATAAGAGCTGAATGATCGATAAATAAAAT